>CM055123.1:316110184-316710184 GCA_029206835.1 Rana muscosa
CAAAATGATTTTCATTTATAGAGCAAAAAATAAAACCGCAGAGGTGATCAAATACCACAAAAAGAAAGCTCTATTTGTGGGAAAAAAAAGACGTAAATTTTATTTGGGTGCCACGTCGCACGACCGCGCAATTGTCAGTTAAAGTAACACAGTGCGGTATCGCAAAAAGTGGCCTGGGTATGAAGGGGGGGGTAAACCTTCAGGAGGTGAAGTGGTTAATGTTACAACGCCAGGCTTTATTTCCTTCCCCCTTTTTTTTTTTTTTTTTCTATGTTTTAATATATTCCTACCTTGCGATGCAAAACTGGGATGGTGACGTCGGGTAAGCTCCAGGGTGTTGGTGAAAAATGCAGCATGTCTTTCTTTTTTTCTGCAACCCACCTTGAGGCGGCATTGCGATGTGAAAATGACACCCAGAGACAATTGTTACCTCTGTGCCTAATGAATGAGGTTAGGTTCACGCTCCTGCGCGTTAGGAGCGTGTGCAATATCACGTGCTTTCCCAACATGGAGAGAAGCGCGCTACCATTTAGCAGATGCACAACCATGCCATTCATTGTTGCAGGCCCCCCCCCCCCCCACCTTCCTGCTTCTGCAAACCTGCTGCATTATTGTGTTCTCCAAACTGCATGGCATTTTTCGAAAAGAGTCTGGGACTTTTTTTTTTTTTGCAAGCTTCTCATGCATAGGCAGCCCGATGAAATTAATATTGGACAAATAAGATTCAGCGCTCACAGTGACTGCTAAAACAATTACAGGTCATTAAATGGCTACCAACAGGACTATGAAGATCTGCTGCAAATTAAAAACCATGAAACGGTCTTGCATGCTCACGAGTCTCTTTCCTGTACAGCAAACTTCCAAACGAGAGTCCGCAGATGGACGGCACACGTAGGGTGATAGACGAATCTACATAGGAGATCGGAGATGCTACACAATCCACAGGTCTAGGCAGTGATGTATGAGCATTATGTGTCAGCAAAAATCCCCCCCCCCCCCCAAGATATGAGCATTATGGGGTTGATTTAGTAAAACCAGAGTGAAAAATCTGGTGCAGCTCTGCATAGAAACCAATCATTTTCCAGGTTTTATTGCCAAAGCTTATTGAAGAAGCTGAAGCTGGAAGCCAATTGGCTGCCATATACAGCTGCCACCAGATTTTGCACTCTCCAGTTTTGGTAAATCAACCCCTATGTGTCAGCAATGACGGGGCAAGGACATCTAGGTCCCGGGGCGAACATACCAAACTGACCAAGATGTATGAGCATTGTGTCAGCAAAAATCCCCCCCCCAAGATATAGGAGCATTATGTGTCAGCAAAAATTCCCCCCCCAAGATATAGGAGCATTGTGTGTCAGCAAAAATCCCCCCCCCCAGATAAACTGAACAGTAATGTGCATGCTTGACCCCTCTGCTGAAATCCACCCCCCCCACACACAAATCTTTGCTCCCCAATATTCCCCCCTGGCTCAAATGCCCTTTCCCTCCCCCCAAAAAATTGCCCTTCCTAGCACAAATCCTCTACCCTAAAATGTCCCCTCCTAGTACACATTCTCTTTGCTCCCCCAAATCCCCCCCCCAGCTCAAATGCGCGCCCCCCCAAAATAAATCCTCCTAGCACAAATGCTCCACCCCTAAAAATTCCCCTTTTTAGTACACATCCCCCCCCCAATTCCACCTCCTATTACAAATCTTCTACCCCTCCCCCTCCCCAAAATTTAGTTACCCAACATGTCAAACCTTAAACTTGTCAGTACCTTGTATTTTTCTATAAGGTATGCTTTAAAAGCCCAACTATAGGTCATCAGTTTAAGATCTGGGGGAGTTTCCTGGCCATGGACCCAAAATTTCCATGTTTTGTTCCCCAAGCCACTTCTTTATCACTTTTTCCTTATGGCAAGGCGCTAAATCATGCTGGAGAAGGCATTGTTCCTCACCAAACTGGTCTTGGATGGTTGGGAGAAGTTGCTCTCACAGGATGTTTTTGTACCATTCTTTATTCATGGCGGTGTTCTTAGGCAAAATTGTGAGTGAGCCCCCCACTCCCTTGGCTGAGACTTTCCCCCCAGTCCTCAGCAGTCCAATCCCTGGACCTTTTGCAGAATATCAGTCTGTCCCCAATGTTTTTCCTGGAGAGAAGTGGCTTCTTTGCTGCCCTTCTTGACACCAGGCCGTCCTCCAAAAGTCTCCTCATCGTGCGTGCCGATGTCCTCACACCGGTCTGCTGCCATTCCTGAGCAAGCTCTGCACTGGTGGTGCCCCCGATTCCTGCAGCTGAATCAACTGTAGGAGACGCTCCTGGCGCTTGCTGGACCTTCTTGGGCACCCCAAAGCCTTCTTCACAAATGCAGTGGAATGTGTGTTTTTTTTGGGGGGGATTAAGTTAATTTTCATGACAAAGAGAGTGAGTGAGTGAATAACTTGTATAGCGCTACAAATGCGAACTAAATCGCCTCAAGGCGCTTATTTTCCATCCAGTGTCGTCCTGATCCTTCAGAAGAGGTGGGTCTTAAGTTTTTTCCTGAAGGCCCGATGGTTTTCTTCCATGCGGATGATTGTGGGTAGAGCGTTCCATAGCCAGGTCCCTGGACTGCAAATCTTTGTTCTCCCTTCGATTTATAGCGGGATTTGGGGATGTGGAGGAGGTTTTGGTTGGTTGATCGGAGGACGCGATTAGTGGTGTAGTGTTTTTATTTTCTCGCACAAGTATTGAGGAGTGTTTCCTTGTGGGTGAGGCAGAGGGTCTTAAATTTGACCCGATCCTTTACGGTTGGCCAATGGAGGGTCCTCAGGGATGGGGTGATGGATTCCCAGGGTTTTTTCCCTGTTACCACCAGTCTGGCTGCCGTGTTCTGGACGACTTGTAGGCGCGCCATCTGGTATTCAGGTAGTCCTATGTAGAGGGAGTTTGCGTAGTCGAGTCGGGAATTGATTGTTCCGACTACTACTGCTGTGTCCTCTTCTGGGATGAAGGGGATGAGTCTACGCAATAGGCGGAGAAGATGGTGCGATCCGCTGACTACTGATCCTATTTGTGCATCCATCGACTTCTGAGTCAAAGATGACTCAGACTTTTGGCTTTGGTGCTCGGGGTAATGATCTGTCCAAGAATGGTGGGTGGTGTCCAAGAAGTCTTAGCTTTTTGTTTTTCGGTTTGCGTGGAGAAGTTCTGTTTTGGATCCATTGAGTTTGAGGAAACTCTCTGTCATCCAATCATCGATCAATGCGAGGCAATTTTCTAGTCCTTGATATTGGTCTTTTTTTCCGGTGATACGAAAGTAGAGTTGGGTGTCGTCAGCGTAGGAGTGGTAGAGCAGGTCCTGTTTGCTGATGATTTTGAGGAGTGGGCGAAGGTAGATATTGAACAGCATGGGTGACAGGGGTGATCCTTGAGGGACTCCGCAAGAAATTGCACGAGTTTCAGAGGTGAAGGCTCCTAGTTTCACTGTCTGGGAGCGATTTTCTAGGAAGGATGAGAACCAGGGTAGATCTGAGTCTGTGACTCCGGCTACTTCTTTAAGACGAATGAGTAGAGTTTTGTGGTCTACTGAGATCCAGCAGCACCAGGAGTCAAGATTCTCCGTCATCTGCTGCTTCGAGGACATCATCCCATATTTTGAGAAGTGCCGTTTCTGTGCCATGGCCTGGGCAGAAGCCTGATTGTAGTGGGTCCAAGAGTTTGTATGTGTCCAAATGGAGTTGTAGCTGTTGTACTACTGCTTTCTCTATGATCTTTGAGATGGTGTTGAGGCTTGTTACCGGTCTGCGGTAAGAGGAACAATTCATTGCAATTCGTCTGATCGCTCTTCATAACATTCTGGGGTATAATGCAAATTTCCATCATAAAATTTGAGGCACAGACTTTGTGAAAATGTAATAATTGTGTCCTTCTCAAAACTTTTGGCTCACGGCTGTAGTGTGAACGGGCACTGAGCCAACACCTTACCGGTTTTATAGGGACCTGGCAGTGCCGGCTATTGGGCGCCGTTGTGGATTTTCTGATTCTCAGTACAGATTCACTTTAGTTTATTGACTTTTACTGTTCCATTTATTTGTGGTATTAGATATGAAGGTGTAGAGCGGATGATCCATGACCCAGTGCCCCCCCCCCCCCCCCCAGTGTGTGGAATTCAGCAATCTGAGGTCTCAGGGAGCTGCTGCGCCTTCCACCACCTGACATTGTCCTGATAACAGAACGCCATCACTCAGTTCCAGCGCCGTTCATAAAATTGCATAACTGTTACCAATAACAGAGTGAATTGTTTTCATTCCCGTCTCCAACCTGACATAACTCTCTGACAGAGGACGTGACCGAGCCCCATACAGGTATGGCAACAGCTTTGGTTGTGTATTGGAAACATTTTATGTTATGAAACTGGGAAACGCCATGTTGTGTCAGGACTGGCAGACAGAATTTCAAAAAAGAGCCGAGCGGATGATTTTCACACCGGTCAGTCACTCTCTGACCACAACAACATAAATGACTTTCCACTTGCTGACCAGGCTTTTTCTGGCATTTTTTAAGTCCATATTGAATCTGTATTTTTTTGCTAGAAAATTACTTGTAACTCCCAAACATTTATACATTTTTTTTTTTTTTTTTTTTTTTAACAGAGACCATAGGGAATAAAATGGCAAATTTTCATGTCACACAGTTTTTGCACAGCAGTTTTGCATTTTTTTGGGGACATAATACACTTTAAAGGGGTTCTAAAACCCTTGTGTTTTTTCACCTTAATGCATCCTATGCATTAAGGTGAAAAAAAACCTTGCTGTGCCTGCCCCCCCGAGCCCCCGTTTTTACTTACCTGAGCCCCAAATTTCTGTGGGCGCAATCCCGCGTCGCTCTCCCCACGGCTTCTCGGCTCTTCATTGGATAGATTGATGGCTGCGCGGCCATTGGCTCCCGCTGCTGTCAATCAAATCCAATGACGCGGGCACTGGGGGGCGGGGCTGAGTCGGGGCTGAGTCGAACACTCGGCGGCTATGGAGAGGGGGTTATCTATTGCGGGGAGGAGCTTAGAGAGCCACCGTGAGACCCCAGAAGAGGAACGCTTTGTGCAAGACTAACTGCAACCCATAGTATCATATTAATGAAAAAACAAAGCACAATATATACCACAATTTCACATTGCACAAAAAATTTATGTTGCGCCGAGTAAATTGATACCTAACATGTCATTCTTTTAAAATTGCGCAACGCTCGTGGAATGGTGAAAAACTATGGCGCTTAAAAAAAAAATGTCCATAGGTGACATTTTAAACGCATTCACAGGTTACCAGTTTAGAATTACAGAGGAGGTCTAGCGTTCAAGGCGATACCTCACATGTGTGTTTTGAACGCAGTTTACATATGTGGGTGTGACTTGCGTATGCGGTCGCTTCTGCAAGCTAGCACGCGAGGACAGGGGCGTTTTTACTTTTTTTTTTTTTTTTTCTAATGTGACACTATTTTTTTTTATACTTTTTTTTTTTTTTTTTTTCTGCGATGCCTCGAGTGTGTGTGGTGCGAATACCATTCACTTATGCGTGCGCAACTGGCTGTGTGCGAGCCTGAGGGATGAGGGCGCTTATTATTATTATTATTATTATTATTATTATTATTATTAAAAAATATATTAATAATAATAAAAAAATATATTATTCTTAGAAAAAAAGTGTGTATCTGTGTGTGTGTGTGTGTGTATATGTGTGTATATATATATATATATATATTATATATATATATATATATATATATATATATATATTATACATACATACATTTTTTATTTTTTTTTATAATAATATATATATATATATATATATATATATATATATATATATATATATATATATATATATATATATATATATATATATATGTATGTGTTGTGTGTTTTTTTTTTTTTTTTTTTCTAATCACTTTTATTCCTAATTACAAGGAATTTAAACATTCCTTATAATAGAGATACAGATCACAGGTCCTCTTTATGGAGACATCTGGGGTCTTAAAAAACCCCAAATCTCATCTTTTTATCAAAAAATGCTTTTGATCTTTTGCTTTTAAAAAAAAATAATAAAAATTGTTCACTTCCAGGCTGGACCAGAAGTGATGTATTGACGTCTCTCTGGTCCTCCAAGGCCCTCAAAGAGGACCTACAC
This sequence comes from Rana muscosa, assembly GCA_029206835.1. Lineage (NCBI taxonomy): Eukaryota > Metazoa > Chordata > Amphibia > Anura > Ranidae > Rana > Rana muscosa. The sequence continues at coordinate 316,116,329 of CM055123.1, forward strand.
TTTGATCCCCTCTGGGACTACTAGCCGGCCGCACCGCGTCTGATCTTTTCTTCGGTGAACCGAGTGCAAGACCTTTTTTAGTTTCCTTGGTTTTCCATACATTGTTACAATATTTTGCTTTTGAGAGTATGTATTATTTTTATTATCCACTTTAGCTCTGGAAGGTTTCACACACACGCACACCTTTTCATGATGAGGCAATTTTTTGCTATTCGCCACTGCTTTACCTTAAAGCGGAGGTCCACTCTGAAAAAAAACTTTACATTAAAAATCCTAAAAAAAAAAAAAAAAATTAATAGAAAAAATAATATTTTTATACTCACCCTAAATGCCTGTTGCTATGCGGAAGTCCCCTAATCTGCCTCTAATGTTCCTCTTCTCCGTCCGCGGTGGCTCTCCTTCCGCTTCCTCTTCTGAATGGGCCGCACTGCCTTCTGGAACTGTGTCTATCCCAGGAGGCAAGCCGCCCATTCACAAAGCGCCGTGCGAGTGGCGCATGCGCAGTAGGAAACGGGCAGTGAAGCCTTACGGTTTCACTGCCTTTTTCCCTTACTCAGGATGGAGGAGCCAGGACCTGACAGCAGCGATCGATCGCCGTGGCGGGACCGACATCATGGGCGAGTAGGACAGGTAAGTGTCCTTATTAAAAGTCAGCAGCTACACTGTTAGTAGCTGCTGACTTTTTTTTTTTTTTTTGGCTGCACCTCCGCTTTAACTGGTAATTGCACAGTCATGCAACACTGTTCCCAAATGACATTTTTATATCATTTTTTTTATTCACACAAATAGAGCTTTCTGTTGGTGGCAGTTGATCACCACTGGGGGGTTTTTCATTGTATAAATAAAAAACAAATAATAATAATCTTTGTTAAATAAGTTACAAAATCGAATTTCTTCATAGATTTTGGCCAAAATGTATTCTGCTACATGTGGTTAAAAAATAAATAAAATAAAATTCCATTAAGTGTACAGTACAGTAAAATGATGATGTGATCTGGTCACTCGCTCACTTCTTGTAACAAGAGGGGAATGGAAGAGGAAGGGAGGACGAGGGTGGCACTTGGCTAATGCAAAGGTTCCGTCTTTTGGGTGGGGTGATGTCGTTTTGCAGGATTCAGTAAGGAGCAGGTCTGGGTTTACGTTTTGCGGGCAGTTGGGAAGCCGCAGACCGCCTCTGGAGGGAGACTGAGCACACCAAACCCTCATCATTTCAAATGACATAGTAGCAAGTCCTAATGTGAGATTTGTTTTCTTATCTAAGTTACAATGTACAGTCTGATCAGTGGGGGAGACTAAAGCAATGCCTCCTACTGCCTTCTACAATGTACAGACTGATGAGTGGGTGAGGGGAGACTAGGGAAATGCTTCCTCCTGCCTGCTACAATGTACAGTCTGCTCAGTGAGGAGACTAAGGCAATGCATCCTCCTGCCTGCTACAATGTACAGTCTGTAGCAGGCAGGAGGAAGCATTTCCTTAGTCTCCCCCACCGATCAGTCTGTACATTGTAGCAGGCAGGAGGAAGCATTTCCTTCATCTCCCCCACTGATCAATGTACAGTCTGATCAGTGGGGGAGGGGAGACTAAGGCAATGTCTCCTCCTACCATTTACAGTCTGATCAGTGGGGGAGACTAAAGCAATGCCTCCTCCTGCCTGCTACAATGTACAGACTGATCAGTGGGGGGTGGGAGACTAAGTAAATCCCCCCCCCCCCACTTAAAGCAGTAAAGGAAGGTGCTGTAAAGGGGTGCTGATAGACAGTATATGGTGGTGTGGATGTTCTATGGGTGTAGATGACTGTGTCTCTTTCTTTAAGGATAGTTAGTGGAGCCTGTGATTTATTTTGTCTCCGTCTCCCGCTCTGCATCCAAAACCTGAAATGACTGTAATACTTATCCAGCCAGGTGTGGATGAAATGGCCACTCAGCATGTTTTGGGTAAAGCAATCCTTTAAGGACATTCCTCTAATGTGCTGATGGAAGGATGAAACTGAGTCCGGCTTTCATTGTTGTGTGGAAGGTCATTGGTTTGACACGGAGATCTATATCCGATGTACTGCGGTATTCCACTTTAAATGAATCCGGTATTTTGATCCTTTTTGTAGCTTACAACTTCCTCCTCTCTACATCCCTCCTGAAGAAGTCCATTTATACGAAACACGTTGAGAAAGGATCTCTATTCTACTCTGATACAATGAAGTATCCTTGTCAATCAATTGTATCTGATATAAAGAAAAATAAATATAAATTTGCTTTAGCACCACTTGTGAAACTGTGGATAAAATATAGAATTGATTTGCAGACCTCCAAAAATCAACCTTTAGATCCCCTGATTGCAGAGGGGATGACTAATTTGAACGGCCTATACACTACTCTAGGAGGGTGCTACACACTTGAAGTTGCCATATAAAGCCCTTCCACTAGACTATCTTGTAGATCCAGGGGTCTCCAAACTTTCTAAACAAAGGGCCAGTTTACTGTCCTTCAGATTTAAGGGGATCCGGACGGACGGCCATTGGGAGTGGAAATTGTCTTGGCAACAGTGGGAGTAAAGAGTGCAACTTTTGGCTTTAGAGGGAGGAATTCCTCCCACTGACACCCATCGTTGGTGACCAGTGATGGGCTCTGGCATGTTCGGATCGCACCCACCAGGAAGCCGTCACTTCACACTGCCAATCATAGGCCGTGAGGCATTTCCCGACCGGCAGCTGCACATACACACGCTGCCTATGATTGGTGGTGTACAGTGCCGGCTTCCTGGCAGGCTCAATCTAAACACGCCTGAGCCGATCACTATTGGTGTCAGTGGGAGGAATAGTGCCCCATCGTTGGTGTCAGTGGGAGGAATAGTGTCCCATCGTTGGTGTCAGTGGGAGAATAGTGTCCCATCGTTGGTGTCAGTGGGAGGAATAGTGTCCCATCGTTGGTGTCAGTGGGAGGAATAGTGTCCCATTGTTGGTGTCAGTGGGAGGAATAGTGTCCCATTGTTGGTGTCAGTGGGAGGAATAGTGTCCCATTGTTGGTGTCAGTGGGAGGAATAGTGTCCCATTGTTGGTGTCAGTGGAGGAATAGTGTCCCATCGTTGGTGTCAGTGGGAGGAATAGTGCCCCAAGGGCCAGATAAAGGCGAGCGAAGGGCCACATCTGGCCCCCGGGCCACAGTTTGAAGACCCTGTTGTAAAACATCTGGATTGGGTTTTCCCCAAAGGATTGCTTTTTGTTCCCCTAGGATCAGGCCGGCATTGGGTTGTCCGTTTTTGGTACATAAACTTGCATATTCAGCAAAAATGATCCCCTCTGCCGCGTCAGATCTTCTCACCACAGCCTAATATCTAGGGTGGGGGGGGGGGGTAATTTTGGATTTTGTGGCCCGTCTGCTTTGGAAGCCTTAGATTAGATTAGGATTTGTGTGGAGAAAAGGTAAAGAATGCTTTTAGTTTAGCAGGCCCTGGTATGTTTTGCAAGGCAATGCCCATGTGACTAATTTAAGCGCCCTACAATTGTGTGTAATTATATTGTTTTCTTCTACTCACTAATACAATACACAGAAGTAGACAGTAAATTGCAGTGGTAAAAAAAGTATCTATGTCTGAAACCTACTTCTGAAAATAGCGCGTCTCCCGCGACTCCTAAATTACGTTAATCGGCGTTTGGGTTTAAAGGGACTTTATTACGATATAAAATATTGGATTCAAAATTGTACCTTTTTTTTTTTTTTTTTTTTTTTATTTATTTATTTATTTATTTATTTATTTTATTTTTATTTTTTTTAAAACTTTCTTTTATTGTACGCACCTCTGTTCTTATAGTCATGTTTTCTGGTGTATTTCGGGTGATGGCAAAGATTGGCTCCAAAGTGCCACATATTTAATTTTTCTGGAGCACAGGCTCAGTTGCAATTTTATTTTTTTATTTCTTGATTTTGGCCAAATTAGGGAAAGGTTACATACCCGGTCATTTTTTTTTTTTTTTTAATGTCAATGTCCCTTTTAACTCGCCAGGTGTCGCCAGTAACTGTGTTTAGTTTGTTTCCTGTTCCAAGAGTCGCCCATGACCCCCAACTCTACTCAAAACTTCAAAAATATGGCTAATGTGAATCGGAATAATACTGCCTAGCTGTTGGCTTAAATTGATGCCCCCCCCCCCCCCCGACTTATTGAGAAAATTGTGTGACCTGGCAGTATGGAAAGCATAGAGCATCACTAAAGGGGGGGGGGGGGGCGGCAGTAGCATAGGGGTCCTGATTCCTCTATATAGATCTTTGTCACTAGAGGGCTCACCAGTAGGAGAAAGGAAGGAGGTCCTGATTCCTCTATATAGATCTTTATATCACTAGAGGGGTCACCAGCAGGAGGAAGGAGGTCCTGATTCCTCTATATAGATCTTTATGTAGCGGGTACTTGAATTAAGGGAGGCATCTGGGTGGTAGTGTAACCCAGATGCACAGATTGCTAGGGTATCCGAGACCTTTTTCTGGTTCTTGGAGGACTCTGGTGGTGTGAGGTTCCTTGCGGCCCACAGGTGGCACTGTTGCCCTGGGCCAGGGCTGAACTCACACCGCAAGACTGTACCTTTTTGTCCTCCCCTGGAGCTGGTACAGCGGGGCGGGGAACCCACTGTGACGCAAAGGGAGAGGGATAAAAGGGGCGGACGCCGTTACCACGGGGTTCAGGGTTCAGGGTTCGGAGTCCGGAGTTGGAGGACGTGGCCGCACCTTCGGCCTGGGTGCTGGCGTTCCAGTGTTCCGGGCTTGGTGCCCTTGACCTGGCCGGCGCGAGGATGGAGTCCATCCCAGGCACCTTTAGCCTGGGGTGAGGTACTATGGCGGAGGCCTGGGGCTCAGTACCTTCGACTGAGTTCCGCGAGGGTGGAGGAATCCGAGGGGGGCCCTAATTCCTTGGGTGCCCGTGTCTGCGTTCGTGAGGACTGGTGAGCGGAACTTCTCTGGAGAGTCCGGCGCAGCATCGCTGGTGACAGAGAGGCCTCCTGTTTCTCCCTTGGACGGATATCCTTACCCTGACAGGGGCCATGCCAGCGAAGGTAATTCACGTTCTACTTAACATAGTCAGTGGCCGTGACTATCCGCCACTGGCGATATCACAGTGGTTAGCATCAGAAGGGAAAGGCTTGTGCCTCGATCTATTCCCCATTATAACTCGGTAGAAGAAACTGTTTGTTTGGCAAGAAGAATAAAACTGTGTTGGACCTATTCACTGTGTGGAACTCTGGTTACTAGGAGCAAAGGAGTCAGGAACGAAGTATTGGACTTGACTCTAGGACAACCCACACCAGGCCCAATTTTCTGACCTTCACCTCTTAGCTATGGAGGACATGGGCCGTGGTGTATCTCATCTCTCCCTCCCAGGGACCTCTAGACAACAGCCGCATAACCGATAAAGAGAGAGGTAGAGCGGGTCGCTACATTTATTTCACTAGAGGGGTCACCAGCAGGATGAAGGAGGTCCTGATTCCTCTATATAGATCTTTACGTAGCACCAGGGCTTTTTTTCTCAGAAAATGGGTGCAGGAACTCAACCACGACCCTCCAAACCGCATCAAATGGTGTGGTCAAATTTCACTTGCAGTGGAAGGGTCTTAAAGCTGAATTACGTACAGAGTGCAGAGTTCAGGGGTGTGCTACATGCAGAATCCAGGGGCGTGAGATACGTATATTGTGCAGAGTTCGGGGTGCACTTCGCCACCTTCCTTGGCTGCTTTCCTCTGCATCCCCTATCCACAGCTCACTTTCACCCCTCTTCAGCTTTGTTCTCTGCATGCAACCCCCCTTCTACTCCCCCCCCCCCCCCCATCTTCCCCCTACCTCCTTAGAAGCTCCACTATCTTCCACATGTCTTACTTGTGTTGCTGTATTAGGTTGAAGCACCCAACCAGCTCTAGTACCTCCCCACACACTGTAGGTGGCTCTGCCTCTATCCTTGCAGGGAGATCATCCAGTAGGGGTTTTGGAATCCTCTGCAGTGCACCCCGGGTACCTTCATATCCCTTTGTCCTCATCCTGCACTCTGAGCGAGCTGCTCAGAAGATCAGATCCGTGGGAGCAGTTGAGAGCTAAGCTGTCACTCATGAACACAGAAGCCGCACTTCTGTGTTTACAAGTGAAAGTGATGAGAAGGGAGCAGAAGGCCTGAGCCCGAAGGTGGTGGAACTGAGTTGCAGCTGAAAAAAAGCCCTGCGGTAGCACCCTGATGTTTAGACAGGGTTGCTATTAAATTTAGTTGCCAGGCGATAGTTACCTTGGCCAATTATTAGGAGATCAATTGATTTCCCCCTATTTCTGGAATTGCTGCACTTCTCTCTTCTGTCACTAGGTGGCCGGGTATCTGGTGACATTAGATAAGACGAGGGCATTGCAAAGACAGAATAGGAATAAATGGGGTGTCTCAGCCAATGGGCAGGAATTTTCTTGGGTCCATTGGCCTGCTGGGAGAGCCTATTTATTTGGGTGAGGTCAGGTGATCGGGATTCTGTGCCACCTGGATGCTGTCTGGGTGAACCCCGGGGCTGCTAGGCCGTAAGCCTGAGACCTATCCCGTGGGACATCTGGCTAGGCTGTCTGTGGGCCTATCCAGAAGCAGGAGAGCAGCGTAGGGTTGGGACTGCGGGCTTGTAGTCCAAACAGACCTAACGGTTCCGCCAGCCGGGGAACCAGTTGCGGTCAGAGGTAGAAGGGAAGCTGTCGTCAATGGACCATCCACCTTGTTACCGGAGACTACAGTGAGTGAGCTGAGGCCAGTACCAGAGCAGTCTTCTCACCCGACGGTGACGGTGAAGAAGTGGAAAAGTATCAGCAAATGCCAAGCCAGGGACCCGGCGGGACACCAAGGGTGACGCTTGAGGAGCATCAGTGAGTGCCAAGCCAGGGACCTAACGTGTCAGCGGGGGTGAAGCTTGAGGAGCATCAGTGAGTGCTAAGACAGGAACCCAGCAAGGAAGCGGGGGTGACGCTTGAGGAAAATACTGAGTGAGTAGATTGTAAGAGCTCAGGAGATCCAGTGGCAGTGGATCTGAAGTCTAGTGAGAGAGACTGGGAGCTCGTTGAGGTGAAGACCCACAGTGAGTTTATATCACTAGAGGGGTCAACAGCAATGGGAAGGAGGTCCTGATTCCTCTATATAGATCTTTATATCACTAGAGGGGTCACAAGCAGGAGGAAGGAGGTCCCTGATCCCTTCTATATAGATCTTTATATCACAAGAGGAATCACCAGCAATGGGAAGGCGATCCTGATTCCTCTATATAGATCAGGTATGTCCGGCCCGCGGGCTAATTGCAGCCCACATTCTGGTTTAATGTGGCCCCCTTAGTAATTTGGATATACATGTCTTTTGTGGCCCCCAGGGCCACAAAAGATACATACTGTATTTATCAGCGCTGCCTCGGGGAGGGGGCAGGACGAGCGCCATCAGATTACAATGGTGTAAAAAATTAAAGCAATAAACCGCGCTAGCCTGTAACATAAATAAATATACAGCAGCACCTGTGATATGTGATAACATATAAAGTATACAAAAGAATAAAAAAGAACAAGTGCGCTAATGTGAATTGACTAATATCAAAAATTATGAATCCACACATATATTGAATAAATAAAGTCCAACAGTGATAACAATGAATGTGTCCTGTAAAAATGAATATATCCTAAATAAGTCCCATCAAAAATCAGCAATGAAGGGAAGCCGTGAAGAGGTGAACCGCAAAAAGTTTGAAATTCGGTGCATGCACACCCGTGTCCACCACCAACAATCAAGCTGCTTACCAGAGGTAAGAAACAAATAAGCCCATCAGCAATCCCAGGGGGAGATCCAGAGAAATCCAGATAAACTTCGCAGAGTTCCAACGTCACTTGATAGGCAGTGGATACAGCAAAGATTTCCCAAGGAGAGAGAGGAGGCTCGATAGTGCATCACCCAATGTAAAATTTGTTTTTAAAACGGGTTTAAAAACACTTACACAATGTACAATTTAAAGAACATAACAACCGGCCGGTCCGCCGTACCTGTCCCGTAGTGATGACGTCAGCACGCACACCTCCCTGAGGTAGTTTATCTGGATTTCTCTGGATCTCCCCCTGGATTGCTGATGGGCTTATTTGTTTCTTACCTCTGGTAAAGCAGCTTGATTGTTGGTGGTGGACACGGGTGTGCATGCACCGAATTTCAAACTTTTTGCGGTTCACCTCTTCACGGCTTCCCTTCATTGCTGATTTTTGATGGGACTTATTTAGGATATATTCATTTTTACAGGACACATTCATTGTTATCACTGTTGGACTTTATTATTCAATATATGTGTGGATTCATAATTTTTGGCCATCAGATTACATACAGAAGCATCTCCTGTTTACTCGGCGGTGTCTGTAATTGGAAGTCCTGTCTCCGGGGCTGCCATTGGATAAATGTCTATCATAGGAGGCAGGACTTTGTATTAAAGAGGCCGCCATGTAAACAGGAGATTCTGCTGTATGTAATCTGTCGGCGGTCGTTCCGCCACCCTGCCTGTCCCCTCCGAGGCTGCAGATGGGCATCAATCAGGCTGCAATGATGGCAATGGTGAGGCTGCATTCATGGCAATGGTGAGGCTGCAGATGGGCACTGACCCTTATTTTGCTTCACAGTTCTTTTATTTAAAATTTTAATTTTTTTACTGAAACTTCCCGCTTAAAGTGAAGGTGCGTGATATACGGTGATAAATACGTTATATCCAAATAACACACCCAAGCTCATCTTTTCACCACACACAGCCACAAAGGCAGGGGAATTCTTGTTGGGCAGTGTATTAGTGCTCGGACGAACGCACTTTGACCAAATTTTAATGTTCAAAGAATGTCAGGCAAAATGGTCGCCCTCACGCATGTTCACTTCATCAAATCTGGCCCTCTTTGAAAAACGTTTGGACACCCCTGATATAGATCTATATATCACTAGAGGCATCACCAGCTGGAGGAAGGAGGTCCTGATTCTTCTATATACATCTTTATATCACTAGAGGGGTCACCAGCAGGAGGAAGGAGGTCCTGATTCCTCTATATACATCTTTATATCACTAGAGGGGTCACCAGCAGGAGGAAGGGGTCCTGATTCCTCTATATACATCTTTATATCACTAGAGGGGTCACCAGCTGGAGGAAGGAGGTCCGGATCCCTCTATATAGATCTTTATATCACTAGAGGGGTCACCAGCAGGAGGAAGGAGGTCCTGATTCCTCTATATAGATCTTTATATCACTAGAGGGGTCACCAGCAGGAGGAAGGAGGTCCTGATTCCTCTATATAGATCTTTATATCACTAGAGGGCTCCCCAAGAGGTCCTCCTATATAGACATTTAGAGATTTTTTATGACCACCTCATTGGAAACTACTTTGGCAGTTGGTAGGGCTTAGCCATTAAACCAATCGGGTGCAAGGAACAAAGTGAAACGCATTTAGGGAGGGGCATAAAAGCGGCTGTCCTGGGTAATGCAGGTTATTTCATGCAGCATTTATTTTATACATGTTATTTTTACTAGAGACCTATTTCCTCTACAGTTTAGGACTTCATGTTGTCTCCCGGGTCAGCCTGGAATTCCATTTTGTAGGTGTTTTTAAATGCCAGCTCCAGCTACCAATACAACCTTTTTCTACCAACCCCCCCCCCCCACCTGTCGAGGATAAATAATTCACCGGAGTGTAGGGTAATGTGATCTTGCCATTTGGGAAGAATGACTCTGATCAGATAATATTTCTGCCTTTTCTCTTACAAGTAGCCCAGCAGTCTACCTCACAGCTGCTAACCGGCTTCATTTAACCAGACAAGTGATGTCTGAACCTGGCAAGCGTTGGGGAAAAAAAAACTCCCAAGGTTTCTGAATGTGGCACGATATGGAAGATACCTGCTGAGGGTGTTTTTTTTTAAAGGCTTTTTTTTTTTTTTTATATTCTTTAAATTAAAGAGAAACTCCAGACAATATAATAAGTAGATCTTCAAAATGCAGGTGAACCTTTTAATGACTGTAGGACCTTTAATGACTGTAGGACTCCCCCCACCCCATCCGCCTAAAGGTAGACCTTGGATGCAGAGAGGACCCGTTGTACGCCCCAACTCGGCTCTCCTATTCTTCTCTATAGGGCTTATATCTGCATACTGAGCAAAGGCATAAGAAGGGGAAATGTATGTGGACACTGTCCCCCCAGGGAAAATTCAACTTAAAGGACCCCATTGAAAAAGAAACCATTTTAAAATAACTCTCCAGTTGTAGGGTACCCTTTATAAAAAAATACTATATCTACAGTACAACTCATGATACATTAATGTGATGGACAGTGAGAAGAATGCTCCTTACATTGGTGATCAGTGGGAAGAATGTTCCTTACATTGGTGATCAGTGGGAAGAATGTTCCTTACATTGGTGATCAGTGGGAAGAATGTTCCTTACATTGGTGATCAGTGAGAAGAATGTTCCTTACATTGGTGATCAGTGGGAAGAATGTTCCTTACATTGGTGGTCAGTGAGAAGAATGTTCCTTACATTGGTGATCAGTGGGAAGAATGTTCCTTACATTGGTGATCAGTGAGAAGAATGTTCCTTACATTGGTGATCAGTGGGAAGAATGTTCCTTACATTGGTGATCAGTGAGAAGAATGTTCCTTACATTGGTGATCAGTGAGAAGAATGTCCCTTACATTGGTGATCAGTGGGAAGAATGTTCCTTACATTGGTGATCAGTGGGAAGAATGTTCCTTACATTGGTGATCAGTGGGAAGAATGTTCCTTACATTGGTGATCAGTGAGAAGAATGTTCCTTACATTGGTGATCGGTGGGAAGAATGTTCCTTACATTGGTGATCGGTGGGAAGAATGTTCCTTACATTGGTGATCGGTGGGAAGAATGTTCCTTACATTGGTGATCGGTGGGAAGAATGTTCCTTACATTGGTGATCGGTGGGAAGAATGTTCCTTACATTGGTGATCGGTGGGAAGAATGTTCCTTACATTGGTGATCAGTGGGAAGAATGTTCCTTACATTGGTGATCAGTGGGAAGAATGTTCCTTACATTGGTGATCAGTGGGAAGAATGTTCCTTACATTGGTGATCAGTGGGAAGAATGTTCCTTACATTGGTGATCAGTGGGAAGAATGTTCCTTACATTGGTGATCAGTGGGAAGAATGTTCCTTACATTGGTGATCAGTGGGAAGAATGTTCCTTACATTGGTGATCAGTGGGAAGAATGTCCCTTACATTGGTGATCAGTGAGAAGAATGTTCCTTACATTGGTGATCAGTGGGAAGAATTGCCCCCTTACATTGGTGATCAGTGAGAAGAATGTCCCTTACATTGGTGATCAGTGAGAAGAATGTTCCTTACATTGGTGATCAGTGAGAAGAATGTTCCTTACATTGGTGATCAGTGAGAAGAATGTTCCTTACATTGGTGATCAGTGAGAAGAATGTTCCTTACATTGGTGATCAGTGGGAAGAATGTTCCTTACATTGGTGATCAGTGGGAAGAATGTTCCTTACATTGGTGATCAGTGGGAAGAATTGCCCCCTTACAGAGATCACACAGGTCTGATATATACATAGTTGGTTCAAGCTGGAATAATGTAATTATGTAACAATATGCACACCCGGATTCTTCTTTTAATTTGGAGTTGGCTTCCTATCGCACAGTCTAGAACGGTTTTAATCATTAAGCCATAAAATGCCACCACTGAACTTCACAACAAGAAACTCGAGATACCTCCGTCTTCCTCCGATCACCTGTCTCGCTGTCTTTGGTTTTCTTCTTTTGTATCTATGGAACCAATTCAGATTATATGTGTTGTTAATTCACATTGTAATGGGGTAAGAAGGGGGATATCCAGCGGGGGTCGTTCTGGTTTATATGCGTTGTCTGTAAAAAAGAAACCTCGTAAAAATCTCCTCTATAAAAACGACTTGATAAAAAAAAAGGACTTCAGTTCCCCTTTAAAATGTTTATAGTGCGACTGCATTGATGAATATTTTACAACCACAACAGCTGAGGATCTGCTGAAAGGGCTTAAAGGCCGCAGGCTCAGATAACACCACAATACGAGACCTGCGTCACCGGCATCAACCCGTCCAAGACCTCAATGGCAACAGTGCCATCTGCAGGCACCACAAGGCCATGACATAGGGAGCACTGTACCAACCCAAAGATGTGGGAGCCAGCTGAACTTTAGGTTAGCATTGATTAGGGGTGCAACAGATCAAAAAACTCGCGGATCGGATCGATCCTCGGATCAGGGGTCACGGATCGGATCATTTTCGGATCGGCAAAAAAATAAATAACACAAATCTTATTACCCCCACCGGAGTTTTAGATTTCACATTTTAAAAGCAGCAGCAAACCTGCTGACCTCACATGGTTGTTAATGTGACAGAACACCTCTGATTTTCACATTTTAACTAAATGTTAAAGCGGAGTTCCACCCTTTTTTTATGTTTATTAAAAGTCAGCAGCTACAAAAAGTGTAGCTGCTGGCTTTTAATAAACATACACTTACCTGTTCCACTGTCCAGCGTCACGCCGCCTGGAGCTCCGCTCCTCTCCCCCCTCCTCCGCCGGCACGTCCATTCACAGTATGGGCACCCGGCCGTGACAGCTTCCGGCTTCACGGCCGGGCACTCACTGCGCATGCGCGAACGGCGCAGCGCTCTGTGAGTGGACAGGCGATCGCCTGGGACCTGTCACGTCCCAGGTGATCACCTACAGGGAGGAGCCGCCACAAGGCGATATGACGTATCGCCTAGGCGGCTCCAGGGCGGAAGGAGGAAGTGGGACAGGAAGTCCCACTCCTACTGAAGCCCCCACTCCCCCCCCCAAAAAAAATTACATGCCAAATGTGGCATGTAAGGGGGTGAGGAGTGGAATAAAAAAAAAGTAAAAAAATTGGGTGGAACTCCACTTTAAATGTGAAAATCAGAGGTGTTCTCTCACATTAGCAAACATGTAAGGTCAGCAGGTTTGCTGCTGCTTTTGAAATTTAACATGTAAACAGTCCGTTGGATTTCCAAATAAAGTATTTAAGCATATAAGCTCCGTTTTGTGTGAAAATAACTGAAATCTAAAACTCCGTTGGGTGTAACAAGATGTCCGCTTGGCCCCTTCTTACTATCATTACTGTGCAGGAGTGTGAGTGGAGCAAGATGGCGGCGATGAAACGTCATTACAGCGGCGCCGCCGGGTGTACCAAGATGGCCGGAGCTAGGCCGAAGCCGCTGCCTTTTCTATGGCCCAGGCTCCAGAGCGCTCCGCGGATCGCGTGGTGATCCGTTCCGAACAGGATGACCCGTTCAGATCACCACCGATCCGTTGCACCCCTAGCATTGATGCATATTGGGACTGTGTGTGTGTGTGTTTTTTTGTTATTGCCTGCAAGTTTATGGACAGTTAGCAATACTGCATGTGAGAGGGAATACTCAATAGTCTAAAGCAGGGGTCTCACAAACTTTATAAACAAAGGGCCAGTTTACTGTCCCTGCTGAAGAAAAGCATCCCCACCACATGATGCCACCACGTTTCACGGTGGGGATGGTGTGTTCATGGTGATGTGCAGTGTGAGTTTTCCCCCACACATAGCGTTTTTGCTTGTAGGTCAAAAAGTTACATTTTGGTCTCATGTGACCAGAGCACCTTCTTCCACATGTTTGCTGTGTCCCCCACATGTTTGCTGTGTCCCCAGGGCAGATTTGTGGAGAGCACAACTAGTTGTCCGAATGGTTGTCCTGTGGACAGATTCTTCCACCCAGGGGCGTTGCTAGGTGTGAAAAAGACCAAGGGCTTATATATAAACAATAATTCTTTATATATATATGTAGCGCCTGCCCCTCTCCTCTCTCCGTGCGGCTCGCACTGTCTCTTGTCTAGGGGTATCTGGTAGGGTGGAGAGAGAGAGAGCGGGTGGGCTACGCCTAGCCTCCACCACGTGGGAATACCTGTGGTATCAGCAATGTCTCATTTACCTTCGGGTCTGTGCTGTGCACCCGGATCCTCCCTCCAAGAGTCACCGTGAACTTCGTCCGCCAGGAATTGAGCCTCACACCATTAAAGTCCAACACTCCTTTATTAGAACACTCCATACAGGGACTCCCTTGATAGATAGAACAGAAAAGGAGGTGTGAGTGTGAATAGGCCCAGACACAAATTCGCTCCTCCACTCTCCTCCTGGAGAGTGGGCTATGGTCTCCGCACGAGAGAAAGGGGATCCTTCTGGACCGTCTCCGACAAGAGACTCACCCGTCACCGGCAGTCTGCTGCACCGGGTCTTCAAGTGACGAGCTCTCCCCGGTCCATTGCGTCTTACTCAGATTCAGGCCTCCATCCCCGAAGTGCCTTAGGACCCTTCCCTCGCGGAACTCAGTGTTGGGCACTGGGCTCCGGACCTTCTTGTAAGTACCTCACCCCAGGACTGAAGGTGCCTGGGGTGGAACACGATCTCCGTTGGTCCCCTAGGCCGAGGCCTCCTAGAGGATGAGCACGAACCCACGTCCGCAAGCTGAAGGTGCTTGGGACGAAGACCCCGTGACCAAGATGGCCGGCCCCTTTATCTCCTCTCCCAGCAAGCACGGCGGGTTCCCCGCCCCACCATACCGCTACCGAGAGAGGACAAAAAGGCCTCGGCACACAGTGATATTCATCCCTCCCCGGCCACGGTGACAGCGCCACCTAGTGAACCGCAAGGAACATAGCACTGATGTCACAGCTAGATTAAAAAAATGCACCCAGGAAAGTAAGTACCCGCTACATATACATTTTTTATATATATATATATATATATATATATATATATATATATATAATATATTTTTTAGTATTTTTTTATTATATTATATCTATATGTGTGTGTGTGTGTGTGTGTGTGTGTGTGTGTAAAAAAAAAATATATATATATATATATATATATATATATATATATATATAAATTTGTGTTGCGCTGCTACATGGGATTTGATGAAACCTTCAGAGATGTAGGAAGTGCTCAGCTAGACGGACATTTTTCGGGTTGGCGTGTCTTTCAGACGGTGCAGAGATGGCATTACGCTGTCGGAGGATGGAAAAGATTGGACGTAATCTGGCCAGAAGATGGAGAAATCAATAGAGAGTCTGTTGTGTTTTTTCCCTCTAATAGGATCTCGATGTCGGTCTGGCACCAGAAAGAAATTCTTAAAAAGGGGCTTCCAAGTGCAGTGGATTAATTCCCAGATTACAGCCAGATAATTAGATTTACAAATGGTTGCAGAGGCGCTCACCTGCGGCTCGGCGTATCATTGTCCAATTGTAATGGCATTTAATGAAATTTAGCTTGTGCTGGAGGAAAGACTATATCTCCAGTAGAGGAGACATTTTCTCTTTATCCTGGAGGGGACATTGGGCCGTATTGTATTCTCGTGTCACCGGGACATTTCTTTGCCTCCTGTGCTTAATGGCTGACCACCATCGATGGTTGGACTTCCCGTAAAAAGAAGTGACAGAAGATGACGGGTCTGCCCTTCGCCTCCGCAGTTCAGTGTGCGTTTGTGTTCAATATACAATGATGAGTTCTCTACACTCTACAGACTGATTTGTGGGGTCAGGACTGGAAATTAGAGGAAACTGTGGCAGTTACATTGTATATTTTTAGCCGATTCTTTAACCACTTAAGGACCGAGCCTCTTTCTGAGATTTGGTGTTTACAAGTTAAAAACATTATTTTATTTTTTTTTTGCTAGAAAATTACTTGGAACCCCCAAACATTCTGAAAACAAATTCTAACACCCTAGAGAATAAAATGGCGGTCGTTGCAATACTTTGTCACACCGTATTTGCGCAGCGATCTTACAAGGGCACTTTTTGGGGTAAAAAATACACTTTTTTTTAATTAAAAAATAACAGTAACGTTGGCCCATTTTATTTTTATTTTTTATAATGTGAAAGATAATGTTATGTCGAGTTAATTGATACCCAACATGTCACGCTTCAAAATTGCGCCCGCTCGTGGAATGGCGACAAACTTTAACCCTTAAACTCCGTAGGCAACGTTTAAAAATTTCTACAGGTTGCATGTTTTGAGTTACAAAGGAGGGATAGAGTTATTGCTCTCGCTCTACCGATCGCGGCGATACCTCACATGTGGTTTGAACACCGTTTTCGTATGCGGGCGCTGCTCACGTATGCGTTCGCTTCTGCACACGAGCTTGGCGCGCGTTTTTGACTTTTTTTTTTTTTCCTATTTATTTTGTTTTTTTTATTTTTACAATGTTCTTTTTAAAAAATAAATAAAAAATTCACTTGTATTCCTATTACAAGGAATGTAAACATCCCTTGTAATAGAAAAAAGCATGACAGGTCCTCTTAAATATGAGATCTGGGGGTCAAAAAGTCCTTGCATCTCTTATTTTACACTAAAATGCAATAAAAAAAAATTAAATGGCCCTTTTTAAGAGCTATGGGTGGAAGGGCACTTCTGCCCTGCAATGATATGGAGACAGGTGGGGGCCATCTTCCCTTGTCTCTATACCCAGGCAGGAACAGGGCCCCTCTCGCGGCGAATCCGCCACAGAGACCACTTTTATCTGAAAGAGGACCGCTCACCGAAGAAGAGGATACCGGGGTTATGGTAACTAGCTGTTGCCATAACAAAAATATCCCTTCTTCAAAGTGCCGACGTATATCGGCGTGAGCCGGTCCGTGAGGGGTTAGCCACTTGAAGACCGGGCATATTCTGGCACTTTTTGTTTACCTGTGAAAATCAGTGTTTTTTTCGCTAGAAAATTATTCATAACCCCCAAAGATTATGTATGTAGCACTTAGGCCCCTTTCACACTGGCACGTTTTTCAGGCGGTTTAGCGCTAATATTAGCGCTGTTATACCGCCTGAAAAAATCGTGCCCTGTAGTCTTCAATGTGAAAGCCCGAAGGCTTTCACACTGAAGCGGTGCGCTAGCAGGACCGCTCCAAAAGTCCTGCTAGCCGCATCTTTACAGCGGTGAAGGAGCGGTGTGTTCACCGCTCCCTTTTACCGCGGCTGCCCATTGAAATCAATGGGACACCGCGGTAATACCGCGGCAATATCCGCGGTTTGCGGGCGGTATTAACCCTTTTTCGGCCGCTAGCGGTCGCATACCGCGGTGATAACGACGGTATAGCGGCGCTAAAAATCGTGCCGCTATACCGCCACCGCACCTGCCCGCCCCAGTGTGAAAGGGGCCTTACCCCCATTTAAGGGACGGGCTGGTTTTGTTGGGTCTGCAAACTATCTCTAAAGCTTCCATTGTCGGGATATAGAAAGAAAGTCTCCAGAAAGGCCAATGTGCACACAAATGTAAAACCCAAACAGTCGGGCTTTATTTACTTTGCTGAGGAAACTTGAGAGGAAAGTAGGATACGATAGAAAAAAAAAAACACAGGGGAAGGTTCAGGCACGCAGCACTAAAGTCACAATCGTCGCCACTCAAGCCTGAGTGGGTATTGCTCACCCGGATAGTCCCGTTTAGTGGTCCTAGCAACCAGGATGAAGCACAAATCAATATTTCTCTTGAGAACCAGGGATACGATCAGGAATCCTCTGCCACAGGATTATCAAAGTCCCGAACCTGCCAGCCAAGCAATAGTGAGAACCTTTATGCCGGATCGGCGTATTGCAGGGCTTGTAGTAATGGATCCTTCCTTAGGTGAGTCTCCCAGGCCTCCTCCCGAGACAGCAGTACCGTCGCCAGTCTCTTCTGGGGCAGATCGTCCCCTGGTGGCCTCCTTCCCTAAACGTGTGCTTCCCGCAGGTGGGCAGCTCAGGATCCCTTCCGAAGGTATAGGCCTCAGCCAGCAGAGCTGGGCCTACCAAGTAGCGATGCAGCCTCGGGCTGAAGGTGCCCGGGGCCAGAACACACACCATGCGGGCCACGAGGCGCGCACACAGGAACAGACCCAATGAGTCTCCAGGAGCGAACGAACCTCAAAGGCGTCTGCCCCTTATGTACCCTTTCCCAGCATACACAGCGGGTAGACCACGCCCACTGCACAGCTGCCGAGAAAAGAAAGGATACACAAGGTGTTGTGATACCCCCTGCAGTTCAACCTATGCTGGTGGTGACAGTGCCACCTACAGGCAAACAGGGAACACTACTGCCAGGCAGCATCACACCCAGAGCAGAAGCAAATCTAGAACAATCAATTGGTCTGAGCCCAACTACTGGCTCAGACTACCCTTAAATTTACACATGGCGCCCCCAAATATTGGGGGGGGGAGGGCGCTACACGTACTTTGCTTTAAAAAAAAAAGAGGCCCTAGAGTAGGGATATGCAATTAGCGGACCTCCCAGCTGTTGAAAAACTACAAGTCCCATCATGCCTCTGGGTGTCATGCTTGTGGCTGTCAGTCTTGCTATGCCTGATGGGACTTGTAGTTCTGCAACAGCTGAAGGTCCGCTAATTGCATATCCCCGCCCTAGAGAATAAATTGATGGGTTTTCCAATTTTTATATCGCATGGTATTTGCACAGCGTTTTTCCAATGCAGTTTTTTTTGGGGGGGGGATTGACTTTTTTAAAAATTTTAATGGCAAAAAACATTTAACCAAGTTTGTTATTTTATTTTTTTTTTGTAAAATATGAAAGATGTTACGCCGAGTAAACCGATGCCAAACAAATCGCTCTTTTACCACTTCAGCCCTGGAAGGTTTTACCCAATTCCTGACCAGGCCATTTTTTTGCCTTACGGCACTGCGTCGATTTTAACTAACAATTGCGCGGTCGTGCGACATTGTACTCAAACAGAATTCATATAATTTTTTCTCCACAAATAGAGATTTCTTTTGGTGGTTTTTGATCACCTCCTGCGTTTTTTTTTTTTTTTTTTCCCGCTATAAACAAAAAAAGAGCGACAATTTTGAAAGAAACACAATATTTATTTTGCACTTTTTGCTATATAAATATCCCAATAAAAAAATAAAATCAGTTTAGGCCGATACGTATTCTTCTACATATTTTTGGTAAAAAAAATCGCAATAGGCGTATATTTATTTGGTTTGGGCAAAAGTTATAGTGCCTACAAAACGGGGGATATATTTATGGCATTTTTATTATCTTTTTTTTTTTTTTACTAGTAATGGTGGCGATCTGCGATTTTTTATTTTTTATTTTTATTTTTTATTTTTTTTTACAGTACTGCGACATTGTGGCAGACAGATCGGACACTTGACACTTCTTTTTTTGGGACCATTGACATTTTAGGCTGGGTTCACACTTGTGCGATGCGGGAACCCTGCGAGTCCACTGCGGGTTCCCGCATTGCACCCGACTCGCACGGCAGTTCACACTGCCATATGCGAACTGCTGGGGAGTGTCAATATGTTAACGACACCCCCATTTCAGCTCGCATATCGCACTGCGAACTGTCAGTTCGGACATGAATCGGATCGCATAGGTGTAAAAACCCATGCGATCTGATTCTGGTGCGGACCAAAAAAAAAGGGTCCTGTGCGAATGTAGTCCGAATGCGATGCGATTTCAGCCATACTATCTGTATGGCTGAAATGGCATCGCACGGACATCGTATGTGATTTGCACTGCACACTAGTGTGAACCTGCCCTTATACAGCGATCAGTGCTATAAAAATGCACTGAATACTGTGTAAATGTCACTGGCAGGGAAGGGGTTTACACTAGGGGGCGGTCAAGGGGTTAAGCGTGTTCCCTCACGGTGTGTTCTAAGTGTGGGGGGAGGAGACCGATCGCTGTTCCTAAATACTAGGAACACACGATCTGTCTCTATCCCCCTGACAGAACTGGGATTTGTGTGTTTACACACACGCTCGCACACAGATCCCCGTTCTGGCTCTGTCAGGAGTGTTCGCAGGTGCCAAGGTGGACAACGGGGCCGCCGGGCAAGTGCATCGGCTCTTAAGTGACTCGGCGGGCGGGCGCACCCCCTATACACCTTTTTAAAGCCGTCACCGTACAGCTACGGTGATTAGTGCAGGGCAGCCATACTGACAGCGGTCGGCAAGTGGTTACAATTTGTGCACGCCCGCACATTGGCGTCAAACCGCATACATTTTACTATCCATTGGAGCTGCGCGATTAATCGTTAAAAACGGAGACTGCAATTCTTTCCCCCTCGCGATCTTAACAAAGCATTTTCCCTATTCTCTAGGCAGAGTTCTCTGCTCGAGCCAATGGCTGTCAAACCCCCTCGTTCCCCCCCCCCCCCCCCCTCCCAAAAAAAAAAAAAAAAGACAGGCAGTCTGCCAAGTTTCACAACATTCCTCAGCTGCTTAGCGAACTATAAACATTGTAACGTTTTGTTCTTTAGATCAAAGAAATTAACTTCCATCTGTAATGCCGCGTACACACGATCAATTTTTTCGACTGTGAAAACACTGTCGAGAAAATCGACGTTAAAAACGAGGAACAGCTTGTTCCCCCCCCACACACGGCCGTTTTAAATGTCATTTTTTTTTTGGTTGAAAAAAACGACCGTGTGTGGGCTCCGCGGCACTGTTGCCCTATGGGAAACACTGCCGCGGAAAACATGTCGAAAAAAACGACGAGAAAAATTAGAACATGTTCTAATTTTTCTCGTCGTTTTTAATGCCGTTTTTCTCGTCGAAAAAAACGACAGAAAGCCCACAGAGGATCGTTTTTCTCGTCGAATGGGAAAAATGCTGTGTGTACGCGGCATAAGGCCCCTTTCACACTGAGGCGTATTTCAGGCGTTTTAGCGCTAAAAATAGCACATAAATAACGCCTGAAATAATCCTGCCCCAGCATTCTCAATGTGAAAGCCCCGAGGGCTTTCACATTGAGGCGGTGCGCTGGCGGGAGGAAAAAAAAAAATCTCCTGCAAGCCGCATCTTTGGAGCGGTGAGAGGAGCGGTGTTTTTACTGCTCCTAGACCGCTCCTTCCCATTGAATATTAATATTAACCCTTTTTCGGCTGCTAGCAGGGGTTAAAACCGCACCGCTAGCGGCCGAATACTGCCGCAATCCCGCGGCAATTCTGACGGTTTAGCACGGCTAAAAATAGCGGCGCTATACCGCCACCACCCCAGTATGAAACCAGCCTAAATGAGGGAAGTTTAACGGCTTAAAGACTAAACCTTTTTCTGACACTTTTTTTGTGTATATCTGTGTAGCGGGTATATGCTTTCTATCTTTTTGAATCTGGTGGGGAAACTGTGATGTATGGTTCCCTGGGGCCCACCAGGTGGCACTGTCGCTTTGGGCTCGGGGTTGAGCCATCGTTGTGGTGGCGTACCTCCTTTTGGTCCCTCTCAGCGGTTGTATGGTGGGGCGGGGAACCCGTCGTGCTTGCTGGGAGAGGGTATAAAGGGGGCGGCCATTTTTGGTGGCGGGAGTCGAGTCCCGGGCACCTTCAGCCTGAGGGCGGTGGTTCGTGTCGGTCGCCTAGGTGGCCTAGGCCTAGAGGACGTTCGGAGGTCGTGTTGCATCCCAGGCACCTTTAGTGAGGTACTCGGATGGAGGTCTGGGGCTCAGTGCCCAACACTGAGTTCAGTGAGGGAAGGAGATCCTAGGGAACCCCGGGAGTGGGTACCCGAATCCGTAAGGTGTAATGGACCGGGGGGAGCTCCTCACTTGAAGACCCGGTGCAGCATACTGCCAGTGACAGGTGAGCCTCTCATCGGAGACCGCCTGGAAGGAAATCCCCCTTCGCTGGGAGACCGCAACCCACTTTCAGGAAGGAAAGTGGAGAACACATTGTGTCTGGGCCTATTCGCATCCATACCCCCTTTTCTGTTCTGTTTCTACTAAGGGAGTTCAACTGATTGTGTTCACTTTGAAGAATAAAGGAGTGTTGGACTTTAATGGTGTGGGGCTCATTTTCTGGCAGACATTGTTCAAGGTAACTCTCATTGGAGGTTCCAGGTGCAGAACACCGACCTGAAGGTAAAACAAGAACTTTGCTTCCACCACACACAAACGTCTGCGGTGAGGGCTTGGCGTGGTGACCCCGCACTCTCTCCTCTAAAGTACCCCTAGACAAGAGACAGACGAGCTGATAGAAGAGAGGGGAGAGAGGAGGCCGCTACATCTATATAATTATTATTTTTTCAGAGACCCCAGAAAATAAAGTGGTGGTTGTTGCAATATTTTATGTCGCACTGTATTTGCACAGCGGTCTTTCAAATGCAATTTTTTGTTTTTGGTAAAAAATATACATCAATGAATAAACAGTAAAGTTAGCCCAGTTTTTTTTGTATAATGTGAAAGATATTACGCCATGAAAATCGTGATCTTTATTGTAAGCAAAACAAATCGTGATTCTCATTTTTCCCAGAATTATTCAGCTCTACCATCCATAAGTAGTGCTTTAAACGCCTTTAAAGGTCACCACTTTAGATGTACAGAGGAGGTCTGGTGCTCTGACTGCCCCATGATCTGATATTTACGGCAATCCCTTGTGTGTGTGTGAGACGGTCGCGGCTTGCATGGGAGCAGGGCCGATGCACGCGTTCCCCTTCCACTAGAAGGCGGGGGACAGGGAATTAAAAAAAATATATATTATATATATATATATATATATATATATATTTATATATTATATTTTCAATTTTTCACACTGTTTCTTTTGAGTTAATTTTTATGTATATATTTTTTTTATCACTTTTATTGCTGTCACAAGGAATGTAAACATCCCATGTGACATGTCGTGTATTTTTTTTTTTTTTTTATATTTGGGGTCCTTTGCACTTGAAAGCCTTGAAACCGCCAAGATCTGATACTTTAGAATTTTCAAAATAATGGTGCCGGTAAACATGAATAGATGTCATGCCATTGCTTATGGGTTACCATAGCAACAACCCGATCAAATCCGATCGCAGCTTTTTTTTCTTTTTTTTTGGTGTTTCTGACCAGCCAGCAGATTTGTTGGCTAGTAGGCTTAGGTCTCCCGGGGGGGATGGGAGAGCCTGAGAGAGATGCTGGGGGGGGGGGGGGGGGGGGACGTCCCCTCATGCTGCTTAATGAGAACTGGAGCGGCAGGTTAGCGGCTCCGGTTGTTGTTACAAAAGAGCCGCCCGTTGACTCTAAAAAAAAAAAACGGTACCAGGGTGACGCCTGCAGCTGCATATCATCCCGCTACATTCCTCATTAAACTAGCACACCTTCACAGATACATCTATGAGAGTGGTAGGATTCGGGACTCTTATAGGAAATGGGAGGAGGGGGGGGCTGATGACCCTTAAATGAAAGGGTGGGGGGGACTGGGAACTCCAATGTGATGGGGGTGGAACTGAGGACTCTGCTTTAAAAGAGAGGGGGAATGAGGACTCTGTTAAAGTGGCGGGACTCTGGTTGGGGGGGGCACTGAGGACTCTAATGTGGAGGGGAGGGAGACTGGGGTCTTTGATTTGAAATGGTGAGGAAATGAGGACTCTTTTTTGTTTTTGTTTTTTTGTTTTTTTATTATTTTTTTTTATCTAAAAATAATAATAATTAAAAAAAATCTAAAAAAAAAAAATTGATTTTTTTTTTTTTGATTATTATTATTCTTTTTTAATTTTTTTCTACTTTTTAAGGGGTGTCTTTTACTTGATATGCTGGTGTGGGAAGAGGCAATTCTTTGTGTTTTAAGACTCTCAATAAATAAAAGTAGTCCTGGACATTTCGATGTTCAGTCCGCCATACGGCGTTTTTATTTGTTTTTTGTCTCAAGATGTTCCTTCCCATCACTTCTGATTGATTAATTGTACCCCCCCCCCCGGCCAGGGTCAGTTACTGCGCCCATTGCCAAGTTGGCATCAATACGCACAGACTGGATGTTTGACGTCTGGCTATTTTTATATATTTCGCCATTAATTTTTATTACCTGAAGAGATCCCGGCGCCGCAGGTCTTGTTTACTTTTAGGCTGGCGATTCCCTGGCATTCATAAACAGCCCGAGTACATAGAACCTCAACGGTGGGATGGAATCAGGACAAGAGGACCCCCCCCCCTCCCCCGAGCATTTCATCAGGAGACTGGCAGGGGGGGCTCATGTCCTAGAAGAACGCCAAAAGCGACCAAGGGGATGGAGGACGACGTGCAGGGATAGACGGAAATATGAAATTGTGATGAACAGTCTAGTAGAAGAATCGTGTATATGTGTGTGTGTGTGTGTAATATATGTGTGTGTGTGTATATGTATATATATATATATAGTATCTAGCAAAAGTAAGTACACCCCTCAGTCTCGTAAATCTTTTCTTCTATCTTTTCATGTGACAACACTGAAGAAATGACACTTTGCTACAATGTAAAGTAGTGAGTGTACAGCTTGTATAACGGTGTAAATTTGCTGTCCCCTCAAAATAACTTAACACACAGCCATTAATGTCTAAACTGCTGGCAACAAAAGTGAGGACACCCCTAAAGTGAAAATGTCCAAATTGGGCCCAAAGTGTCAATAATTTGTGTGGCCACCATTATTTTCCAGAACTGCCTTCACCCTCTTGGGCATGGAGGTCACCAGAGCTTCACAGGTTGCCACTGGAGTCCTCTTCCCGTCCTCCATGATGACATCACGGAGCTGGTGGATGTTGGAGACCTTGCGCTCCTCCACCTTCCGTTTGAGGATGCCCCACAGATGATCAATAGGGTTTAGGTCTGGAGACATGCTTGGCCAGTCCATCACCTTTACCCTCAGCTTCTCTAGCAAGGCAGTGGTGGTCTTGGAGGTGTGTTTGGGGTGGTTATCATGTTGGAATACTACCCTGCGGTCCAGTCTCTGAAGGGAGGGGATCATGCTCTGCTTCAGTATGTCACAGTACATGTTGGCATTCATGGTTCCCTCAATGATCTGTAGCCCCCCAGTGCCAGCAGCACTCATGCAGCCCCAGACCATGACACTCCCACCACCATGCTTCACTGTAGGGAAGACACACTTGTCTTTGTCCTCCTCACCTGGTTGCCGTCACACACGCCTGACACCATCTGACACCAAATAAGTTTATCTTGGTCTCATCAGACCACAGGACATGGTTCCAGTAATCCATGTCCTTAGTCTGCTTGTCTTCAGGAAACTGTTTGTGGCTCTTTCTTGTGCATCATCTTTAGAAGAGGCTTCCTTCTGGGATGACAGCCATGCAGACCAATTTGATACAGTGTGCGGCGTATGGTCTGAGCACTGACAGGCTGACCCCTCCCCCACCCCTTCACCCTCTGCAGCAATGCTGGCAGCACTCATACGTCTATTTCCCAAAGACAACCTCTGGATATGACGCTGAGCACGTGACCTCAACTTCTTTGGTGGACCATGGCGAGGCCTGATCTGAGGGGAACCTGTCCTGTTATACCGCTGTATGGTCTTGGCCACCGTGCTGCAGCTCAGTTTCAGGGTCTTGGCAATCTTCTTATAGCCTCGGCCATCTTTATGTAGAGCGACAATTCTTTTCTTCAGATCCTCAGAGAGTTCTTTGCCATGAGGTGCCGTGTTGTACTTCCAGTGACCAGTATGAGAGAGTGAGAGCGATAACACCAAATTTATCACACCTGCTCCCCATTCACACCTGAGACCTTGTAACACTAACGAGTCACATGACACCGGGGAGGGAAAATTGCTAATTGGGCCCAATTTGGACATTTTCACTTAGGGGTGTCCTCACTTTTGTTGCCAGCGGTTTAGACATTAATGGCTGTGTGTTGAGTTATTTTGAGGGGAGAGGAAATTTACACCGTTATACAAGCTGTACACTCACTACTTTACATTGTAGCAAAGTGTCATTTCTTCAGTGTTGTCACATGAAAAGATACAAGAAAAGATTCACACATGTGAGGGGTGTACTTACTTTTGTGAGATACTGTACATCTCGGAGATCTAAGCACAGATCTTCCGTGGATGTCGGCTGCCTCCAATCCTTCTGTCTCTTCATGTCATCCCAGACAGACTCCACGATGGGTGAGATCAGGGCTCTGTGGGGGCCAAACCATCACTTCCAGGACTCCTTCTTTACACTGAGGATGGTTCTTTAAAGCAATGCTTTAGTTTTAAATAAAACTTGCTGTAGTTTTAAATAAAGCATTCATTCTATTTTCATTCTATACCTTTATGTTCTACTCATAAGTGTTTGCAGCCTATTACATTA
The DNA here is from genome assembly GCA_029206835.1 of Rana muscosa. NCBI lineage: Eukaryota > Metazoa > Chordata > Amphibia > Anura > Ranidae > Rana > Rana muscosa. Next base: position 316,142,403 of record CM055123.1, read on the forward strand.
GGGGTGTGCACCCCAAAACTCAATCGCACATGGCTTTCTCTGCAACCTCAGCTGTCCGGGGCAGTGAATGAATGAGTGGCTTCCTGTTCACAAACTGAAGCATAGTAAACACAGTTTACTATGCTTCAGTTATGAATGGCCACAGTGAGCAAGTGTGTTCATTTAGAAAAGGAAGGGGCTGGTAAATTTCATGTTTACTAACTCCTTCCCCTGCTCTCCACCCTGAAACATCCCCCACAGCATCTGGGGGGAGAGGAGAGGAGGGAAGCCAGCAGGACTGCAGGGCCAACAAGAGGGGAGGGGAAGCATGGGCAGTAAGGGGAAATCACCGCTGCACATAGTGATTAGGGTCAGGGCCATCTTAATGCAAGGGCACTCCTGGGCACTGCCCAGGGGCCCCAGGTACATGGGGGGGGGCCCACAATAATATTGCATTACATAATACTTGCCAACTGTCCCGGATTTGCTGGGACAGTCATGCTTTTTACTAAACTGTCCTGATAGGGTCGTGTCCCGGGAAGTGTCCCAGAACCTATACTGTGCCCTCCAGAGCGCAGTATTCTGCCCTTCTGACCCACCCTCTACTGTGCCCTTCTGCATTCCCCCCTCTACTGTGCCCTTCTGCATTCCTTCCCCTCTACTGTGCCCTTCTGCATTCCCCCCCCCCTCTACTGTGCCCTTCTGCATTCCCTCCCCTCTACTGTGCCCTTCTGCATCCCCCCCCTCTACTGTGCCCTTCTGCATCCCCCCCTCTACTGTGCCCTTCTGCATTCCCCCCCCTCTACTGTGCCCTTCTGCATTCCCCCCCTCTACTGTGCCCTTCTGCATTCCCTCCCTCTACTGTGCCCTTCTGCATTCCCTCCTGTACTGTGCCCTTCTGCATTCCCCCCTCTACTGTGCCCTTCTGCATTCCCCCCCCCCCTCTACTGTGCCCTTCTGCATTCCCCCCCCCCTCTACTGTGCCCTTCTGCATTCCCTCCCTCTACTGTGCCCTTCTGCATTCCCTCCCTCTACTGTGCCCTTCTGCATTCCCTCCTGTACTGTGCCCTTCTGCATTCCCCCCCTCTACTGTGCCCTTCTGCATTCCCTCCCTCTACTGTGCCCTTCTGCATTCCCCCCCCTCTGCTGTGCCCTTCTGCATTCCCTCCCTCTACTGTGCCCTTCTGCATTCCCTCCTGTACTGTGCCCTTCTGCATTCCCCCCCTCTACTGTGCCCTTCTGCATTCCCCCCTCTACTGTGCCCTTCTGCATTCCCTCCCTCTACTGTGCCCTTCTGCATTCCCTCCCTCTACTGTGCCCTTCTGCATTCCCTCCCTCTACTGTGCCCTTCTGCATTCCCCCCCCTCTACTGTGCCCTTCTGCATTCCCTCCCTCTACTGTGCCCTTCTGCATTCCCTCCCTCTACTGTGCCCTTCTGCATTCCCTCCCTCTACTGTGCCCTTCTGCATTCCCTCCCTCTACTGTGCCCTTCTGCATTCCCTCCCTCTACTGTGCCCTTCTGCATTCCCTCCCTCTACTGTGCCCTTCTGCATTCCCTCCCTCTACTGTGCCCTTCTGCATTCCCTCCCTCTACTGTGCCCTTCTGCATTCCCCCCCTCTACTGTGCCCTTCTGCATTCCCCCCCTCTACTGTGCCCTTCTGCATTCCCCCCCTCTACTGTGCCCTTCTGCATTCCCCCCCTCTACTGTGCCCTTCTGCATTCCCCCCTCTACTGTGCCCTTCTGCATTCCCCCCCTCTACTGTGCCCTTCTGCATTCCCCCCTCTACTGTGCCCTTCTGCATTCCCCCCCTCTACTGTGCCCTTCTGCATTCCCCCCCTCTACTGTGCCCTTCTGCATTCCCCCCTCTACTGTGCCCTTCTGCATTCCCCCCTCTACTGTGCCCTTTGTGTTGACTAGTCTTTGATTTATGGAATGTTTTCCTTTTTGTAAAATCAATTTTATTGAAAATACTAATGAATATATGTTTAATTCTATCAACTACTTCTTCTTTATTTCTTGAAAGTAGGTGTGTAAATTGGGGCAAGCTGGAAAGATCCCCAATGCATTACTTTGCCCATGATGCTATTTAGACGGCCCTGATTAGGGTGTGCCCTGGCACACCTGGCACACCCCCTGTGCACGCCTATGCTTATATTCAGTGATGTCATCATTGGGTCGCTGTGCTTCTCTATGTAATGCAGGTAGATGATGGCTGGTGGGAGGGGCCGGCAGGGTGCTGTACATGGCTTCCTGGAACCATCACAGCACCCAGCCTCCAGTAGTTCTCTCTAAAGCCCTCAGCCCCGTTGCAGGCAGTGGGAGGAGTTATGCAAAAATCGAAATGCCTTGATTTGGGTGGGTGTCACTCTGGAACCATGGGCGTTCCTAGGCAGGCTGTATTTGCATATAGACCGCCCATGCGTGACACTGAGCCTCCATGATTGAACTGAAATCGAATAAGTGAAAGGGGTAGGGCCGGCTGAGAGGTGTGGGGGGGGGGGGAGACAGATAATGCTGGGCGTCCCCCAGCCAGGAAATGAGGCAGGCAGCTTCTAATGCACATGGTGAGAAGCTCACAGTGTGCAGTGAAATCGGACGAAGCCGTTTCAGTCCAGGAGAGGAGCCGCTACGCCTGTGCGAGACTGGAGGGGAGGTCGGGGTTCCGCTATAAAACCCATACCAAGAGACAATTCAGTACATGGAGTTTCAGTAACTGTAAGGAGAGCCGCGGTATTGGAGGAAACATTTGCCTCCTATTATTGTACAATCCTCCATGCTCTGCATTAAGTCTATCCTAACCACGTGCGTGTGACCGGTGCCCCCCCTCCCCCCCCCTGTGCGTGTGACTGCCCCCCCCCCCCCACATATCAGGGTCTGGTTAATGCTGAGTCGCAGAGCATCTTGCCCCAGGTAAGGAATGCCTGTGAAATTAAACGACCTTGCAAGGCGTCAGATTTTCCTGAATCAGCTTTAATTTCACGCTGTGCGCAGCTTGAAATTAAACCGCCATTTGCCGTCTCTCTCCCGCAGAGTAACCCCCCCTCCGCCCCCCCCCCCCCCCCATTCAAAAATGCATAAAAAGCTAATTTCTCTATAGAAGATCATTTGGCACTCGCGGTTTATGTGCGTAATAATCTGAGAGCACAAAATGTTGATTTGCTGAAAAAGAGAATTCCGGCGTTCTGTTGTGTTGAGCAGAGCCATGTTGATATCTCCGTTTTTTTTTTTTTTATTAATCTCCGAAAAATACTTCTAGACCAAAAAAGGATCATTTTCAGAGTAGATGTGATGGTTGGTGTATTACAACGCCAACTGAAGCTTCTGTACTATTTACAGGAAGGCAGTTGGGTATAAAAAAAATCCTCATTTATTTTTTTTTCTTGCTATATACTGCTGCAAGAGTTATGTAGCACTACTACCCCCCAGTTAAGAGGGCTGCTGGTATTGTTTTTGTGCCTGTACCGTACTGCTGTCAACCCCAAGAAACTGACTCTACCCCTCCACTGGCACAGCTGTCAAACAAATGGGATTGTGGAACCCACTAGCTATAGGAACCACAATCGGGGCAGCCATCAGGAATTTTGGGGCCCCCTACACAGCTTCAGGCTTGGAGCTGAGGAGAACCGGGGGGGGGGGGTGCTGCCGCCGCAAATTGAGAAGCGGGGGGGGCTGCCGCAAGTTCAGAAGGGGGGGGGGTCCACGAATTGAGAAGTTTGGGTGCTGACGAACACAAAAAAAAAAGGGGGGGGTTGCCATCCAGGGCCCTGGGGACCTCTGGGCCCCTTACAAAAAAGAAAAATTATAAAAAATTCTGGAAAAAAAAAGGGGGGGCATCCGGGCCCCTTACAGGTGTACTGCCTGTACCCCCCTGATGGCGGCCCTGACCACAATACCGCAATAGGGCATATAGTCACAGTTAAAAATTTCATTTTGGCCTGTGTTGGGCGTCTCCCTGTAGCAGTTAACACTCCACACAACGTGTTTGCTCAACCACAAAAGTACTTTACTGAATAAGAAATGACGGGTTAAACAAAAATGCGGTTTACTTATGCAGAAGCCAACGTTTTATAAACGTATAAATGTGTGTAGCGGGGTATTGCCTTTTTAAAGGAACACTAAAGGTTCCCTTTTTATTTTATTTTTTTTTAATAACAAACATGTTATACTTACCTCCACTGTGCAGCTCGTTTTGCACACAGTGACCTCAATCCTGGTCTTCTGGGGGTCCCTCGGCTCCTCCCCGCAAGGACTCCACACCATAATGCGAGCGAGCTCGCATGGTGTGGAGTTACTGCGGGCGCGCTCCCGTGATACAGCGGCGTCCATAGCCGTCGACTGTATCACTCGGCCCCGCCCCCCGGCGCGCTGCGTCATTGGATGTGATTGACAGCAGCGCCAGCCAATGGCTGCGCTGCTTTCAATCCATCCACAGTAGCCAATCAACGGCCAGCCACAGGAACTCGGAGGATGACGGGAGCGAACGCGGGACTTTCGAGGGGCCAGGTAAGTAAAACGGGGGCTCGGGGGGGGGGGGGGGGCGGTATTGTCGAATATTTTTTCACCTTAATGCATAGGATGCATTAAGGTGAAAAAACATGTACCTTTACAACCCCTTTAAATCCCTCAGAGACTACATTACCCAGTACACTTTTAGGCACCCAGGGTGCATTGCCCCGCGCAAGAACTGCTGGGGTGGACTTTATAAGGGAGAGGCGGAGCCCAGTTCGCTCTCTTTGGACACCGCCCGCCCAGCAAGCTGAACTGCCGCTTGAGTTCCTGTGACTTTAGGCCAGAAGCCTGGGCCTTTTTTTTTCCAAAGAGCCTTCCGCAGGCACCGAGGAACCTGAGGGACGTCTCTTCTTGATACTGCACCTTTGCCAGGAGGACCGAAGACCCGGATGTCGATGGATCGGTGTACTTAGACACCGCAGCAGAAGAAACGGACGAGAACTGGTCCGGTTGGGTGAGAGAGTACCTGCTCATAGACAGACACAGTACCTTTTTGTTGCCTTGGTGGATTACAAATTCTGTTCTTCAAGTGCACCACCGTTGCTAGCGAAGATTTCCCTACAAAACTTCCACTTAGTTCAGTCAGGCCTGACTGGGTAGCACAGACATTCCTGGGCGCCATATTGTCCACGAGGGGAAGTAGCTGCAAAGGGGACTGTTAGAGTTGCATAGCATTGAATATTTGTCTGCTTGTTTAACACTGTTTATTGCAGGGCTCTGCATATGACTTGTACCCACCTGTTTTACTGCTTACCCATTAATCTAAGTAAGCATACAAGGGTTAAGTATATTGGTGTCTGTGTTCTTTACTTTACGGAAGGGATAGGTAAAGGAAGTTTTGAAATATCACTGTGTGTTCTTGTCATAGGATTGTGCCGCTGTGAGTTACAGGCCTCATAATTCTATCATCCCCTACTAACTGTGCCAAGGGAGGTTAGAGCCGATTGCCAGGGCTTGACAGCGGTGCACTACAGGGCCCAAAAATCATACAGGCAGCCCTCTTAACTGGGGGTATCGCCACACGTACAAGGATATAATAGAATCTTATAACACACTAAATGTCTTTTAAATAACTATACTCGCGAGCTCCCCTCAGTGGGCAATATGGCGCCCAAGTACTGTCACTGTGAGTTCCAGTCAGGCCTGACTAATGTTAATGTACAGTTACTCCAATAGAAGGGATCTTCGCTAGCAAAATGTTGGTGCACGTAATATTTGTAATCCAAGGGATACCCAAATAGAAAGATCAGCTGAACTCCCGCAACACTCTTGGGCGTGAAGTCACTGGTAATTAAATGCCGAACTTTAACTACGCAGTTACTGCGCAACACACTTGTTCCCTGGTGCGCAACGCACTGCTCTGATGGCGGTGGGCCCTAAACAAAGAATCACGGGCCTACTAAATGGTTAAGAGTCCTGGGCAAATGCCCTCTCACCCGACCAGGCCCAGTCCGTTCGGCTGGTTCCGTTGCTGGTGCTCCGGCACACGATGTCTCCACCACCCGTGGTCTCCGGTCCCTCAGACAACCGTATGGGAGTTGATAGATGGGTCGACTCTTGGATGCTCCGAGATGTCAGCAGGCTCTCCGGATGGGATTCCTATCCTTCCAACAAGCAGGCTTCCTGGAATCTGCAGGCCCAGGCTCTGCGGCCTAGACGGACACAACAGGCCTCAACGCAGGCTCAGACTTGCTGGGCGGGCGATGTCCGAAGAAAGCGCGTGTTGCTCCTCCTCCCCCTTAAATAACCATCCCCAGCAGACCTTGCGCCGGGCAAGGCACTGTGGGTGTACAGCTGCACTGTGGGTATAGTAGTCTACTTAACATCCACGGCATTGGAGTCCATCTCTCCCTGTACCACAAGTCCCACCATGCACCTTTCTCAAGGTTAAACAGTAGCCAATCTATTGTCAAATAGAACCACGGAGGGATCTGGGTTCACTTGCATATAAAAGTAGTCTTTAGCCCATACCATAAAGTGACACCCGGCTACAGTTAAAAACATCGTCCTATACTGGCATCACATCGGAGGGTCGGAACGCTGCTCTTGCACACAATGCAGAAGCCCGACTCTCCAGTGGACCGACATGCTCCCCCTGCACACTGCTCTAGTCAACAACCCTCATGTTCTCTTGCTATTATTATTATTATTATTATTTAGGTACTTATATAGCGCTGTCAATTTACGCAGCTCTTTACATATACATTGTACATTCACATTGGTCCCTACCCTCAAGGAGCTTACAATCTAAGGTCCCTAACTCACATTCATATACTAGGGCCAATTTAGACAGAAGCCAATTAACCTACCAGCATGTCTTTGGAGTGTAGGAGGAAACCAGAGTACCCGGAGGAAACCCACGCAGGCACAGGGAGAACATGCAAACTCCAGGCAGGTAGTGTCGTGGTTGGGATTGGAACCAATGACCCTTTTTACTGCTAGGTGAGTGTGCTACCCACTACACCACTGTGCCGCCCCATATACTTGTACCTCCCAACTTTTTGCGTTCGGAACAAGGGACACCTATTAGCAAATGTACATAAGCATAGGAACTCTGCCCTTAAAGGAGAATTCTACAAACGAAGGTTAAACCTACTATTCCTTTTATACTGGCTTTTGGAATTTACCAATGCAGAATTTTAGAAACTGGATAAAAGGTTTAGCACTGGGAAGCACTTTTTTTTTTTTTTTTATGTACACAACTATATAGATCAGACCAAAATGAGGCACAAATGGGGAGGAGAGAGGGACTCTGTTCCAAATCAGGGACAGTTGGGATCTACGAGTTAAACACCCTACATAGTTACATAGTTGGTGAGGTTGAAAAAAGACACAAGTCCATCAAGTCCGACCTATGTGTGTGATTATATGTCAGTATTATATTGTATATCCCTGTATGTTGTGGTCTTTCAGATGCTTATCTAATAGTTTCAAAAAAACTATCGATGCCACCCGCTGAGACCACCGCCTGTGGAAGGGAATTCCACATCCTTGCCGCTCTTACAGTAAAGAACCCTTTACGTAGTTTAAGGTTAAACCTCTTTTCTTCTAATTTTAGTGAGTGGCCACGTGTTTTGTTAAACTCCCTTCCGCAAAAAAGTTTTCTTCTATTGTGGGGTCACCAGTACCGTATTTGTAAATGGAAATCATATCCCCTCTCAAGTGTCTCTTCTCCAGAGAGAATAAGTTCAGTGCTCGCAACCTTTCCTCATAACTAATATCCTTCAGACTCCAGAATTAGATTTGTTGCCCTTCTTTGCACTCTCTCCATTTCCAGTACATCCTTCCTGAGGACTGGTGCCCAGAACTGGACAGCATACTTCAGGTGCGGCCGGACCAGAGTCTTGTAGAGCGGGAGAATTATTGTTTTATCTCTGGAGTTTTTCCCTTTTAATGCCAATATTCTGTTTGCTTTGTTAGGCTCAGCAATGCCAAGCTGCTGCTATCATCTACTAGGACCCCCAGGTCCTTTTCCATCCTTAGATTCCCCCAGAGGTTCTCCCCCCAGTCTATAGATTGCATCCATATTTCTGACACCCAAATGCATTATTTTACATTTTTCTACATGAAACCTCATTTGCCATGTAGTTGCACCCCCCCCCCCCCATTAATTTGCTCAGATCTTCTTGCAAGGTTTCCACATCCTTCGGAAAAGTAGTTGCCCTGCTTAGCTTAGTATCGTCCGCAAATACAGAGATTGCACTGCTTACCCCATCCTCCAGGTCATTTATGAATAAATTAAATAGGATTGGTCCCAGCACAGAACCCTGGGGGACCCCACTACCCACCCCTGACCATTCCGAGTACTCCCCATTTATCACCACCCTCTGAACTCGCCCTTGTAGCCAGTTTTCAATCCATGTACTCACCCTATGGTCCATGCCAACGGACCTTACTTTGTACAGTAAACGTTTATGGAGAACTGTGTTGGACGTTTATGGAGGACATTCCTTTATCTAGATGGCAACTCACCTCCTCATAGAAGGTTGATAGATTGGTTTGGCAAGAACGATTCTTCATGAATCCATGCTAATTACTGCTAATGATACCGTTCTCATTACTAGAATCTTGTATATAGTCCCTTTTTATTATCCCCTCCAAGAGCTTACATACTATTGATGTTAGGCTGACTGGTCGGTAATTCCCAGGGATGTATTTTGGGCCCTTTTTTAAATATTGGTGCTACATTGGCTTTTCTCCAATCAGCTGGTACCATTCTAGTCTGTAGACTGTCGGAAAAAATGAGGAACAATGGTCTGGCAATTACTTGACTTAGTTCCCCAGGTACCCTCGGGTGCAAGCCATCTGATCCCAGTTATTTAATAATGTTAAGTTTCCCAAGTCTTTCTAATTCTGTCCTCTGTTAGCCATGGAGGTGCTTCCTCAGAGGCCTGACTCTCCAGTGAACAGACATGCACCCCTGCACACTGCTGTAGTTGAAAGCACTCACGCTTCCTTGCTATATGCTGCAGGTGTTTAACCACTTCCCGCCCAGTCAATAGCAAATTGACGCCCGGGAAGTGGTTCTGTTATCCACACTGGACGTCCTATGACGTCCTGCAGGATAACAGCCGCCGGGCGTGCGCGCATCGCGGCGATCGGTGGACCCACCGCTACACTGATCTCGGTAAAAAGCCTCCGTCGGAGGCTTTTTACCATGTGATCAGCCGTGTCGAATCACGGCTGATCAGGAAGTAAACAGGAAGAGCCGTTGATCGGCTCTTCCTCACTCGCGTCTGACAGACGCGAGTAGAGGAGAGCCGATCGGCGGCTCTCCTGACAGGGGGGGTTTGCGCTGATTGTTTATCAGCGCAGCCCCCCCTCGGATACCCACACTGGACCACCAGGGAAGCCCCCAAGGACCACCAGGGAAGCCCTAAGCATGTGGATGGCCCCCATGGCCATCCACATGTAGTGAAAAATATATATATATAAAAAATATGCCAATCAGTGCCCACACATGGGCACTGACTGGCACGATCATGCCAAGAAACAAATGTGTGGTGGCTGGCATTGCTAGGCAGCAGTGTCACCAGTGCCACCTACTAGTGTCCATCAGTGCCACCTATCGGTGCCCATCCGTGCCCATCTGTGCCCATAAGTGCCCACCTATCAGTGCCACCCATAAGTGCCCATCAGTGCCGCCTATGAGTGCCCATCAGTGCCACATATCAGTGCCCATCATTAGTGCCCATCAGTGCCACCTCATTGGTGCCACCTCATTGGTGCCACCTCATCGGTGCCCTTCAGTGCCGCCTTATCAGTGCCCGTCATTGAAGTAGAAAAGGTACTTATTTACAAAAAAATTAACAGAAACAAAGAAAAACATATTTTTTTTTTTTTAATTTTCGCTCTTTTTTTATTTGTTGCGCAAAAAATAGAAATCGCAGAGGCGATCAAATACCACCGAAAGAGAGCTCTATTTGTGGGAACAAAATGATAAAAAATTTGTTTGGGTACAGTGTAGCATGACCGCGCAATTGTCATTCAAATTGCGACAGCGCTGAAAGCTCAAAATTGGCTTGGGCAGGAAGCTGTATAAGTGCCTGGTATTGAAGTGGTTAAAGCATCCTATACTGGCAGCACATCGGAGAGTCAGACTGCTGCTCATACACACAATGCAGCAGCCGGAGTCCCCTGTGAACTGACATGCTCCCCATGCACGCTGCTCTAGTCAGCGGCACTGTAGTGAATGGTGTGGGGCGTGGCATGTCAGACTACTGCTGGAGACTCAGGCCGGTACATTGTATGTGATGCAGCGGTCTGACTCTCCTAGTGTTGTCAGTATGGGGGGGTGGTAGTTATTTATTTTGTTCTCAGGTAATAGTACTGTAGCAGACAGGGTCGCCGGACCCCCACCACACTCCCAATCCCCTCTATTAAAGTTCTCGCTCGCAATGTCTCTGGTCTAGGGGTATGATAGGAAAGGGAGTGCGGCCGCCACGCCAGGCCTCCACCACAGATGTATAAGTGGTGTTAGCAGAAGTTTTTTTTACCTTCGGGCCTGCATTGTGTATCGGGTCCTCCCTCCAGGAGTCATCTGCCAGGAAACGAGCCTCACACTGTTGCAAGTCCAACACTCCTTTATTGGTACATAACATGGACTTACTTGCTTTACAAAACAGAACAGGAGGTGTGAATGTGTATATAGGCCCAGACACAAGTTCTTTCCTCCACTCTCCTCCAAAGAGTGGGCAATGGTCTCCGCACGAGGGAAATTCACCTTCCGGACGGTCTCCGACAAGAGGCTCACCCGTCACCGGCAGTATGCTGCACCGGGTCTTCAGATGAGGAGCTCTTCCCGGTCCATTACGTCCACCTCGGATTCAGGCGTCCATCTCCGGAGCACCCTAGGATCCTTCCCTCGTGGAACTCAGTGTTGGGCTCCGGACCGCCAACAGAGTACCTCACCCCAGGCTAAAGGTGCCTGAGGTGGAACACGACCTCCAGTGGTCCTCTAGGCCCAGTCCGCCTAGAGGACAAACACGAACTCCGTCCGCAGGCTGAAGGTGCCAGGGACAACGAACCCCGTGACAAAATGGCCGGCCCCCCTTTATACCTTCCCCCGGCATGCGCAGCGGGTTCCCCGCCCCACCACACGGCTGCCGAGAAAAGACAAAAAGGGATTCGACCCAGCAATGACTCACCCGTCGGCCCAAAGTGACAGCGCCACCCGGTGGACCGCCGGAGATGCACCACTGGTGTCACCGCAAAAATTCAAAATTACTGGTGGGAAAGTAAACACCCGCTACAGTACAAAAACACATCACCTGGTCTAATGAGTATAGTTTTATCCATTGTAACAGGAAGATAAAAGGTAACACGTTTTGGGGGCTGACAATCCCCTTCATCAGTGCTCAAAGAAGTTGCCTTCTTGAGGTTTTCCATCTAAAGACTCCTGAGTTGAGAGGTATCTTAATATAGAGCGGTCCTGCCCGAAGGGTCCCGACGCGCATAGCAAAGTTCCTGGGAAAAGGGGACCCAGGAACCAAAAGCAGCACAGAGCGGCAGAAAGGGTGGAAGAGAGAGGCTGCGCAGGAAAGGCTTGTGTGAAAAGCCAAGTCTTGAGTAACCCGTGGAAGACCGGGATAGTAGGGGCCTCCTGGGATTGTTCTCTATCGATTGTGATGAATGTGTGTAAAGAAAATCTGGATGCAGACTCTACGTATCCAGGGTTGTATGCCCGTACATATACATAAGTTTTGCAAACAGCAGCGGAAACCCGAGTACAGCTGCATACAGGCATTCATTACTATAAGGGGCTGTGTTTGGCAGCTGCGTATCCGGAACACAGATATCCATATTTATCATAGGTTAAAATATGACAACAGGAAGATAAAATGTAGCAACATGTTTCAGAGGCAGACATTCCCCTTCATCAGGGCTCAAACAAAGAAGTTGCTTCCTTGAGGACTCTCCTCTAAAGACTCCTGGGGAGTGTTCTATATAGATGATTCTGATGAATGTGTGTTAAGAAAACCTTTCTGCAGGAGCTACAGAATCATTCCTAAGCACCACCACTATCATCATCAATATAGATCACTCCCCACGAGTTTTTAGATGGGTGTTCTCAAGGAAGCAACTTCTTTGAACCCTGATGAAGGGGGCTGTCAGCCCCTGAAACATGTTGAAAATGAAAAACAAGAGTGCCAAGTGGTCATCTTAAAGAGTGCATTTTATTTATTGTGACAACAGGAAGATAAAATGTAGTGAGGTGTTTCAGGGGCTAACTGTCCCCTTCATCAGGGCTCAAACAAAGAAGTTGCTTCCTTGAGAACTCGCATCTAAAGACTCCTGGGGATCAATGATGATGATGTTGAGGAATGATTCTGTAGCGCCTGCAGAAATGTTTGTTAAACTCACATTTATCACAATAAAGAACAATCCTCTGGAGTCTTTAGATGAGAATCCTCAAGGAAGAAATGTATTTGAGCCCTGATGAAGGGGATTGTCAGCACTCAAAATGTGTTGCTACCTTTTTATCTTCCTGTTGTCCTAATAAAATCCACTCTTTAAGATGACCACTTGGCACTCTTGTTTTTAAAGAGTGGATTTTATTATGACAACAGGAAGATAAAAGGTAGCAAAACGTTTTTGAGTGCTGACAGTCCCCTTCATCAGGGCTCAAAGGCATTGCTTCCTTGAGGCATCACATCTAAAGACTCGAGAGGATTGTTCTTGATCAATTATGATGAATGTGCGTTAAGAAAACATTTCTGTTGAAGCTACAGAATCATTCCTCAACACCACCATCATTGATCTAAAACACTCCCCGGGAGTCTTTAGATGAGAGACCTCAAGGAAGCAACTTCTTTGTTTTGAACCCTGATAAAGGGGACGGTCAGCCCCCGAAACATGTTGAAAATGAAAAACAAGAGTGCCAAGTGGTCATTTTAATTTGCATCATGTTTCGGGGGCTGATCGTCCCCTTGATCAGGGTTCAAACAAAGAAGTTGCTTCCTTGAGAACACGCATCTAAAGACTCCTGGGGAGTGATCTATATTGATGATGATGGTGCTTAGGAATGATTCTGTTGCTCCTGCAGAAAGGTTTTCTTAACACACATTCACCACAATCCTCAATCTATTATAGAACACTCCCCAGGAGTCTTTAGATGAATGTGTGTTAAGAAAACCTTTTTCTGCAGTAGCTACAGAATCATTCCTAAGCACCATCATCAATATAGATCACTCCCCAGGAGTCTTTTAGATGAGAGACCTTAAGGAAGCAACTTCTTTGTTTGAACCCTGATGAAGGGGACTGTCGGCCCCTGAAACATGTTGCAAATTAAAAACAAGAGTGCCAAGTGGTCATCTTTTTAAAGAGTGCATTTTATTTATTGTGACAACCTGAAGATAAAGGGTAGCAACTCGTTTTTGAATGCGGACTGTCCCCTTCATCAGGGCTCAAACAAAGAAATAGCTTCCTTGTGGATTCTCATCTAAAGACTCCAGAGGATTGTTCTTTATCAATTGTGATGAATGTGCGTTAAGAAAACCTTTCTGCAGGAGCTACCGAATCATTCCTCAATCACCATCATTGATCTAGAACACTCCACAGGAGTCTTTAGATGAGAGACCTCAAGGAAGCAACTTCTTTGTTTGAGACCTGATGAAGGGGGCTGTCAGCCCCTGAAACATGTTGCTAAATTTTATCTTCCTGTTGTCACATTTTTTTAACCTATGCTAAATATTGGATATCTGTGTTGAGGATACTCAGCTGCCACATACAGCCGCTTGTAGTAATGAATGCCTGTATGCAACTGTGCTCAGGTTTCCGCTTTTGTCTGCATAAACCTATGTGTATGTATGGGCATACAACCCTGGATACATATAGTCTGCGTCTAGTTTTTCGTAACACACATTCATCACAATCGATGGAGAACAATCCCCCAGAGTCTTTTTAGATGGGAGATCTCAAGGAAGCAACAATTTTTTGTTTGAACCCTGATGAAGGGGATAGTCGGCACCCGAAACGTGTTGCTACCTTTTTTTTTTTTTTTTTTTGCAGCTTTAGCTGGGTTTCTGCTGCTGCTTGCATAAACCTATGTACATGTACAGGCATACAACTCTGGATGCATATGGTTGCTTCGCTCTGACTTTTCGGTACTCCAATTTCGGCAAACCCTTTTGCACCGCTTGTGGCTCGCTCTGATGGAAAAGCCGTGAACTTTTCCTCCATCCAGCCATATAAATAGTATCTTCTGTCACATGAGGTCCGCTCATTCCTTTCCTTCCATTGGGTACATTTTTATCAGAGCCAACAATTGGACGTAATTGGTTTATTTGTGACTTTGCCGGGCTTACATGGCCCTAATCTCCCGGCCTGTCAGATGCTGCGTGTAATCCGCCATTGTGCTGGGATGCTGCAGATTACTCCGTGGTTAATTCACCGAGCTATAAATACTTTTTCTGTATGAAAGTGACCTTTAAGCCACGGCCAGCAGCGCCCTTCTTGTTTTGGTGACACCCTGCAGGACCGCCTTAGACTGGTGGGTGAGGAGATGATGTGCCGTAGCGAAAAAAAGACAATGACGTGTTCTAAGGTGGAACTCCGGACAGAGATGAAAGATACAAATTAACCCTTCAATACCGGGCATTTTCACCCCCTCCCTGCCCAGGCCGATTTTCAGCGCTGTCACACATTGATGTATGCAAAGCTTTCTCTGATTGGATGAGGTGGGCAGACAGGATGGTGATGTCACAATCTCCACTTTGTCCAACCCAGAGAATGTTTTTTGCATTCATTCAGAAAATGCAAAATGTTCTCTGAATGGTGCTGGTCCTGAGAAAGTGACCTCCTGTGTTCAAGCGGGCAGCTGCTTGGGACATGACCGTGAAACTAGTGGAGATCACTGTAGTAGCAGTGTGGTGGTGCAGTTAGTGGTGGTGCAGTTAGTGGTGGTGCAGTTAGTGGTGGTGCAGTTAGTGGAGGTGCAGTAGAGGTGCAGTTAGTGGTGGTGTAGTAGAGGTGCAGTTAGTGGTGGTGTAGTAGAGGTGCAGTTAGTGGTGGTGTAGTAGAGGTGCAGTTAGTGGTGGTGTAGTAGAGGTGCAGGTAGTGGTGGTGTAGTAGAGGTGCAGTTAGTGGTGGTGTAGTAGAGGTGCAGTTAGTGGTGGTGTAGTAGAGGTGCAGTTAGTGGTGGTGTAGTAGAGGTGCAGTTAGTGGTGGTGTAGTAGAGGTGCAGTTAGTGGTGGTGTAGTAGAGGTGCAGTTAGTGGTGGTGCAGTTAGTGGTGGTGTAGTAGAGGTGCAGTTAGTGGTGGTGTAGTAGAGGTGCAGTTAGTGGTGGTGTAGTAGAGGTGCAGTTAGTGGTGGTGTAGTAGAGGTGCAGTTAGTGGTGGTGTAGTAGAGGTGCAGGTAGTGGTGGTGTAGTAGAGGTGCAGGTAGTGGTGGTGTAGTAGAGGTGCAGTTAGTGGTGGTGTAGTAGAGGTGCAGTTAGTGGTGGTGTAGTAGAGGTGCAGTTAGTGGTGGTGTAGTAGAGGTGCAGTTAGTGGTGGTGTAGTTAGTGGTGGTGTAGTAGAGGTGCAGGTAGTGGTGGTGTAGTAGAGGTGCAGTTAGTGGTGGTGTAGTAGAGGTGCAGTTAGTGGTGGTGTAGTAGAGGTGCAGTTAGTGGAGGTGCAGTTAGTGGTGGTGTAGTAGAGGTGCAGTTAGTGGTGGTGTAGTAGAGGTGCAGTTAGTGGTGGTGTAGTAGAGGTGCAGTTAGTGGTGGTGTAGTAGAGGTGCAGTAGTGGTGGTGTAGTAGAGGTGCAGTTAGTGGTGGTGTAGTAGAGGTGCAGGTAGTAGAGGTGCAGTTAGTGGTGGTGTAGTAGAGGTGCAGTTAGTGGTGGTGTAGTAGAGGTGCAGTTAGTGGTGGTGTAGTAGAGGTGCAGTTAGTGGTGGTGTAGTAGAGGTGCAGTTAGTGGTGGTGTAGTAGAGGTGCAGGTAGTGGTGGTGTAGTAGAGGTGCAGTTAGTGGTGGTGTAGTAGAGGTGCAGTTAGTGGTGGTGTAGTAGAGGTGCAGTTAGTGGTGGTGTAGTAGAGGTGCAGTTAGTGGTGGTGTAGTAGAGGTGCAGTTAGTGGTGGTGTAGTAGAGGTGCAGTTAGTGGTGGTGTAGTAGAGGTGCAGTTAGTGGTGGTGTAGTAGAGGTGCAGTTAGTGGTGGTGTAGTAGAGGTGCAGTTAGTGGTGGTGTAGTAGAGGTGCAGTTAGTGGTGGCATAGTAGAGGTGTAGTAGCAGTGCAGTAGCGGTGGTGTAGTGGCAGTGTAGTAGTGTTGTCTCTACAGTGATTTCCAGCTTCTAGAGCAGTGGTTCTCAACCTGGGGGTCGAATGATGATTTGCCAGGGGTCACCAAATCCTGGGCTGTTCCTGAAGCCCGCGCCGCTCTCTGTCCCTGGAGCCTGTGGCTGCCCAGCTGGCTGTTTCTGGAACCCGCAGCCGTCCCCTCAGCCTCTTCGCAGCCGCCTATTCAGTTCACGGCATGGCTGGGGGGGCAGAGACTAGAGGTCAGCTGACTGGTGAGGAATGTGAAGTGGGAGGGGCTGAAGGAGACCCCATCTCCTGATTTCGGCATAGGTGTCACTGCTACAAGACACCACAAAGTCAGAGACACAGTGAGTAACACTACCTGTGATTGTAGTTGCCATTAAAAGTCCCCACTACAGTTCTCAGATCCGCAGATGACCTTGATTAAGAGCATCCAAGTTGGCTGATCAGAACTCCCCCCAGCACTGCCACTCATCCCATCCCCCCCCCCCCCACCAAGGAGTAAGAGAAGGAATAAAAATAGAGAATACATGAAAGGGAGAGGGGAAGGAACAAAAAAAAAGGGAGAGAAAGAATAAGAGAACAAGAAAGATGGCTAGAGAGAGGGATGGGGGAAAAAAAACAAGAAATTAGGATAGAGGGAGATAAAAGGGAAAGAAAGGAGAACAAAGAGAAAGCGTGGTGCATCCTAAAATGTACTATAAGGGGTCTTAATATTGTACAAGTGGAAGGGACTCGGAGAGCGCTAAACGTCTGTAGTTTAGGAACGCAAATTACTTGTCTTGCCTTGGGTGCTGACAACCTCCGCTATGAAAATAATTTTACTGTTAGGGGTCCCCCCAACTTGGGAAATTTTATCAAGGGGTCACGGCACTAGAAGGTTGAGAGCCACTGTTCTAGAGGGACCCCACAGATATGGTATATAATACATACTTACATATAACTTACAGCTGATGTTTAGTTCTGGCAATTTTTACATCGTTACATTGTAAGAAGGAAAGTCATTAAATATTTTCTGTACATCTTCTTCACCAGGACGTAACGAACCATTAAAGAAAGAGCGACCCCGATGGAAGAGCGATTACCCCATGACGGACGGTCAGCTCCGCAGCAAACGGGACGAGTTCTGGGACACGGCGCCGGCCTTCGAGGGGCGAAAGGAGATCTGGGACGCACTGAAAGCGGCGGCCTATGCCGTGGAGGCCAACGATCACGAGCTGGCTCAGGCCATTGTGGATGGGGCCAGTATTACATTACCTCACGGTACGTGCAGCGAGAAAATTATCTAAAAATACAGAGTGTCTGTACACCTCGAATATGAACTTCTCTTTTTCTCCACTTTGTTCTGTTATTGAAAGCACTTTTATTATATTTGATAATCAAAAATTGTGAAAAAATCCAGTATACCGTATTTTTCACTCCATTAAACACACTTTTTTTCCCACCGAAAACGTTGGCGCATCTTATAAAGCAAATACAGAATGCCCCTGTCGCCGCCATGTCAAAATAATGGGCGGCCGATCTCCCGGCTAAGCCCGTCACTCGCAGAAGACGGAGCAACCCCAGCGGCCAAATGGAGTACGACCGCTCCTGCTGCTCTGTCTTCTATCTGAGTGACAGGCGGATGTGGTGATGTCCCCGCCAGTCACCAGGCACGGGTTGGGCTGCGTTTAATGGGCACGGGTTGGGCTGCGTTTAATGGGCACGGGTCGGGCTGCGTTTAATGGGCACGGGTCGGGCTGCATTTAATGGTGCATTTAATGGGCACGGGTCAGGCTGCATTTAATGGTGCGGGGAAAGGGAATTGCCGCTCCAGGTGGATATGCTTCCACAATCGGTGTCCTCCCCAGGAAATCACGGGTGCCGGCAATGCACAAGGCAAAGTGGTAAAGAAAATTGATGGACAGCCGCACTCCAAAAAAAAAAACGGAGATGGTTGTCTTTATTGTAAAAAAGGGAATAAAAGCACTACAAGTCACAGCAGAAAAAATGCAGGGATGTACAGCCTACGCGTTTCACACTTCAAGTGAGTGCTTAGTCATGGCATTTAATGCTTAATTTAATGGGCGAGGGTCAGGCTGCATTTAATGGGCACGAGTCAGGCTGCACGTTTTTAATGGGCACGGGTCAGGCTGCATTTCATGGGCACTGGTAAATATTTTAGTACACCATTTGGTTCAGAATATATATATATATATATATATATATATATATATATACATACATACATACATACATACATACATACACTTTTTTTTATTTTATTTATTTTTTATTATTCTTTTCCTCCTCTAAACCCTAGGTGCGTCCTTTATGGAGCGAAAAATACGGTACAATTATCAACATCAACAAAAAATAATAAATATATAATAACATAATGCAACAATGTATCTGTATATATTTGAATGTAAAGATACATTGTTGCATAATGTTACTAATAAAAGAGAGTTGAGAGGTTATTTGCTTACTCTGTAAACTCTGGTGGTGGTAAAAACAAAATTTCAATCGGGTCATTTTTTATTAACCAATTTTTTTTTTTTTTTTTTGTGTATACCACAAAACAAAAAACAAACACATAAGAATCATCAAAAGGAGGAACATTTGATAACAAAACAAATGAAAGAAAATAAAACAATAAACAAGCGGTACAAAGCACGTCACAGACTCCATACATTTTATTATTTTATTTGTTCAGATCACGTACAGATTAGTGTGTACACCACGGACACACATCCGTTATCTCTGGCGTCTCTCGCAATCCTCCCAAGATGATGATCATGAAATGGGATTAGATGTACATGATGTGCGCTATGATTAGATTATCACATGGTTAAGAAGTAATGTCGGCAATCTTTTTAGATTTGCATTTACGCTTCACTCACACCATGAGGTGTCACAGAACACACCATGTATATTTATTTCAACATGCATAATGCTAAAAAAAAAAAAAAAAAAAAAAAAAACCCAAGAAACCTGTAAGAAAAGACGCCAGTATCATTTTTCAAAACTCCACCGCTTCAAACTGCATGGCTCTGTCATACACAAGGTGGCCCCAGTGGATGCTCGTTGGCCCCTGTGATAGATTCTCTTCCGCATCCGGGGTGGACGATTAGTGTGTTGGCAGCTCTCTTCTTGCAACCATCTTCAACTATTCTTTATATGTTGTTGCTACTATACATGGCAAACCCCTGTTTTATCCCTGAAGGAAGTTTTTTATTTTATTTCTTTTTTTTCCCAATTCTGACTTGGTTTGCGAGTGTTGTCTCACAAAACGAGCAGAATTCAAGCCAATGGGGTGTGCAGTACCGCATTTGGCCAGAGGTGCAGGGGCGCCGGTGACACTCGGAACAGTTCGGAGCCGTTGGTAAATACTCGGAATCACTCGGAAATACTCCATTCCCGGGTGTTTCCGAGCCTTTGCGAGGTCAGCTGAGGTGTCCCTGAGCATTTCCGAGGCTCACCGGTGCCCCCCCCCCCCACCTCTGGCCACATGCGGTATTGCATGCCATTGAAGTCAATGCAGAACAAATTATTTTCGTTTCCATTGACTTCTATGGGGAAACTCGCTTTGATATGCGAGTGCTTTGGATTACGAGAATTCTCCTGGAACGGATTATGCTTGTAATCCAAGGTGCCACTGTATTTTTTTTATTTTTTATACATTATGTGCACATGGGGTTTTAATACTGATGGCCATGTTTACAGTGGCGGGCCCATCTATACGGGGCGCAGGGGAGCCACTCCCCCATGCACCCTGCCCCTAATCTACATGCAGGGCCCTGGACGCAATTGATTCCAATGGGGCGTTGTGTGTTTTTTTTAAGAAGCACGTGATTACAGCTTAAGGCTCCAATTGGCTTTAAAAAAGGGTGGGCTCGGGGCTTAGAGCACTGCTCCCTGAGCCCAACTAGTTGTGTGACAATAGCGCATAAATATTCGCTATTGTCTTCCTGATTTCTCCTCCCGGCCTATCAGGAAGCGGGTCCTGAGAGCCCCTCATCCGAATGGCCAAGAGGAAAAGCGATCCTATTGGCCACTTAGGGGGAGGGGACGCAGGATGCCGAGGAGGAGGAGACTCGCTGCCCATGACCTAGATGAGGTAAGTGCGGGTCTGGTGACCGACCAACCGGGGGATGCCTGTGACCCGACCGGGGGGGGGGGGGAGGAGGTGTCATCGGGTGGATTGTTTGCACACCCCCCCACCCAAAAAAATACCATGGATACGGTATTATACAGGATTTATATAGCCCCAACAGTTTGCACAGTGCTTTACAACATAAAAGGGAGACAGTACCGTTACCATACAATAAAATGCAAAAAGGTTAAGAGGACAATGCTCATAGGAGCTTGCAATCTAATAGGGTTGGGCAAGTGGTACAAAGGTTGTAACTGTGGGGGATGAGCTGATGGAAGTGGTAAAAGATTAGTTTTCAGGGATCGCCTGAAGGATGGGGTGCTCAACCTGTGACCCTCCAGCTGTTCTGGAACTACAAGTCCCATGAGGCTTTGCAAGGCTAGACAGTTACAAGCATGACTCCCAAAGGCAGAGGCATGATGGGACTTGCAGTTCCGCAACAGCTGGAGGGCCACAGGTTGAGCACCCATGGCCTAAAGGCAGCCAGAGTAGGAAAGATTGAGGTAGAGAGTTCCAGAGGATGGGAGAGGCTCTGGAGAGGTCCTGACAATGAGCATGAGAGGAGGAGACCAAGGACCATGGGAGCAGGAGGTCTTGGGAGGAGCAGAGAGGACGGTTTGGGTGATATTCGGAGATGAGATTGGTAATGAAACTCAGGGCAGTGTTGTGAATGGCTTTGTATGTTAGTATTTTGAATTTAATTTGCTGGGCATTCAGAAGCCAGTGTAGGGATTGGCGGAGATGGGTGGAGGACACTGGGCAGAGGTCAGTGTAGGGATTGGCAGAGAGGGGTGGAGGACACTGAGCAGAGGCCAGTGTAGGGATTGGCAGAGAGGGGTGGAGGACACTGAGCAGAGGCCAGTGTAGGGATTGGCAGAGAGGGGTGGAGGACACTGAGCAGAGGCCAGTGTAGGGATTGGCGAAGAGTGGTGGAGGACACTGAGCAGAGGCCAGTGTAGGGATTGGCGGAGAGGGGTGGAGGACACTGAGCAGAGGCCAGTGGAGGGATTGGCGGAGAGGGGTGGAGGACACTGAACAGAGGCCAGTGTAGGGATTGGTGGAGGACACTGAGCAGAGGCCAGTGTAGGGATTGGCAGAGATTGGAGGAGAACACTGAGCAGAGGCCAGTGTAGGGCTTGGTGGAAAGGGGTGGAGGACACTGAGCAGAGGCCAGTGTAGGGATTGGCGGAGAGGGGTGGAGGACACACAGCGATTGATAATGTAGATGAGTCTGGCAGCAGCATTCATGATGGACTGAAGAAAGGATAGCCTATGGTGATAAATGGGGAGTACTCGGAATGGTTGGGGGTGGGTAGTGGGGTCCCCAGGGTTCTGTGCTGGGACCAATTCTATTTAATTTATTCATAAATGACCTGGAGGATGGGGGTAAGCAGTGCAATCTCTGTATTTGCGGACGATACTAAGCTAAGCAGGGCAATAACTTCTCTGCAGGATGTGGAAACCTTGCAAGAAGATCTGAACAAATGAATGGGGGGGGGCAACTACATGGCAAATGAGGTTTAATGTAGAAAAATGTAAAATAATGCATTTGGGTGCCAAAAATATGAATGCAATCTATACACTGGGGGGAGAACCTCTGGGGGAATCTAGGATGAAAAAGGACCTGGGGGTCCTAGTAGACGACAGCTCACCAAGCCTGCTGCAAGCAAAGCCAATAGAATATTGGCATGCATTAAAAAGGGGGTTCACTCCAGAGATAAAACGATAATTCTCCCACTCTACAAGACTCTGGTCCGGCCGCACCTGGAGTATACTGTCCAGTTCTGGGCACTAGTCCTTAGGAGGGATTTGCTGGAACTGGAGGGAGTCCAATCCCCAGGAGCCTGCAGTCACTATATCTGCTCTCCCCAGGACTCTGCAGTCACTATATCTGCTCTCCCCAGGACTCTGCAGTCACTATATCTGCTCTCCCCAGGACTCTGCAGTCACTATATCTGCTCTCCCCAGGACTCTGCAGTCACTATATCTGCTCTCCCCAGGACTCTGCAGTCACTATATCTGCTCTCCCCAGGACTCTGCAGTCACTATATCTGCTCTCCCCAGGACTCTGCAGTCACTATATCTGCTCTCCCCAGGACTCTGCAGTCACTATATCTGCTCTCCCCAGGACTCTGCAGTCACTATATCTGCTCTCCCCAGGACTCTGCAGTCACTATATCTGCTCTCCCCAGGACTCTGCAGTCACTATATCTGCTCTCCCCAGGACTCTGCAGTCACTATATCTGCTCTCCCCAGGAGCCTGCAGTCACTATATCTGCTCTCCCCAGGAGCCTGCAGTCACTATATCTGCTCTCCCCAGGAGCCTGCAGTCACTATATCTGCTCTCCCCAGGAGCCTGCAGTCACTATATCTGCTCTCCCCAGGAGCCTGCAGTCACTATATCCGGTCTCCCACAGTACACAAAACATGGAAATGCAATTATTTTGGTAAATGTAAACAGCTAAATCCCTTTTCTCATCAGCAGTATATAGCAGTCTTATGACTTCTATCAGTGTCTGGCTAAAGCTTGTAAGAGGAGTTTTCATTCTACCCTGACTGTCCTATGAGGCTGCATGACCCCTGGCCATCTGTCTAAACAGTGCTGATTGGCCCTTTACTGATGACTCTCCAAATAAAAAAATAAAATAAAAAATTCTAGCAATACACTCCAAATTGAGCATGTGCGGAGTGACTTCAAGGCTCTGTACTATCAGGAGATGGATTAGGGACAGTGGGAGAAGGGGAGGATTAGAGAAGTCAGGATCAAACAACCTTTTTACACAATGCAGAGGCTTAACCCCTTAGGTCCCACAGTGAGTGTAACAAGCATGTTTTACTACTGTTGGTTTAGTAACACTTTAAGTCATCCTTGGCTTCTGCCGACGACAGCTAGTCAGAACCTCGGATTACGAGATTAATCCGTTCCAGGAGAATGTTCGTAATCCAAAGCACTCGCATAGCAAAGCGAGTTTCCCCATAGAAGTCAATGGAAACGAAAATAATTTGTTCCGCATTGAGTTCAATGGCATGCAATACCGCATGTGGCCAGAGGTGTGTGGGGGAGGGGGGCGCCGGAGAGCCTCGGAAACACTCGGAAAGACCCGAGGACAGCTCAGAAAACCTCGGAAAGGCTCAGGAATGAAGTATTTCCCAGGTTTTCCCAAACGGCTCCGCTCGGCTGCGGTGGCGCCCCACCCCCACCTCAGGCCAAACGCAGTACTGCACACTGATGTGGCTTGAATCCTGTTCGTTTTGCGAGGCAACACACTCGCAAACAGTCAGGATTTTTTTTTAAAACAGCGCTCGTATTGCGAAACGCTCGTTAACCACGTTACTCGCAATCCGGGGTTTCACTGGTATGTGGACAGTGCTCTGGAAGGCAAGAATTGTGGTGTGACGCCTCATAGGCAAGAGGGTCAAAGACTTCCACGGCATAATCGATCCCAGGAGAATTCAGAAATGGGACTTAAAAGGAATTTTGTTACGAGTGAAAGAGGGGCATTCTTTCCACTGGTCCAATACCAATGGAGGGGCATTTTCTCAAAAGACCCCCCCCCCCCCCCCAATGGCAACTCATTAGGATTTGCCCAACATTTGGGAATAAAAGTATCGTATATACTTGAGTATAAGCCGAGTTTTTCAGCACTTTTTTTTTGTGCTGAAAATGCTCCCCTCGGCTTATTCTCGAGTCTGTCCATCTGCATACCTGATCAGCACGTGTCATGCTCAGACGGCGGCCGACCAGTGTAAAAAAGCCGCGCCTCCTCCAGGTCCGTGATAGGCGGAACACTCAGTTTCCCAGCAGTGAGTCGGTGTTCAGTGTTCCGCCTATCACGGACGTCCTCTCAAACTCGTCCCACGGAGGAGGACGAGTCGCGGCCTTTGTACACTGGATGGATGGCCGCCGTCTGACTGCATGACGGGGGCTGATCAGGTATGCAGATCGGCACAGTGAGGCTTGCGATGGGCACAGTGAGGCTACAAATGGGCATTGTTGACCCTCTTTTCCACTTACAGTAACTGCTTCATTTCCTCCCCTAGGCTTATACTCGCGTTAATACGTTTTCCCAGTTTTTTTGTGGTAAAATTACTGTGTATATACTCGAGTATAAGCCGAACCGAATATAAGCCGAGGCACCCAATTTTACCACAAAAAAATGGGAAAACCTATTGACTCGAGTATAAGCCTAGGTTGTCCATCTGCATGCCTCACTGTGTCCATGCCCATGCCTCACTGTGCCCATGCCTCACTGTGCCCATGATTAGACTGACGTTTAACATAGACTATGGAAGGGTTGCCCGGATTTGAAAAATCGGTGCTCCCCGGCCGTAGGTCCGCCAGACAAAAAACTTTGCACACTTATAGAGGAGAAATGGGCTACAGGTGTGCCAAGTTTTGGGTCCAGTGGACCTATGACCCGCCGGTGCCCAAATTCACCGGAGAAATGACCGTTTAACATGTTAGTCTATGGAAGGGGTGCCCGGCTTTGAAAAATCTGTGCTCCCCGGCCGTAGGTCCCCCGGACAACAAACTTTGCACACTTGTAGAGTGGGGCTACATGTGTGCTAAGTTTGGGGTCCAAGGGACCTACGGCTGGCCGGTACCGGGGTCCCCAAAATCTGGGAGATCAGGTGCAAAAAGGTGACTCGAGTATAAGCCGAGGGGGGCATTTTCAGCACAAAAAAATGTGCTGAAAAACTCGGTTTATACGCGGGTATATACGGTAGGTGCCTCGGCTTATATTCGGGTCGGCTTATACTCGAGTATATACGGTAACCCTTTTGTTTATTAATTTCAGGTTCTCTAACAGAATGCTACGATGAACTTGGAACCCGGTACCAGCTCCCAGTCTACTGCCTGGCTCCCCCAGTTAACCTGATCATGGAAAGAAGTGAAGACGATGGAGCCGATGCCCCAGACCCGGCCCCGAATAACCGGCGGGAGTTCCAGCTGAAAGTGCGCCTTTCCACGGGAAAAGACGTTAAACTCAGTGCCAGCATGTCGGACACTATTGGCCAAATGAAGAAGCAGCTACATTCCGTGGAGGGCATTGAACCTTGTTGGCAAAGATGGTTCTTTTCTGGGAAACTTCTCACAGATCGGATTAAACTACAGGAGACTAAGATTCAGAAGGACTTTGTCATTCAAGTGATTGTTAACCAACCGGCAGATCACCAAGACTGACCAGGTTTACAAAAACAAACAAAAAAATAAAAATTGACCAAGAATTTATGACGATACACTGGAACGCTTAGAAGACAAGCAAAGGCTGGCTGCTAAGTCCTTCTTTCCTTTCTTGTCGATCTTTTTGATGATGGCCACCTTGTAGGAACATGGGGGTTTGGGATGTAGAGATGACCTCAGAGATCCTGAAATGCTGCACTATTTTTTTTTTCTTTTTTTATTGTCTCGGTTGCACACACTGTTCACCTCATACAAAAAGATGTTTTATGCATGCTATTGGCCTGGATCCCAAACTAGCATAGGACCAGGGGGTTGGGTATTTTTTGTATGATTGTCTGGGTTAACTCTTCCATTCAGCATAACGGTCCTCGTGTGTGAGTTGTTTCAGCATTCAGTCCAAAGATGGTGTATCTAGACCAGCGTTTCTCCACTCCAGTCCTCAAGGTGCCTCCAACAGGTCATGTTTTCAGGATTTCCCTCAGATAAAACGGCTGTGGTAGTTACCAAGGCAGTGAAACTGCTCAAATCGCCTGTGCAAAATAATGGAGAGCGTGAAAACATGACCTGTTGGGGCGCCTTGAGGACTGGAGTTGACAAACACACTGATCTAAACCCAAAACCAAAATGTAACATGTTGTAGGTTGTTAACCATTCTTAGATGTTGTGGCTGCATTGGTGAAGACCATGTTTGGCAAGGAAGGAAAATACCTGTTCTTACCAGAAATTCTATGTCGCTTGCCTTAGAAAAAAAAAAAAACGCCTAACCTTGACTTGTGAAACCAATAGTCCCAACAATCCATCATGCATTGAATATAAACAAAGGCAGACATGTTTGGCGTCCATACCGATTAACCACCATGGTCAAATTTTGAAAAAACCTGTTTATCTTACCAGAAATTTGATGTCCCTTCTTTTTGAAAAAGCCTAAAGAACCTTGTCTTTGTGGTGAAACAAACCACTAGTATCAACAACCCACCATGCATTGGAGATGAACAAAGGCAGACATTCTTGAAGTCCAGCCTAATTTCCGTCCTTGCCAAAATTTGACCATGGTGGTCAATCAGGCTGGACTTGTTGGGACTAGTGGTTTCAAATTCCTGGTAAAATTAACAGGTATTTTCAGTCCTTGCCAAAAATTGACCATGGTGGTCAAATACCTGTTGATCTTACCAGAAATTTGATGTCCCTTCCATTTTGAAAAAGCCTAAAGAACCTTGGTCTTTATTGTAAAACCCACTAGTCCCATTAATCCATCATGTAATGGGGATGAACAAAGGCAGACATGTTTGATGTCCATACCGATTGACCACCATGGTCAAATTTTGTCAGGGACAGAAAACACCTGTTATTCTTAACAGAAATTTGATGTCCCTTCTTTTTGAAAAAGCCTAAAAAACCTTGTCTTTTTATTGTGAAACCACTAGTCCCAACAATCCATCATGCACTGGAGACGAACAAGGGCAGACATTCTTTGAAGTCCAGCCTGATTTCCGTCCTTGCCAAAATTTGACCATGGTGGTCAATCAGGCTGGACTCCAAGAATGTCTGCCATTTTGTTCATCTCCAATGCATGGATTGTTGGGACTAGTGGTTTTTAAATTTCTGGTAAAATTACCAGGTATTTTCCGTCCTTGCCAAACATTGACCATGGTGGTCAAATACCTGTTAATCTTACCAGAAATTTGATGTCCCTTCCTTTTTTGAAAAAGCCTAAAGAACCTTGTCTTTGTCGTGAAACCACTAGTCCCAACAATCAATCATGCATTGGAGATGAACAAAGGCAGACATTCTTTGAAGTCCAGCCCGATTTCCGTCCTTGCCAAAAAATGACCATGGTGGTCAAATACCTGTTAATGTTACCAGAAATTTGATGTCCCTTCCTTTTGAAAAACCCTAAAGAACCTTGGTCTTTATTGTAAAACCACTAGTCCCATTAATCCATCATGTAATGGGGATGAACAAAGGTGGGCATGTTTGACCTGATTGACCACCATAGCGTTATTCGTAGAGTTACCAGCTGAAAATAAAGGGAAAAAGCCACAACATCTGAAGACGGGCACAAATTTTGGGGTTTAGATACACTTTAAAGCGGAGCTCCACCGGAAAAAAAAAATTAAAAGCCAGCAGCTACAGCAGCTGCTGGCTTTTAATATTTGGACACTTACCTGTCCTGGAGTCCAGCGACGTCCGCAGCAGAGGACGAGCGACCGCTCGTCGCTCTGCTGCTCCCTCCGCCATCCTCGCTGAGGGAACCAGGAAGTGAAGCCCTGCGGCTTCATGCCCGGTTCCCTACGGCGCATGCGCGAGTCGCGCTGCGCCGTTCTGATTGGTGCTCCTGTGTTCTGGGAGCCGAGTGTCTCCCAGAACACCAAGGGAAGTCTGCGGGAAGTGACGTAACTCCCGCAGATTCCCGGAGACAGGACTCCCGGATGTGGGTGAAAATACCTGTCTTAGACAGGTATCTTCACCCCCCTCCCCCCTGAAAGTTGTCAATTGTGACACCGGAGGGGGGGGGAGGGTTCCAAATAGCAAAAGTTGCTATTTAGGGTGGAGCTCCACTTTAAGCTGTTGCTGTTTTTTTTTTTTTTTTTTTTTTTTACAATGCACTTTGGAAAACTGAAGCAAGCATTTGGTTTGCGGCCAGATGTGGAATTGCCATAGACATGGGCGACCCATGACCTTCTAATCGGCAATAAGTTGACTTGGGAGAATTGTAGGGACTTTGTAGATCCTTGGTGATTTAGGGTTCTAAGGATATGGTTTTTCATTCCTCCAACATGAATGTGTAATAAAGGCATCCAGGGACCATCAATTTTGTCTAAAAAAGATAGTTTTAAAGATTTTAAATTCCAGGAAAAAATGATATTTTAAACCAAATAAAGAATATTCTCTTTTTTTTTTTCTTTTTCCATGCAGCTGCTCCCACTCTTTGCATCAATGTGGAGGATTCTCCATGACACCTTTTGTCTCTGATATTGTACCTGATTACAGGAGCAACATGTTTGTCGATTTTTAAATTATCCGTTTCATTTAGAAGTGATTTGTGGATGACCTCCATGCTACCAAACCGATCGGCCTCAATCATTGGCCTACTACTTTTTACAAAGGGACAAAGGAAATCTTCCCTGAGAGAAACATGTAGGCTGCCATTTTTTTTCCCCCTGCAAGGGGCTATTTGCTTGGTTATTGTCTTGACCCTCAGGCTTCAATACCTTGGGGGGGGGGGGGGCATTTAAAAAAACATGCTGGACACATTCACCCTCGGCCATCAAAAATTCTGACCATATTTTGCTTAAAGTGAAAGTAAATGCAAGATTTTTTTTATTTTAAATAACAAGCATGTCCTACTTGCGTGCTCTGTGCAAGTTCCTGGCCCCTCCCTCCTTCCAAGCGCCCCCAGAGCAAACCACTTGCTGTTGGGGCACTCAAGCAGGCTTGCTCCCGAGCTGCGGCGCTGCGTGTTCTCGAGCTGCGGCGCTGCGTGTTCAGACACCGAGCCGCGGCTCGGCCCCTCCTCCCTCTCCTCCTTGGCTCACTAGCTGTGATTAACAGCCAATGGCTCCCGCTGCTGTCTCAACCAATGAGAGAGAGAGAGAGAGAGAGTCCTTGGAGAGCCGAGGATCTAATGCACATCGCTGGATCTTGATGGGGCTCAGGTAAGTATTAGAGGGGCTGCTGGACACAGAAGTTTTTTTTTTATCTTTATGCATACAATGCATGAAGGTAGAAAACCTTGAGCCTTTAGAACAGGGGGTCTCAAACTGGTGGCCCTCCAGCTGTTGCGAAACTACAAGTCCCATGAGGCATTGCAAGGCTAACAGTTACAAGCATGATGGGACTTGTAGTTTCGTAACAGCTGGAGGGCCACCAGTTTGAGACCCCTGCTTTGGAACCTCTTTATTATGTTGATTTCCTATAATTATCGGCTCCATTCAGTGGCCATAATGCAGTGTTTTCCTGATTGAGGCATTTCAGGAAAATATCATTAATGTATGGCCACTAGATGGAGCCGACAAACATAGGAAATCAAGGTACTTGGCAAAATACGGTCAGAATCTGTGATGGCCGAGCGAAAATAATTGTGACAGTCATTCAGCTATATCTTCTTTTTTAATAAATAGACCCTTTTGAGCCAATAACCCCAAAAAGTTCTGACTTGATAACAAAAGCTGAGTTATAATCGTACAAAAACTTTTTAGAAAGAGGAAAAAAACAGGACTTTGCTGGGTGTTGAGACCGTCGTTCAGAATAATTCACCACATCATGTATATAAAAACATATATTTTTATTTTTTATTATTATTATTATTATTATAAATCCATTCAAATTGATTACTATGGAGTAATCATCTCCTAAGAAGTCATTCAAAAAAATTGAGCACATCCTCTTAGCTAGTGCAAGCCCTGAGAGAAGAGGTCCATCCCTATATTAACATATACAGTAAACCTCATCACATGTATCATAAAGCAGGTAGGAAAAGAGTGCCTCAATTTGATGCGTTTCGCTGTTCTAGCTTCCTCAGGGGTTCGAGGGATGCAGCAAGGTGATTACAAAAAAAAAAACCTATGCATATATAATTAGTGTATAATCAGATGAACAAAATGCAATACATACAATAGATACCCATGTATTGCGTTTTGTTCATTTGCATCCCTCGAACCCCTGAGGAAGCTAAAACAGCGAAACGTGTTAAATTGAGGCATTCTTCCCCTACCTGCTTTATGATATATGTGATGATGATTACTGTAAATCATAAAGCAGGTAGGGGAAGAATGCCTCAATTTGACGCGTTTCGCTGTTCTAGCTTCCTCAGGGGTTCGAGGGATGCAAATGAACAAAATGCAATACATGCAATAGATATCTACTGTATGTATTGCATTTTGTTCATCTGATTATACACTATTATATATGCATGGATTTTTTTTGTAATCGCATTGCTGCATCCCTTGAACCCCTGAGGAAGCTAGAACAGTGAAACGCGTCGGTTTTGAGGCATCCCTCCCCGCTTTATATATGTGATGATGTTTACTGTATGTTATGTAGGGGATCAGGGGTTGCACTGGCTAATAGGATGTGCTGAAGTTTCTGTATGTGCTCAATTTTTTTTATGTCTTTTTTTAGGGGATGATTACCCCCACAGTAATCATTTTAATAGATTTATATAGATATGTGCCGTTCATTTCGAATTAAAATTCGGACACATTTTCATGTATCCGAATTAGAATAGTACCGAATTTAAACTAAGCCGAAATAACGAACAAAAAATTCGGACGAAATTCGAAAAGTTTTCCAAAGAAAATAAAATAGAATGGAAACTAAAGGCATAGAATAGAATTTTTTTTTCTATTCTATTCCTTTATTTTCTATTCTATTTTATTCTCTTTGAAAATTCAAAAACGATTTAGAATTCAAAAACTTTTGGAAAATTATTCAAATTTTTTAATTTATTCGAAAATACTATTCGAATTTTAAAAACTATTTGAAAACGAATAAACATAATGAATTTCCGAAAAAAAATTTATGTAAATAACGAAACCAAACAAATTTTTTCGTTTTGCACATGTCTAGATTTATAATAAAAAAAAATATGTTTTTATATACATGATATGGTGAATTATTCTGAATGAAGGTTTCAACACCAAAAGTCTTTTTTTTTTTTTTTTTTTCTCTTTCTAAAAATCTTTCTTCATGCTAATAGGGATGTGGTGTTTGACGCTACAATTATAACTACGCTTTTGTTATCAAGTCAGAACTTATCGAAGTTGGTGGCTCAAAAGGGGTGTACTTATTTAAAAATAAATAAAAAATAGCTGGATGACTGAAACAAGCATTCGCCCGGCCATCAGATTCTGACCGTTTTTTGCTTGGTACGTTGATTTCCTATGATCGTTGGCTCCATCTAGTGGCCATACATTAATGGTATTTTTTTTCCTGAAATGCCTCAAGCGGGAAAATACCGCATTATGGCCACTGGATGGAGCTGCTTTTCTCTTTTTATAAAAGGGTCCGACTTAACCTTGACCTGCTTGCTTTGTCTGTCTGGTGGCTCAAAGTATTAAATCCTGAAGATCAGCCTGACATCCAGACAACCTGGCATTTTTCATAGGAAGGTCAGCAATGGCAACACACACGTCTCTTTGGGAAGATTTGCCTTCATTGTATTGCTCTCTGTAGCATCACTTAATGGGTTTTCGAGATTTATGTAAGTTTTCCCCAATTCCCCCCACCCCCCATTTTTTTTTTTTTTTTTTTTTTTTTTTTTTTAATGAACGCATTACTACCTGTGCCTCATTAAAGAAGTTGATTTTTCTGTTTTATGACAAGTGTTGATGTTTTAATTAATGCAAATGATCTTCACAGCATTTTGTGACATTCTATAGAGTTTGTGTGTTAATCGATTCGTTTCAGAGGAGAAACTGCCCACAAAAGTCGACTCGAGTGCAGATGTTCCACCAATTTTCAATTGTGATTTATTTATTTTTTGTATTGAGGCAATATGGCAGATTTGGAACATCTTACATTGGGTAATGTATAATTTAAAGCAGAGAGATGGTGTTCTATGAGAAGCGGCAAATACTGAAAGGGTTGTTTGAAGCTGTTGGTCCGCTGTGGTGAAGGCTTGGACTTTAAGAGATGCACTATATTACCAAAAGTATTGGGACGCCTGCATTTATACGCACATGAATTTTAATGGCATCCCAATCTTAGTCCGTAGGGTTCAATATTGAGTTGGCCCACCCTTTTCAGCTATAACAGCTTCAACCCTTCTGGGAAGGCCGCCCACAAGGTTCATTGCATTGGTTTTAAAAGCTAGGCTTCTCCTATTCTCATATGCTAATGAACTTGTTGGACTGGTTCAAGGAGCTCAGGGAAGATTTATTTTTGCATGTAATATTAAATTTGCACAAGGTTATAATTTGTCATGTCAGATATTCTAATCATTAAAATGTATAAGTGCACACACATACACTATATTACCAAAAGTATTGGGACGCCTGCCGTTATAGGCACATGAACGTTAATGGCATCCCAGTCTTAGTCCATGGGGTTTAATATTGAGTTGGTCCGCCCTTTGCAGCTATAACAGCTTCGAACCTTCTGGGAAGGCCGTCCACAAGGTATATTGTATTGGTTTTAAAAGCTAGGCTTCTCCTATTCATAATGAGGAAAGGAAGGTGCGCCAATCTAAGTGCAGTAAAACAGGCTTTAATTAGCAAATTGTATAAAAACAGCCAAATGGCTACTCACAGGATACAGGAATAATACAGGCATGTAAGGAGTTAAAGGTGGTCCGGAGTCATCTAAGGCGGTCCTCAGGGGAGATGTTGGTTCCAGATGGAGAGAGGTGTAGCTGAAGATGGCTGAAGGCAGGAAGGCAGGTTGCGGTGTCAGCAAGGGAAGTCAAGAACAACCAGGTATCCAAGCTGCAGATGTAGTGATGCGCCCTGTGTCATCAGGGTAGACATGGGATAACCAGGAAGCTGCAGTTCAGCGAGGACTTCAGCGTGCGCTTCAGCGTGGAGCGCAGCGTGCCGTCGGACCGGAAGTGACGTGTGGATAGAACGGACCAATAGGATGACGCGTTTCACAGCATCCGCTGTTTCATCAGATGGATCTGAAGCGCACGCTGAAGTCCTCGCTGAACTGCAGCTTCCTGGTTATCCCATGTCTACCCTGATGACACAGGGCGCATCACTACATCTGCAGCTTGGATACCTGGTTGTTCTTGACTTCCCTTGCTGACACCGCAACCTGCCTTCAGCCATCTTCAGCTACACCTCTCTCCATCTGGAACCAACATCTCCCCTGAGGACCGCCTTAGATGACTCCGGACCACCTTTAACTCCTTACATGCCTGTATTATTCCTGTATCCTGTGAGTAGCCATTTGGCTGTTTTTATACAATTTGCTAATTAAAGCCTGTTTTACTGCACTTAGATTGGCGCACCTTCCTTTCCTCATTATATTTTACAGAGTTTGCTTCTGCTCATGGTAGCTGCCGCTAGTGCTTGCAACATCAACATCAACATTCATTGATCCCTTTGATTTTTACTCTGCCTAGAACTCATTCTGCGCCATTTTTTCTCCCCTTTTTTTATTCTCCTATTCATAAGCTAATGCAGGGCTTGACAAATTTGCTTGGAATCTAGGAGCCAGCTAAAAAAGTTGCGCAGCCAGGTTTTTTTTTTTAACGACCAATGCGTACAGAAGCGAACGCATACGCGAGTAGCGCCCGCATATGAAAGCGGTGTTTAAACCACACATGTGAGGTATCGCCGCGATTGGTAGAGCGAGAGCAATAATTCTAGCCCAAGTCTTCTGTAACTCAAAACTTGCAACCTGTAGAATTTTTGAAATGTCGCCTATGGAGATTTTAAAGGGTAAGTTTGTCGCCATTCCACGAGCGAACGCAATTTTGAAGCGTGGCATGTTGGGTATCAAATTTACTCAGTGTAACATTATCTTTCACAATATAAAAAAAAATTCGGCTAACTTTACTGTTGTCTTATTTTTTAATTAAAAAAAGTGTATTTTTTTCCTCAAAAAAGTGCGCTTGTAAGACCGCTGCGCAAATACGGTGTGACAAAGTATTGCAACGACCGCCATTTTATTCTCTAGGGTGTTAGAAGTTAACCCCCAAACATTATATATATTTTTTATTTTAAGTAAAGGGAAGGAGATGGGCAGGCAGTGAAACAGGCAAGCATTGTTGGTTGACTTGTCATACCAACGGCCACCACAAGATGGCGCCAGATTACAGAATGAAGCCTAGGCCTGCAGAAAGCCGCGGCCTAAATTAACGGCCAGCGCGGCCCGACGAGATCACGCGGAGGCGGGGCGCACGGAGATACAGGTAACCTCAGCTGTGCTGCCCCAGGTGCCAGGTCGCTAATTCTAGTCGCATTTGCGACCTGGCGCCCGGGGATTGTCGAGCCCTGAGCTAATGAACTTGTTGGACTGGTTCAAGGAGCTCAGGGCACAGGAAAGATTTATTTTTGCATGTAATATTAAATTTGCACAGGGTTATAATTTGTCATGTCAGATATTCTAATCATTAAACTGTGTAAGTACACACACACTATATTACCAAAAGTATTGAGACATCTATAAATGCTTAAACTCTTTGGGGAAGGCTGTCCACAAGGTTTAGGAGTGTGTCTATTAGAATGTTTGACCATTCATCCAGAAGCCCATTTGTGAGGTCAGACACTGATGTTGGATGAGAAGGCCTGGCTCACAGTCTGCACTCTAATTCATCCCGAAGGTGTTCTATTGGGTTGAGATCAGGACTCTGTGCAGCCAGTCAAGTTTTTCCACCCCCAAACTCGTTCATCCATGTCTTTATGGACCTTGCTTTGTGCACTGGTGCACAGTTATTTTGGAACAGGAAGGGGCCACCCCCAAACTGTTCCCACAAAGTTGGGAGCATGAAATTGTCCAAAATGTCTTGGTATGCTGACGCCTTATCAGTTCCCTTCACTAGAACTAAGGGGCCAAGCCCAACCCCACACCATAATCCCCCCCCCCCCATCACCAAATGATTGGGGTGGAGGAAAATCGCTGCCCTCCACCTCAACCCAGTAAAACACCTGTGGGATGAATTAGAGTGGAGTGGATTAAAATGAATTGGAGTGGAGACCAGGCCGCCTTGTGCAGCATCAGCCCCTGACCTCACAAATGCTCTTCTGGAAGAATGGTCAAACATTCCCATAGACAGCCTTCCCCAAAGAGTTTAAGCTGTTATGGGTGTCTCAATACTTTTGGTAATATAGTGTGTGTGTGCACTTACACATTTTAATTATTAGAATATCTGACATGACAAATTATAACCCTGTGCAAATTTTAATATATGCAAAAAATAGGATTTTTATAACAGCTTACCTGTAAAATCCTTTTCTTGGAGTACATCACGGGACACAGAGCGACATAGTCATTATATAGATACCTTCAGGTGCTGGCACTGGCAACTTCCAAAACCGGAAGTACCCTCCCCTATATAAGCCCCTCCCATCCGGGAGCACCTCAGTTTTGTAGCAAAGCAATAAGTGTCCCCAAAGAGGGGCGGAAGCTCTGTGTCCCGTGATGTACTCCAAGAAAAGGATTTTACAGGTAAGCTGTTATAAAAATCCTATTTTCTTTCTCGTACATCACGGGACACAGAGCGACATAGTCATTACTAATGGGATGTCCTAAAGCAATGCCCAACGAGGGGGGGGATACACCATACATAAGCTGAGCGCTATCAGACATGAGGATCTTTTGCGGCCTGCAACACACTGCGCCCAAAGGCGACATCCTCCTGACTTCTAACGCCCACCTGGTAGAACCTAGTAAACGTGTGAACTGAAGACCATGTTGCGGCCTTACAGATTTGAGCCAGGGAGGCCTGGTGATGCACTGCCCATGAAGTTCCAACTGCTCTCGTGGAGTGCGCCCTAACTTTGAACGGAGGCGGTCTCCTTCTCAAGCCATAGGCTTGTATTATGACCTGTCGAATCCACTTGGCTAAGGTAGATTTTGACGCTGCCTGACCCTTTCTGGGGCCTTCCGGCAGAATAAACAAAGTATCCGTTCTGCGAATCTGAGCAGTGGCTTTTAGATAAGCTTTAACTGCTCTTACTACATCCAAAGAATGCAATAACTTTTCCTATACCGAAGTAGGTTTGGGGAAAAAAGAAGGAAGAACCACATCTTGGTTCAAATGAAACCTCGATACCACCTTAGGAAGAAAGGCTGGATGAGGGCGTAACACTACTCTATCCTTATGGATAACCAGATATGGCTCCTTACAGGACATAGCTGCTAATTCCGACACTCTTTTAGTCGAACAAATGGCTACTAGAAAAATCAATTTCCTGGTGAGAAGAACCAAAGAAATATGCTGTAATGGTTCAAATGGTTGTTTCTGTAGAACCGACAGAACCAAGTTTAGATCCCATGGACATATGGGAATATTAACCGGAGGACTAATACGCATCACTCCTTGTATAAAGGCTTTGACTAGTGAATGCGAAGCCAAGGGCCTTTGAAAAAATATTGACAAGGCCGAAATCTGACCCTTGATAGTACTCAAGGCAAGCTTCCTATCTACAGCCCATTGTAGGAAGTCCAGAATCCTACCTATTATGTATTTACGTGGATGCCATTTCTTGGCCTCACACCAGGTGATGTACGCCTTCTAGATCCTATAATAGATCTGCCTGGATACCGGCTTCCTGGCATTGATCATGGTAGATACCACAGGATTAGAGAGCCCTCTCTTTTTTAGAATGTGGGCTTCAATAGCCAGGCCGTCAAACCTAGGGCTGGTAAGGAAGGGTGGTATATCGGTCCTTGCGAAAGCAGGTCCGGATGACGTGGGAGAGTCCATGGACTCCCCACTGACATTTTACAATCTCCGCGTACCACGCTCTTCGGGGCCACGCTGGAGCCATCAGAATCACTGGTTTCTTTTCTACCCTGATTCTGCGGAGTAATCGAGGTAACAATTGTGGCGGTGTGAATGCATATATCAGCTTGAACTGATCCCAAGGGAACACTAGGGCATCCGAGCCGCAAGCTAGGGGATCCCTTGTCCGAGAGACAAACCTGTCCACCTTTGCGTTGAATCTGGATGCTAGAAGATCTACATCCGATGTTCCCCACCGCTGACATATTGTTCAGAAAACCTCGGGGTGAAGGGACCCTTCCTCTGGGCATAATTGCTGGCGACTTAGAAAGTCCGCCTTCCAATTCTCCACTCCTGGAATGAATACCGCAGATATGGCTGGGACATATCTTTCTGCCCATTTCAGGATGTAATTTACTTCCCTCTGGGCTGCACGACTCCTGGTGCCCCCCTGATGATTGATATATGCCACTGCTGTGGCATTGTCTGATTGAATTCTGACAGGGGACCCTTGGAGATTGGATGTCCATGCTACTAGGGCATACCGGGCTGCTCGTATCTCTAAGAGATTGATGGGCAGGGCCTTTTCTGCATCCGACCATCTGCCCTGGAGAGACTATTGCTCCAGTACTGCTCCCCAGCCTATAAGGCTGGCATCTGTAGTGACTAGTGATGAGCCGAACACCCCCGGGTTCGGTTCGCACCAGAACCCGCGAACGGACCGAAAGTTCGAACGAACATTAGAACCCTATTAAATACAATGGATGCGAACGTTCGAATTCTAAAGTGCTAAATATAAAAACTATTATGCATGTTATTGTCCTAAAAAGGGTTTGGGAACCCGGGTTCTGCACCAGGGGACATGTATCAATGCAAAAATAAGTTTTAAAAACGGTCGTTTTCCGGGAGCAGTCATTTTAATGATGCATAAAGTGAAAAAAAAAAAGTCAAATATTCCTTTAAATATCGTACCTGGGGGGTGTCTAAAGTATGCCTGTGAAGTGCCACGTGTTTCCCGTGTTTAGAACTGTCCCTGCACAAAATGACACTTCTAAAGGAAAAAAAAGCCATTTAAAACTGCTTGCGGCTTTAATGTAATGTCTGGTCCCGGTAATATGGATGAAAATCTTTAAGAAAAATGGCATAGCTACCCCATGACCCCCCCCCTACCCCAGCCCATTACCAGCCCCTTTGGGTCTTGTATGGATATTAAGGGGAACCCCGCACATAAAATAAAAAAGGCCCTATATACTCTGAACAGCCGTATACAGGCGGTGCATACAAGACAGGGACTGTAGGTTTGTTCTTATGTAGAATCTGTTTGTAATTTTGAACAGGTACATTGTTGAAGTGTAGCTCCAGACCAAAAATCTATTTTTAAACTTTTTGGAAAACATAGGTAAGGGTTATCACCCCTGTAACATTTGTTTTGCTGTCTGTGCCCCTGTTCAGAACATTTCACCTCACTTTCCGTCCTAATGACAACTGTTTTTGAAATGTGGTGTTTTTCTTGAAACAAGGATTGCTGATAAAGCATCAGTACAGAGGAGACACCTTTCTCCCATATTTATTCTTACAGGAGAGAATTTTCCTTCCTAGTGGTAGATTTCCTCTCACTTCCTGTTGTCTTCTTGCGTTTGCAAGTAGGAGTCGTTTGTAAGTTGGATGTTTGAAAGTAGGGACCTGCCGTATATACTCTGCAGAAATAGGCCCCTTAGTTGTTGGTGTTGGCACAACACTGTAAGCACTCACAGTTACTCTTGGTTGGTGCTGGAACGCCCTGCTGTCAACTATTATATCAGGAATTTTAATTACATATAATTGTTGAACAGTGGTAGTAAAAATTGGGCCTTTGATGGTGGTGCTGGTGCCACAACACTGTAAGCCCTGACAGTTACTCTTGGTGGGTGCAGCAATGGGCCCTGCTGTGAATTATTAGATCAAGAATTGTAATTACATGCCCCTGTTGAACAGGGGCTGAAAAATTGGGCCTTAGGCACTGGTGGCACAACACTGCAACCCTTCACAGATACTGTACTTGGAGCACAGCAATGAGCCCTGTTGCAAAGTATTGCTTCAAAAATTGTAATGACACGCCCCTGTTAAACAGGGGCTGAAAAATTGGGCCTTAGGCACTGGTGGCACAACACTGCAACTCCTCACAGATACTGTACTTGGAGCACAGCAATGAGCCCTGTTGCAAAGTATTGCTTCAAAAATTGTAATTACACGCCCCTGTTAAACAGGGGCTGAAAAATTGGGCGTTAGGCACTGGTGGCGGCACCCATAAACAAAAATGATCTTCCAAGCTATCATCATCAATCGTATCATTGAGGACTCGGAGGAGGAGGATAGCCAGTCAACATAACAGCACAGGCACTCAGCATCAGCATCAGTCTTGAAGGGATGTGACATTTTAAAATCAATTAGTCTGTTATATCAGCATCAGGTGTGTGGTAGCTGGTGGTGATCCAAGACTGGTTCATCTTGATGAAAGTCAGTCGATCAACCGAGTCGGTGGACAGGCGCACCCTGTGATCCGTGACAAATCCTCCAGCAGCACTGAATGTGCGTTCCGAAAGAACGCTGGATGCAGGACAGGCCAGTAGCTCAATTGCATACTGTGCAAGCTCTGGCCAGTGATCCATCCTCAAGACCCAGTAAGCCAGAGGATTTTCGGTGGGGAAGGTGTCCAAGTCTGACCTTGCCCCTAGATATTCCTGCACCATGTTTATCAGACGCTGGCGATGGTTGCTGGAACCGATCATACTTTGGGGCTGCGGACTAAAGAATTGTCTGAACGCATCGGTCAGACGGCCACCTTCCCCACCGCTCCTTCTTTGACTGGCCGAAGCCTCAGCAACTCGTTGTCCAGGACCAGGAGTTTGCAACCTCCCAGTCTCTGGGAACGCGTTGCACAGACCTTTCTGCAAGGCCTCCCGGAGTTGTCTCATCCTCTGCTCCCTCTGCGACGGTAACATAAGGTCCGCAACCTTACCCTTGTACCGTGGATCAAGGAGAGTGGCCAGCCAGTAATGGTCCCTCTCCTTGATCCGAAGAATACGAGGATCCTTCCGCAGACTTTGCAGGATCAGGGAGGCCATGCAGCGTAGGTTTGCTGAGGCATTCGCTCCGGAGTCCTCTGGGTCACTAAGGACGACATGATCCGCAGCCACCTCCTCCCAGCCACGTACAAGTCCACTGGTTTCTTGGGACTGTAAATCATCCCTAAAAGACTGCTGCTGATGATGCTGAGTGCCAGCCTCCACCTCCATGCTGACACAATCCTCCTCCTCCTCCTCCTCCTCCTCCTCCTCTTCCTGTGCGATGGGTGGGACAGAAGGAACACTGTCTGGGTAAAGGGGGCCTTGAGAGGCAAGGAAGTCCTCCTCTTCCTGCCTCTGTTCTGCCTCAAGTGCCCTGTCCATTATTCCACGCAGCGTGTGCTCCAACAGGTGGACAAGAGGTACAGTGTCACTGATGCATGCACTGTCACTGCTCACCATCCTCGTGGCCTCCTCAAATGGTGCCAGGACAGTGCATGCATCCCTGATCATGCCCCACTGGCGTGGAGAAAAAAAACCAAGCTCCCCTGACCCTGTCCTGGTGCCGTAGTCGCACAGGTACTCATTGATGGCCCTCTGCTGCGTGTGCAGCCGCTGCAGCATGGCCAACGTTGAGTTCCACCTGGTGGGCATGTCACATATAAGGCGGTTCTTGGGCAGGTTCAACTCCTTTTGCAGCTCAGCCAGGCGAGCACTGGCATTATAAGATCTGCGGAAATGCACACAGACTTTCCTGGCCTGCCTCAGGACATCCTGTAAGCCCGGGTACCTGCCCAAGAAGCGCTGCACCACCAGGTTAAGGACGTGAGCCACACAGGGCACATGGGTCAGTTGTCCCTGTCGGAGGGCGGAGAGGAGGTTGGTGCCATTGTCGCAAACCACCATTCCTGGCTTAAGCTGGCGTGGCGTCAACCACCTCTCGGCCTGGCCCTGCAGAGCAGACAGGACCTCTGCCCCAGTGTGGCTTCTGTCCCCCAAACACACCAGCGCAAGCACGGCATGGCATCTTTTTGCCTGCGTACTTGCGTAGCCCCGTGAACGGCTACGGAGCACCGCTGGTTCATAGGACAAACCACAGGAAGAGGCCATGGAGGAAGAAGAAGAGGAGGGGGTGGAGGAGAGAGGTGTGTCACAACCAGTAGTAGCATTTTGGAGGCGTGGCGGTGGGACAACCTCCAACACTACTGCACCTTGTCCTGAATCCTTCCCAGCTGCCAAAAGAGTGACCCAATGGGCCGTGAAAGAAAGGTAACGTCCCTGTCCATGCCTGCTGGACCATGAGTCAGCGGTAATATGCACCTTACCGCTGACCGCCCTGTCCAGCGAGGCCAAGACATTGCCTTCCACATGCCGGTAGAGAGCCGGAATAGCCTTCCGTGAGAAAAAGTGGCGTTTGGGAACCTGCCACTGAGGAACCGCACATTGCACAAACTCACGGAAGGGGGCCGAGTCTACCAACTGAAAAGGCAGCAGTTGAAGCGCTAGCAATTTAGCCAAGCTAGCATTCAACCGCTGGGCATGTGGATGGCTGGGAGTGAACTTCTTTCGACGGTCCAGCAGCTGGGGCAGGGAAATTTGCCTGCTAGAATCGGACGTCGGTGTACTGCTAGCAGAGTGGGCGCAAGTACTTGGCTGTGACACACCTAATTCTACACCTTCATTCCTCTCAGTGCATGTTTCAGAGAGGACTGAAGTTATAGTGGGGTTGGAGATCCCAGCTGATGCGGTGCAAGGAGAGGTCCGCTTGGTTCTTTGGTGTGGGTCTTTGAGGTAGGCTTGCCAACGAGCTGCATGGCAGGTCAACATATGTCTGGTCAGGCATGTGGTACCCAAGCGGCTGATGTTTTGGCCACGCGATATACGCTTGAGACATATGTTGCAAACAGCAGCTGTGCGATCTGATGCACTAGCCTCAAAAAAGGCCCACACCAAAGAACTTTTTGAATGACGGGCAGAGGCAGCGCCCTGCACAGGCGGAGCTCTGCGGTGTGATTCCGTCGGTGTACTGCCCTTACGCTGGCCACCAAAGGGCATCCTGCCTCGTTGGAGATGTGCCTCCTCCTCATCCTCCTCCTCCTCCTCTCTCCTATTAGGCACCCACGTGGAGTCATTGACCTCATCATCCCCTCCCTCCTCATCACTGGAGCCAATCTGGCAGTATGCTGCAGCTGCTGGAACATGACTGCCAGATTGGTGTCCTTCTTGAGCATCCCCTCTGTCTGCTCTCACGCTACTGCCTTCCTCTAGCTGGGTTTCATCATCAGACCCTTCGAAACGCTGGGCATCCTCCTGGAGCATGTACCCAACACTGTGCTGAAACAGTTCGGGGGACTCCTCAGGAGGAGGACATGGTGGGTCTAGGGAAGGAGTGACTGATGATTTGTCTGACATTGATACCAGGGAAGACGACGCTTTGGCAGCTGCTTTTCCAGTACCCTGAGCCTGGGTGAGAGAGGATGAGGAGGAGGAGGAGGGCTTGGTCATCCACTCTACCAAGTCTTCGGCATGATGTGGCTCAACATGTCCAGCTGCCGAAAAGAAGGACAAGCGTGTCCCATGGCCATGTGCTGATGACAATGCACCGCGTCCACGACCAGCACTGTTGCCCCCAGACACAGAGCCTGCTTGCCCTCTTTTATTGCCTCCTGACTGTCTGCCTCTCCTTGTTTGCCTTCCAGACATTCTAATAGATGGCCTGCAGGGAGATGGGAAAAAAGCAATAAGGGCTACCTTCAGGTGTCCTTCTCTGTCCCTTGAAACAAGGACTTTCACAGTGAAAGAAACTGACACTGTCCCTACCTAGAGTTTTCTGTCCCTAGAATAAATGTTTTTTTTAATCACAATATAGCACAAGGACAATTCACTCAATGTCTCTCCAGGTCCCTGGAAACAAGGACTTGCAGAGTGAAAGAAACTGACACTGTCCCTACCTAGAGTTTTCTGTCCCTAGAAAAAAAGTTTTTTTTAAGCACAATATAGCACAAGGACAATTAACTCACTGTCCTTACAGGTCCCTGGAAACAAGGACTTGCAGAGTGAAAGAAAAAAAACACTCTCCCTACCTACAGTTTTCTGTCCCTAGAAAAAATGTTTTTTTTAATCACAATATAGCACAAGGAAAATTAACTCACTGTCCTTACAGGTCCCTGGAAACAAGGACTTGCAGAGTGAAAGAAAAAAAACACTCTCCCTACCTACAGTTTTCTGTCCCTAGAAAAAATGTTTTTTTTAATCACAATATAGCACAAGGAAAATTAACTCACTGTCCTTACAGGTCCCTGGAAACAAGGACTTGCAGAGTGAAAGAAAAAAAACACTCTCCCTACCTACAGTTTTCTGTCCCTAGAAAAAATGTTTTTTTTAATCACAATATAGCACAAGGAAAATTAACTCACTGTCCTTACAGGTCCCTGGAAACAAGGACTTGCAGAGTGAAAGAAACTGACACTGTCCCTACCTAGAGTTTTCTGTCCCTAGAATAAATGTTTTTTTTAAGCACAATATAGCACAAGGACAATTAACTCACTGTCCTTACAGGTCCCTGGAAACAAGGAATGGCAGAGTGAAAGAAAAAAAACACTCTCCCTACCTACAGTTTTCTGTCCCTAGAAAAAATGTTTTTTTTAAAAACAATATAGCACAAGTAAAATTAACTCACTGTCCTTACAGGTCCCTGGAAACAAGGACTTGCAGAGTGAAAGAAAAAAAACACTCTCCCTACCTACAGTTTTCTGTCCCTAGAAAAAATGTTTTTTTTAATCACAATATAGCACAAGGAAAATTAACTCACTGTCCTTACAGGTCCCTGGAAACAAGGACTTGCAGAGTGAAAGAAACTGACACTGTCCCTACCTAGAGTTTTCTGTCCCTAGAATAAATGTTTTTTTTAATCACAATATAGCACAAGGAAAATTAACTCACTGTCCTTACAGGTCCCTGGAAACAAGGACTTGCAGAGTGAAAGAAACTGACACTGTCCCTACCTAGAGTTTTCTGTCCCTAGAATAAATGTTTTTTTTAAGCACAATATAGCACAAGGACAATTAACTCACTGTCCTTACAGGTCCCTGGAAACAAGGACTTGCAGAGTGAAAGAAAAAAAACACTCTCCCTACCTACAGTTTTCTGTCCCTAGAAAAAATGTTTTTTTTAATCACAATATAGCACAAGGAAAATTAACTCACTGTCCTTACAGGTCCCTGGAAACAAGGACTTGCAGAGTGAAAGAAACTGACACTGTCCCTACCTAGAGTTTTCTGTCCCTAGAATAAATGTTTTTTTTAATCACAATATAGCACAAGGAAAATTAACTCACTGTCCTTACAGGTCCCTGGAAACAAGGACTTGCAGAGTGAAAGAAAAAAAACACTCTCCCTACCTACAGTTTTCTGTCCCTAGAAAAAATGTTTTTTTTAATCACAATATAGCACAAGGAAAATTAACTCACTGTCCTTACAGGTCCCTGGAAACAAGGACTTGCAGAGTGAAAGAAACTGACACTGTCCCTACCTAGAGTTTTCTGTCCCTAGAATAAATGTTTTTTTTAATCACAATATAGCACAAGGAAAATTAACTCACTGTCCTTACAGGTCCCTGGAAACAAGGACTTGCAGAGTGAAAGAAACTGACACTGTCCCTACCTAGAGTTTTCTGT
Source organism: Rana muscosa (assembly GCA_029206835.1). Classification (NCBI taxonomy): domain Eukaryota; kingdom Metazoa; phylum Chordata; class Amphibia; order Anura; family Ranidae; genus Rana; species Rana muscosa. The sequence continues at coordinate 316,187,060 of CM055123.1, forward strand.
CCCTAGAATAAATGTTTTTTTTTAAGCACAATATAGCACAAGGACAATTAACTCACTGTCCTTACAGGTCCCTGGAAACAAGGACTTGCAGAGTGAAAGAAAAAAAACACTCTCCCTACCTACAGTTTTCTGTCCCTAGAAAAAATGTTTTTTTTAATCACAATATAGCACAAGGAAAATTAACTCACTGTCCTTACAGGTCCCTGGAAACAAGGACTTGCAGAGTGAAAGAAACTGACACTGTCCCTACCTAGAGTTTTCTGTCCCTAGAATAAATGTTTTTTTTAATCACAATATAGCACAAGGAAAATTAACTCACTGTCCTTACAGGTCCCTGGAAACAAGGACTTGCAGAGTGAAAGAAAAAAAACACTCTCCCTACCTACAGTTTTCTGTCCCTAGAAAAAATGTTTTTTTTAATCACAATATAGCACAAGGAAAATTAACTCACTGTCCTTACAGGTCCCTGGAAACAAGGACTTGCAGAGTGAAAGAAACTGACACTGTCCCTACCTAGAGTTTTCTGTCCCTAGAATAAATGTTTTTTTTAATCACAATATAGCACAAGGAAAATTAACTCACTGTCCTTACAGGTCCCTGGAAACAAGGACTTGCAGAGTGAAAGAAACTGACACTGTCCCTACCTAGAGTTTTCTGTCCCTAGAATAAATGTTTTTTTTAAGCACAATATAGCACAAGGACAATTAACTCACTGTCCTTACAGGTCCCTGGAAACAAGGACTTGCAGAGTGAAAGAAAAAAAACACTCTCCCTACCTACAGTTTTCTGTCCCTAGAAAAAATGTTTTTTTTAATCACAATATAGCACAAGGAAAATTAACTCACTGTCCTTACAGGTCCCTGGAAACAAGGACTTGCAGAGTGAAAGAAACTGACACTGTCCCTACCTAGAGTTTTCTGTCCCTAGAATAAATGTTTTTTTTAATCACAATATAGCACAAGGAAAATTAACTCACTGTCCTTACAGGTCCCTGGAAACAAGGACTTGCAGAGTGAAAGAAACTGACACTGTCCCTACCTAGAGTTTTCTGTCCCTAGAATAAATGTTTTTTTTAAGCACAATATAGCACAAGGACAATTAACTCACTGTCCTTACAGGTCCCTGGAAACAAGGACTTGCAGAGTGAAAGAAAAAAAACACTCTCCCTACCTACAGTTTTCTGTCCCTAGAAAAAATGTTTTTTTTAATCACAATATAGCACAAGGAAAATTAACTCACTGTCCTTACAGGTCCCTGGAAACAAGGACTTGCAGAGTGAAAGAAACTGACACTGTCCCTACCTAGAGTTTTCTGTCCCTAGAATAAATGTTTTTTTTAAGCACAATATAGCACAAGGACAATTAACTCACTGTCCTTACAGGTCCCTGGAAACAAGGACTTGCAGAGTGAAAGAAAAAAAACACTCTCCCTACCTACAGTTTTCTGTCCCTAGAAAAAATGTTTTTTTTAATCACAATATAGCACAAGGAAAATTAACTCACTGTCCTTACAGGTCCCTGGAAACAAGGACTTGCAGAGTGAAAGAAACTGACACTGTCCCTACCTAGAGTTTTCTGTCCCTAGAATAAATGTTTTTTTTAATCACAATATAGCACAAGGAAAATTAACTCACTGTCCTTACAGGTCCCTGGAAACAAGGACTTGCAGAGTGAAAGAAACTGACACTGTCCCTACCTAGAGTTTTCTGTCCCTAGAATAAATGTTTTTTTTAAGCACAATATAGCACAAGGACAATTAACTCACTGTCCTTACAGGTCCCTGGAAACAAGGACTTGCAGAGTGAAAGAAAAAAAACACTCTCCCTACCTACAGTTTTCTGTCCCTAGAAAAAATGTTTTTTTTAATCACAATATAGCACAAGGAAAATTAACTCACTGTCCTTACAGGTCCCTGGAAACAAGGACTTGCAGAGTGAAAGAAACTGACACTGTCCCTACCTAGAGTTTTCTGTCCCTAGAATAAATGTTTTTTTTAATCACAATATAGCACAAGGAAAATTAACTCACTGTCCTTACAGGTCCCTGGAAACAAGGACTTGCAGAGTGAAAGAAAAAAAACACTCTCCCTACCTACAGTTTTCTGTCCCTAGAAAAAATTTTTTTTTTAATCACAATATAGCACAAGGAAAATTAACTCACTGTCCTTACAGGTCCCTGGAAACAAGGACTTGCAGAGTGAAAGAAACTGACACTGTCCCTACCTAGAGTTTTCTGTCCCTAGAATAAATGTTTTTTTTAATCACAATATACCACAAGGAAAATTAACTCACTGTCCTTACAGGTCCCTGGAAACAAGGACTTGCAGAGTGAAAGAAACTGACACTGTCCCTACCTAGAGTTTTCTGTCCCTAGAATAAATGTTTTTTTTAAGCACAATATAGCACAAGGACAATTAACTCACTGTCCTTACAGGTCCCTGGAAACAAGGACTTGCAGAGTGAAAGAAAAAAAACACTCTCCCTACCTACAGTTTTCTGTCCCTAGAAAAAATGTTTTTTTTAATCACAATATAGCACAAGGAAAATTAACTCACTGTCCTTACAGGTCCCTGGAAACAAGGACTTGCAGAGTGAAAGAAACTGACACTGTCCCTACCTAGAGTTTTCTGTCCCTAGAATAAATGTTTTTTTTAATCACAATATAGCACAAGGAAAATTAACTCACTGTCCTTACAGGTCCCTGGAAACAAGGACTTGCAGAGTGAAAGAAACTGACACTGTCCCTACCTAGAGTTTTCTGTCCCTAGAATAAATGTTTTTTTTAAGCACAATATAGCACAAGGACAATTAACTCACTGTCCTTACAGGTCCCTGGAAACAAGGACTTGCAGAGTGAAAGAAAAAAAACACTCTCCCTACCTACAGTTTTCTGTCCCTAGAAAAAATGTTTTTTTTAATCACAATATAGCACAAGGAAAATTAACTCACTGTCCTTACAGGTCCCTGGAAACAAGGACTTGCAGAGTGAAAGAAACTGACACTGTCCCTACCTAGAGTTTTCTGTCCCTAGAATAAATGTTTTTTTTAAGCACAATATAGCACAAGGACAATTAACTCACTGTCCTTACAGGTCCCTGGAAACAAGGACTTGCAGAGTGAAAGAAACTGACACTGTCCCTACCTAGAGTTTTCTGTCCCTAGAATAAATGTTTTTTTTAAGCACAATATAGCACAAGGACAATTAACTCACTGTCCTTACAGGTCCCTGGAAACAAGGACTTGCAGAGTGAAAGAAAAAAAACACTCTCCCTACCTACAGTTTTCTGTCCCTAGAAAAAATGTTTTTTTTAATCACAATATAGCACAAGGAAAATTAACTCACTGTCCTTACAGGTCCCTGGAAACAAGGACTTGCAGAGTGAAAGAAACTGACACTGTCCCTACCTAGAGTTTTCTGTCCCTAGAATAAATGTTTTTTTTAATCACAATATAGCACAAGGAAAATTAACTCACTGTCCTTACAGGTCCCTGGAAACAAGGACTTGCAGAGTGAAAGAAAAAAAACACTCTCCCTACCTACAGTTTTCTGTCCCTAGAAAAAATGTTTTTTTTAATCACAATATAGCACAAGGAAAATTAACTCACTGTCCTTACAGGTCCCTGGAAACAAGGACTTGCAGAGTGAAAGAAACTGACACTGTCCCTACCTAGAGTTTTCTGTCCCTAGAATAAATGTTTTTTTTAATCACAATATAGCACAAGGAAAATTAACTCACTGTCCTTACAGGTCCCTGGAAACAAGGACTTGCAGAGTGAAAGAAACTGACACTGTCCCTACCTAGAGTTTTCTGTCCCTAGAATAAATGTTTTTTTTAAGCACAATATAGCACAAGGACAATTAACTCACTGTCCTTACAGGTCCCTGGAAACAAGGACTTGCAGAGTGAAAGAAAAAAAACACTCTCCCTACCTACAGTTTTCTGTCCCTAGAAAAAATGTTTTTTTTAATCACAATATAGCACAAGGAAAATTAACTCACTGTCCTTACAGGTCCCTGGAAACAAGGACTTGCAGAGTGAAAGAAACTGACACTGTCCCTACCTAGAGTTTTCTGTCCCTAGAATAAATGTTTTTTTTAATCACAATATAGCACAAGGAAAATTAACTCACTGTCCTTACAGGTCCCTGGAAACAAGGACTTGCAGAGTGAAAGAAAAAAAACACTCTCCCTACCTACAGTTTTCTGTCCCTAGAAAAAATGTTTTTTTTAATCACAATATAGCACAAGGAAAATTAACTCACTGTCCTTACAGGTCCCTGGAAACAAGGACTTGCAGAGTGAAAGAAACTGACACTGTCCCTACCTAGAGTTTTCTGTCCCTAGAATAAATGTTTTTTTTAATCACAATATAGCACAAGGAAAATTAACTCACTGTCCTTACAGGTCCCTGGAAACAAGGACTTGCAGAGTGAAAGAAACTGACACTGTCCCTACCTAGAGTTTTCTGTCCCTAGAATAAATGTTTTTTTTTAAGCACAATATAGCACAAGGACAATTAACTCACTGTCCTTACAGGTCCCTGGAAACAAGGACTTGCAGAGTGAAAGAAAAAAAACACTCTCCCTACCTACAGTTTTCTGTCCCTAGAAAAAATGTTTTTTTTAATCACAATATAGCACAAGGAAAATTAACTCACTGTCCTTACAGGTCCCTGGAAACAAGGACTTGCAGAGTGAAAGAAACTGACACTGTCCCTACCTAGAGTTTTCTGTCCCTAGAATAAATGTTTTTTTTAATCACAATATAGCACAAGGAAAATTAACTCACTGTCCTTACAGGTCCCTGGAAACAAGGACTTGCAGAGTGAAAGAAAAAAAACACTCTCCCTACCTACAGTTTTCTGTCCCTAGAAAAAATGTTTTTTTTAATCACAATATAGCACAAGGAAAATTAACTCACTGTCCTTACAGGTCCCTGGAAACAAGGACTTGCAGAGTGAAAGAAACTGACACTGTCCCTACCTAGAGTTTTCTGTCCCTAGAATAAATGTTTTTTTTAATCACAATATAGCACAAGGAAAATTAACTCACTGTCCTTACAGGTCCCTGGAAACAAGGACTTGCAGAGTGAAAGAAACTGACACTGTCCCTACCTAGAGTTTTCTGTCCCTAGAATAAATGTTTTTTTTAAGCACAATATAGCACAAGGACAATTAACTCACTGTCCTTACAGGTCCCTGGAAACAAGGACTTGCAGAGTGAAAGAAAAAAAACACTCTCCCTACCTACAGTTTTCTGTCCCTAGAAAAAATGTTTTTTTTAATCACAATATAGCACAAGGAAAATTAACTCACTGTCCTTACAGGTCCCTGGAAACAAGGACTTGCAGAGTGAAAGAAACTGACACTGTCCCTACCTAGAGTTTTCTGTCCCTAGAATAAATGTTTTTTTTAATCACAATATAGCACAAGGAAAATTAACTCACTGTCCTTACAGGTCCCTGGAAACAAGGACTTGCAGAGTGAAAGAAACTGACACTGTCCCTACCTAGAGTTTTCTGTCCCTAGAATAAATGTTTTTTTTAAGCACAATATAGCACAAGGACAATTAACTCACTGTCCTTACAGGTCCCTGGAAACAAGGACTTGCAGAGTGAAAGAAAAAAAACACTCTCCCTACCTACAGTTTTCTGTCCCTAGAAAAAATGTTTTTTTTAATCACAATATAGCACAAGGAAAATTAACTCACTGTCCTTACAGGTCCCTGGAAACAAGGACTTGCAGAGTGAAAGAAACTGACACTGTCCCTACCTAGAGTTTTCTGTCCCTAGAATAAATGTTTTTTTTAAGCACAATATAGCACAAGGACAATTAACTCACTGTCCTTACAGGTCCCTGGAAACAAGGACTTGCAGAGTGAAAGAAAAAAAACACTCTCCCTACCTACAGTTTTCTGTCCCTAGAAAAAATGTTTTTTTTAATCACAATATAGCACAAGGAAAATTAACTCACTGTCCTTACAGGTCCCTGGAAACAAGGACTTGCAGAGTGAAAGAAACTGACACTGTCCCTACCTAGAGTTTTCTGTCCCTAGAATAAATGTTTTTTTTAATCACAATATAGCACAAGGAAAATTAACTCACTGTCCTTACAGGTCCCTGGAAACAAGGACTTGCAGAGTGAAAGAAACTGACACTGTCCCTACCTAGAGTTTTCTGTCCCTAGAATAAATGTTTTTTTTAAGCACAATATAGCACAAGGACAATTAACTCACTGTCCTTACAGGTCCCTGGAAACAAGGACTTGCAGAGTGAAAGAAAAAAAACACTCTCCCTACCTACAGTTTTCTGTCCCTAGAAAAAATGTTTTTTTTAATCACAATATAGCACAAGGAAAATTAACTCACTGTCCTTACAGGTCCCTGGAAACAAGGACTTGCAGAGTGAAAGAAACTGACACTGTCCCTACCTAGAGTTTTCTGTCCCTAGAATAAATGTTTTTTTTAATCACAATATAGCACAAGGAAAATTAACTCACTGTCCTTACAGGTCCCTGGAAACAAGGACTTGCAGAGTGAAAGAAAAAAAACACTCTCCCTACCTACAGTTTTCTGTCCCTAGAAAAAATGTTTTTTTTAATCACAATATAGCACAAGGAAAATTAACTCACTGTCCTTACAGGTCCCTGGAAACAAGGACTTGCAGAGTGAAAGAAACTGACACTGTCCCTACCTAGAGTTTTCTGTCCCTAGAATAAATGTTTTTTTTAATCACAATATACCACAAGGAAAATTAACTCACTGTCCTTACAGGTCCCTGGAAACAAGGACTTGCAGAGTGAAAGAAACTGACACTGTCCCTACCTAGAGTTTTCTGTCCCTAGAATAAATGTTTTTTTTAAGCACAATATAGCACAAGGACAATTAACTCACTGTCCTTACAGGTCCCTGGAAACAAGGACTTGCAGAGTGAAAGAAAAAAAACACTCTCCCTACCTACAGTTTTCTGTCCCTAGAAAAAATGTTTTTTTTAATCACAATATAGCACAAGGAAAATTAACTCACTGTCCTTACAGGTCCCTGGAAACAAGGACTTGCAGAGTGAAAGAAACTGACACTGTCCCTACCTAGAGTTTTCTGTCCCTAGAATAAATGTTTTTTTTAATCACAATATAGCACAAGGAAAATTAACTCACTGTCCTTACAGGTCCCTGGAAACAAGGACTTGCAGAGTGAAAGAAACTGACACTGTCCCTACCTAGAGTTTTCTGTCCCTAGAATAAATGTTTTTTTTAAGCACAATATAGCACAAGGACAATTAACTCACTGTCCTTACAGGTCCCTGGAAACAAGGACTTGCAGAGTGAAAGAAAAAAAACACTCTCCCTACCTACAGTTTTCTGTCCCTAGAAAAAATGTTTTTTTTAATCACAATATAGCACAAGGAAAATTAACTCACTGTCCTTACAGGTCCCTGGAAACAAGGACTTGCAGAGTGAAAGAAACTGACACTGTCCCTACCTAGAGTTTTCTGTCCCTAGAATAAATGTTTTTTTTAAGCACAATATAGCACAAGGACAATTAACTCACTGTCCTTACAGGTCCCTGGAAAGAAGGACTTGCAGAGTGAAAGAAACTGACACTGTCCCTACCTAGAGTTTTCTGTCCCTAGAATAAATGTTTTTTTTAAGCACAATATAGCACAAGGACAATTAACTCACTGTCCTTACAGGTCCCTGGAAACAAGGACTTGCAGAGTGAAAGAAAAAAAACACTCTCCCTACCTACAGTTTTCTGTCCCTAGAAAAAATGTTTTTTTTAATCACAATATAGCACAAGGAAAATTAACTCACTGTCCTTACAGGTCCCTGGAAACAAGGACTTGCAGAGTGAAAGAAACTGACACTGTCCCTACCTAGAGTTTTCTGTCCCTAGAATAAATGTTTTTTTTAATCACAATATAGCACAAGGACAATTAACTCACTGTCCTTACAGGTCCCTGGAAACAAGGACTTGCAGAGTGAAAGAAACTGACACTGTCCCTACCTAGAGTTTTCTGTCCCTAGAATAAATGTTTTTTTTAAGCACAATATAGCACAAGGACAATTAACTCACTGTCCTTACAGGTCCCTGGAAACAAGGACTTGCAGAGTGAAAGAAACTGACACTGTCCCTACCTAGAGTTTTCTGTCCCTAGAATAAATGTTTTTTTTAAGCACACTATAGCAGAAGCACAAAACACACTGACACTCTCCCTACCTATCCTTCTCTTTCCCTAAACTAAAGGAATCCAGGTTAAGCAAGAAAGAAATAACAGTCACTGTCCCTGCCTATGCTACTCTATCCCTGCTCCGGAACACACTACACTAGGCCGCCGTGCTGGCGGCCTTTTATAGTGTGGGGCGTGTACTAAACACCCTCAGCAATAATTGGCCACAGGCATCCTGCCTGTGGCCAATCATTGCTCTCCTCGCTGCCGGCGCTGTGATTGGCCAAGCATGCGGGGTCACAGTGCATGCTTGGCCAATCACAGCGCCTGGATGACACTGCGATGGCGTAGTGCATTGTGGGCCGTTCGCGTCACTCGAATTTGGCGCGAACGGCCCAAATCGTTCGATCTTCGTCGAACGATCGAACAGCCAATGTTCGAGTCGAACGTATGTTCGACTCGAACACGAAGCTCATCCCTAGTAGTGACCACCTTTCAAGAAATCGGACTGAAGGATTTCCCTTTTTCCAGATTCTGGGGAACCAACCACCAACGGAGGCTCTTGCGAACGGAAGGGGACAAGGACATTGTAAGTCTAGGGCCTGAACTTTTTTGTTCCAGGCTGACAGTATGGCCCCTTGCAAATTCCTTGAATGGAATTGACCGTAGGGTACTGCTTCGAATGATGCCACCATTTTTCCCAGCAGCCTCATGCACAGGCGTATGGACGGCTGTCTTTTTTGTACCCACTAAGTGGATCAAATCTTTCAAAGACAACACCTTTCCTTGAGGCAAGAATATTTTTCTCTGGCCTGAATCCAACCTTAGCCCCAAGTATTCCAGACTTTTGACTGGTTTTTAGGGCTGACTTGTCTCGGTTGATAATCCAACCGTGAGATTCCAGATACTTGATTGTCTTGTGAACGACCACGTCTAGTTTTTTCACTGAGTGGTCTATCAGCAACAAGTCGTCTAGATATGCCATTATCATTACACCTTGTGTTCTTAGATTGGCCAATAAAGGGCCAGAATTTTTGTAAACACTCGTGGTGCTGTGGCCAAACCGAAGGGTAAGGCTCTGAACTGAAAATGGCGCCCTTCTACTGCAAAGCGTAGAAATTTTTGGTGGACTGGAAAGATGGGAATGTGCAAATAAGCATCTTTGATGTCGATCGCGGCTAACCAATCCTCCCCTTGTAGGGCAGTGGCCACCGATCGGATCGACTCCATCGGAAAGTCCTGATATACAGGAATTTGTATAGCCCTTTTAGAATTAATATGGGCCTCCCGTCCGCGTTTGCTTCGGGACTGTAAAGAGGTTTGAGTAAAACCCGAACCCTCATTCTTCCAGGGGAACCTCCATAATTACTCCTTGGAGCAATAGTTGTTCTAGTGCCAACAGGAGGGACTCTCTCTTCCAGGGATCCCTTGGCACGTTTGACCTCAAAAAATGGGAAGGAGGAGAGTCTTTAACTCCAAACTGTATCCCAAACATACTGCGGAGAGCACCTATCTTTGGGGGAGGTTTTGTACCTCCCCTGACCCAGGGTTTCTCGTTACCCTGCTATTGTCCCTGTTTTTTACCCCCGGGAATTGACCGAGGAGGCCGTCGGAACTGTTACACAGCCGATGCCCCAGGGACTGGAGAAGCAGGCCTCTTAAAGAGGGACCTCTAACTCTGTTTTTAACCGGCAAGAGCGTATTTTTACCGCTGGAAATTTTCTGGATATATTTGTCCAGGTTTTCCCTGAATAAGCGTTCACCATGAAATGGGACGCTAACCAGCCATTCTTTACAGGGAGCTTCAGCAGACCAGTTTTTGAGCCATAGAAGCCTACGCATATGTACTATAGACAGCGTAAGGCGGGAGGCCTGATGGACTGAATCCTTTATGGCGTCAACCGCAAAGCCTAAGGCTCTAGGTAGATCAGCTAGGGCAAGGCCTGCTGATCTGTCAAGTCCCTCAAGACCTGTTTCAACTGATCCTTCACTGCTTAGCAGACCCCAATAGCTGCTACTGCTGGTTGTGTCACCAAGCTTGCTGTAGAAAGAAGCAGACTTTCATAAGGACTCCAATCTTTTATCTATTGGGTTCTTGAACATTTGGACATTATCCACTGGACATGTCAGTGATTTATACATACAAGAGATGGCTGCGTCCACTGAAGGGACCTTCCATTTTTTTTTTTTTTTTTTTGATGAACTTATCCTCCATGGGATAGACCACCGGAAATCTCTTGGGGGAATAAATATTTTCTCAGGACGTTCCCAATCCTGGTAAATGAGCCCTTTCAGTAAAGGGTGAAGTGGAAAAGAACAGACAGTCTGGGGGCTTCTAGCGACCCCAACGAGGATACAGTAGTGGTTGATGGTTCCGCAAGGTGCATTTTTAATGCTGATCGGACCATGTTAGTCAGAGACTGAACCCATAATCTTTCAGCTTGAGATGCTGAGAAAAGGTTCCCCCACTGTTGATTCCTCTATAACAGAATCAACCTCATCCTGATCCCCTTCAGGCAGGTCGATCCCTGTATGGGACTGTTGCTCTGCTAACGGGCACTCTGAAGGAGGAGACGGAGATGGGGCGTGCTTTCCCTGACAGGGAGGCAGCGATCAATGTTGACAATCTCTCTCTAATCCTCTCAGAGCTGAGGAAAAAACCTCCTCTGTTACATACACAGGAGCAGGTGAACTGAGGACAGGCACAGTACCAAGTACCCCTGCGGGGTCTCTACGGTCACTTACCTCTGAACTTCAGGGGAGACTGGTGCAGCAGAAGCATGCCCAAGATCCTCAGAGCCCGATGAGACCCCCTTCGCTTCCTGGAAGATTCAGTTCCGGAGCTTCTGGACGGCATATTCCTAAGCCTAAAGCTGAGGTATTCCAGCCGTAATACACCACTTTTACTGAGAATAGTCTAGCACAATTGCTGCTATATCACAGTTGGTGTCTACTAAAGTGCCTTTCTAGGGGATGCCTGCATCAACCGCCTCTGTGTGCCTTTATACTGTTGCTAGCTCTGTCTGTGCACTTCAATAGCCAGCTATAATGTGCTTTAAAACACGCTGGACGCCCGCACATGCGCAGTAGCGCCGCGGCGCACACCTGAGCATCATCCACCCGCCCCGCCCCTTTTTCCAGATCGCCTCTATGAATAGAGGCGCGTGCACGCGCGCGGGCACGTGCGCCTTCGGCGCCTTTTTTGAAAACAAGGAGCTAGATGGGAGCCAGGGTCCCTTTGCCGCAGGGCCCGGGGATGGATGAGCGCAGCAACAGGGCAGAGGAGACAGCTTCCCAGGAGAGAACATACCAACTGCCTGGATTTGATTCTGGACGAAAAAAATCCACATTACAAGAAAAAGAACCATAGCGGCCTCTAGTGTCTAACACAGGTACCGCGGTCTTACATTTTTTTTTTTTTCTTGCCTACTATTAAAATTTTTACATTTTCTCAGTAGTAACAGGCATACACAGAATATTAGCGGGAATACCTTAGGTAACAGGCAGAAAGACAAAATAGGCTTGGGGGTCCCTCAATAGAACCAAGTTCCCGAGGGCCCCCACTTACCTGTTCCCCGCCGCAGGACTTTGTTTGGTCCACAAAAGCCCAAACTTCACCTATCACGGCAGGCATTGTAATCAAACCTTCAGGGACCGGGTTCCCAAGGATTCCACTCCCCTGGACCTGTATAGCACCCTGCACAGAAAACATCTTGGTCGTGGGTATGACCAGAGCTCTGGATCCCAGGGTCCAGCTCTCCTAAGAGAAGCATTACAGGCAAAACCTTGCTCTTCTCTGCAAGGCCCGGGTACCGACCGTTTAGCTATGAAGCTTTTTTGGTCGGATCCGGAATAGCTTACTGAGGCCCAAAAGAACCTGTACGCAAGCTCAGTGAAAAACACATGTTTCTTCTTGGCCAACACCTTAGACACTGGCAAAAAACTGAGGTGCTCCCGGATGGGAGGGGCTTATATAGGGGAGGGTACTTCCGGTTTTGGAAGTTGCCAGTGCCAGCACCTGAAGGTATCTATATAACCCATTAGTAATGACTATGTCGCTCTGTGTCCCGTGATGTACGAGAAAGAAATACATCTTTCCTGTGCCCTGAGCTAATTGAACCAGTCCAACAAGTTCATTAGCATATGAATAGGAGACGCCTAGCTTTTAAAACCAATACAATGAACCATGAGGACAGCCTTCCCAGAAGAGTTGAAGCTGTTTATAGCTGCAAAGGGCAGGCCAACTGAATATTGAACCCTACGGACTAAAGCCCCGTACACACGGTCGGACTTCCATCGGACTTTTCCGTGGTTTTTTGTCCGAACGGAGTTGGTTGGGAACACCCATAGCATACACACGCTCTGACTTTTCTGCAAACTTTCTTAAAACTTCTTACAACATCACGTGTTTTTTCTGCTCTTTTCTGCTCTTTTCTGCCACCCTTTGGTCAACTTCTGCTATTGTTGGTTGATTTTAACATTAGTTGTTTTGTCCATCGGACTAAAGTCCGATGGTTTTCTGTACACACGGTCGGACTTTGCTCCATCGGACTTTTGTTGGGCAAAAGTTTGTCCGTTTGCAGACCCAACTTTTGTCCAATGAAATCAAAAACCAAACAAAAAAAGTTTGTCGGATGGAGCGTACACACGGTCGGATTGTTGGTCCAACTTGCTCAAAACGAAGTTTGTTGGGCAAAAGTCCGACCGTGTGTACGGGGCTTTAGACTGGAATGTGGGTGTAAAGGCAGGTGTCCCAATACTTTTGGCAACGTGTGTATATAAAAAAAGAGCCAAGGGGCGGAAAAGAAACATGTGGCAGTTTAGTTGGTCAACAAAAGACTTGAGGGAAGGAAGCAATGGAGGGAGCTAAAAAAAACAAGAACTTAATTTTTGATTGTATACAAGGAACAATTCACCTCCTGTATATGGTATTTATTACTTGCCTATTCCTGCACAAGTTTTGGAAAATGCCAAATAGGCTGTGTGGGTAATGAGTTAACGTTTACACAGTTTGCACGTGACAAAAAGCAGATACAACATGAAAATGTCCTTCAAAAGAGATGTCCACCTGCTGGTGTCACTGCAGACCAAGCCTGTGCTAGGCTTGGAGTGACACTAACAAGTGAAAGTCAAATGCCTGAAGCAGCAGTTCCTAAACCTGTAACCGGGCTTTCTACAACCACAGGAGAGACAATGTCCATGCTTGTCCATAGCATTGCTAAAAAGCTGAGCATTTTCCATGGACCACAGTTGATATGGCTGTTATATATTGCCATGGTACTGTGCAGATCAAAAAATAAAAATAAATGACCCGTACATTAGAGCAGCCATTCTCAACCAGGATTCCATGGATCCCTAGGGTTGCTCCAAGGGGTTCCTTGAGCTGTCACCAACTAACCTCCCATCTGATGGTGCCACCAGCATAGTTTAGGGGCCAATACCTTTTGGCAGAGCCAGTGCCATGACTGCAAGGGTGTCATTCTGGCCACCCCTGTAGGGGGGCATTCCTCCCACTTGCCACCACCAATGTAAGGGGCATTTCCCCAATAACCTCCGATGGTCTAACCCAGGGGTGTCAAACTCAATTTCATCGCGTGCCGCATCAACATTATGATAGCCCTCAAGAGGGCCGGTTGTATCTGTAAGATTAGATGTCCAGCGCATCCCCTCCCCATACATTAGATGTCAAGAGCCACCCCACCATCAGAAGTTGAGTCCCCCACTCTCCCTTACCTCACAGTGCACCCCCCTTTTCTTTATGCTTCTGCTGGGAAGAAGCTGGATGCATTGCTTGAAAGCAGAAAATAAGGGTCTGGAGCTCTCCGGCAGTTGCAGGAGAGGTGCGAGGGCCACACAAAATGGCCTGAAGGGCTGGATTCAGCCCTCAGGCCTTGTGTTTGACACCTGTGGTCTTACCTTACCAGGAATTCCCTGAGACCTGGAAATTATTTCAAGGGTTCCTCTGAGGTAAAAAGGTTGAGAAAGGCTGTTCTAGGGCGAGTTTGGGTGAAAGACTGTTAACTTACTGTATTAGTATGTTTCTGAACTCTGGGTCACTAGAGAAACTTGCAGCTTGTGTTGAGCCCCGATGGGAATTTTCTCCAGGACCCAGCAGATTGTCCATCCCTAGTGAGAATTTTCCTCAGGACCCAGCAGATTTGTGTCCATCCCCAGTGGGAATTTTCCTCAGGACCCAGCAGATTTGTGTCCATCCCTGGTGGGAATTTTCCTCAGGACCCAGCAGATTTGTGTCCATCCCTGGTGAGAATTTTTCCCAGGACCCAGCAGATTTGTGTCCATCCCCGGTGAGAATTTTCCTCAGGACCCAGCAGATTTGTGTCCATCCCTGGTGAGAATTTTCCTCAGGACCCAGCAGATTTGTGTCCATCCCCGGTGGGAATTTTCCCCAGGACCCAGCAGATTTGTGTCCATCCCCGGTGGGAATTTTCCTCAGGACCCGGCAGATTTGTGTCCATCCCCGGTGAGAATTTTCCCCAGGACCCGGCAGATTTGTGTCCATCCCCGGTGAGAATTTTCCCAAGGATCCGGCAGATTTGTGTCCATCCCCGGTGAGAATTTTCCCCAGGACCCGGCAGATTTGTGTCCATCCCCGGTGGGAATTTTCCCCAGGACCCGGCAGATTTGTGTCCATCCCCGGAGAGAATTTTCCCCAGGACCCAGCAGATTTGTGTCCATCCCCGGTGGGAATTTTCCCCAGGACCCGGCAGATTTGTGTCCATCCCTGGTGAGAATTTTCCCCAGGACCCGGCAGATTTGTGTCCATCCCCGGTGAGAATTTTCCCCAGGACCCGGCAGATTTGTGTCCATCCCCGGTGAGAATTTTCCCCAGGACCCGGCAGATTTGTGTCCATCCCCGGTGAGAATTTTCCCCAGGACCCGGCAGATTTGTGTCCATCCCCGGTGGGAATTTTCCCCAGGACCCGGCAGATTTGTGTCCATCCTTGGTGGGAATTTTCCCCAGGACCCGGCAGATTTGTGTCCATCCTTGGTGGGAATTTTCCCCGGGACTCGGCAGATTTGTGTCCATCCCCGGTGAGAATTTTCCCCAGGACCCGGCAGATTTGTGTCCATCCCCGGTGAGAATTTTCCCCAGGACCCGGCAGATTTGTGTCCATCCCCGGTGAGAATTTTCCCCAGGACCCGGCAGATTTGTGTCCATCCCCGGTGGGAATTTTCCCCAGGACCCGGCAGATTTGTGTCCATCCTTGGTGGGATTATTTCCCCGGGTCCCAGCACTGGAAGATTTAGCCTTACAGTACTGAATTTACCAGATTTGTCTATTTCGGTTGCATTTATTTACCAATGTAGCTGCTAATCTCTGTTCTGGTAAGAACAATGTAACTTCTGTGATCCATGTCTGAGTGTCCGTTTTACACATCAACCTCCAAACCAAAGCAATAAGATGTTCCATGTCTGATCTTAAGAACCCAATCCAGGTTGCTGTTTAAAAAAAATAATCAACTAATCATCTAGAATGTTCTCTTAGGGTTTTATGATCATAGCCTATGAATTTACTTGGAAGGTAAAGATATTTCCTAAGTGAACTAAAATGTTACCCCGTTTTGAAGCCTCACACCAGCACCTCATACAGTTTAATCAGACCATACATTACCTATTTCATCATCCGCAAAACCTATTGAAGGCCAACCATTAACCACTTTCCAACCGCCGCACGAACTTATACGTTGACAGAATGGCACGGACAGGCAAATGGGCGTACAGGTACGTCCCTTTAAATTTGCCGCCGTGTGGTTGCGCGCTGCCGCGAGCTCCGTGACCCGCGAACCCGATGTCCGCCGGTGTCCCGCGATCGTGTCACGGAGCTGAAGAACGGGGAGATGTCAGTGTAAACACAACATCTCCCCGCTCTTCCTAGTGACATGTCACTGATCGTCTGTTCCCTGTCATCAGGATCAGTGATGTGTCACTCGTAGCCACGCCCCCTAACAGTTAGAATCACTCCCTAGGACACACTTAACCCCTTCATCGCCCCCTAGTGGTTAACCCCTTCACTGCCAGTCACATTTACACAGTAACCAGTGCATTTTTATAGCACTGATCGCTGTATAAATGTAAATGGTCCCAAAATAGCGGCCAAAAGTGTCCGATGTGTCCGCCATAATGTCGCAGTGACGATAAAAATCTCTGATCGCTGCCATTACTATTAAAACATTTTTTTTTATAAAAATGCCATAAAACTATCCCCTGTATCTTGGGCGCTCAACCTGTGGCCCTCCAGCTGTAGCCGAACTACAAGTCCCATCATGCCTCTGCCTTTGGGAGTTATGTTTTTAACTGTCAGCCTTGCCATGCATCATGGGACTTGTAGTTTCGCAGCAGCTGGAGAGCCACAGGTTGGGCACCCATGCCCTATATTGTAGATGCTAGAACTTTTGCGCAAACCAATCAAACGATTATTTTTATTTATTTATTTATTTATTTTTTTACCAAAAATATGTAGAAGGATACGAATTGTCTTAAACTGAGGAAAAAAATAGTTTTTTTTATATATTTTTTGGGGATATTATAGCAAAAAGTAAAAATTATTGCTTTTTTTTTTTTTTTTTTTAATTGTCGCTCTATTTTTGTTTATAGCGCAAAAAATAAAAGCTGCAGAGGTGATCAAATACCACCAAAAGAAAGCTCTATTTGTGGAAAAAAAAAGGACATAAATTTTGTTTGGGAGCCACGTCGCACGACCGCGCAATTGTCAGTTAAAGCGACGCAGTGCCGAATCGCAAAAAGTGGTCTGGTCTTTGGCCAGCCAAATGGTCCGGGGCTGAAGTGGTTAACATACTGATGTCGCAATTTTCACCGAAATGTCTAGAGGAGCTAAACGTTTTTGGTGCCAGAACTATAAAGCTTTTTTAAAGTGGAACCGTCATACTGTATGTGTTTGGATTGTGGAAACCTTAAAGCCACACCAATCTTTACCCAACCATGCCATAATTGCATGTATCAGATAATGGTCATCTAGTTTCTATAAGCACTATAAAGTAAGAGTATATAAATCTTTAGTTAGACATCATACACCAGAGTTTCTCAACCAGGGTTCCTTCAGAGGACTTTTAGAGGTTCCTTGAGCAATTTCTGTCTCTCATATAAGTTCCCACTGACACCATTGATCTTTTTCGCAATCTGTAAGGGGGTAATTCTTCCCAATGACCACAAGTGTAAGGACCATTCTTCCCACTGACCGTCACACTAATGTATCATGAGTTGTAGACAGGGCTTTTTTTTTCTCAGAAAACAGGTGCAGGAACTCACCCTCCCCAGCCATTTCTCCACCCCCAATCCTGTCGCTCGACGAGAAGAGAAGTAAAGCGGCGCCAAATCTGCGTAGGCCCAAAAGGCACAGAGTGCTGCACTTAGGGGCGCATAACACACAGGGCTCAGGAAAGTGTACTCTGCAGTGATGAGGTGTGTGTATCACACAGGGTGCAGAAAAAAAAAAATCATCACAATGGACAGTACTTGCATATCTCCCCCCAATGTAAACAGCTATTGCTCACCTCTGTGCCCCCCATTCAAACCTTAATTCTGCAACCCTTGTCCACAGCTCACCTCTTCTTTCCCCCGTCTACAGCTCACCTCTTCTTCCCCTCGTCCACAGATCACCTCTTCTTCCCCTCATCCACAGCTCACCTCTTCTTACCCCCGTCCACAGCTCACCTCTTCTTACTCCCGTCCACAGCTCACCTCTTCTTACCCCCGTCTACAGCTCACCTCTTCTTCCCCTCGTCCACAGATCACCTCTTCTTCCCCTCATCCACAGCTCACCTCTTCTTACCCCCGTCCACAGCTCACCTCTTCTTACTCCCGTCCACAGCTCACCTCTTCTTACCCCCGTCTACAGCTCACCTCTTCTTCCCCTCGTCCACAGATCACCTCTTCTTCCCCTCATCCACAGCTCACCTCTTCTTACCCCCGTCCACAGCTCACCTCTTCTTACTCCCGTCCACAGCTCACCTCTTCTTACCCCCGTCCACAGCTCACCTCTTCTACCCCTTGTCCATAGCTCACTTCTTCTTTCCCCCGTCTACAGCTCACCTCTTCTTCCCATCGTCCACAGATCACCTCTTCTTCCCCTCATCCACAGCTCACCTCTTCTTACCCCCGTCCACAGCTCACCTCTTCTACCCCTTGTCCATAGCTCACTTCTTCTTTCCCCCGTCTACAGCTCACCTCTTCTTCCCCTCGTCCACAGATCACCTCTTCTTCCCCTCATCCACAGCTCACCTCTTCTTACCCCCGTCCACAGCTCACCTCTTCTTACCCCCGTCCACAGCTCACCTCTTCTTACCCCCGTCCACAGCTCACCTCTTCTTACCCCCGTCCACAGCTCACCTCTTCTTACCCCCGTCCACAGCTCACCTCTTCTTACCCCCGTCCACAGCTCACCTCTTCTTACCCCCATTCACAGCTCACCTCTTCTTACCCCCATTCACAGCTCACCTCTTCTTACCCCCGCCCACAGCTCACTTCTTCTTACCCTCGTGCACGGCTCACCTCTTCTTCCCCTCATCCACAGCTCACTTCTTCTTAACCCTGTCCACAGCTCACCTCTTCTTACCCACGTCCACAGCTCACCTCTTCTTACCCCCGTCCACAGCTCACCTTTTCTTCCCCTTGTCCACAGCTCACCTCTTCTACCCCTTATCCATAGCTCACTTCTTCTTACCCCCGTCCACAGCTCACCTCTTCTTCCCCTCATCCACAGCTCACCTCTTCTTACCCCCGTCCACAGCTCACCTCTTCTACCCCTTGTCCATAGCTCACTTCTTCTTTCCCCCGTCTACAGCTCACCTCTTCTTCCCCTCGTCCACAGATCACCTCTTCTTCCCCTCATCCACAGCTCACCTCTTCTTACCCCCGTCCACAGCTCACCTCTTCTTACCCCCGTCCACAGCTCACCTCTTCTTACCCCCGTCCACAGCTCACCTCTTCTTACCCCCGTCCACAGCTCACCTCTTCTTACCCCCATTCACAGCTCACCTCTTCTTACCCCCATTCACAGCTCACCTCTTCTTACCCCCGCCCACAGCTCACTTCTTCTTACCCTCGTGCACGGCTCACCTCTTCTTCCCCTCATCCACAGCTCACTTCTTCTTAACCCTGTCCACAGCTCACCTCTTCTTACCCACGTCCACAGCTCACCTCTTCTTACCCCTGTCCACAGCTCACCTTTTCTTCCCCTTGTCCACAGCTCACCTCTTCTACCCCTTATCCATAGCTCACTTCTTCTTACCCCCGTCCACAGCTCACCTCTTCTTCCCCTCGTCCACAGCTCACCTCTTCTTACCCCCATCCACAGCTCACCTCTTCTTACCCCGTCCACAGCTCACCTCTTCTTCCCCTACTCCACAGCTCACCTCTTCTTCCCCTCCATCCACAGCTCACTTCTTCTTGGCCCAGTCCACAGCTCACCTCTTCTTACCCCCGTCCACAGCTCACCTCTTCTTCCCCTCGTCCACAGCTCACCTCTTCTACCCCTTGTCCATAGATCACTTCTTACCCCAGTGCACAGCTCACCTATTCTCCCCCCCGTCCACAGCTCACCTCTTCCCCCCCCCCCTTGCTTGTATATAAAGTTTAAAATTTATTAAAATGTTTTGCTTGTCTTGCAAAACGCTCTCAAACCAAGTTACTCTCAAATCAAGGTTTTACTGTATTCCTAAACTACCTGACCAAATGTAGCTATATTTTTCTGCAGTGGGCTACATGATGAGAGAAGGGTTAGTTTTTGATACTAATAGGGGGTCAGATCTTCATTCCACACAAGCATTCTCTCATCCCTATCCTTGGTACTCAGTGAATCAATACTCTTTCATGAAACGTATAGCACACAATGGAAACGTCTTATGCGTTCAAATAGTTTCTCCGATATTTGTTCTGTCCTCTTCACTGGCCATGTTTTCTGTAACCCCAAGAATTATTGTTCATTACAGGTACGTAGGTGGTCGGGGAAAAAACGCGCTCACGCGGTCCCTGACGCTGTTTTGTCAATGTTGATTTTTTTTTTTTTAGGATATACTTGAAAATGAGATGTTTTATCTCCTGTTAAATGTTTAGTAAATAAATCAATTCATCAGGTGAAACGCATCAGTGACTGTGTGTCATCTTTCTGCTTTTCAAGGCCACCTAAAGGACATCCTAAAGAAAATTTAAGCCAGAATTATATGTAAATTCAATCACTAAAATGTTTTATTTATTTTAATACGTTAATGTAAATCCAAGTCCTTTTTTTTAATAAATTTTTTTAAATCTGCAGCTTTCACTAAAAATAATACCCGGTGACCCATCAGTAAAGGTGCTTCCTGTTATAGGCTGACCACAAGAGATGGACAAACTGTTCAGGCCGAGTACACACTGCTGCCAGCTGCCACGTCATCAGCTGTCAGCGGGCTTCCCCACTGACAGCTAAATAAGAAAAAAAATTGAAAGCTGACATTGCCAGGTGGCTCCGCCCCTTACCTATTTAAGAACCGTCAGGCGGCGGAGCAGGCAGTCGGCGGTAAGCCTTCATCGCTGCAAAGCTTTTTTTTTTATGATTGATGATAGATCACGTTGTTTTTTATTTTTAATAAAGGAATTCTCAAAAACTGCGTGTGTTTTTATTTCCTTTTGATGCTTTGTTTTTGGTGAATGAGTATGGGGTAGAATGTACCCCAAACTCATTCACTTGGGGGCAAGATCTGGGGGCCAGATTCCGAAGATTAAGCCCCCTGCAGACCCCCACAACCACTGCCCTAGGGTTTAGGGGAAGAAGCCCTTGTCTCCATCGACATGGGGACAAGGTGATTTGGGATGGCCCCCCCTCAGGGCTGAGCATATGTGGCCTGGTATGGTTCAGGAGGGTAGGGGCGGACAGGCTAGCTCGTCCCTCCCTTTCCTGGCTTTCCAGGCTGCATGCTCGGATAAGGGCTTGGGGGGGCCCCATGCCCGTTTTTAAAATGTTGGTGTGGGGTTCCCTTTAAATACCATACCAGACGGGTCTGGTAAGGATTGGGGGGACCCCTATGCAAGGTTTTTTTTTTTTTTTTTCATTTTTGTATTGCCAGCAACGGCTTGCAGCTGGGAAAATCAATTTAAATATCTTTTTTTTTTCCTTATATATGTAATTTTTGCTGCAGCAGGTTCTATACATAGTACAGATGCACCACTTTACAGGCAGACTAAGGGGACCCCACAGGCACTATATTTAAAATAATTTTTCATTTTTATTGTTTCACTGCTCCTGTAAAAATATTTTAAATATTTTTTTTTGCATTTATACATGTTCCCCAGGGCAGTACCCAGGACCCCATACCCTTTTTTATGGCCAATAACTTGTATATAAGCCTTCAAAATTGGGCTAACTTTACTGTTTCGTTTGTTTTTTTTTAATTCATGAAAGTGTATTTTTTCCCAAAAAAGCTGCGATTTAAAACACCGCTGCACAAATACCGTGTGACATAAAATAATGCAACAATCACCATTTTATTCTCTAGATTCTCTGCTAAAATATATATATATATATATATATATATATATATATATATATATATATATATATAATATGTTTGGGGGGTTCTAAGTAATTTTCTAGCAAAAAATACGTATTTTTAACTTGTAAACATCAAATGTCAGAAATTCTGCCAGCAAAAGTCCGATGTGAGCTTTTGGTCGGAAATTCCGACCGTGTGTAGGCTCCATCGGACCTTTGCTGTCGGAATTTCCGCCAGCAAAAGATTAAGAGCAGGTTTTCTATTTTTCCGACGCAAAAAGTTCCTATCGGAAAATCCGATCGTCTGTAGCAATTTTGACGCGCAAAATTCTGACGCATGCTTGGAAGCATTGAACTTAATTTTCTCGGCTCGTCGTAGTGGTGTTGTTACGTCACCGCGTTCTTGATGGTCGAAAGTTCAAAGATCTTTTGTGGGACCGTGTGTATGCAAGCCAAGCCATTCTGTCGGAAAAAAAACATTCAAGGTTTTTCCGTCAGAAAATCCGATCGTGTGTATTAGGCATGAAAGGGTTAATATTTTTTTTAATACTTTTTTTTATTTTTTATTTAACAACCAGAAAAATGTAATGACTACAGCTGCATTGCACATCAAACATTTGTTACATAACGTGTTCAACGTCTGTCCTTCGGGGTCTTGAAAGTTCACGTTTCAAGTTTTAAAAGCCTCTTAAATAGGAATTCCGGGAACAAAGGGCACATTCGAATATAAGGTGTCACCTCCTTTTGGATTTTTTTACTTTATGGCCTCTCTGAACACCTCTATGGAGTACAGAGAGGCCCAGCTGTTGGGAGCAGCAGGCGATGATGTTCGCAATGTCGGGTTCTTTCATCGTGTTCTCCAGCAATGATGTTCAATGGAGAGTTGAGCTGGTTGTATTAATCTCCAACAACGAGACACTATGCAAAGAGCGGGAGATGGAATCCTTGGCTCTCCATTACCTTGACCTTAACAATGCAATGTGTGAAGTTGACTCCTCGTGATGTTTTTTAAATAGCAATCCAAGACTCAAGACCGAAGTGTCTTTTGGAGATGGTTCTCATAGTCTGACATGCTGATGCAAGTTTTAACAGCTGCTCCCCCTTGCTGAGCGGAGGGCTCAATGACAGGGCAAGTTCTCCACTTCTTTGACCATGGCTAGAACACTTCTCAGCTGGCTTTCTCAAGACGGCACAAAGTGGCGGGTTTTAGATGGCAGGAGATCTACAAATCAAATGACAACTTGGGTGGGCTTGTGACAGCTCGCGTTCCATCATGTGTTTCTTTTTACTCTTAGGCCCCTTTCACACTGACACGTTTTTCAGGCGGTTTAGCGCTAATAATAGCGCTGCTATACCGCCTTAAAAAATCGTGCCCTGCAGACTTCAGTGTGAAAGCCCAAAGGCTTTCACACTGAAGCGGTGCGCTAGCAGGACCGCTCCAAAAGTCCTGCTAGCCACATCTTTACAGCAGTGAAGGAGCGGTGTGTTCACCGCTCCTTTACCGCTGCTGCCCATTGAAAGCAATGAGAAACCGCGGTAATACCGCCCGCAATGCGCCTCTGCAGAGGCGCATTGCGGGCGGTATTAACCCTTTTTCGGCCGCTATCGGGGGATAAAATCACCCCGCTATCGGCCGAATACCGCGGTAAAAATTACGGTATAGTGCCGTTATACCTCCCCACCCCAGTGTGAAAGGGGCCTAAACTATTGGTCTGACCATTGGTACTATTTCAGAGTAGGCTTCCGAATAAATCCAAAATTAAAACAGAAAGGCACAATGCAGTATGGACAGTGAGAGTGGTGTAGATTGCTTCTGGAATCTTTGCAACTTTAAAGCCTCATACACACGGCCGAGAATCTCATCGGAAAAAAAACGAAATTTTTCTCGACGGGTTTCTTGTCAAGCTTGACGAGATTCTTGTCAAGCTTTCCTTGCATACACACTGTCAATCCAAAATCTCGTCGTTGTAAAGTACGGTGACGTACAACACGTACGACAGCAGTATAAAGGGGAAGTTCAATTCTCATGGAGCCACCCCTTGGGCTGCTTTTGCTAATCTCGTGTTGCCGCGTGTTAGTAAAAGTTTGGGGAGAGACGATTTGCGCTTTTCAGTGTTCGTGCTTTCAGTTCGTTACAGCGTGACAAATGTGCTATCTCCATTAGGAACGCTAGTTTTACCAGAAGGTGCGCTCCCGTCTCATACTTGAGTCTGACCATGCGTGGTTTTTGAAGACTCAGAAAAGCATACACACGACCGGTTTTCTCGTCAGGAAACAGGCCGACGAGAATCTCGACGAGAAAAAAACGAGAATCCTGACAAGAAAATAGAGAGCAGGTTCTCTATTTTTCTCGTCGAGATTCCCGGCAGTTTTCTCAACGAGAAACCCATACACACCAATGGTTTTCTCGGCAAGAAAGCTCTCCCAACAGTTTTCTTGTCTTTTCTTGCCGAGAAAACCGGTCGTGTGTACGCGGCTTAAGGCTTAGCCCAGTGGTTCTCAACCTTCTAGTGCCGTGACCCCTTGATAACATTTCCCAAGTTGTGGGGACCCCTGAAAGTAAAATTATTTTCGTAGCGTGGGTTATCAGCACCCAAGGCAAGACAAGTGATTTGTGCCCCTAACCCACAGACATTTAGCGTCCTTTCCACTTGTACAATATTAAAACCCCTTATGGTACATTTTGGGATGTACCGTATATACTCGAGTATAAGCCGAGTTTTTCAGCACATTTTTTTGTGCTGAAAATGTCCCCCTTGGCTTATACTCGAGTCACCTTTTTGCGCCTGATCTCCTGGACTTTGGGGACCCGGTACCGACCAGTCCTAGGTCCCCTGGACCAGAAACATGGCACACATGTAGCCCCACTCTTCCTCTACAAGTGTACAAAGTTTGTTGTCCGGGGGATCCAAGGCCAGGGAGCACCGATTTTGTTCAAAACCGGGCACCCCTTCCATAGACTCTCATGTTAAACGTTCATTTCTCCGGTGACTTTGGGGACCCGGTACCGGCTGGTTGTATATCCTCTGGACGCGATACTTGGCACACACGTAGCCCTATTTATCCTCTACAATTGTGCAAAGTTTGTTGTCTGGGGGACATACGGCCAGGGAGCAACGATTTTTCAAACTGGGCACCCCTTCTATAGACTCCCATGTTAAACGTCAGTCTAGTCATGAACACACTGAGGCATGGACACAGTGAGGCATGGGCACAGTGAGGCATGGACACAGTGAGGCATGGGCACAGTGAGGCATGGGCACAGTGAGGCATGGACACAGTGAGGCATGGGCACGGTGAGGCATGGACACAGTGAGGCATGCACATGGACACAGTGAGGCAAAGTGAGGCATGGACACAATGAGGCATGTACATGGGCACAGTGAGGCATGGGCACAGTGAGGCATGGACACAGTGAGGCATGGGCACAGTGAGGCATGGACACAGTGAGGCATGCACATGGACACAGTGAGGCAAAGTGAGGCATGGACACAGTGAGGCATGTACATGGGCACAGTGAGGCATGGGCACAGTGAGGCATGGACACAGTGAGGCATGGGCACAGTGAGCCATGGACACAGTGAGGCATGCACATGGACACAGTGAGGCAAAGTGAGGCATGGACACAGTGAGGCATGTACATGGACACAGTGAGGCATGCACATGGACACAGTAAGGCACAGTGAGGCATGCAGATGGACACCCTAGGCTTATACTCGAGTCAATACGTTTTCCCAGTTTTTTGTGGTAAAATTAGGTGCTTCGGCTTATATTCGGGTCGGCTTATACTCGAGTATATACAGTACCTCTCTTTCTCTTTGTTCTCCTTTCTTTCCCTTTTATCTCTCTGTATCCTAATTTAAAAGGTGTGTCTATGTAATGACAGGTCATGTGACACTTAGATTGCACACAGGTGGACATCATTTCACTAATTATGTGACTTCTGAAGGTAATTGGTTGCACCAGAGCTTTTTATGGGCTTCATAAAAAAGGGGGTGAATACATACGCACATGCCAATTATCATTTTTTTATTTCTGAAAAATAGTTTTATGTATATGTAGCGACCTCACCCCTCTCACCCCTTCTCATTCTCGGCTTGTCTGTCTCTGTCTAGGGGTGTCAGTACCGGGGGGAGGGATGAGATTCACCACGGCCCATGTCCTCCATAGTGAAGAGGTGAAGGCCAGAAAGATCAGGCCCTGTGTAGGTGTCCTAGAGTCAAATCCTTTTCTCCGTCCTTGACTCTCCCTTTGCTCCTAGTAACCAGAGTTCCACACACTGAATAGGTCCAACACAGTTTTATTCTTTTCAGCGAATAAACATAGAGCACAGTCAAGTTGGGACCTTTGCAACAGTTCAGTATTAATGGGAGTAGGTCGAGGCACAATCCTTTAAAGTATCGCTAACCACTGTGGTGTCACCAATGGCGAATAGTCACTGCCACTGACTATATGAGGTAGAACGTGAATTACCTTCGCTAGCACAGCCCCTGTCAGGGGAAGGAGATCCGTCCAAGGGAGTCACCGGAGGCCTTTCTGTCACCAGCAAATGCTGCGCTGGACTCTCCAGAGAAGTTCCGCTCACCAGTCTTCTCGACCTCAGACACGGGCACCCAAGGAGTTAGGGCCCCCTCGGATTCCTCCACCCTCGCGGAACTCAGTCGAAGGTACTGAAGTCCAGGCTTCCGCCATAGTACCTCACCCCAGGCTAAAGGTGCCTGAGATGGACTCCATCCTTGCTCCGGCCAGGTCAGGGGCACCTGGGCCCGGAACACCGGAACGCCAGCACCCAGGCTGAGGGTGCCTGAGTGCGGCCATGTCCTCCGACTCCGAACTCTGAACCCCGTGGTAAGGGCGTCTGCCCCTTTTATCCCCTCTCCCTTTTCGTCACAGTGGGTTCCCCGCCCCGCTGTACCAGCGCCATGGGAGGACAAAAAGGCACAGTCTTGCGGTGTGGGTTCAACTCCGGCCAGGGCGACAATGCCACCTGCAGGCCACAGGGAACCTCACACCACCAGAGTCCTCCAAGAACCATAAAAAAGGGTCTCGGATTCCCTAGCAATCAGTGCATCTGGGTTACACTACCACCCAGATGCTTCCCTTAAATTCAAATACCCGCTACATATATATTTTTCTAGTTTTACTTCACCAACTTAGACTATTGTGTTCTGATCCATCACATATAATTCAGATAAAAAAAAAAAAACATTGAACTAAAGGCTGTAATGTAACAAAATAGGTAAAAAGCCAAGGGGGGTGAATACTTTTGCAAGGCACTGTAGTTGTACTGTCAGAGCCTTACCCTCCTCTTCCCAGGATACAAAGGACTACAGGGTTGAACTTGTGACTAGGGATGAGCTCCGGCGTGTTCGCATTGAACACGTGCAGAGCCCGCCAGGAAGTCGGTACCCCGCGCTGCGCTAATCCCAGCCAGGGAAACATTTCCCGATCAGAGCAGCCGAGCATCGGGAAATGGTTCCCTACCTGTCATTAGCGCAGCGCCGTGCCGACTTCTTGGGGGGCTCTGCACGTGTACTATGCGAACACGTCGGAGCTCATCCTTATGTAGCGGGGTGCTATATTTAAGGGGAGTATCTGAGTAGTAATATGGCTCAGGTACACTAATTGTTAGGTTTCTTGGACCATTTCTGTCCTTGGGAGATAGTGTTGGTGTGCTGTTCCCTGTGGCCTCCAGGTGGCGCAGTTTCTGTGGGCCAGGGTTGAACCACTGATACAAGGTTGTGCCTTTTCTTGTCCCCTCTCGGCAGCAGTACGGCGGGGCAGGGAACCTGCTGTGCCTGTCGGGAGAGGGTATAAAAAGGCGCGACCATCTTCCAGAGGGGTCGCGCCCAGGCACCTTCAGCCTGGGTGGTGCGTGTGTCGCCTCCGGGTGCCCTAGGCCCGGAGGCCGAGTTCCTGTTCCATCCCAGACACCTTCAGTCTGGGGTGAGGTACTTTTTTTGAGGCCCGGAGCCCAGCGGCTTCGGCTGGGTTCCGCCCGGGATTGAGGGCTCCCAGGGTGTCGCCTTGCGAGGGGACCCGTATCCAGGATCGAGGAGGCCAGGAAGGTGACCCCTTCTGAAGACCCAGCGCAGAGTCGTGGTGACAGTGGGGGCCTCTGGTAACTCTCCGGAGGGAGGTTCTTCTCCTTGACATGGGCCAAGTTTCTCTAAGAAGGAAGTGCATGTTCTGTAGGTCATAGTGGCAGTGACTCTACGCACACCGGGTCAGTGGCAGTGACCAAGTAGGGCAAGGCTCTATTCACCAGGTCAGTGGCAGTGACCAACTTCAACAAGTCAGTGGCAGTGACTTTTCATATTCATCCGGTCTGTGGCAGAGATCAACTTCACGGTCTGTGGCAGAGATCGTGGGACAAGCTTGTTCATGAAAGCAGAACAGTAAGAGAAGCCTAAATTGAGTTTGTGCCTGGACCTCCTCCCACCTTATCTGACCTGTGTCTCGTGTCAACCTGTCTGCTCTAATAGAGACTATTTGTTATCTGTGGTGAAATAAATACAGAAGTTGGACTTTCAGTTGGTGTGGACAGTTACTTTACTGGGGAGAATTAAGGACTTGTTTCTGGCTAAATGCAGAGGCGGGATCAGCTCGGGAGGATTCTAACACCAGCCGCAGGTAGACCCGAAAACTAACACCGCTCAACAGGGGAGGGCTGGCGGCCATAGGCCTGGGGGGCAAGTCCAGTCAAGTGGCCCATTGAACCGCCGAATCAGCTCACCATCCATGGCCCACCTGCTTTTTTAATGCAGCCTTACCAGTGCCCATCAGTGCAGCCAATTCCAGTTCCCATCAATGCAGCCTGATCACTGGGGCAGGTTACATGGGGCGTATGGGGGGGAGATAGGGGGTCAGCTAGCGGTGTCAGGGTCTCTCATCTCAGCTCAGTAGGTCCTTGCACGCCATGGTCTCCTGGGGGGGTAACGCTCCTGATCCTGGGGTCAAGTTGCAGCCAGCGCCCAGCCCTGCGTCCCGACTCCCTGGCACACCCTGCCTCTGCCTGCTTCCAAGAATCCGGTCCTAGGGAGTTGTAGTTTCCTCTGCGCTGCTGTGTTTTCCACCCCACCAGAAGCTTGAGTGCGGACTACAACTCCCGGAATGCAAAAGCTAGTGGTCGGCCGCCATGGCCATGCCCCCGGCCCGACTTCCTAGACCAGAATAAAAAAGAAAATGGTAGCGGGCAGCGGCTGCCGGCCATTTTGAACATAAATTAGGGCGGCCTGGGAGGCAATTGCCACCCTGCCCCCTGGCCCAGCCCTCCCCTGCCGCTCAACCTCCCCATCCAGGAGGGTACGGGCTGCTAGTGCGGTGTACCCCATTCTTTCCTGCGGAGGAGCCAAGTAAAAGAAAAAGCAGGTAAAGTCTGGGGTGAGTGCGCTAGACTTACTTGTGACTTCAAGAGGTCTTCAGATACTTACATTAGTTTCATTTAAAGCCCAGTGGACGTTTTTTTATCACTGTAATGTAGTCAGGCTGCACAATCTGTGATAAATGTGGGTGCCGTTTTTATGGTGCAGTCGTGCCTCAGCATGTCCTGTCCCGGAGATCTGGGCTGCTGTTCAATGCAAAATGCAGGTCTCAACACGCGCCCTGCTCAGTGCTCCAACCAACAGAGCTTACACTCCATGAGCAGCACTGTGCAAGACTGCTATGGTACAGAACCCCCCCTCTCCGGTGTTTATTGCTATCTGTCTCCCCACTAGAGAGATTCATCCACTTGGTTTGTTATGGTGACCAATGTCATTGAGACAGCGAGTGATGGGAAATACAAAATGTAGCACACCCCCAAAAGAGCCGCCGGATTCCCCCACTCAGGGGCACACACATCGGGGCACAGAGAATTTTATTCACTCTACCATTGGCTGAAAGGAACAGTCTAGGGCAGTGATGGTGAACCTTGGCACCCCAGATGTTTTGGAACTACATTTCCCATGATGCTCAGCTACACTGCAGAGTGCATGATGGAAAATCACTGGTCTAGGGTGTCTTTTTAGGGTTTTATTGGCACATAGATCTTAGATGGGGTGAGGGAGCATGGAATACCCCAGAACTGAAGAGCTGACCACTTAGAAGTCCCCCTATCTTGCTGGACTGTACAAAAAATTCCCGCAGAATCCCTAATGCGGACAGTGACTATGAATTCTCCCAGAGACCAAAAGCTGCACACAATGCAGGGCCGATCCTAGATATGGTGCAGGGGGTGCAGTTCACCCAGGCGCCACAGAGGTGGGGGCGCTGTAGCGCCAGAGTGCTCCCCTCTATTCTCCACCTCCTCTCCTTGTCCGTGCCAGTCGCCGCCGCCGATGTGTTTTTCAAACCTAAGGCCGGCGTCCCCCCCTCCCTCCTCCTTCCTCCTGTCAGAGGAGGAGAGTGAAGCAGAGATCAGAGCGGCTGTCTCTGTGTGGAGAGAGACAAGCCGCGCAATGCCGTCGCTGAGGGGGCGGTCCGTGCCTTCTCCTCCTCTCTGTGTCTTAGCTCCTGCCTGCTGCTGCTGCGATCTGTGCTCCACCCGGGCGACGCGGCTGCACATTGTCCTCTCCTCTTCAGCTGCCGCCGGGTGTTTTTATGTATGTAATGGGGGGGACTAATAGAGGGGGCCGGAGGGGCGGTTTGTCCTGGGGGGAGTCTGTACTAATGGGGGGGTTTGTCCTGGGGGGGTTTGTCTTGGAGGGGTCTGGACTTATGGGGGGTTCTTCCTGGGGGGTCTGTATTAATGGAGGGGGGTTTGTCCTGGGGGGAGTCTGTACTAATGGAGGCGGGGTTTGTCTTGGGGGACTCTGTACTAATGGGGGGGTTGTCCTGGGGGTCTGCACTAATGTAGAGGGGGGTTTGTCCTGGGGGGTCTGTACTAATGGAGGCTGGGTTTGTCCTGGGGGGAGTCTGTACTAATGGGGGGGTTGTCCTGGGGGGTCTGTACTAATGGAGAGGGGGGTTTGTCCTGGGGGGAGTCTGTACTAATGGGGGGAGTCTGTACTAATGGGGGGGTTGTCCTGGAGGGGTCTGTACTAATGGAGGGGGGGTTTGTCCTGGGGGGAGTCTTTACTAATGGGGGGTTGTCCTGGAGGGGTCTGGGCTAAGGGGGGGTTGTCCTGGGGGGTCTGTATTAATGGAGGGGGGTTGTCCTGGGGGAGTCTGTACTAATGGGGGGTTGTCCTGGAGGGGTCTGTACTAATGGAGGCGCGGTTTGTCCTGGGGAGAGTCTGTACTAATGGGGGGGTTTTCCTGGAGGGATCTGTTGTACTAAAGTTGGGGGGTGGTTTGTCCTGGGGCAGTCTGTACTAATGGAGGGGTGGGTTTCTCCTGGGGGGAGTCTGTACTAATGGGGGGGTTTGTCCTGGGGGGAGTCTGTACTATGGGGGGGTTGTCCTGAAGGGAGTCTGTACTATGGGGGGTTGTCCTGGAGGGGTCTGTACTAATGGAGGGGGGGTTTGTCTTGGGGGGGAGTCTTTACTAATGGGAGGGTTTGTCCTGGGGGTCTGTGCTAATGGGGGGTTTGTCCTGGGGAGTCTGTACTAATGGAGAGGGATTGGTTTGTCCTGGGGGGTCTGTACTAATGGAGGGGGTGGTTTGTCCTGGGGGGTCTGTACTGAGGGAGGGGTTTATACTTAGTGGGGAGTCTGCACTGACGGAGGGGGTCTATACTTAGTGGAGGGGGTCTGTACTGAGGGGCGACTATAGGTGGTGGAAGGGGGGTGACACCATGTTTTACCACACCGGGTGACACCAACCCTAGTGACGCCACTGCAGCTGCGGGCTCTTCTTTCCCCCCTCCCTCTCCTCCTCGCACGCAATGCTGTACTAGTGAGCGGCGCTTGCCAGCACAGCCGCCCACTATGTTTCTTCCCCCCACCTTCATATCGGCCAGGGAAGAAATAGAATAGAAAAAGGAGCAGAGAAGAGGATTGCGGGACATGTAGTTCAAGGACTGGCAGCCCCACTATAACAAAGAAACTGCAGCCCACACAGCATGCCCAGCTGAATGGGAGAGAGAGAGAGCCAGGAGCCCAGGAAAGCTTTCAGGGAAGTGCACCCAGGACTCCAGAGGGAGTGGACAATGCTGAGAGAACACCATCAGAGAGAGAACCCCGCTGCCCTGCGCCACCAGAGTAAAAGCCACACAGCCTGGCGCCATCCCTGGTGGAAAAAAGGATGGAGTCATTGCCAGAATACAGACCTGGGCTCTACCCAGCGGAGTCGCCATGGGCAATTCAGAGTGAGCTGACTCCTGATCAGAGGAAACGTTGTTGCTGTATCGCTGGGTCAGGTGAGAGGGCCGATCGGCCATTATCTACTAGCGTCCATAGGAACTGCAGTCTCTGACCGTCTCCTGTATTATATCTCCAGTCTCTGACCATCTCCTGTAGTATGTCTGCAGTCTCTGACCATCTCCTGTAATATGTCTGCACTCTCTGACCGTATCCTGTAATATGTCTGCACTCTCTGACCATCTCCTGTACTATGATTGCAGTCTCTGACCATCTCTTGTATCATGTCTTCAGTCTCTGACCATCTTCTGTATTATATCTGCAGTCTCTGACCGTCTCCTGTATTATATCTCCAGTCTCTGACCGTCTCCTGTAGTATGTCTGCAGTCTCTGACCATCTCCTGTAATATGTCTGCACTCTCTGACTGTCTCCTGTAATATGTCTGCACTCTCTGACCATCTCCAGTACTATGATTGCAGTCTCTGACCGTCTCTTGTATCATGTCTACAGTCTCTGAGCATCTCCTGTAGTATTTCTTGGGGCACAGACACTATGTCTCTAACAGAAGCCCTCTCTGTGTTCATCAGAGAGACTCCCCTCCAGGTCTCATTAGTGTACTCTCAGTATTTTCTTAATAGTTAAAAGATCATGGGAGGATCCTAGGGTAACGAAGACTTCTTAGGGGAGCATCTCTGTGTTTGAGTCGTTGCCCTAGAAACATTTGTAAAGGGGAGGAGTTGGTAAGATGGTGACCACGCCCATGTGGGGGCGCCAGAAATATTTCTGCACCCAGGCGTCTGTGACCCTAGGATCGGCCCTGACACAATGTATACTCTTCCCTGAATATTGGGGTGCTTTGTGTATGTCTTCCAGCTCTGTGCAGTACTCCAGTATGGAACAACTCCTGCAGACCGGTCTCTGCTGCTCTCTCTCTCCTTGTGCAGGGTGACTGGTCTTGTCTCCAACCCCCTCCTGTAGTTTTCTTCCCTCCTGGGTGGAGCTTCTGAGCCCCTCCCACAGCTCTGCTCTCTCTCCTTGTGAAGGGTGACTGGTCTTGTATCCGCCCCCCCTCCTGTAGTTTTCTCCCCTCCTGGGTGGACCTGCTGAGCCCCTCCCACAGCTCTGCTCTCTCTCTACTTGTGAAGGGTGACTGGTCTTGTCTCCGTCCCCTCCTGTAGTTTTCTCCCCTCCTGGGTGGAGCTGCTGGGCCCCTCCCACAGCTCTGCTCTCTCTCTCCTTGTGCAGGGTGACTGGTCTTGTCTCCACCCCCCTCCTGTAATTTTTTCCCCTCCTGGGTGGAGCTTCTGAGCCCCTCCCACAGCTCTGCTCTCTCCTTGTGCAGGGTTTCTGATCTTGTCTCCATCCCCCTCCTGTCGTTTTCTCCCCTCCTGGGTGGAGCTGCTAAACCCCTCCCACAGCTCTGCTCTCTCTCTCTCCTTGTGCAGGGTGACTGGTCTTGTCTCCGCCCCCTCCTGTAGTTTTTTCCCCTCCTGGGTGGACCCTTTGGACCCCTCCCACAACTCTGCTCTCTGCCCAGACTATGTGCAGTACCGTGGTGATGTCACTATTTTCTTTTACAAGGTAATACCTTGGTTTGCAAATGTATGTGGGGTTTATTTCCCTAGTGGCTGCTAAATAATACATTTAAATGTTTTTTGTAGTGCAGAGCTAAGCTTTCATTTATTGCTGCGGTATTCTCACTGTCAGCAAATACTTGTAGGAGGCTCTTTAATCATTTCCAGTGAGGAATGCGTCTTCTTCAGTAACTGATTTATAAGAGAAAGAAGACCTTTGTTATGTTACAGAGGAATGAAAAATAAAGTATAAAGTGATGTTTCTCAGGGGTGACTCTGCTACAGGGTGACAAATAGTCTTCCCAATGGAGGCACATCAATAAAAACCTGGGAGAGGATCTAACCCTTTATCTACAAAATGTTTTTGGTTTGCATTGTGGATGTAATGTGAACCAACTGGGGGAGATTTATTAAACTGGAGCACTCAGAATCTGGTGCAGCTTTGCATGAAAGCCAATCAGCTTCTACAGTGGGAATAGAAATGTATCCCCCCCCCCCCCATTTAAAATAATCATATTGTGTTGCTTTGCAGCCTAAAATGAAGACAGACATGGTTTTTGTTTTATCCAGCTGTACAATTTATAACATCCAAGTGAAAGATATACAGCGCATGCGGAAAGTATTCACAGCGCTTCATTTTTTCCACATTTTGTTATGTCACAGCCTTATTCCAAAATGGATTAAATTCATTATTTTCCTCAACATTCTACAAATATTTCCCCAGAATGACAACGTGAGAGACGTTTGTTTGAAATCTTTGCAAATTTAATAATAAAAAAAAAAAATCCCATGTAGATAAGTATCAGAGGCTCCTCCCGTGTAGATAAGTATCAGAGGCTCCTCCCATGTAGATAAATATCAGAGGCTCCTCCCATGTAGATAAGTATCAGAGGCTCCTCCCATGTACACAAGTATCACAGGTTCCCCCCATGTACACAAGTATCACAGGTTCCCCCCATGTACACAAGTATCACAGGCTCCTCCCATGAACATAAGTATCACAGACTCCTCCCATGTACATAAGTATCACAGGCTCCTCCCATGTATATAAGTATCACAGACTCCTCCCATGTACATAAGTATCACAGGTTCCCCCCATGTACACAAGTATCACAGGTTCCCCCCATGTACACAAGTATCACAGGCTCCTCCCATGTACACAAGTATCACAGGCTCCTCCCATGAACATAAGTATCACAGACTCCTCCCATGTACATAAGTATCACAGGCTCCTCCCATGTATATAAGTATCACAGACTCCTCCCATGTACATAAGTATCACAGGCCCCTCCCATGTACATTAGTATCACAGACTCCTCCCATGTACATAAGTATCACAGGCTCCTCCCGTGTACATAAGTATCACAGGCTCCTCCCATGTACATAAGTATCACAGACTCCTCCCATGTACACAAGTATCGCATCCTTTGCTCAATACTTTGGTGAAGCTCCTTTGGCACCAATTACAGCCTCAAGTCTTTTTTGAGTATGATGCTACAAGCTTGGCACTCCTATTTTTGGGCAGTTTCTCCCATTCTTCTTTGCAGAACCTCTCAAGCTCCATCAGGTTGGATGGGGGAGGGTCGGTGCACAGCCATTTTCAGATCTCTCCAGAGATGTTCCTACGGGTTCAAGTCTGGGCTCTGGCTGGGCCACTCAAGGACATTCACAGAGTTGTCCCGTAGCCACTCCTTTGTTATCTTGGCTGTGTGCTTCGGGTCGTTTTCCTGTTGGAAGAGGAACCTTCACCCCAGTCTGAGGTCCAGAGCGCTCTAGAGCAGGTTTTCATCAAGGATGTCTCTGTACATTGCTGCATTCATCTTTCCCTCCATCCTGACTAGTCTCCCAGTTCCTGCCACTGAAAAACATCCTCACAGCATGATGCTGCCACCACCCCCGACGATGTACTATGCTACGAAACGCGTCGGGGGACTCCACTGTTGCCATTAAGTACTTTGACAAGCGCTGTTTGACATCCTTAATGTAAGTGTTCCTACTACATTAAAAGTTCCCTACTATTACAGTATTACGCTATGTGCCCTCTTTTCTCTAATTTTTACACCAACACCTGGTTCAACTCTCTGGCACCACCTGGGTTATTGCCCACATGAACATAATATCAGAATATTCTCTCTTCATTGGTTCGGTGTGTTAGACGTCTGTTGGAACTGCAGCTGAGGATCCAGTCCTTACAGTGTTTACATCATGCTCAGTTGACCCTTTGAACGTACGTTCTTTAGGGTTCACTGTTTCCGGTAAGCCTCTTACTTGTCAGTGGCGTTTTTTTTTCCACATTCAGTTTTTCACTCAAGATTTACACTCTGAGAGAATCATCACCTTTGAACGAATATTATCACCTTTGAACTTTCATTTTTTCATTAACATTAGAGACTTTCTTGGTGCACTTAATATATACATATATGTTTTCATTGATACTTGTTTTATTGTTTGCTTGTTCATTCAGTTTTTTTGCTTCATATTTTTGCACTGTGTTCATTCACCACCAGGTGCACTTATATATTTGTTAAGCGCTACACTTTTATTTATTACTGGGCCCAGTGTGCATGTAAAGCTGACTGCAGACTATTGCTTTTCTATTACTGATAAAACAGGCAGTTGATTGAGCTAACCTGCAGTATATTAAGTCAGTGTACTGTATACTGGCCACAGTGTGCACGTAAAGCTGACTGCAGACAATTCCTTGTGTACCTATTCCAATACATCAAATACAGTGTAGCGCTACCCCCAGTTAAGAGAGCCGCTGGATTTGTTTTCGGGCCCTGTGTACAGCAACGCCAAGCCCCGGCAATCTGCTCGACCCACTCTGGCACAGCTAGTCTAGGGGTTATATTTTTATCATAATCAATTGGTATTGTAAGGGCACCCTCCTTACAGTAAGACAACACACAAATGTTAAAGATTAAATAGAACAGTTTTACTTTGGTTGTAAAAAGACTTAAGCAGAATATAATACACACAACTGGCTTGCAGAGCCCTGCAGCAATCAATATAGCACACAATAAGGGCGCTGCACGGCAATCCACCACGTGTAGCTATTATGGTATACACGCCCTGTGGCGCACTAAACAATATTCTATCTCCCCACCCTGGCCAGGCCTGACCTAGAATAAATCTCAGTCCTTCCTATAGGGATTTCTTCGCATGCAAACTTTCGGTGGTGCACTTGATGAATAGTATTTGTAATCCACAAACTGGCAATCACTAAAAACACTATGCTGGGGGGACACTTCAACTCTGTCCTGCTACCGGTCCCCCAGTGGAACAACAAGCAAACGATCGGTGAGCCAAGGCAGTCTATAGGCCTAGAAACGGTAAAGTCTATTTGATTGAGCAAGTGCTCGCTCACCACTCCGGACGCGATCCCAGTCCGGGACTTCCACCTGCTGTGTCTCCGCACACAGCGTCCGCAACGATCGGGTCCCCGATCCAACTGATGTCCTCACTCGACCAGTCTGGTGCCACCCAGGCTCCGCAGTGGGGTGGAATGCTCTTCGGAAGTTGCGCAAGGCCCCAGGCTTCAGGCCCTGCACTGCAGCAGATCCGCACAGGAAGAAGCTGTTTCTCGCGGTCTTAAATAACCCCTCCCATGAGTCTCTGCGGTGGCCCATTTGCACTCTGGGTGCCGAACGGGGTTCTGGGTAACGTAGTCCCGAGGCCTTAAAAGAGACCCCGCTACAACAGTATGTCTGGAAGGCCAACAAGGAGAGGCAGACACACACAGGCCAATAAAAGAGGGCAAGCAGGCTTTGTGTCTAGAGGCAACAGTGCTGGTCGTGGACACAGGGCATCCTCATCAGCACGTGGCCGTGGGACACGTTTGTCCTTTTTTTCGGCAGCTGGCCGTGTTGAGCCGCAACATGCCGAAGAGTTGGTAGAGTGGATGGCCAAGCCGTCCTCATCCTCCTCATCCTCTCTCACCCAGGCTCAGGGTACATTGTCTGCCAAAGCAGCTGCCAAGGCGGCCTCTTCCCTCGGCTCAATGGCATCAGTGACTCCTTCCCTAGCCTCACCATGTCCTGAGGAGTCCCCTGAACTGTTAGACCACAGTGTTGGGTACATGCTGCAAGAGGATACGCAGCGTTTTGAAGGCTCCGATGATGGTACCCAGCTTGAGGAAGGCAGTAACGTGAGCCCAGAGAGAGGGGGTGCCCAAGAAGGACAGCAATCTGGCAGTCATGTTCCCCCAGCTGCAGCATACTGCCAGGTTTGCTCCAGTGACGAGGAGGGAGGGGATGATGAGGTCACTGACTCTACGTGGGTGCCTAATAGGAGAGAGGAGGAGGAGAAGGAGGCACATCTCCAACGAGGCAGGATACCCTCCAGAAACCCGCTCAGAGAGGAATGAAGGTGTAGAATTAGGTGTGTCACAGCCAAGTACTTGCGGGCACTCTGCTATTGGTACACCAATGTCCGATTGTGCCAGGCAAATTTCCCTGCCGCAGCTGCTGCACCGCCAAAGGAAATTCGCTCCCAGCCATCCACATGCCCAGCGGTTGAATGCTAGCTTGGCTAAATTGCTAGCGCTTCAACTGCTGCCTTTTCAGTTGGTAGACTCGGCCCCCTTCCGTGAGTTTGTGCAATGTGCGGTTCCTCAGTGGCAGGTTTTCACGGAAGTCTTGGCCTCGCTGGACAGGGCGGTCAGCGGTAAGGTGCATATTACCGCTGACTCATGGTCCAGCAGGCATGGACAGCTATCTTTCACGGCCCACTGGGTGACTCTGCTGGCAGCTGGGAAGGATACAGGACAGGGTGCAGTAGTGTTGGAGGTTGTCCCGCCACCACGCCTCCAAAATGCTACTAGTGGTGATTCTGACACACCTCTCTCCTCCACCCCCTCCTCTTCTTCTTCCTCCAGGGCCTCTTCCTGTGCTGATTTGCCCTCGGAACCAGCGGTGCTCCGTAGGCGTTCAAGGGGCTACGCAAGTACGCAGGCAAAAAGATGCCATGCGGTGCTTGAGCTGGTGTGTTTGGGGGACAGGAGCCACACTGGGGCAGAGGTTCTGTCCCCCAAGCACACCAGATTCCTATTATATCCTATTATGGGGCAGAAATTCTGTCCCCCATAATAGGATATTACCCCCCCATAACAGGATATTACCACCCCCCCATAACAAGATATTACAACCTCCATGCTTTACTGTAGGAATGGTGTTATTAATTATCTTGCCTTAATTACTAACTGGGAAACGAAGAATGATGGGCATACCAGGCATCCTATAAACATGCTAATAGAACCTTCCATAAAAGGGTTCTACACCTCATTACATGTTGAAAAGCTTCACCCATAACATCTGTCTAGTAGCCTTTGTCAAGCTTGTAACCCTACAGTAAAGCCCTGTACACACGATCGAAAACAGTCCGATGGACTTTTTTCATCGGACAAACCGATCGTGTATGGGCCCCATCTGTCTTTTTTCCATCGGTGATTAAAAATAGAACATGTTTTAAATTTATCCGATGGAAAAAAAAACGATAGCAAATTCCGATCGTCTGTGTGGAACTCCATCGGAGAAAAACCCACGCATGCTCAGAATCAAGTCGACGCATGCTCAGAAGCATTGAACTTAATTTTTCTCGGCTAGTCGGAGTGTTTTACGTCACCGCGTTTGGGACGGTCGAATTTTCGACTGATGGTGTGTAGGCAAGACTGATGGAAGTCAGCTTCATCGGAAATCCGATGGAAAAATCCATCGGATTTTATTCCATTGGAAATCCGATCGTGTGTACAGGGCTTAACACTTGTTGCCTCTTGGAATTGGCCCTGGAATTATACAGACGCCATCAAATAGAAGGTCAACCAGCCACACCTCAGGGAACCTCAAGCAAACCTCTAGAGCAGGGGTGCCCAACCAGTGGCCCGGTTCAGTCGGCCCCCGAGGCAGGAAAACTGCTACGGCACACCTTAGGCCAGGAGGGCCATCAGGTCAGAGAGACCCGAAAGACGGTGTCTGTCCCTTAAGTACCCTCTCCCAGAATGCACAGTGGGGGGGAACCAATCCCACTGACCTGTTTTTAGGCAAGAGGCACCCAATACATCCAGCCTGCTGCATTTCCAACCTTGACCTGTGGTGACAGCGACACCCACAGTCAAGTGGAAAATGCGCAACACAGCTGGACTGGAACAGAAACCAGCAATTTACCACAATTATTCTGAGCTAAACTACGGCTCAGATAACTAAATGACAACAAAGAGCGCCTACCCAATAGGAGCAGGGCGCTACATTTATAAAGGAAAAAAAAATGGACAAATGATTTAAAGATGCTTTGTCTGATCCCCAAAAACCTGGCAGATGTTCCAACACTTCTCCACAATATCCAAAGCAAACAAACAAAAGCGTCAGCTGAGATTGGGGCTTTCAATCAAAATGTTACGTAGCGAAGAGGTCGGCCTTGTCTGACATTTATATTGTGTATTGGGTGCACGACCTTGTCACTCAAGACCGAAATACAACTTTACGAGAAAGTCTCAGGGGACGCTGACAACTACAATGTGTACTAGCCGTGGCTTTTGTTTTATTTTTAGCGCTTATACATTACATAGGCTAGGTGAGAAGCACTTATTTCGATATTGCCCCCAAGGGATACCCGGTGCAGCCCGTTTTTTGCCTGATAATCAGAGGTGGTGGTCAAATTATTCCCGGAATTGGTCAATGACTGTCACCCTTAAAGCGTAACTTCACCCAAAAGGGAAAGTTCCACTTTAAAGTGATATTAAAGGTAGATTTTTTTTTTTATTTGTAGCGGGTATTTGAATTTAGGGGAAGCATCTGGGTGGTAGTGTAACCCAGATGCATTGATTGTTAGGGAATCCGAGACCCTTTTGTGGTTCTTGGAGGACTCTGGTGATGTGAGGTTCCCTGTGGCCTACAGGTGGCGCTGCCACCCTGGGCCGGAGCTGAACTCACACTGCAAGACTGTGCCTTTTTGTCCTTTCCTGGCGCTGGTGCAGAGGGGCGGGGAACCCGCTGGAACGTAAAAGGAGAGGAGATAAAAGGGGCGGACGCCCTGACCTTGGGGTTCAGAGTCGGAGGACGTGGCCGCACCCAGGCACCTTCAGCTTGGGTGCTGGCGTTCCGGTGCTCCAGGCCTAGGTGCCCTTGACCTGGCCGGAGCAAGGATGGAGTCCATCTCAGGCACCTTTAGCCTGGGGTGAGGTACTATGGCGGATGCCTGGGGCTCAGTACCTTTGACTAAATTCCACGAGGGTGGAGGAATCCGAGGGGGCCCTAACTCCTTGGGTGCCTGTGTCTGAGTTTGTGAGCGGAACTTCTCTGGAGAGTCCGGCGCAGCATGTCATGTACCTGGGTGTATTTGAACCGGGATCTTCCTGGTCGCAAAGCTGCAGCCTTACCTGTTGCGCTACTGAGCAGATCTAGACTTTTGGAAATGTCCTCTCAGTATTAAACATTACCTTGGACTCACCAGCCCCACCTACTGCCAGCTGTGGACAATTTTCAATCAAAGCAGCCCATAAAAAGGAAGTGATGCGATCTCTCAGCGCCCGTTTGTGTGGAATAGCTCCCTGGGTGTTGTGACTGCTTTTTGATCCTGATTTTCGTGTTGAACTTCTGCCTGAATTCCTGACTACGCTCCAGCCTGCTGATTTTGTACTTCACTGCCAGCTCGTGTATGACCTTTGCCTGCCTGACCACTCTCTGGATTTCGATCGTGTACCATTTTGCCTGATCTGTTGCCAACCTAATCTGCCTGACTACGTTTTCGCCTGAATCCTCAGCACACAAGTTCCACTTCGGACACTACCTATCACAGGTACCTTACACAGCATCGCTGGTGACAGAGAGGCCTCCGGTATCTCCCTTGGACGGATATCCTTCCCCTGACAGGGGCTGTGCTAGCGAAGGTAATTCATGTTCTACCTCATATAGTCAGTGGCAGTGACTATTCGCCATTGGTGACACCACAGTGGTTAGCGATATTTTAAAGGATTGTGCCTCGACCTACTCCCATTAATACTGAACTATTGCAAAGGTCCCAACTTGACTGTGCTGTATGTTTATTCACTGAGAAGAATAAAACTGTGTTGGACCTATTCAGTGTGTGGAACTCTGGTTACTAGGAGCAAAGGGAGAGTCAAGGACGGAGGAAAGGATTTGACCTCTTCACTATGGAGGACATGGGCCGTGGTGTATCTCATCCCTCTCCCCGGTACTGACACCCCTAGATAGAGACAGACAAGCCGAGAATGAGAAGGGTTGAGAGGGGTGAGGTCGCTACATATAATAAACATGATATACTTACATTCTCTGTGTAGTGGTTTTGCCTCCTCTTCTTGGGTCTTCTGGCTCCTCCTCTTCTCTGAGTGCACCCAGGGCTCAAGTCCTGTGGGAACGGCGTCCCTGCACTTTTTTCACAGCAGGAACGCCGTTCCCTTTGCAGCCCCCGAGTGGCGAGCGCCAGGACCGATCTGATCCCGAGCGCCGCCGAATGTGGCTGAGTGCGGCCGAGTCCCGCCGACTCGCCGAGTGCCATAACAGCAGGTCCCGCCTTCTGGAGCCTGCGCAACGCCCTTGATGGACGTCCGACTGGTCCAATGCCGTGACCGCGGGACGTGTGACTCCCATCATAGGCGCTGCAGACTCCAGAAGGTGGAAATTGCAAATCAGCCGCCGCGCCACATCCCCGCTCGGGCGGGCGGCTCTTCTCTCCTCTCCGGTTCTCCTCCAGACTCACCGGCTCTCCTACCCTCCAGGCTCCTCCTCTGATGGAATGACCGACTGCAGTGGTGCCTGCTGTGACACCGCTGAGCTGAGGTAGGTCAGATAGTGTAATGTGTATGTAAATGTCAGTGTAGGTCAGGTAGGTCAGTGTATACAGGTCACTACCGTCAGTGTAGGTGTGTCAGTGTATATAGGTCACTACCGTCAGTGTAGGTAGGTCAGTGTATATAGGTCACTACCGTCAGTGTAGGTAGGTCAGTGTAGGTCAGTGTATATAGGTCACTACCGTCAGTGTAGGTGTGTCAGTGTATATAGGTCACTACCGTCAGTGTAGGTAGGTCAGTGTATATAGGTCACTACCGTCAGTGTAGGTCAGGTAGGTCAGTGTAGGTAGGTCAGTGTATATAGGTCACTACCGTCAGTGTAGGTTTTTTTTTTTTTGGTGGGGGAGTGGATCTTGGGTGGGAGTTCCCACACTTTTTTCCCCAGGACTTGACCCCAGAGTGCACCCATGGCAAGCCACTTGCTATGGGGGAAATCATGTGCGCTCGCTCCCTAGCCCCGCTCTGTGTGACCATAAGACACGCAGAATGGGTCTCAACCCTGCCCCCCCTCCCCCCTCCCTCACTGGCTGTGTGTGACAGCCGCAGGAGCCAATGGCTCTTACTGCTGTCTCTCAGCCAATGAGGAGGCAGAGACCCGGGAGAGCGGCTGCTCTTGTGCACTTGCGTTTTCACGTGCAAGTCCCACGTTAGATTGCTGGTGACCTCACATCTTTGGATCTGGCAGGGCATTCACTTTGAGTGCCCATCATTACAAGTTTGAGTACAGTGTGGAGTGCAGGACTTTCTACCCTTCCAAATCTTGTCTCCCAGGGAGGAACCCATTGCATCCCCCCACCGAAGGGGAAAGGGGTCACCAACAGGTCAGTTATATGGTGGCGTAGGTGTCCCTCACCCAACCTAAGAAAAAAGACTTTGCTCCCAACACAAGGTCTTCTTCACTCCTCAATCCCCCTAACCGCTTCCACTTGGGCCTTTAATACCGTATATACGCGAGTATAAGCCGACCCGAATATAAGCCGAGGCACCTAATTTTACCACAAAAAAACTGGGAAAACTTATTGACTCGAGTATAAGCCTAGGGTGTCCATCTGCATGCGTCACTGTCACTGTGCCTTACTGTGCCCATGTGCATGCCTCACTGTGCCTCACTGTGTCCATGCGTCACTGTGCCCATGCGTCACTGTGCCCATGCCTCACTGTGCCCATGCCTCACTGTGCCCATGCCTCACTGTCACTGTGTCCATGCCTCACTGTCACTGTGTCCATGCCTCACTGTCACTGTGCTCATGCCTCACTGTCACTGTGCTCATGCCTTACTGTGTCCATGCCTCACTGTCACTGTGCCCATGCCTCACTGTGCCCATGCCTCACTGTCACTGTGCCCATGCCTTACTGTGTCCATGCCTCACTGTCACTGTGCCCATGCCTCACTGTGCCCATGCCTTACTGTCACTGTGTCCATGCGTCACTGTGCCCAATCTCCCTACCTGATCTCCG
The DNA here is from genome assembly GCA_029206835.1 of Rana muscosa. Taxonomy (NCBI): domain Eukaryota; kingdom Metazoa; phylum Chordata; class Amphibia; order Anura; family Ranidae; genus Rana; species Rana muscosa. Next base: position 316,230,788 of record CM055123.1, read on the forward strand.
GCGCTGTGTGACTAGACTGACGTTTAACATGGGAGTCTATGGAAGGAGTGCCCAGCTTTGAAAAATCGGTGCTCCCCGGTCGTAGGTCTCCTGGACAACAAACTTTGCACACTTATAGAGGAAGAGTGGGGCTACATGTTTGCCATGTTTTGGGGTCCAGGAGACCTAGGGCCGGCCAGTACCGGGTCCTCAAAATCACCAGAGAAATTACCGTTTAACATGGGAGTCTATGGAAGGGGTGCCCGGCTTTGAAAAATCGGTGCTCCCCGGCCGTAGGTCCCCCAGACAACATACTTTGCACACTTGTAGAAGAAGAAGAGGCTACATGTGTGCCAAGTCTGGGGTCCAGGGGACCTATGGCTGGCCGGGATCTCTCGCACAAAGTTGAAGATGGACACAAACTCGAGTATACGCCGAGGGGGGGGGGGGGGCATTTTCAGCACAAAAAAAATGTGCTGAAAAACTCGGCTTATACTCGAGTATATACGGTACTATCTGGGAAAAGCAGAATGATGGGCATTCCATCGCACCTTTTCTCTGCAGACTTCTAGCCTGTCTGGCGACATCACGGGAACTTCCCCTTCGTTCTTGACAGCACCGAAAGACAGGCATTCTTCCTGGATTGAGTGGACCTTTAGGCCCCTTTCACACTGGGGCGTTTTTCATGCGGTTTAGCGCTAATATTAGCGCTATTATACCGCATGAAAAAATCCTGCCCTTTAGCCTTCAATGTGAAAGCCCGAAGGCTTTCACACTGAAGCGGTGCGCTAGCAGGACCGCTCCAAAAGTCCTGCTAGCCGCTTCTTTACAGCGGCAATAGCCGCGGTTTGCGGGCGGTATTAACCCTTTTTCGGCCGCTAGCGGGGGTTAAATTTCCCCCCCTAGCGACCGCATACCACGGTAAGAACGACGGTATAGCAGCGCTGAAAATCGCGCTGCTATACCGCCACCGCTCCTGCCCGCCCCAGTGTGAAAGGGGCCTTAGTAATGATGTGTGAGCTCCACTCAGTTCTGCAGTACTTTGAGCTTTGGGGGGGGGGGGGGGGGGGTAAAAAAAAAAAAAAAAAGTAAATTTGACTTCCACATTAAACAAATATTAAAATTTTTAAATGTATCCGTATAAAGGCTTCTTAAAGGATATCTAAAGCCAAGTTTGTTTGTTTTTGATACAGTAAGGATGGCTTAAAAACCCCAACAGTTTTTTTTTTCTTTACCATCTGTGTCCTATTTGGGAGGCTTCCCTTCCCTGAAGGCAACCAAGAGCACAAAAGGAAGTGAGAGTAAAGGCCCCGTACAGGCGATCGGATTTTCCGACGGGAATTGTGTGACGGCAGGCTGTTGTCTGTAAATCTGACCGTTTGTACGCTCCATCGGACCATTGTTGTTGGATTTTCCGCCAACGAACGTTGAATAGCCATGCTTTAAAATTTTCCCGACAACAAATGTGTGTTGTCGGATTATCCGATCGTGTGTACAAAAGTCCTTCGAAGAAAAAAAAAATCCAAAGTGCAAACACGCATGCTCAGAAGCAATGCTAACCATAACACAACATTAGCAGAAGTTGCCCAGAGGGTGGCGCTAAAGAGCTGAAAAAAACACGTAGTTTCGTGTTTGTTGGCCGACAATTCTTTGCTGTATGCATGCAAGACAAGTTCATGGCCAACGCCCTTCGGACAAAGGTCCTACCCTTTGTCCGCGGAAAATCCGATGTGTGTGTACCAGGCTTTATTCTCTCCAAAGTGAGAGGAAATCCTTTCAGAGACTCAAGCCTCCTACACACGGGTGGGGGAAAAAAAACGTTGGTTTTCTCGACGGGATTCCCGGGAAGTTTTCCTTGCTCGCCGAGTGTACACGCAGCCATTCAAAAGAACCGCCGTTCTTTTCAATGGCAAGAACGCGATGACGTCATGGACTACGACGAGCCGGCGCTCGTCACGTTCGATGCCGTCGCCGCCATCTTGCTACACCCTACACCACCCTTGTATGCTACCGCGCATGCGTCAAACTCTCATCGAGCATGCGCGGGTTTATCACGGTTTTCTCGCCGGGAAACAGGCCGACGAGAATCCCAACGAGAAAATAGACAGCAGGTTCTCTATTTTTCTCGTTGAGATTCCCGGCAGTTTTCCCAACGAGAAACCACACACACGACCGGTTTTCTCGGCAAAAAGCTCTCCCAGCAGTTTTCTTGCCGAGAAAACCAGTCGTGTGTACGCAGGGCTTTTTTTCTCAGAGAATAGGTGCAGGAACTCCCCCCCTTCTGAGTCACTACTTGTCTCCGCCCCCTACCCACCCCCGAACACCATCCTTTGGTTCCGCCCCCCACCCACCTTTCAGTACCGGCCCTTTTAGAGAATACAAAATGTGGTGCTTTTTATGGTATTCATTAATGATAACAAGAAATGCAGTAAAATAGATCCTCTCCAGCCAGCAAAAATAGACCCCAGCCCAGCAACAATAGATCCCCCCAGCAATTTAAATTCCCCCAGCAACAATAGATCCCCCAGTAACATTAGACCCACCCCAGTAACATTAGACCCACCCCAGCAACATTATACCCACCCCAGCAACATTATACCCACCCCAGCAACTATATACCTCACCCCAGCAACTATATACCTCACCCCAGCAACAATATACCTCACCCAAGCAACAATATAACCCCCAGAAACAATAGATCCCACAGCGCCAATAAATCCCATAAGTAATATTAGACACCCCCAGCAACACTAGAACCACACCAGCAACAATAGACCCACCCCAGCAACAATAATTCCTCCCAGCAATACTAAATATCCCCAGCAACACTAGAGCCCCAATGCAACATTATATCCCCCCCATGCAACAATGTACCACCTGTTACAAAATACTACCCTAGCAACAATAGATCCACCCCAGCAACAATAGAACCCCCAGAAACAATAGATCCCACAGCGCCAATAAATCCCATAAATAATATTAGACACCCCCAGCAATACTAGACCCACACCAGCAACAATAGACCTACCCCAGCAACAATAATCCCTCCCAGCAATACTAAATATCCCCAGCAACACTAGAGCCCCAATGCAACATTATAACCCCCCCCCCCCCCAAATGCAACAATGTACCACCTGTTACAAAACACTACCCTAGCAACAATAGATCCACCCCAGCAACAATAGATCCCACAGCGCCAATAAGTCCCATAAATAATATTAGACACCCCCAGCAACACTAGACCCACACCAGCAACAATAGACCCACCCCAGCAACAATAATTTCTCCCAGCAATACTAAATATCCCCAGCAACACTAGAGCCCCAATGCAACATTATATCCCCCCATGCAACAATGTACCACCTGTTACAAAACACTACCCTAGCAACAATAGATCCACCCCTGCAACAATAGAACCCCAGCAACAACAACAGATTTCCCAGCAGCCAGCATCAATAGACCTCTCCCTCAACAATTGCCCAACCAGCAACAATAGACCCCCACAGAAAAACTGATTCTTGCCAGAATACCCCAGTACCCATTGCCATTACATATATTCAGAGCTGGAGGTGCCGGAAGTGCGTTCCCCCGCGTTCCTGCTGAAAAAAAGCCCTGTGTGTACGAGGCTTTACCAACTATTCCTGTTCTGGTGGCAACTTTTTTCATTTTTTTTCAGCACTTTCAGTCCTGGCAAAAATAGTCACTAGATCCCTACACTAGAAAATGCAATGGTGCGCCTTATTGACAAACAGCAAGCTGTGGAAGAAGTACGGCCAAATATCAACCTTAGAAGCTGAAGTCAATATTAGCACAATGGAGCGCATGGGTCTAAGAAGAGCTCCGAGGATAACACAAGCAGACTCCAGGGGGACCTTTCTTTGGACCACCTTACAGGAGGAGGTAAGACGGTATATTTACATGTGATAAAGGTTTGGAGGTCCTTCCACCTTCCTGGCTGTGGACTCACCACACTTATGCCGCGTACACACGGTCCGAATTTCCCGACAACAAACGTCCGATGGGAGCTTGTTGTCGGAAACTCCGACCGTATGTAGGCTCCATCGGACATTTGCTGTCGGAATTTCCGACAACAAAAATTTGAGAGCTGGTTCTCTTCTTTCCGACAACAAAATTCCTTCTGGTAAATTCCGATTTTGTGTAGACAATAGACATGAGAGCCGTCGCAAAATTTGTTTCGTTCCGTTTCGTATTAAAAAAAAAATCGTAATTCGTGTACGGAATTCAATTCGGATTCGTACGAAATACGAATTTCGTACGACACGTATAACGAACGATTCGACCGGAAATGTACTTCCCCACCCAATTCCAGCAGCAATCTCTCTATAATGTCGGATCTTTTCTCTCTATAATGTCGAATCTTTTCTCTCTATAATGTCGGATCTTTTCTCTCTATAATGTCGGATCTTTTCTCTCTATAATGTCGGATCTTTTCTCTCTATAATGTCGGATCTTTTCTCTCTATAATGTCGGATCTTTTCTCTCTATAATGTCAAATCTTTTCTCTCTATAATGTCAAATCTTTTCTCTCTATAATGTCAAATCTTTTCTCTCTATAATGTCGAATCTTTTCTCTCTATAATGTCGAATCTTTTCTCTCTATAATGTCAAATCTTTTCTCTCTATAATGTCAAATCTTTTCTCTCTATAATGTCAAATCTTTTCTCTCTATAATGTCAAATCTTTTCTCTCTATAATGTCAAATCTTTTCTCTCTATAATGTCGAATCTTTTCTCTCTATAATGTCGAATCTTTTCTCTCTATAATGTCGAATCTTTTCTCTCTATAATGTCGGATCTTTTCTCTCTATAATGTGAATCTTTTCTCTCTATAATGTCGAATCTTTTCTCTCTATAATGTCGAATCTTTTCTCTCTATAATGTCGAATCTTTTCTCTCTATAATGTCGAATCTTTTCTCTCTATAATGTCAAATCTTTTCTCTCTATAATGTCGAATCTTTTCTCTCTATAATGTCGAATCTTTTCTCTCTATAATGTCGAATCTTTTCTCTCTATAATGTGAATCTTTTCTCTCTATAATGTCAAATCTTTTCTCTCTATAATGTCAAATCTTTTCTCTCTATAATGTCAAATCTTTTCTCTCTATGTAGAATAATCTTGGACTAATAGAGTTAAGGTTAGTTAGATTCGACCAAAAAATATTTACCTATCGCTTTGTCGAATCTTCATGTCTTATTTGGTAGTTTGGATTCGGATAATTTGGAGCCGAAATTCGTAAACGAAACTTCGTAAACGAAACTTTGTATCTCGTACAGAATTCGTATCCGTAAAAATTTGTAATTCGGATTCGTACAAATGTACGAATTTGGAAAAATTCGTACAAATTTTCGATTCGTACGAAACTAATCGCACATGTCTAGTAGACAATACCGACGCGCAAAATTCCACGCATGCTCTGAATCTAATACGAGACGGGAGCGCTCGGTCTGGTAAAACTAGCGTTCGTAATGGAGATGGCACATTGGTCACACTGTAACAGACTGAAAAGCACGAAGACTGAAAAGCGCGAATCGTCTTTCACCAAACTTTACTAACATGACTTGGTATTGAACTTCCCTTTTTATATAGTGCCGTCGTACGTCTTGTACATCTCCGCGTTCTTGGCGTTCGGAATTTCCGACAACATTTGTGTGGCCGTGTGTATGCAAGACAAGTTTGAGCCGACATTCCGTCGTAAAAAAAAAAAAGTCCACGGTTTTTTTGGTCGGAATTTCCGGCATATATTGCTCCTGTGTATTTCAGGTTTGCCCTCAGTGTACCGGGTGGTGGATTGCCCATCTCTTGCTAGTCTTCTGTTGCAAGCACCAAGTATGTGATGTTGTCTTCAACCCTTCCTGTGTACCAATAGAAAGTATTTCTACATGAATTACACAACTGCTTGTTTTATCACCGTCCTGTTACAGACTGTCCTTTATCAGGGCCGCCATCAGGGGGGTACAGTCAGTACACCTGTAAGGGGCCCGGATGGCAACCCCCTTTTTATTTCGTTTTTGTAAGGGGCCCAGAGGTCCCCAGAGGCCCGGAGGTCCCCAGGGCCCCGGATGGCAACCCCCCTTTTTCATTTATTTTTTATTTAAAAAAAATATATATTTTTTTTTATAATTATTTTTTACTTATTTATTTTTTGTAAGGGGCCCAGAGGTCCCCAGAGGCACGGAGGTCCCTAGGGCCCCCGGATGGCAACCCCCCTTTTTTATTTATATTTTTATAAAAAAGAATTCAAGGGAAAGTGCAAAAATAAAATCAACAATCAATCAACAATAAAAATAAAATAAAATGAACAATAAAATTTTTTTTTTAAGGGAAAGTGTAAAAATCAAATGAACAATCATTTTTTTTAAAGGGAAAGTGTAAAAATAAAATGAACAATGAAAAAAATTAAAAAGGGAAAGTGTAAACATAAAATGAACAATGAAAAAAATTAAAGGGAAAGTCTAAACATAAAATGAACAATATTTTTTTTTTTTTTTAAGGGAAAGTGTAAAAATGAAATCAACAATAAATCAACAATAAAAATAAAATAAAATGAACAATAATTTTTTTTTTTAAGGGAAAGTGTAAAAATAAAATCAGCAATAAAAACAAAAAATTAAAGGGAAAGTGTAAAAATAAAATCAACAATAATTGTATTTATTTTTTTAAAGTGCCCCATTCCCTCGTTCTCGCACGCAGAAGCGAACGCATACGTAGGTCGCGCCCGCAGATGTAAACAGCGTTCAAACCACACATGTTGAGGTATCACTGCGATTTTTAGAGTGAGAGCGACAATTCTAGCGCTAGATCTCCTCTGTAACTCTAAACTGGTCACCTGCCGCTTATGAAGATTTTAAAGTTCTGTAGTTCGGCGCCATTCCACGAACGGATTTTAAAGCGTGACATGTTAGGTATCTATTTACTCGGTGTAACATCATCTTTCATATTATACAAAAGAATTGGGGTAAATATTGTGTTTTGGTTTTTTTAATTCATGAAAGTGTTTTTTTTTTTCCCCCCAAAAAATAAATAAAATCGCATTTGAAAAATTGCTGCGCAAATACTGTGCAACATAAAAAAATTGCAACGACCGCCATTTTATTCCCTAGGGTCCCTGCTTAAAAAAAGTATATGTTCGGGGGTACTGAGTAATTTTCTAGCCAAAAAATAATTATTATTTTTACATGTAGGAGAGAAATGCGCCAAAATTGGCTTTGGGTGACAGGTGGCTAAAGTGGACCTTCACCCATTTAAATAACTCATTTGCATCTGGCTCCTCCCCCTTTCCACAATTAAGTAATACAAATCTTTATTTGTCATTGTCGACACTTTTGGTGCCTGCGCAAAATTTCCGTCTTTCTCGCCAAATGATGTTGCCCTCCCCTGTCACTGATGGCTCATGTGATTTTGGGAACTGCCGGACACCTGAGGCATGTCTGCGCATGCGCGTGGGTTTTCCTGCGTATGCTTGAAGTCAACAAAGGGTATGAGGTCCCAGATCTGAGAGGCGCATGTGCTAGAAACACCCCCCTCCATGCGTTTGCTGATCTGCTGCAGGTTTCTGCTGGGTCCCAAAGGCCGGGCAGAGCTCTTTGGCGCATCTGTGCACATGGCAGATTTTTTAAACATGGCGGCACTGAATGGGGGCGGGGCCAATTCACGGGTAACCAAAGCTCCTCTTTAACATTACATAGCAGGGAAGACATCAGTTATGGAGCTTCCAGAAAAACAGCGACTAAAATGTGAGCAGCAATTTTTTTTTTTTTTTTTTCATTTATAAATTTATTCAAACATATAGACATATCACAAATCTGACATTACATAAACAAATAGATATTCCAAATAAGCTAGGGGGTAAACCAAAGCATATATATATCAATACCAAGGGGGGGGTATTCAATCCCCTCTAATTAACCTTCTTGATTTTGAAGCCCACACAACAAAAAATAAATAAATAAATAAATAAATAAAAAAAGAAGAAAAAAAGGAACGATACTCCTATCGACCATAAATATATAATCAAGCATCTCCTCTCCTTACCCCCTTATCTACAATCTCATCTATAACCAGATCCATCTCCATCTCTTAGTTACATTTATGATCTATTAATTCAGCGAGACAAAAATAGAGACAACAAACAAAACACCCAAAAAAAAACAAAAAAACAAAAGGGAACAATGTAGGACCTAATATGGAAAGAATTCCCATCGGGAGACCCCCAGGTACTTCCCCCAATGCCATCCGGCTGATTAGACAAGTACTTCCATGCCTCCCCCTTGATTATCCTAGTTTGTATCAAGGAGGGTTCTTCCCTCTTCTGAGGCTAGGAAGGCATTCCAAGAAGACCAAGTCCTGGAATAGCATTCCTGCTGGTGGCGTGCAGAAAGCACTAGGTCTTCTAATTGGCTTATTTCTTTAACTTTACGTATCCACATTCCTATCGTCGGCGGTATTACTGATTTCCATTTCAGAGGGATGCACGCTTTAGCGGCATCTAACAAGTGGCCTATGCAAGATTCTCTGTATTCTTTCCCTGTTATCTGGTTCGCGTGTAAAAGAAAAAACGCCGGCTCCTCCGGTATCCTTTGGTCTGAACAAATTTGGAGAATTCGTCTAACCTCCATCCAAAATTTTCTCAATTTGGGACAGCTCCAGAAAATATGTAACATAGTACCTTTCTCCACCTGACATCTCCAGCACAAGTCTGAAGTGTCAGGGTAGATTTTCTTTAAACTCACTGGTGTTCTATACCATCTGGTAAGGATCTTAAAATTCGTTTGTTGTATTTTAACACATATTGAGGATTCATGTGTGAACCCAAAAATGTGCTGTAGCTGTTCCGAGCTGAAAGATTCTCCCAATTCCCTTTCCCGGTCCTGAACACATTTCAGAGACTGAATTTCAGGCAGTATCGTCAGTATTTCATAGCTAGCCGATAGAGTATGTGACATTTTCCCCTCCTCTGCACATAATTTCTCAAATCTGTTAAATGGTCTATCAAATTGTCCCGGAGATGGGAGGGTGCTAAAGAAGTGGGTAATCTGTACAGCATTCCAGAACTTTTAATCTAAAGTCATTTCTTTGTTCAATTAATTCTCCAATTGTCAACCAAACTCCTCCCTTAATGTAATTAGATGCTTGTATACATCCCTTATTCACCAGGTGTCTAAATGCCACATCCTCATAACCTGGTGTGAAAAGAGGATTCCCCAGTATTGGGTACAGGGGGGACGTGGTAGGAGTTATGCCAATCATAGGGAGAATCTTAGAGCAAAGTTTCGCCGTGTTTCCTATTAAGGGGTGTTTGGTCACCTCTCTAGGTAAAAAGGGGAAACACCATGGAGTTCTGCCTAGAGGTATTGATATTTGGCCCTGCTCAATCTGAACCCATAGCTTAAAATCTCTATGTCTATTCCAATCAATGACTCTGCTCAAATGTATTGCTTGATAGTATCTCCTTATATCTGGTACCGCCAATCCCCCATTTCTTTTAGGGAGCATTAATTGCTTCCGTTGCACCCGGGGATGTTTGCTTGCCCAGATAAAGTCAAAAATTAATTTCTTGCTCTGTTTAAAGTAGATAGGCGGGATATACACCGGTAGGGCTTGTAATAAATATAAAAATTTAGGGAGAATGCTCATCTTGATGATGTTACAGCGTCCTAACCATGTGTATAGACCAGCATTCCACTTATTTAATAATATCTTAATTTTTTGCAACAATGGGGGAAAGTTTAACTCAAAAATCTTAGCTATGTTCGGCGGAATAAAAGTGCCCAAATATGTTAGTGCTTTTTAGTCCACTTAAACTTAAAGTTTTGTTCCAGTTGCGTAGCCAGCGTTTGTGGTAAATTAACCCCCATTGCCTCTGATTTGTCAAAATGAATGCGAAGATTGGAAAGCCGACCATATTTCTCAAATTCCCTCATTATATTGGGGATCGTAATCAGAGGATTCGTCAGCGAAAATAGTATATCATCAGCATACGCCGAGATTTTACTTTCAATATTCCCTATATGTACTCCTGCAACGTCCTGATTTGAACGTACTGTACACAGAAGCGGTTCCAATGACAGGGCAAATAGGAGTGGCGACAGGGGGCACCCCTGTCGTGTCCCGTTTGAAATTGGAAAGGTCTCTGATAGTATGCCATTAGCCTGTACCTGGGCCCTCGGGCACGAATAGATGGAGGAGATCCATTGTAGCATCCTACTTCCGAAGCCTCCATGTCGTAAAACCGCTAACATAAAACTCCAGTTTACCCTGTCAAAGGCCTTCTCCGCGTTTAGGAAAACACATTGTAGCTGCGTTGCATTTACTATCTGTAGTAGGTTGATAACTTTTGTAGTGTTATCACGTGCTTCTCGTGTGGGCACAAATCCCACCTGATCAAGATGTATCAAATTAGGGATATACTTTTGAATCCTATTTGCTAAAATTTTAGTGAAAAGTTTAAGATCGAGATTAAGCAAAGAGATTGGTCTATAGCTTCCGCAAGAAGTTGGATCTTTTCCCTCTTTTAAGATAACCGAGATATGAGCTAGCAGGGTGTCTTTGGCCAATGTTGCTGATGACCCTAGTGCATTAAATAGCTTAAGCATATATTGAGCTAGGGATGTAAAAAGTGTTTTATAGTATTGGGCCGTTAGGCCGTCCGGCCCTGGTGCTTTATCCAGTTTAGTGGAGTTTACTACTCTTTGTAATTCTTCCATAGTTATAGGTTTTTCAAGATCATCCCTATCTTCCTCTGTTAGATGGGGCATAGCTGATGATACAAGATACGAATCTATCTGCTCCTGTGTGGGGGGCTTTGTCTGTATATTATAAAGGGACTCGTAAAATTCCTGAAATTTCTGTGCTATTTCTTTTGGTTTCGTAGCCCTACCTTGGCTAGATGAAATAAGACATGGGATATAATTCTTTAATTTCTGCTCCCGTAGGGTCCTAGCCAGTAATTTCCCACATTTATCTCCAGACTCATATGAGAATCTTTTACAGACCTGTATTGTCGCTTTAGCTTTAAAAAAAAGGAGTTCTGAAATTTGTGTCCGTTTGTTACCAAGATCCCTCTCTAGAGAGGGGGATCGTGTCCGTTTATGTCGAGCCTCCAGTGTGGCTAGTTCTTCAAGAAGTAGCTTTAGCTGTTCTGTACGTTTTCTCTTAATCCTGGCCCCCTGTTTAATTAATACCCCGCGAATAACCGCCTTATGAGCTTCCCAAATAATACCTGGGTCGCAGTCTGAAGTATCGTTTGTGGCAAAATAAAATCCTAATTCCTTAGTAACATCCTCCAAGATGCTTTGATCCTGTAGAAGGCTTTCATTCAATCTCCACTGTTTGGACCAAATCATCATGGGGTCCCCCAGGACATATGTCATAAGTATGGGTGCATGGTCTGACCAAGTGATTAAACCTATGTCAGCCTTCTGTATTGAGTGCAATTGGGCGTGTGGAACAAGGAAATAGTCTATTCGCAAATATGATTTGTGGGGATTAGAATAGAAAGTGTAATCTTTCAGTAGGATGAAGCAGCCGCCAAATATCCACCAGTTGGTTTCTATGGAGAATTTGAGAAATATGATTACGCCTACTAAAGGAGATTGATGATGACCCCAGGGTGGTATCTTCTGTTGGGACTAATGGTATATTAAAATCTCCCCCTAAAATCAGATGTCCTTCAGTAAACTCCATCAGTCGCTTAAGCACCTTACCTAGAAAAGTCTCCTGACGCTCATTAGGAGCATATAATGTTGCTAACGTTACCCCTACCTCTCCCACCTTACCTTTCACAAACAGAAAACGACCTGCCGCGTCCCCAACTACATCTATACAGGACCAGGGTATTCTCCCTGAGACCAGAATAGAAACCCCCTTAGACTTAGCCATTTGATTAGTTGAGTGGTAGACCATTGGAAATAGATGACTTTTTAAAATTGGTATTTTATCATCTCTGAAATGTGTCTCTTGTATAAATGCAACGTCCGTTTTCAGACGCTGTAAATCATGTAAAAGTACCCGTCTTTTCTCCGGCGTATTTAGCCCTTTGGCATTAAGTGAAAGCACATTTAGGGTCTCCATATCCTACCGATGACAAAAAAATAAATAAAAAAATTGGCCCCCCTATACCTAAAGTTAATAGTTGTTTATCACTATAAAACAAGACGCTCACCGGATAAACAGTATTTGAGCGTCAATCTATTTGGAGATATAGGTCAAACATGGACAGAATTAGAGCTCTCCAAGAACCCCCACCCCTCCCCAAGCTCCCAATACCTAGGAGGGGAAAAGGGGGGGGGTACGAAGAAGAGAGAGAGAGGCGAATACCGTCAGTAACTTCATTATTAACTATATTCATAATTCTATTTCTGACTTTTATATGGTTACTTAATAGTATTAAATAGAGGTATACACCCCATAGTGTTTACAATCCTTATATGGGACTTCCTGAAAATCCCTGCCTTGTAAAATACATCCCTCAATAGAGTCCCTCTACTGTGAGGGAGAGTTCCCTCTTCCCTCTGCTAATTTCCTCTCTCTCTCCTCCACCCCCCCCCCCTCCACCCCAACCTCTAGTCTGCTACACGGCCTACAAATTCACCCTCCCTCCCGTGAGCAGCAATTTTAAATCTTTTTTTTTTTTTTATGTCGTGCGACACGAATGGGAAGATGTAACAAAACGTAAAAAAGGTGTTTTCACAATTTGGCTACAAAAGTGGAAATACAATTTAACTCCTTGCGTACCACCGGGCACTTTTACCCCCTTCCTGCCCAGGCCAATCTTCAGCTTTCAGCGCTCTCACACTTTGAGTGACAATTGCGCGGTCATGTGACACTCTACTCATAGGACATTTGTTGTATCATTTTTCTCACACAAATAGAGATTTATTTTGGTGTTTAATCACTGCTGGGGTTTTATTTTTTGCTAAAAAAAAAACGAAAAAAGACAGAAAATTTAGAAAAAAAAAAAAGTTTGTCTTTGTTTCTGTTATAACATTTTGTAAATAAGTAATTTTTCTCCTTCATTGATGGGCACTGATGAGGAGGCACTAATATGCAGCACTGATAGGTGCCACTGATGGGTACTGATAGGCAGCACTGAAGGGCACTGATAGGTGGCACTGATATGCAGCACTGATTGGCACTGATAGGCGACACTGAAGGGCACTGATGAGGAGGCACTGATATGCAGCACTGATAGAAGGCACTGATTGGCACTGATATGCAGCCCTAAAAGGAGGCACTGATTGGCACCGATAGGCGACACTGATGGGCACTGATGAGGCACACTGATGAGATGGCACTGAAGGGCACTGATGAGGCACTGATATGCAGCACTGATGAGCACTGATAGGAGGCACTGATATGCAGCACTGATAGAAGGCACTGATTGGCACTGATAGGTGGCACTGATATGCAGCACTGATAGGAGGCACTGATGGGCACTGATAGGTGGCACTGATTTGCAGCCCTATTAGGAGGCACACTGATGGGCACTGATGAGGCACACTGATGAGATGGCACTGAAGGGCACTGATATGCAGCACTTATGAGCACTGATAGGTGGCACTGATATGCAGCACTGATTGGCACTAATAGGCGACACTGAAGGGCACTGATGAGGAGGCACTGATATGCAGCACTGATAGAAGGCACTGATTGGCACTGATATGCAGCACTGATAGAAGGCACTGATTGGCACTGATAGGTGGCACTGATATGCAGCACTGATAGAAGGCACTGATTGGCACTGATAGGTGGCACTGATATGCAGCACTGATAGGAGGCACTGGTGGGCACTGATAGGTGGCACTGATATGCAGCCCTATTAGGAGGCACTGATAGGCGACACTGATGGGCACTGATGAGGCACACTGATGAGATGGCACTGAAGGGCACTGATGAGCACTGATAGGAGGCACTGATAGGTGGCACTGATATTCAGCACTGATTGTCACTGATAGGCGACACTGAAGGGCACTGATATGCAGCACTGATAGAAAGCACTGACTGGCACTGATATGCAGCACTGATAGAAGGCACTGATTGGCACTGATATGCAGCCCTAATAGGAGGCACTAATTGTCACTGATAGGCGACACTGATGGGCACCGATGAGGCACACTGATGAGGAGGCACTGATAGGTGGCACTGATATTCAGCACTGATTGTCACTGATAGGCGACACTGAAGGGCACTGATGAGGAGGCACTGATATGCAGCACTGATAGAAAGCACTGATTGGCACTGATATGCAGCACTGATAGAAGGCACTGATTTGCACTGATATGCAGCACTGATAGAAGGCACTGATTGGCACTGATATGCAGCCCTAATAGGAGGCACTAATTGTCACTGATAGGCGACACTGATGGGCACTGATGATGCACACTGAGATGGCACTGATATGCAGCACTGATGAGCACTGATAGGTGGCACTGATGAGCAGGCATTGATGGGCACTGAAAGGCAGCACTGACTGGCATGACTGCTGAGCACTGATTGGCATCACTGCTTGGCACGGTTGGGGCTGCACTGATGATCAGTGCCCTGAATACCTGTACAGTCTCCCCGCTGATCGGCTCTCCTCACAGGCTACATGCCATTTCCTTGTTTAAATGTGATGAGCTGTGATTGGACACAACTGATCACATGGGTAAGGAGCTTCGTCGTCGGCTCTTTACTGAGATACGTGATGCGTCGTGAAGCGCGGTGAGAGTGAGACGACAACATATGACGTTGTCCCACAACAAGAGAGCCGTCACTGCCATATGAATGGTGGGAGGTGCATTAAAGCAACTAAACTGCTTCTGAGCACCAAAAACTCTGTTTAATACATTTGTAATTTTCAAAGCAAACTTCTCCATCCATCCATCCATCCCTATATTATTCATTTTGTTGGCAAATCACTTTGAAAGACGCCCCCCCTGGCATTCTCCATCTTGAGTAAGGGCAGATGATTCTTGTAGCATTTACCTGGAATCCGTCTGCCCTTAGCTCAGGCATGCAGGCAGGGGGGGTGTGCTTAGCTGAGAAAGCCCCTCCTCCTATGAAGACAACTGCCATGTATGACATGATATACTTACAGGAAGATCCAACATAACAAGCGTATGTGTGTTTTACAAGGAAAATTCTAGCCGCGAACGCCGTAAACCAGCATGCGCTCTACGGCTGCCGGAAGTGATGTCATTAGGACTCGTAGCCGGAAATTACGTCAGCGCGTTTCGCCCTCCACGAGGTCCCTGATGAGGCCTTAGAGGAGGGCAAAATGCGTTGACGCGCGACGCTGTACCCAAATAAACTTGATGCCCCCCCACAAATAGAGCTTTCTTTTGGTGGTTTTGATCACCTCTGCGTTTTTTATTTTTTGCGCTATAAACAAATAAATATCGTCAATTTAAAAAAAAAATATATATATATATTGTGAGGGGGTTAGCTCGGCAGCGGGTGTGTGTGACCCCCGAGATGGGCTCCCCACACAAAAACAGGCCCAGCAAACGGTGGTTGTGGTTTTCAAAATCAAAAAGGTGCGGTTTATTTTCTATTTACAGTGACAAAACACAGCAAAGCAAAAGAAACATAAACAAAATAAATCCTGGTCAACTTGACCTCTGACTAAACATACAGGTTTCCTAACTAACAACTGGGATCAGCCTAGTGCTGTCCTAGTCCCTAAGTCCCTGGTTTTAAATGTCCAAGCAAATAGCCACACAGGCTTTGTCTCACCGCACAAGGGTTCACTCTCTCCAGGAAGTCCACACAGGTCTGGTTCCAGGCATGAGCAAACATCTAATGAAGCTGGGAGTTCTTATAGAGGCCTAAATGAGCTGACAAGCTTCAGCTGGTCTCATCAACTCCCTGTCTGTACGACGCCCCACACTCTCCCTAGAGGTATGAGTCATCCATGAGCCCACTAGCCTTATACAACTCTCCACCTAGTTGTATAAGTCGGCGTAAAGCCTGAATCTGGGCGAAATATATCTACCCCCCTGGATGCAACCAGGTGACTTTACCTTCCTGCTGTCACAATATATATATATATATATATATATATGTAGCGTCCTCCTCACCCCGACCTCTTTAGCTAGGGGTATGTCGAGCGACAGAGTGAGGTGCGCTACGGCCCATGTCCTCCCCATGCATGTGGGTGAGGTGAAGGCCAATATCAATCTTTTCCTCGGGCCAAATGTGTGCTGGTTATGAGGGTCAGTCCTTCCGTGCCGGAATCTCCCTTTGTTCCCATCAACAGAGTCCATACACCCATCAAAGTCCAAACTCAGGTTTATTGCGTATCTCCACATACAGTCAAATGCAACGGCAGGATACGATGGGGAAGCAGGTCGAGGCACTGTACAGGTTCCTAGTCCCTACACTCCCTGTGCTATGACCAGGGGTTGCAGGAGTCTTGATGGAAGCTCCTCCGCTGCCCTGAAGCCCATATCAGGGGAAGATGTCCTCCAAGGGAGTTACTGAAGGCCCATCCGTCACCGGGTTGACGCTACACCGGGTCTTCGGACGGGTGACCCCCCCCAGCCTCCTCACCTCAGATGCGGGTCCCCTCGCAAGGGGCGCCCTGGAGCAACTTCACCCTTGCGGGACCCAGTCGGAGTCACCGGGTCCCAGGCCTCCTTAATAGTACCTCACCCCAGGCTGAAGGTGCCCGGGATGGACTCCATCTTCGTTCCGACCAGGCCTTGGGCGCCTAGGCCGGAACCTTGAACCGCCCGCACCCAGGCCTAAGGTGCCTGGGTGCGTGAAGGGGTGACCCCCTCCCACAAGAACAACAGACAGGCGACGACTACCTCGTGGCGCGGGCGTCTCCCCCTTTTATATCCTCCCATCGACACCACGGCGGGTTCCCCGCCCCAGCCGTACCATCGCCAGGAAGGAACCAAAAAAAAGGGTAACACTGTGATAGCGATTCTACCTCGAGCCAGCAGGTACACTGACACCCACTGGTCAAAGAGAATATTACACCACCCAATCCTCCACGAATAAGAAAAGGGGTCTAATCCCTGACATAATTACACACCTGGGTCTCTCTACCCCCAGGTGTATCCCACTAACTTTGAAGACCCCGCTACACACTCCCCCTGGTGATTTGACGCTGGTCCCCAGCGTCAGGTGCACACCCATGTCTCCCAAGGAGGGGTGACATGAAGTGGGCCCCAGAGGCTATCCCTAATATTTTGGATACTGTATGTGCCAAGACCTGCTCAAAAAAAAAACCTATAAAACATTAAAACTTTTGTATAAAACATCTGTCATGTACACATATACAATCCCTCCCGTCACTGTCTAAGAACCACCCCATACTCAGTAGTCTTGACCGACGAATCTCCTGCAGAAGGGAAACAAAAAACATCCTAACACTCTGTGTTAACTTGGCATGAGTGGGTCCGTCAGCTGAGAGACCCACTCACTCCAATAAGTAAGTAATGCATGTGTAACATTTTCAAACAACCGTTGCACAACACTGCCACCTGGTGACAGCGCTGCGGTAATGACACTTGGTTAGATCTTCATTCTTCCTGCTTTCCTACTCTAATTCTACCCCAAAAGTCTCTGCCTTTGGCACATGAAGAAAAGGGAGAAAAAAAACAACAGCTCCCAAATCTCCAGTGAGTAAAAGAAAAGCCCAAATCAAAACAAAAGTAGGGCACAGTTCTAGGCGTCTGGGAATGTCTCTTCCAGAAAGTTTCAATAGCAACAAGATAGGAGCTCACTTTTCCTATAAATAGAACCTTGGATCCGGCAGAAACAGGGGCTTCAGGTGCCCGTCAAACACTTCCACTGAATACTCAACATCCTCTCCATCTTTCCTGCAGATGAGCACCTTATCGGCATGAATATGGCGCCCAAGTCTCCAATCAGCTCTGCAGTCCTTGAACTTTTTAGACACAGGCGGCGAACATGACAGGTATCGCCTGGCATGGGGTACTTTAAGCTTTTCCCATACAAACTCGTCATACCACCTTGGTCGCAGGACCTCGACTTCATACAATAGGTCCCGAGGCAAGTAGGGGTACTCCCACCCATATTCACGGGCGACTCTCTGGGAGAAAAGTCTCTGCAACCTGGCTAGAGGCGGCATCACATCTCGCTCACCTTCTCCTGGCTGTACGATGGCCTCCGGGTGCCGAGGTACCTTTACCATCTCGGGTTTCTTTGTCTTTGGTGCCCGCAATGAAGCACGCTGCATCCCCACCATCAGAGCGGGTGATGTAGTTGAATGCGGAAAGTTGGTCGGAGGACTAGATTTCCTCGGGAACTCCGGGGCCTTTCCGTGTGTGGTTCAACCTCAAAAAGAAACTCCTTGCATGCTTCGCATCGCCCGAATGGCTTTAGTTGGACCACCAGTCCCGAGCATCCGGGACAGATCACACCGAGGGCCTCTGTGTCTCTGCATGAATACAAAGCCAACTGTCCTCGGGGCCTGAGCCTTATCCCCGTGTCTGTAATGGATGCAGCAAATGCAGTCATCTTGAAAGGATAAGGTACCGTCATCCACGGGGAGCCTGAGTTCACTCCGACCACTTGCTGCTCCATCACATGCTGACCTCGCGCCGGAGTCTCCACGTGCATCTCCACACGTGGTCAGACTCCTCCCACGACTTGCACGTTTTCGCGGGCTTCCTTCAGTCTCCTCCCACGAATTGCGTAGTCATGGGGTGCCTCGTGGCGCAGTGCAGCAAAAGTCCCCACATGTAGTTCGTCACACGGCTGGACTCCTCCCTCTTCCCGCTCTTTCTGCATGGGCCTCTCCCAGTTTTTTTCAGGGAAATTTCCACGACTTCGAGCACAGGGATGCACTTTGGCCAATCACATGGCCGACCTGCTCGGACCTCCTCCAGGCAGCAAAGTTCAAACACAGCCGTTCCAAACCTCAGGGTTAACACACGTTCGTATCCCGGACGAGCCCCCACGTGTAGCGTCCTCCTCACCCCGACCTCTTTAGCTAGGGGTATGTCGAGCGACAGAGTGAGGTGCGCTACGGCCCATGTCCTCCCCATGCATGTGGGTGAGGTGAAGGCCAATATCAATCTTTTCCTCGGGCCAAATGTGTGCTGGTTATGAGGGTCAGTCCTTCCGTGCCGGAATCTCCCTTTGTTCCCATCAACAGAGTCCATACACCCATCAAAGTCCAAACTCAGGTTTATTGCGTATCTCCACATACAGTCAAATGCAACGGCATGATACGATGGGGAAGCAGGTCGAGGCACTGTACAGGTTCCTAGTCCCTACACTCCCTGTGCTATGACCAGGGGTTGCAGGAGTCTTGATGGAAGCTCCTCCGCTGCGCTGAAGCCCATATCAGGGGAAGATGTCCTCCAAGGGAGTTACTGAAGGCCCATCCGTCACCGGGTTGACGCTACACCGGGTCTTCGGACGGGTGACCCCCCCCCGCAGCCTCCTCACCTCAGATGCGGGTCCCCTCGCAAGGGGCGCCCTGGAGCAACTTCACCCTTGCGGGACCCAGTCGGAGTCACCGGGTCCCAGGCCTCCCTAATAGTACCTCACCCCAGGCTGAAGGTGCCCGGGATGGACTCCATCTTCGTTCCGACCAGGCCTTGGGCGCCTAGGCCGGAACCTTGAACCGCCCGCACCCAGGCCTAAGGTGCCTGGGTGCGTGAAGGGGTGACCCCCTCCCACAAGAACAACAGACAGGCGACGACGACCTCGTGGCGTGGGCGTCTCCCCCTTTTATATCCTCCCATCGACACCACGGCTAGTTCCCCGCCCCAGCCGTACCATCGCCAGGAAGGAACCAAAAAAAAGGGTAACACTGTGATAGCGATTCTACCTCGAGCCAGCAGGTACACTGACACCCACTGGTCAAAGAGAATATTACACCACCCAATCCTCCACGAATAAGAAAAGGGGTCTAATCCCTGACATAATTACACACCTGGGTCTCTCTACCCCCAGGTGTATCCCACTAACTTTGAAGACCCCACTACACATATATACTGGTATATATTTTTCTGCTATAACAGTGTTTCTCAACTCCAGTCCTCCAGGCGCCCCAAGCAGGTCATGTTTTCAGGCTCTCCATTGGTTTGCACAGGTGATTTGATCGGTTTCACTGCCTTAGTAATTACCACAGCCGTTTCATCTGAGGGAAATCCTGAAAACATGACCTGTTGGGGCGCCTCGAGGACTTGAGGAGTTGAGAAACGCGGTGCTATAAAATATCCAATAAAAAATAAAATAAAAATCGAATTTCTTCAGGAATTAGGGACAATATTCTGCTACATGTTTTTTGGTAATACAATCCCAATAAGAGTATATTGATTGGTTTGTGCAAAAGTTATCAAAAGTTATCGCGTCTACAAACTATGGGATTGATTTTTTTATTTATTTTTTATGGCGGCGATTAACGGCTGCGATATTGCGGTGGACAAATCAGACACTAACTGACACTTTTTGGGGACCAGTGATACTAATACAGTGATCGGTGCTAAAAATATGCACTGTCACTGTACTAATGAGGGTTAACATCAGGGGGGCTATTAAAGGGTTAAATTTGTTCCTAGCAAGTGCTTGTGTACTGTGGGGGGAGGTGCTTTTACTAAGGGAAGGCATTGATCCTATTGACAGATTAGCGATATGTGTGCCGGTGTACTAAACAATCGGCGGGTGCCAGTGGACAGGGCTGCTGTTAGAAATCACGGGGGGCCCATACAGCCTACCTGACAGGGCCCCCCTCCTTTTTTTTATTTTTATCTTTTAACAACCTTGTTGGGGGGCCTCCGGTGAAATATCAAGGGTCTAAACCAGGGGTCTCAAACTGGTGGCCATCCAGCTGTTGCGAAACTACAAGTCCCATCATGCCTCTGCCTGTGGGGAGGTCATGCTTGTAGCTTTCAGCCTTGCAATGCCTCATGGGACTTGTAGTTTCGCAACAGCTGGAGGGGCCGCCAGTTTGAGACCCCCTGCTCTAAACAGACCGAGACTCCTCAGTCCCTTTCTCTGGACAGTGAATGAACAGGGAAGCGCTCTGAGGCTCCCTGTTCATTCACAAAACTGAAGCATAGTAAACACAATTGACTATGCTTCAGCGATGAATGGACACACGGAGTGATTGGTGCCAATCACTCAATGTGTTCATTCAGGAAAGGAAGGGGCTCCATCCTAAAAAATCCCCCTGCGTACCCTCAGCAGATGCTGGCGGGAGAGGAGAAGGAGGGAAGCTGGCAATGCTGCAGGGGAGGGGGTAACATAGGAAGGCCTGGAAAGTGGAGGGGGGGATGGGGATGCAGTGCAGCCAGAGGAAGAAAAAGGAGAAGCCAGAAGAGGTGCAGGGGGAGCCACAAGAGTTAGAAATAAGGCAGTACAGCCATCACTCCTGCTCGGCAGGCGCCTGGGCCCCAATTTTGAACTGATGGGGCCAGGGCCCGGTACAAGAGGGCTGGCTATACTGCCTTATCAGCAGCTCTGCAGGCGGACATCGAGTCTGCGGTACCCGCCGCTGGGCTCCCGCTGTTTGTGATCACAGCGGGGGGTGAGACGCCACCAGCGCCCTACCCAAAAGAGCCAGATCACGTGTATATATATATACAGTATCTCACAAAAGTAAGTACACCCCTCCCATGTGTGTAAATCTTTTCATGTGACAACACTGAAGAAATGACACTTTGCTACAATGTAAAGTAGTGAGTGTACAGCTTGTATAACGGTGTAAATTTCCTCTCCCCTCAAAATAACTCAACACACAGCCATTAATGTCTAAACCGCTGGCCACAAAAGTGAGGACACCCCTAAGTGAAAATCTCCAAATTGGGCCCAATTAGCCATTTTCCCTCCCCGGTGTCATGTGACTCGTTAGTGTTACAAGGTCTTAGGTGTGAATGGGGAGCAGGTGTGATAAATTTGGTGTTATCGCTCTCACTCTCTCTTACTGGTCACTGGAAGTACAACATGGCACCTCGTGGCAAAGCACTCTCTGAGGATCTGAAAAAAAGAATTGTTGCTCTACATAAAGATGGCCGAGGCTATAAGAAGATTGCCAAGACCCTGAAACTGATCTGCAGCACGGTGGCCAAGACCATCCAGCGGTATAACAGGACAGGTTCCCCTCAGAACAGGCCTCGCCATGGTCCACCAAAGAAGTTGAGGTCACGTGCTCAGCGTCATATCCAGAGGTTGTCTTTGGGAAATAGACGTATGAGTGCTGCCAGCATTGCTGCAGAGGTTGAATGGGGTGGGGGGGTCAGCCTGTCAGTGCTCAGACCATACGCCGCACACTGCATCAAATTGGTCTGCATGGCTGTCATCCCAGAAGGAAGCCTCTTCTAAAGATGATGCACAAGAAAGAGCCGCAAACAGTTTGCTGAAGACAAGCAGACTAAGGACACGGATTACTGGAACTGGAATGTCCTGTGGTCTGATGAGACCAAGATAAACATATTTGGTGTCAGATGGTGTCAGGCGTGTGTGGCGGCAACCAGGTGAGGAGGACAAAGACAAGTGTGTCTTCCCTACAGTCAGGCATGGTGGTGGGAGTGTCATGGTCTGGGGCTGCATGAGTGCTGCCGGCACTGGGGGGCTACAGATCATTGAGGGGACCATGAATGGCAACATGTACTGTGACATACTGAAGCAGAGCATGATCCCTTCCTATCGGGGACTGTCAGGGAAGGCATAGCCGTGCAGCAGGAATTGCACAGCAGACACGCGCATTCACGGCGCGTCAGCGTACATCTGTCACCAACGTTGGCGCCAAAGGGGCTATTTAACCACTTAAGGACCGCCGCACGCCGACGTACGTCGGCAGAATGGCACGGCTGGGCACATGGGCGTACAGGTACGTCCCCTTTTAAGAGCCCAGCCGTGGGTCGCGAGCTCGCGTGACCGTTCCCTGCGGAAACAGCGGACCCGATCGGCGCCGGTGTCCCGCGATCGGGTCACAGAACTGAAGAACGGGGAGAGGTAAGTGTAAACAAACCTCTCCCCATGCTTCCTAGTGAGCCTGCCACTGATCATCTGTTCCCTGTCATAGGGAACGACGATCAGTGACGTCACACACTAAGCCACGCCCCCCCCCACAGTAAGAAACACACATCAGGGCACACTTAACCCCTACAGCGCCCCCTCCTGGTTAACCCCTTCACTGCCAGTGTCATTTTCACAGTAATCGGTGCATTTGTATAGCACTGTTCGCTGTAAAAATGACAATGGTCCCAAAAATGTGTCAAAAGTGTCCGATGTGTCCGCCATAATGTGGCAGTCACGATAAAAATCGCAGATCGCCGCCATTACTAGAAAAAATTAATTATTAATAAAAATGCAATAAAACTATCCCCTATTTTGTAGAGGCTATAAATTTTGCACAAACCAATCAATAAACTTTATTGCGATTTTTTTTTTTTTTTTTTTTTACCAAAAATATGTAGAAGAATACGTATCGGCCTAAACTGAGGAAAAAAAATGTTTTTTTATATATTTTTTGTGGATATTTATTATAGCAAAAAGCTCTATTTTTGTTTTATAGCGCAAAAAAAAAAAAAAACGCAGAGGTGATCAAATACCACTAAAAGAAAGCTCTATTTGTGGGGGAAAAAGGACGCCGATTTTGTTTGGGAGACACGTCGCACGGCCGTGCAATTGTCAGTTAAAGCGACGCAGTGCCGAATCGCAAAAAGTGGCCAGGTCTTTAAGCTGCATAATGGTCCGGTCCTTAAGTGGTTAAAGTGTGTGCACCAAAGACTCTTTGCTATTTGGTCTGCAGCTTCTGTGTGTTCTAAACCTGTTATCTGTGCTGACCTCTGATCTTGACCTGGCTTGCCCTCATTAACCCTGTCTGCTTGATACCCTGACTCCAGCTTGTTTTAGACTTCTCTTCTGCCTGCTGCTCTGCTGATCTACCTGAACATTGTCGACCCGGCCTGCCTGACTCTGCATCTGCTTCTTCAGCCTGCTTTGGTTCGGCTCTGCAAATCGCACCAAGTTTCTGCTTCACCTGCGATCCAGCCCAGCTCTGGTCTGCCTAGCCCTGCCGGTCTGCCTGGCTACATATCCAGCCATGAACAACCAGCCATACTGAATACTGGACTGATCCTAGGCACTCCTGCGTCACCGTGCTTCTGTGGCTGCTGTCTCAACCTCAGGGGCCCACAAGCCGGTGTAGGAAGAGAGGCTCTCCTCTACATGTCAGGCTCACGAACCAGGTACGTGACAGAGACTGGACCGTAGGGTAGTATTCCAACATAACAACCCCAAACACACCTCCAAGACCACCACTGCCTTGCTAAAGAAGCTGAGGGGAAAGGTGATGGACTGGCCAAGCATGTCTCCAGACCTAAACCCTATTGATCATCTGTGGGACTCCTCACGTGGAAGGTGGAGGAGCGCAAGGTCTCTAACACCCACCAGCTCTGTAATGTCGTCATGGAGGAGGGGAAGAGGACTCCAGTGGCAACCTGTGAAGCTCTGGTGATCTCCATGCCCAAGAGGGTAGTGACTAGCGCGCTTAGTTGCAGTCCCCCAAGACAGTATTTGGCGCGATATAAATTTACATATCAATCAATCAATCAGGGTTAAGGCAGTGCTGGAAAATAATGGTGGCCACACAAAATAGTGAACTTCCAGTGACCAGTATGAGAGAGTGAGAGCGATAACCCCAAATTGAACACACCTGCTCCCCATTCACACCTGAGACCTTGTAACACAAACGAGTCACATGACACCGGGGGAGGGAAAATGGCTTATTTGGCCCAATGTGGACATTTTCTCTTAGGGGTGTTGCCAGCGGTTTAGACATTAATAGCTGTGTGTTGAGTTATTTTGAGGGGAGAGGAAATTTACACTGTTATACAAGCTGTACACTCACTACTTTACATTGTAGCAAAGTGTCATTTCTTCAGTGTTGTCACATGAAAAGATAGAAGAAAATATTTACACAATTGTGAGGGGTGTACTTACTTTTGTGATACTATATATATAAGTCATCCGGTGCACAGCTTCCGCCCTGTAGCAGGGTGGTCAGCAAGCGGTTAAGTAATGCTTTGTGAATGGGAAGATGTAACAAATAGAAAGTTGGTGTTTTTTACAATTTGGCTACAACTTGGAGTTGCACTTTAAGTTCTGCATTAATGTAATTAATTTCCTGTATTAAAAAAAATAATAAAACTGATGAGAAAAATGTAAGAAATTGAATACAATGTATATAAAAACAGTGCACTGATATAGTAAACATGGAGATGAAAAGGGAAACCTAAATTGACACTTTGTACAGACAAGTCCTTAGGGAAGATGTCACCGGGACACGAGGGGCCCGCGGATTGAAGAGTGGATTGGAAAGGTGACCTGAGGTCAGGGAGAGAGACGTGACATAATGTGGAAGATGAGCTCATGGTAAAGGCCTCCAGGTCATGTGCGGAGAGGCCCACACCTGTTCATCTGGAATGGTGGTCCTGACTATTCTGAAAAGGGAGAAGGGTGGAGCGTCCTCCAGAGGCTCCCTATAAAGTTCTCTGAGAATTGGGGAAGAGATGGACAGTTCATCACCCTTCTGATATCAACACAACTTCCTACAAATTATTCCATCACAGAAAAAAAAATCTATAATTAATATCGATAAAACTCATTTGAAATAATTTGCTGACTTTCGGTTACATTTTGGATTATAAACCTGGAAATGGAAGACGAAGTGAAATGGGCCACAGAGCTCATCGACCAGAAGCTGGAAGAAGAAAATGAGGCGAGTGATTGCTTGAGCTAAATATGTTATTAAAAAATGCATAGAGCTTATATGTATAGAGCAAAAAAAAAAAAAAATTATATATATATATATATATATATATATATATTTAAACATTTGAATTTAAAAGTCAAATGGTAATTAGGTAAATAAATGATATAGAAATACAATGTTTAGATTAGTTATCTTTATAAATGATACAATTTGAAATTTATTTTAGTTATCTTTATAAATGATACAATTTGACATTTATTTTAGTGACCGTATATACTCGAGTATAAGCCGAGTTTTTCAGCACATTTTTTTTGTGCTGAAAATGCCCCCCTCAGCTTATACTCGAGTCACCTTTTTGCGCCTGATCTCCCGGATTTGGGGACCCGGTACCAGCCGGCCGTAGGTCCCCTGAACCCCAAACTTGGCACACATGTAGCCCCACTATTCCTCTTCAAGTGTGCAAAGCTTACTGTCTGGGGGACCTACGGCCGGGGAGCACCGATTTTTCAAAGCCGGGCACCCCTTCCATAGACTCTAATGTTAAATGGTAATTTCTCCAGAGATTTTGCGGACCCGGTACCGGCCAGTCGTAGGTCCCCTGGACCTGGAACTTGGCACACATGTAGCCCCATTTCTCCTCTACAACTGTGCAAAGTTTGTTGTCTGGGGAACCTACGGCCGGGAGCATCTATTTTTTAAATCCGGGCACCCCTTCCATAGACTCCCATGTTAAACGTCTAGTCATGGGCACAGTGAGGCACGGGCACAGTGAGGCACGGGCACAGTGAGGCACGGACACAGTGAGGCATGCACATGGACACAGTGAGGCAAAGTGAGGCATGGACACAGTGAGGCATGGACACAGTGAGGCACGGACACAGTGAGGCATGCACATGGACACAGTGAGGCAAAGTGAGGCACAGTGAGGCATGCACATGGACACCAGTGAGGCAAAGTGAGGCACAGTGAGGCAAAGTGAGGCACAGTGAGGCATGCAGATGGACACCCTAGGCTTATACTCGAGTCAATAGGTTTTCCCAGTTTTTTGTGGTATAATTAGGTGCCTCGGCTTATATCCGCGCCGGCTTATACTCGAGTATATACGGTATATATATATATTTATATTTAAAAAATGTAATTTAAAAATCAAATGGTAATTAGGTAAATAAAGTTGGGTAGAAATGATATAGAAATACAACGTTTAGATTAGTTATCTTTATAAATGATAAGATTTGAAATTTATTTTAGTTATCTTTATAAATTATAAGATTTTACATTTTATTTAATAAATAAAACATTTAGGTTATTTTTTTTAAATAATAATGACAATTGAAATTTAGCTACTATACTTTTAGTTACAATAGATTTTTCTTATATGTAATATAGCACGATAATGAAAATTCATAGAGCTTATATGTATAGCGCAAAAAATTAAAAAAAACACATGCACACGCACATATATATATATATATATATATATATATATATATATATATATATATATATATAATTGACTTTAAGCGTAAGCGCCAAATGGTAATTAGGTAACTAAAGTTGGGTAAAAATGATATAGAAATACAATACAAAAAAAATGCATAGAGCTTATATGTATAGAGCAAAAATTAATATATATATATATATATATATATATATATATATATATATATATATATATATATATATATATTTAAAAAAAAATACATTCAAAAGTCAAATGGTATTAGGTACCTAAAGTTGGGTAGAAATGATATAGAAATACAATGTTTAGATTAGTTATCTTTATAAATGATAAGATTAGAAATTTATTTTAGTTATCTTTATAAATCATACGATATGACATTCATTTAATAAATAAAGCATTTAGGTTATTTTTTGTTTTAACTGATAATGACATTTGAAATTTAGCTACTACACTTTATATGTAATATAGCACAATAATGAAAATGCATAGAGCTTATATGTATAGAGCAAACAAAAATAAATAAAAAATAAATATATATAAATATTAAAAATATATATATTTATTAAAAAAATTGAATTTAAGTGTAAACGCCAAATGGTAATTAGGTACAATACAAAAAAATGCATAGAGCTTATATGTATAGAGCAAAAATTTATAAATATATATATATATATATATATATATATATATATATATATATATATATATATATATATATATTTAAAAAATTGAATTTAAAAGTCAAATGGTAATTAGGTAAATAAAGTTGGGTAAAAATGATATAGAAATACAATGTTTAGATTAGTTATCTTTATAACTGCTAAAATTTGAAATTTATTTTAGTTATCTTTATAAATAATACGATTTGAAATGTATTTTAGTTATCGTTGTAAATTATACGATTTTAAATGTATTCATTAAATAAAATGTTTAGTGCCGGTTCACACTACAGCGGCTCGGTATCCGACTTGTCAGACCTCAAGTTGCCCCAAGTCGCTGGACATAAGAAATTCCATTGAAGTGAATGGAGCCGTCTTAATGCACACTACTGCAGTCGCTCCGACTTCAGAAAAGGTTCCTGTATTACTTCAATCCGACTTCTAGGCGACTTGTACCCATTGATTTCAATGGAAGTCGCCTCCAAAGTCGGATCTCCATCTTAACTTGAAGCAACTTTACAGGAAAAGAAAATAGTTTACCCAGCAAACCCCCTCCCTCCCACAGAGCTGATTATTCTGTGATTGGCCACAGCCAAAGACGCCTGTCCTGGAGGCAACTTCAAGTCGTGTTGTAAGTTGCTCAAAGTCACGCTGAAGTCGCGCTGAAGTCGCCTCCAAATCGCCTTGCAAAGTCGCGCTGTAAGTCGGGTTGCCCCTGTGTGAACCGGCACTTAGGTTATTTATTTTTTTGAATGAAGAAATTTAGTTACTATACTTTTAGTTACACTACATTTTTTTTTTTTTTACATGTAATATAGGACAATAATGAAAACTTGTTACCATTAACTGATGCAAGACATTTTTATAGTGCTGATAACCTACTTACTGTAGCATCTAATAGAACCACATAGAACAAGAAGCATCATGCCGGTAATTTAATACTTTTAGTCTGTCAGTAAACCATCCCAGTTACCAAATATTAATAAGGTTTTGTACACCATCCAACACCTCTCAGGATACAGCACTACTTAAATATAATTACAGTATTTCTTAGCATCTAATTTAATAAAAGATACAGATTGCGTTAATTATGTCCGGCCCATCTCCAACATAAAACTGGTACATGATGCAGAAATATACACAATTTCAAAAACACGTTTTAAGATTCTTTTCCTGAAAGACCAAAATGGAGGGGAAATGAGTTACAGGTAAAGAAAGAATTGATCTGTCCAAATCAAGATTTCACCCAAATGTTATTTTAATTTGTATATATTTCTGCATTATGTGTATATTTTATGTTGGTCATAATTTGTGCAATCTGTATCGTTTTATAAAAATTTTATTAAATGCAAAAAAATATTTATTGCTAAGAAATATCTATTCACAAAAATCCCCAAAAGTTGCCTGAGCCCTTGGGCAGAATGATTGGTTTCCTTTCCCCCTGCAAAGCAAATGGGGCGACCCAAATGGACCCCATGCCAGTTAATTTATATATATATATATATATATATATATATATACAGTCAGGTCCATAAATATTGGGACATTGACACAATTCTAATCTTTTTGGCTCTATACATTACCACAATGGATTTGAAATGAAACAAAGCAAGATGTGCTTTAACTGCAGACTTCCAGCTTTAATTTGAGGGTATTTACATCTAAATCAGGTGAACGGTGTAGGAATTACAATAGTTTGTATATGTGCCTCTCACTTTTTAAGGGACCAAAAGTAATGGGACAATTGGCTGCTCAGCTGTTCAAAGGCCAGGTGTGTGTTATTCCCTCATTATCCCATTTACAAGGAACAGATAAAAGGTCCAGAGTTCATTTCAAGTGTGCTCTTTGCATTTGGAATCTGTTGCTGTCAACTCTCAATATGAGATCCAAGAGCTGTCACTATCAGTGAAGCAAGCCATCATTAGGCTGAAAAAACAAAACAAACCCATCAGACAGATGGCAAAAACATTAGGTGTGGCCAAATCAACTGTTTGGAACATCCTTAAAAAGAAAGAACGCACCGGTGAGCTCAGCAACACCAAAGGACCCGAAAGACCACGGAAAACAACTGTGGTGGAGGACCAAAGAATTCTTTCCCTGGTGAAGAAAACACCCTTCACAACAGTTGGCCAGATGAAGAACACTCTCCAGGAGGTAGGTGTATGTGTGTCAGATGAAGAACACTCTCCAGGAGGTAGGTGTATGTGTGTCAGATGAAGAACACTCTCCAGGAGGTAGGTGTATGTGTGTCAGATGAAGAACACTCTCCAGGAGGTAGGTGTATGTGTGTCAGATGAAGAACACTCTCCAGGAGGTAGGTGTATGTGTGTCAGATGAAGAACACTCTCCAGGAGGTAGGTGTATGTGTGTCAGATGAAGAACACTCTCCAGGAGGTAGGTGTATGTGTGTCAGATGAACACTTTCCAGGAGGTAGGTGTATGTGTGTCAGATGAAGAACACTCTCCGGGAGGTAGGTGTATGTGTGTCAGATGAAGAACACTCTCCAGGAGGTAGGTGTATGTGTGTCAGATGAAGAACACTCTCCAGGAGGTAGGTGTATGTGTGTCAGATGAAGAACACTCTCCAGGAGGTAGGTGTATGTGTGTCAGATGAAGAACACTCTCCAGGAGGTAGGTGTATGTGTGTCAAAGTCACCAATCAAGAGAAGACTTCACCAGAGTGAATACAGAGGGTTCACCACAAGATGGAAACCATTGGTGAGCCTCAAAAACAGGAAGGCCAGATTAGAGTTTGCCAAACAACATCTAAAAAAGCCTTCAGAGTTCTGGAACAACATCCTATGGACAGATGAGACTGAGAGCAACTTGTACCAGAGTGATGGGAAGAGAAGAGAATGGAGAAGGAAAGGAACTGCTCATGATCCAAAGCATACCACCTCATCTGTGAAGCATGGTGGTGGTAGTGTCATGGCGTGGGCATGTATGGCTGCCAATGGAACTGTTTCTCTTGTATTTATTGATGATGTGACTGCTGACAAAAGCAGCAGGATGAATTCTGAAGTGTTTCGGGGAATATTATCGGCTCATATTCAGCCAAATGCTTCAGAACTCATTGGACGGCACTTCACAGTGCAGATGGACAATGACCCGAAGCATACTGCGAAAGCAACCAAAGAGTTTTTTAAGGGAAAGAAGTGGAATGTTATGCAATGGCCAAGTCAATCACCTGACCTGAATCCGATTGAGCATGCATTTCACTTGCTGAACACAAAACTGAAGGCAAAATGCCCCAAGAACAAGCAGGAACTGAAGACAGTTGCAGTAGAAGCCTGGCAGAGCATCTCCAGGGATGAAACCAGCGTCTGGTGATGTCATCGCGTTTCACACTTCAGGCTGTAATTGACTGCAAAGAATTTGCAACCAAGTATTAAAAAGTGAAAGTTTGATTTATGATTGTTAATTTGTCCCATTACTTTTGGTCCCTTAAAAAGTGGGAGGCACATATACAAACTGTTGTAATTCCTACACCGTTCACCTGATTTGGATGTAAATTCCCTCAAATTAAAGCTGAAAGTCTGCAGGTAAAGCACATCTTGTTTGTTTCATTTCAAATCCATTGTGGTGGTGTATAGAGCCAAAAAGCTTGTGTCGATGTCCCAATATTTATGGACCTGACTGTGTATATATATATATATATATATATATATATATATATATATATATATATATATATATTATATTGTATATTTATTTATTTTTGGTTGATCTGTTGCTATCATTGTAAGGTAACCTTGGGTGTTTTGAAAGGTGCCTATAAATAAAATGTATTATTATTAATAATGATTATTGTACTTTAAAAGTAATTCCTTTAATTTATAATTACATTAATGACAACATATTATCATGTGCCAACATTAAGTCATATAAACAGGAATTCTCTGCTGCTTTCCTCAGTCTCTGCTGGGTTGTGTTACCACAATACAAAGTGGCACCCCAATGCGGTAAGGCAAATTAAGCGCCAATGTATATGTGTTGCGGTGCACCACAAAGCAGGATAACACACTACCATGCATTGTGGTTGTGTTACATTGCCCACCATGGTGCATGTCAATTTTTAGATGCCATTGTGTGTCATTTAGTCATTGTTCGTCATTTCCTGACTTCGCCCTCAGACGAAGTCAGGAAATGACAAAACGTGCCAGCACGTGACTCCTTGACGATTAACCGGAAGTGACGCGTGCGCTCCATGGACTAGAAACCAGGAAGACGCGGAAGTAACTGGTAACTCAGACGGCTTCAGTTTCTTTAATGTCCGAGCGATCGCACTCACAAGTACATTATTGGTACATTGCCTGAGATCTTTTGCTTTTGGGTATGCACATTTGTAAAGGGGTACTGTGGGGTTTCAATAAACCTTATAAACGGTACTGCTCTATGTGGATATTTATTTTCCTCACGTGATTGCGGACCCCCATGTCAAGCAAGTGCAATTGGTGGAGAGTGCAGTACGAGCGGCGGATGGCTATGTTAGTTTGATGCTTATCTGATTCTTACATTTGGTGAGTGCATCCCCAAAAGGGGAAATAAATCCCCCCCCCACGTGGTGAACATCCCTTGGTGAAAGGAGCACTGTGTAAAGACTCTTGATTAATCACATCCATCCTCCTCTGCTTCACTACAGTTTCCTTCCTATATGCATGACATATAGAAGGCTTTCAAACGGGGGTTTGATTGTAGCGCTGCTACCGTGTTATTGTGGACTCTGGGACTTTGAGAGTTTTAATATTACTGTTTTATTCATGTTTGTTTTGTTTTAAGCAGCTGCTGTAAGCATGGGTGTCCGCTGAACTTTTTTCGGGGGGGGGGGGGCAATACATTGCAATACAAAAAGATGTACACAGTGGTGTCGTGGCACAGGCACTGCTGTTACCTGTAGTTCTTCAGCGATAGGGCAGGCCCTGGCAGCGTATTCACTCTCTTGTCTCGGCCACTGCACGCCACGCACCTGTGGGAGGAGCCGGCGCTGCACCGGCCCGGATCGGCATAGGCACATTTACACAGGCAGAGGCAGGCTGAGGCAGAGGCCAATCACGGAACAGCTGGGTCAGGGTCACGGTGATGTGAAGCAGAGGCGGAGCCAATCCGATGCTCGAGCCGGGGGGTGAGGAGGGAGGGATGGATAGTCGGAAAAGACTGAGAGCAGCCCCAGCCCCCAGGCCAGCAGCAGTCTGCAGACTTAGGAAAAAAAGTCCATGGCTGCCGCGGAGGCGGCCATTGCAACACAGGGAGCAAGAGTGTGTCTTCACTCTGACTTCCAGGGGGGGGGGGGGCAACTGCCCTATGGAGCGGACGCCCATGGCTGTAAGTTGAAATATTCACATTGTACTGCGTATTCTCACAGACCTTCATTGCTATTTCCTGAACGCTGAGCGGTGCTCTTAGTTAGGGCGGTTCAAGCACCTCTTCTGTTTACAATATTACAGACCATGTCCAGTTAAATGTGACTAACCACTACTATCTATTGTGACAACTCATGTCTGTGAGGGTTCTCATTTAACCGGGTAATGGTATATCTAGTAGTAATTGGTCACATTCAACTGGATTTGTTCTGTACATTTCCTGACTTTTATTAGAACTTAAAGCGGAGTTCCACCCAATTTTTTTTCTTTTTTTTATTCCACTCCTCGCCCCCTTACATGCCACATTTGACATGTAATTTTTTTGGGGGGGGAGTGGGGGCTTCAGTAGGAGTGGGACTTCCTGTCCCACTTCCTCCTTCCGCCCTGGGCTCGCCTAGGCGATACGTCATATCGCCTTGTGGCGGCTCCTCCCTGTAGGCGATCACCTGGGACGTGACAGGTCCCAGGCGATCGCCTGTCCACTCACAGAGCGCTGCGCCGTTCGCGCATGCGCAGTGAGTGCCCGGCCGTGAAGCCGAAAGCTGTCACGGCCGGGTGCCCACACTGTGAATGGACGTGCCGGCGGAGGAGGGGGGAGAGGAGCGGAGCTCCAGGCGGCGCATCGCTGGACAGTGGAGCAGGTAAGTGTATGTTTATTAAAAGCCAGCAGCTACACTTTTTGTAGCTGCTGACTTTTAATAAACATAAAAAAAGGGTGGAACTCCGCTTTAAGAAGTGGCTTAGAGAAGCTATGGAACTGGCTCTTCAACATCACAGAACCAGTCCTGTTGAATGTGACTAACCACTATGTTGTGACCACTCATGTCTGCGAAGGTTCTCATTCATCCAGGTCATGGTAAATCTAGTAGTTGTTGGTCACATTCAACTAGACTTATGTATGTAATGGTGTAGATGTTTCATAGCTTTTTAAACATACTTATTCAGTTCTAATAAATGCCAGGAACATACCCTATACCAGGGATATGCAATTAGTGGACCTCCAGCTGTTGCAAAACTACAAGTCCCATCATGCCTTTGCCTCTGGGTGTCATTCTTGTGGGTTTCAAAGTCTTGCTATGCCTCATGGAACTTGTAGTTCTGCAACAGCTGGAGGTCCGCTAATTGCATATCCCTGCCCTATACCATACGCCTAAATATATTGGCAAATCTTCTTGACGCTCTTTGGAAATGAAGAAGTGGCTCGGAGAAGTTACAGAACAACATAACCGAGCAAGTCCAGTCGAGTGTAATGAACCACAACTAGCTATGTTGCGATCACTCATGCCTGGTAAGGTTCACATGCATCCCGGTCATGGTAAATCTAGTAGTAGTTATTCACATTCAACTAGACTTGTTCTAAAGTTTTCCAA
The DNA here is from genome assembly GCA_029206835.1 of Rana muscosa. Taxonomy (NCBI): domain Eukaryota; kingdom Metazoa; phylum Chordata; class Amphibia; order Anura; family Ranidae; genus Rana; species Rana muscosa. Next base: position 316,265,323 of record CM055123.1, read on the forward strand.
CACTCATTAGAACTGAAGAAAAAGCTTGGATAAGCTGCAAAACGTCTTCAACATTATAGAACAAGATCAGTCTAATGTGACTAATCACTACTGGCTACGTTCAACACTGTATCCTGGCCTAGGCCAACAAGGCCCAGGCCTAGGGCAGCACTTTGCAGGGGTGCAGCACAGAAAGAGTCCCCGCCGGCTTGTGCTACACTGTTAGTCTAACGCAAGCTGCTTCTAATTTTGACTGTTCTATGAGCCTGGACCACAAACCTTCCTCACTGTGCTTTATATTTTCTGCTGCACCATTGGCATGGTTATATCTTCTTAGTCCTCTCCATAAAATTATCAGAAATTTGTGTTTAAAGTAGAACTATAGGCAACACTTTTTTTTTAAATTTTGGATAGAGTAAGGGAGGGTCATAGCCCATGTCAGTTTATTTTTTACCATCCCTGTCCCATTGCAGAGATTTCCCTTCACTTCCTGCCCCATAGCCAAACAGGAAGTAAGAGGAAATCTATGCAAATTAAGGAAATCCATTGCCCCCCCCCCCCCCCCCCCCCAGGCTCTAAGAATTAGTGTCGCCACTTGAAAATTTCAGGTTGGGTCTTAAACAGAAAGGGGGTGTGGCCTTGACAGGAAGGGGTGGATCATATTTAAATTAGGAGGTGCACGAGTTTAGTCAGGCCTAGGGCAGCACAATGCCTAAATGCACTACTGGCTACGTTGTGACTACTAATGTTTGTAAATGTTCTCATGTATCCAGGTCATGGTATATCTAGTAGTAATTGGTCACGTTCAACTTGACTTATTCTATATCATACATTAAAACTGAGGAAGGGGATTAGATAAGTTGAAAAAGATCTTCAATATTACAGAACAAGTCCAGTTGAACGTAACTAACTTTTACTACATCTACACTGTGATGGGCTCTCAGAGACGTTTTTGGTCACAAAACCAAATAATATCCAGAAGGGTTCTATTTAGAAAGCCATTTAGAGAACTCGGAGTAACTGAAAACTCACAGTGGTGGTCCCAAATAATGAAACTCTGACATATGGGGCCACAGCATCGGATAGTTTCTCATTTACCCCTCTTCTGTTTTGCAATGCAAAATAATGTGCTTGTGGACTTTCTCTACTGTCTGTAACACCATTTAAAGGAATCAAATGTTTATGTCAGAGAATCTCTGCGATGATACTTATATCATATTTAATCTGTTATTCTTTAGATAATTAAACCTCGTTTTAGGAAGATTGGAGTGATCGACATAGACTGCAGTGACATTAATGGGGAGGACATCAAACCCCCAATCAATCGAAATCTGGCCAACTTGAAGGTAATCTTTTCTTTGTAAATATCAGTTCAGTGATGACAGTGTCATGTTTGTGTTTTTTCATGTTGTTATGAATCAAAATTTACACTTGAAACGGAACTCCAGGAGTTATAGTTTATTCATATCCACATTGGGCCAGCTTGGCTAGATTTAAGTATCCATTTATGAAATCCAGAAGGCCACTGGGGATGCTGAAAATTTATGCCCTACATACAATGATAGCTGTGATCTTCCAGGTCCTGTACCGAGCGACTTTCTCTCTACATACTGACCACAGTGGGTCACTCGCTCGGCACCGCCACCATTAATAGAAAACCTTGTATTTTTTTTTAAATCAACGAATACAAGGCTTTCTCTTTTTGGATCAGTGGGGAGTGTAGGGGACTTGAACCGGACAGCTGGATAATTTCCACACGAGATCCCAGAAGTACAGATTGACCCGCACACAAGATGAGATAAAAATACACTTGTTTAATATGGCCGATCGGCCGTTGTTTTATAAGAAATAAAGGAGGATGGATTACAATACATTCAGGGCTTGATTATAGAGAAATAGAATAACAATTCCAATAAAAAGTGTTTATCTCCATATGACGTGCGATCTCATCATATTTTCAGTGAGACAGGTACATATAAAAATGTCATGTCACAGTGTTCCCATAACAATACAGCCATTACTGTATAATCTATTAGTCTAAACATATCTTGCAAGAAAACACATTCTAAGTCAAACTCAGATAATAGAAACATACCGTATATACTCGAGTATAAGCCGAGTTTTTCAGCCCTTTTTTTAGGGCTGAAAATACACCCCTCGACTTATACTCGAGTCAGTACCTGAAAATCTTCTTAGACTGCGGGCGGCGTCCATTGTTTAAATATCGCGGCTTCCTCCTGGTCCCGTCCCGTGATAGGCGTTTCCAGCAAACACTGTGTTGAGTGTTCCGCCTATCACGGAGGTCCTCTCATTCTCCGACTCTGTTTCCCAGCAGGCGCTGTGTTCAGTGTTCTGCCTATCATGGACGTTCTCTTGTCCGAGGATGAAAAGACGTCCGTGATAGGCGGAACACTGAACACAGTGCCTGCTGGGAAACGGAGTCAGACAATGAGAGGACCTCCGTGATTGGCGGAACACTCAACACAGTGTTTGCTGGAAACGCCTATCACGGAACGGGACCAGGAGGAAGCCGCGATATTTAAACAATGGACGCCGCTCGCAGTCTAAGAAGATTTTCAGGTACGCTGACTCGGGCACAGGGAGGCTGCAATGGACACAGTGAGGTTGGGCACAGTAAGCTGGCAATGAGCACAGTAAGGATGGGCACAGTGAGGTGGCAATGAGCACAGTGAGGTGGCAATGGGCACAGTAAGGTTGTGCACAGTGAGGTGGTAATGGGCACAGTAAGCTGGCAATGGGCACAGTGAGGTGGCAATGGGCACAGTAAGCTGGCAATGGGCACAGTAAGGTTGGGCACAGTGAGGTGGCAATGGGCACAGTGAGGTTGCAACGGGCACAGTGAGGTTGGGAACAGTGAGGTGGCAATGGGCACAGTAAGCTGGCAATGGGCACAGTGAGGTTGCAATGGGCAAAGTGAGGTTGGGCACAGTGAGGCGTGCAAATGGGCATTGTTGACCCTCTTTTCCGATTACAGTAGCTGCTGCATTTCCCCCCCCCCCCTAGGCTTATACTCGATTCAATACGTTTTACCAGTTTATTGGGGTAATATTAGGTACCTCGGCTTATACTCTGGCCGGCTTATACTCGAGTATATATGGGTAATAGGAATAACATGGAAACTTCCAGAATACAGACAGCAGAAACATCATTAACTCTTCAGGGAGGAGGAGTGGTGACATCACGATCTTTACCCATTCTCCCCACCTCATCCAATCAGAGAAGGCCTTGTATTCATAAAAAACAAAAAAACAAGACATTCTATAAATGGTGGCAGTGCCAAGAGAGTGACTCCCTGTGGTCGGTGTGTAAAGAGGAACCCACTTGAGAAAGGACCCAGAAAATCAGGGCCATCACTCTATGTAGCACAGGCTACTACACTGATTTTCAGTACCCCAGTGGTTCTCTGAATATCAAACCAAGTTGGAGCAATGTAAGTTAACTTTAATAACTCGCCAAGCCACCACTATTCCACTTGATTTAGAATTACTGTTTCATCTCACAAAGCTACGACAGCTTAATGGATCCAGCATAAAAAAGTCACAAATTCTTCCATATAATTTTAAAGTAAAAGAAGAAACTGCGCTTGGAGAAAGAAATAAAAATGACAAAGTAAAAATCCTTAAGTGACAAAAGCAGCAACTCTACTGTGAGATATTGGCAGAGTGAAACTCAAATTTAACATAAAGGATCGCTTCTCTGCCTTTTGGCTAAGATCGAGTGTAGTATCTGTTCTTATCAGTTTAAAGTGGTTGTAAACCCTTACAGATCACTTTATGCTACAGGTAAGCCTATAATAAGGTAGCTACCCAGGATATCTCCTAAACCTGCACGGTTTAGGAGATATCCCCTGTCCCCTGCATGTGCAATGTCATCGGCACATGCGCACTGGGTGCAAACTGAAGCAATGGCACGTACGTGCTGTTGCTTCAGCGGGTGTGCCGTTACCGGCGGCTCCCTCGCGCATGACGTCGTCGCATCTCTGGCCAATCACAGCGCCAAAGCCGCGATACCCGGAAGTAACCCCCGGGAGAGAATTCACCGCCGGAGGGGGGGGGGACGAGGACAGCTGCGGGGGCTTCGATCTAAGGTAAGTAATTCATAATGAGCTAGTATGCCATGCATACTAGCTCATTATGCCTTTGTCTTGCAGGTTTTTTTTTTTTTTTTTTTTTTTTTTAATCAAGGGTTTACAACCACTTTAATATCTGATATGTCCCCTATCTGGGGACCATATATTAAATGTTTTTTTAGAACAGGGAGATGGAAGAAGAGCTTGCTCTGTCCACTCCACGCATCGACCTGGTATTGCAGTACCTCTAGGACCGGTGCACCACAAAAAACAAACAAAAAAAAAAACTGCTATATAATAGTAATACTAACAGTCATAAACAATGAATATAAAACACGTGCAATTTTTACCAAACAATAGGTACAAAAAAAAATAAAGTCCAAGTACAAATACAAATTAGTGTGAGAAATCGGATCCTCTTCATAAATAATCAAAAAGATCCGTGCATACAGTGGACATCAGAGGCGGCTCTCTAATTAGGCAAATTAGGCGGCCGCCTAAGGCCTCACACTCATAAGGGCCTCGCAGCTGCCTAATTTGCCTCTGAGGTTGGACCACAGAGCGCCCATGGATTAGACAAAGCTGCACCTGTCGCTCTCTAGCTCCTGTCACGTTTGTAAAGACACGACTGCGTGCAGGCATGGATTATCCTCCCCCTCTCTCTCTCAGCTCTTTCTGGTGCTAATTTCATGAGGTCCCTAGCCTGATCCATCCATCCATCCACTCCCTCTCTCCCTTCTCTCTCCTGCCTCGCAGTGAGTACTCTGATGTAAGGGGCACCTTTCTTTCTTTCTTAACTTTTTTCCTTATGCCTCACCAACCAACAGTATTCCCCATCCTTCTCCAGTCCCATTGACTCCAGTTCTCCTCTACCCATCCCTCATCTCCTACCCCTTCCACCCTTTTTATCCCCTCCTCCTTTTTCCCTACCACATTGTTCCCAGTCCCATCCCCACCCTCATTTTTTCAGGGGCGAAGGAAGGACCCTGAGGCGGAGCATCTTACTACTGCTTGTGTGGGTGGGATGTGTACTGCGCCAATCCTTGCTGACTCTCCTCTCCTATTCATCCTATGTGATTGGCGCAGTACACATCCCACCCACACAAGAAGCAGCAGTAATAAGATGCTTCACTTCTGGGTTCTTCCTTTACCCCTGCAAAGATTGTGAGTGGGGACTCATGTCTAAATATTGCCTAAGGCCTCACAAAACCTAGAGCCGCCTCTGGTGGACATCCATTACCATTGAAAGATCCAAGGCGTGACACCTCCACCTCAGTATTGGAAGAATGCAGCCTTACCAGCTTCACAGGACCTTCAAATTAAAGAAAGGTCAACAGGGCATGTGGCCAAAACACCATAACGTTAGATGGGCCTATGCATTTCGGACGTTACGTACATAGTCCTTAGCCATGCCATGACTAAGGTCTACCGTCTGAAACGCGTAGGCTATTTTTACAGCATTGTACATGTTTATTTAATAAAGAAATACTATTTTTTGGATGTCATCCTGAGTGCCGACCATCCCTTTTATTATTCTGGTACACTGGAGGTGTCGGCAGCCTTGAGGTCTGAGCACAGGGCGGAGCTGTTATATGGGAAGGTTGTAGCGCCTATACACCTCTTTTCCCTTGATGTGGCCAAAACAACCCAGTGAGGGTCTTCTGAAAGCATTCTTAAAGGATCCCCTCAGAGGCAGATGTTTGGACAGTAATGATCATCTCAGCATCATCCCCATTGGCTCATCCCTAAAACATGAAAAATAATGCTCCACATAGTGTAAAACCTTTTAGTAGATTTTATTTAACCACTTCCCGCCCGGTCAATAGCAAATTGACGTCTGGGAAGTGGTTCTGTTATCCTGACTGGACGTCTATTGATGTCCAGCAGAATAACATGCTGAGGGTGCGCATTGCGGCGATTGCGAGTGCGCGTGTCAGTCTGACACTCCGCATCTGCGATCGTGATAAGAAGCCTCTGTCAGAGGCTTCTTACTATGTGATCAGCTGTGACCAATCACAGCGTATCATCGCATGAACCAGGAAGTGTCGGTAAACAGCATTTCTCGGTTCACACTGACAGGGAGAGCCGATTAGCGGCTCTCCCTGTCAGAGGGGGGTCTGTGCTGATAATCAGCACATTGATTATCAGCACAGCCCCCTCCAATGTACAAATCACCTGCCCATAAGTGCCCCAATAATGAAGTATGCAATTGCCCACCACAGTACCAATCACTGCCCACCCCAGTGCCAATCACTGCCCAGCAGTAACACCTGTCAGTACCTCATCAGTGCTGCCCATCAGTGCCACCTGTCAGTGCCAATCAGTACCGCCTATCAGTGCCTATCACAGCCGCCTGTCAGTGCCCATCAGTGCTACCTATTAGTGCCCATCAGTGCTGCATATCAGTGCCCATCAGTACTGCATATCAGTGCCGCCTATCAGTGCCCATCAATTCTACATATCCGTGCCCATCAGTGCCACTTTATCAGTGCCACCTCATCAGTGCCACTTTATCAGTGCCACCTCATCAGTGCCCATCAGTGCCCACCAGTGAAGGGGAAAACAACATTTTATGACAGAAACTAAAAAAAAACATTTTTTTCCCAAAATTTTGGTATTTTTCAGTTTGTTTAGCAAAAAATAAAAACCGCAGAGGTGATCAAATACCACCAAAAGAAAGCTCTATTTGTGGTAAGAAAATGATAAAAATGTTGTTTGGGTACAGTGTTGCATGACCGCGCAATTGTCATTCAAAGTGTGACAGCGCTGAAAGCTGAAAACTGTTCTGGGCAGGAAGGGGCGTAAGTGCCTGGTATTGAAGTGGTAAAAATATAAGATTACACTTACATCAATTAAAACAAGAATAGCCCTTTAAAATAAATCCTCGGCGGCCTGCGCGTTTCATGCCCCAGATGACGTCACCTGTGACGAAACGCCTAGGGAGGAGCGTCATGCTGACGCCATCACGTGTTTCGGTGAGTGCGGGTGTTTTTGCTGTATGTCGGCCAGCGAGAATATCTTTTAAAGTGCTATTCTTCTTTTATTGATGTAAGTGTAATCTTATATTTTAAATACATCTTCTCAAAGGTTTTACACTGTGTGAGGTATTCTCTTCCATGTTTTGGGGATGAGCCTATGGGGATGATGCTGAGATGACCATTACTGTCCAAACATCTGCCTCTGAGGGGATCCTTTAGGTACACAATCGGAAGACCCTATGTGGGTTGTTTTGGCCACATGCCCTGTTGAACTTTCTTTAATTAGAAGGTCCAGTGAAGCTGGTAAGGCTGCATTCTTCCAATACGAAGGTGGCGGTGTCACGCCTTGGATCTTTCAATGGTGATGGATGTCCGCTGTATGCACGGATCTTTTTGATTATTTATGAAGATAATCCAATTTCTCACAATAATTTGTATTTGCGCTTTGACTTTATTTTTTTATTTGCCTATTGTTTGGTAAAAATTGCACGTGTTTTATATTCATTTTTTATGACTGTTAGTATCACTATTTTACAGTAGAGTGACTCTTTTATGTAAAATTTTTCTACATGCTCACTTTCCCAAACCATAGATAGTCGCCCAAGTTTGGTTTGGCTGACTTCCAAGGGTGCCCTAATGGACATGGAGATGACTTATACCTAAAACTATATAGCTTCTGAGAAACCGGGATTCCTCCCAGCGGGACCACAGCCATTCAACACCCCCCCGCCCCCCCCCCCCCCTCGACGTATCCCTCTTCCACTCCTCAACCATTTTACAATTCCTCCCTAGACAATTTTCCCGAACCTCTACAGAACCCCCAACTCCCTTCCCATCGTTATTTCACTGCCACCCTTTCCTATTACCCTCAGGAACTTCCCATCTTAGCCCTGAGAGTTCATTGTTGAGTGATTCCTCTTACATCCCCGTGAAGAAGTGTTATTTTTTTTTACCTTCCCAAAAAAATAAAAATACCAACGGGATATCACCGGTACAGGCAGGTAGCTCATCTGACACTAGACATGGCGGGCAATCATGGGTATGACTTGTGTCATTAGTGACTCCACAGTATAGGAGCACTAGAACTATACTTCATGGAACGTCATATACAATTTTATTTCCTGCCTATCTATGAGTAATGTATCAATATTTCTCAAATGCGTCTGAGACATTTCTTTATCTGTCTTTGATTGTACCTGAGATTATGTCCTAATTTAGGGGTCTGCAAACTTTCTACACAAAGGGCCAGTTTGCTGTCCTTCAGACTTTAGGGGTGCCGGACTAGGGCCAGTGGGAGTAGAAAATGCCCCATCTTCAGTGGGAGTAAACCACGCCTCAGGCTTGATGGTCAGTAAAAGCAGGAGTAATGCACCCTGGTTGGTGTCAGTGGGAGGAATAGTGCCCCATCATAGGTGTCAGTGGGAGAAATGGTGCCCCATCATTGGTGTTAGTGGGAGGAATAGTGCCCCATCATTGGTGTCGGTGGGAGGAATAGTGCCCCATCATTGGTGTCGGTGGGAGGAATAGTGCACCATTGTTGGTGTCAGTGGGAGGAATAGTGCCCCATCATTAGTATCAGTGGGAGGAATAGTGCCCCATGGTTTGTATCAGTGGAGGAGTATTGCCCCATCATTGGTATCAGTGGGAGGAATAATGCCCCATCAAAGGTATCAGTGAGAGGAATAGTGTCCCATAATTGGTATCAGTGGATGAGTATTGCCCCATCATTGGTATCAGTGGGAGAAATAGTGTCCCATCATTGGTGTCAGTGGGAGGAATAGTGTCCCATCATTGGTTTCAGTGGGAGAAATAGTGCCCCATCACTGGTGTAAGTGGGAGAAAAAGTGCCCCATGGTTGGTATCAGTGGGAGGAATAGTGCCCCATCATTGATGTCAGTGGGAGAAATAGTGCCCCATCATAGGCGTCAGTGGTAGAAATAGTGCCCCATCACTGGTGTAAGTGGGAAAAAAGTGCCCCATGGTTGGTATCAGTGGGAGGAAGAGTGCCCCATCATTGATGTCAGTGGGAGAAATTTTGCCCCATCACCAGTGTTAAGAAGAATAGTGCCCCATGGTTGGTGTTTGTGGGAGAAATAGTGCCCTATTGTTGGTGTTAGTGGGAGGAACAGCGTCCCATTGTCTGTGTCAGTGGGAGGAATAGTGACCCATCATTGGTATCAGTGGGAGGAATAGTGCCCCATTGATGGTGTCAGTGGGAGGAATAGTGTCCCATTGATGGTGTCAGTGGGAGGAATAATGCCCCATTGATGGTGTCAGTGGGAGGAATAGTGCCCTATTGATGGTGTCAGTGGGAGGAATAGTGCCCCATTGATGGTGTCAGTGGGAGGAATAATGCCCCATTGATGGTGTCAGTGGGAAGAGAAAAGCTCCAAGGGCCGGATAAAGACAAGCAAAAGTCCCTCATCCGGCTGCAGTTTAGAGACTGGTAAGGTGAGCACAGGCTGCTAGCTCTAAGGAAAAACCTGTTGTTGTGTCCTGCATGGGCTAAGCACAGGTTCTCTTGAATATAATTACCGTATTTATCGGCGTATAACACGCACTTTTTTCCCCCTTAAAATCAGGGGAAAATTGTGGGTGCGTGTTATACGCCGATCCCCACCGATCTCCGCTGATTGTGAGCGGAGCGATCGCGGCCGAGATACACATAGCCGAGTGTACTCGGCTCTTCTCGGCCTCGCTCACAGTTACGCCCAGTCCCGTCATTGGACCTGTGTTATGTCCATCATAGGGCGTGACTGGGCGTGACTGTGAGCGGAGCCGAGAAGAGCCGCGTACACTCGGCTATGTGTATCTTGGCTCCACCCAGTCCCTGCGACCTCGGCGGCGTTTGCTCCTCTCCGCCCAGTCTTGGCGGCGCCAATTTTAAATTCATCCAAGGCTGCAATGGACACTGGGTCAAGGCTGCACTGACAAGGCTGCAATGGACACTGATAAGGCTGCATTGATGGGCATTTAAATGTAAGGTTTTTTTTTACTTAAACTTCCCTCCTAAAAGTTTTTTTTCTTAAAATTCCCTCCTAAACTTGGGGTGCGTGATATACGCCGGCGCGTGTTATACGCCGATAATTACGGTACATAACGCAATGATGGGCAGCAACCTGGATTTCAACCTTCAGTAGTCTATCATGTTTTGAGCCATAAAAAAAAAAAGTTTCGGGAGGTTACTTCACTTTTGCCCATTGCCTTTAGTCTTATGAAATCTGAACCTGAGGATATATTAGTAGAAAACGTTATTCTTCTGGAAATTTACATCCGCAGGGTGAAGATCGAGTGAGAAAGACATCTGTGGACCTCAGAAAGGAGATTATCGACACCGGCGGAATCCAGAATTTCATTGAAATCCGCAAAAGAAGACAGGAGAGGAAGAAAAAGAAGTCCCTGGCGGTGGCACCAGAACCGGAGCCTGAAGTGGAGGAGATTGTAAGTCTGTTAGTGGAACTTTCCTCTTCTGATCTTACCAAAAAAAAAAAAGATAAAGTGTGTGTCTGTGTGGGGGTGGGGGGGTTGGGGAATAGTAAGGGTTGACTTTCAGGTTATTGATAAATGATCCTGCAAAAGGCCAGTGTGGAGATGGCATCGGGAGGTACAAGCCAATCTTCTACAACTTATACCCCGAAATTGTACAGAACAAGTCAGTCTAGTTTTAAATTTACGTAAATCCAGGGCATCCAGAAAGTATTGACAGCGCTTCACTTTTTCCAAATTTTGTTATGTTACGGCCTTATTCCAAAATGGATAAAATTCATTATTTTCCTCAAAATTCTACAAACAATCCCCCATAATGACACCGGGCACAGGCTGTCACACCTGAACAGCAGACGGCTGCAAGACAACACTGGATCCAATGGGCAGGTAAGTATTTTGAAGAGAACCCAACTGTCAAGGTCAGGAGTCAGGCTCAGGCTTGGAGACCGGTAGCTATAGCAGTAGAGAGACTGCCATTGACCAGCAGGATAAGTGCACAAGTAGGTCACTCTTAGGGATGAGCTTTATGTTCGGGTCGAACATGAGTTGGAATCGAACATTGGCTGTTCGCTCGTTCGCCGAATAGCAAACAATTCGGGGTGTTCGCGGCAAATTCGAAAGCCGCAGAACACCCTTTAAAAGTCTATGGGAGAAATCAAAAGTGCTAATTTTAAAGGTTAATAATATGCAAGTTATTGTCATAAAAAGTGTTTGGGGACCCGGATCCTGCCCCAGGGGACATGTATCAATGCAAAAAAAGTTTTAAAAACTGACGTTTTTTCAGGAGCAGTGATTTTAATAATTCTTAAAGTGAAACAATAAAAGTGAAATATTCCTTAAAATTTCGTACCTGGGGGGTGTCTATAGTATGCCTGTAAAGCAGCGCATGTTTCCCGTGTTTAGAACAGTCCCTGCACAAAATGACATTTCTAAAGGAAAAATAGTCATTTAAAACGACTCGCAGCTATTAATGAATTGTTGGGTCCCGTCAATACAGAAAAGAGTCATTGAAAAAAAAACGGCATGGGTCCCCCCCCCCCCCAGTCCATTACCAGGCCCTTTGGGTCTGGTATGAATATTAAGGGGAACCCCGAACCAAAATTAAAAAAAAAAATGCGTGGGGGTCCCCCCAAAATTCCATATCAGGCCCTTCAGGTCTGGTATGGATTTTAAGGGGAACCCTGCGCCAAAATAAAAAAAATGGCGTGGGGTTCCCCCCAAAAATCCATACCAGACCCTTATCCGAGCACGCAACCTGGCAGGCCGCAGGAAAAGAGGGGGGGCAAGAGAGCGCCCCCCCTCCTGAACCGTACCAGGCCACATGTCCTCAGCATGGGGAGGATGTCCCCATGTTGATGGGAACAAAGGCCTCATCCCCACAACCCTTTCCCTGGTGGTTGTGGGGCTCTTCCGGCAAGTGGCTTATCGGAATCTGGAAGCCCCCTTTAACAAAGGGGACCCCCAGATCCCGGCCCCCCTATGTGAATTGTTAAGGGGTACATTGGAGGGGGGGCGCTCTCTCGTCCCCCCCTCTTTTCCTGCAGCCTGCCAGGTTACGTGCTCGGATAAGGGTCTGGTATGGATTTTGGGGGGAACCACACGCAATTTTTTTATATTTGGCGCGGGGTACCCCTTAAAATCCATACCAGACCTGAAGGGACCCGACAATTCATTATAGTCGCGAGTAGTTTTGAATGACTTTTTTTCCTTTAGAAATAACATTTTGTGCAGGGACAGTTCTAAGCACGGGAAACACGCGCTACTTTACAGGCATACTACACACACCCCCCCAGGTACGAAATTTAAAGGAATATTTTACTTTTATTGTTTCACTTTAAGCATTATTAAAATCACTGCTCCCGAATACATTTTTTTTGCATTGATACATTTTCCCTGGGGCAGGACCCGGGTCCCCAAACACTTTTTATGGCAATAACTTGCACATTAACTTTTAAAATGAGCACTTTTGATTTTTCATGTTCGTGTCCCATAGACTTTAACGGTGTTCGCGTGTTCGAACAAATTTTTTGCCTGTTCTGCTGCAAACTGAACCGGGGGGGGGGGTGTACGGCTCATCCCTAGTCACTCTGGTGGGTGACGCAGGCTCAACCAGTATGCACCACAGCTCCTGGTGGTGGGGATGGGTTTTGCTGTGTGTTTGTACCAGGTTGCAAACCTCAGGATCACCCCAGCAGGAGGTGAGCAAACCGGGGTCCGGTAGCAGATTTAACAGGTAGGGATCAGGTAGAAGCATAGTCAAAAAACAAACCAAAGGTTGGTAAAAAGTGGTTGCAGGTTGGGATCATGCAGAAGCGTAGTCGGGGAAAAGGCCAAAGGTTGGTAATGAGTGGTGTCAAAGATACAGCAGCATGAGTGACAAGAGTGAGATATTGACTGGAGAGAGCACAATAATCTGGCAAAGAGGAAGTCCAAAGGCATGGCTTAAATAGGAAGTTCATAGGAGGAGCAGAGGATTGTAGGTTCACGAGAAACAAGGAACACCAGAAACAAGACAGAAGGCACGGAATCAGGCAGGGAGCTGTCCAGCATCTCAGGTGGCTCATCAATAGGAGAGACTGCCAGACACAGCAGAGATTGCAGGTTCAGATCCGGGTCCTGACGCCAACAGGTAACGGGGATGGGGAGAGGGGTGAAGTTCCTCTTTAAAATCACTCCCAAAATTAGGCTCCTGCCACCAAGGGAAAACAGGCGTGTAGGTACTAGAATGTTCCCACATAACAGCTCCGCCCGGTGCTCAGACCTCAAGGCTGCCGACACCTCCAACATACCAGAGAAAGGAAAGGGATGGTCGGCACTCAGGGTGACATCCAAAAAATTGTATTCCTTTATTGAAAAGACATGTACAATGCTGTAAAAACAGTCTACGCGTTTCGAACGTTAGTCCTTAGTCATGGATGACTAATGTCCGAAACATGTAGGATGTTTTTACAGCATTGTACATGTCTTTTCAATAAAGAAATACTATTTTGTTGTCATCCCGAGTGCCGACCATCCCTTTCCTTACTCTAATCCCTGCCATCAGCACTCAGGCCTGTAAATGGGAGGGGCAGCACTTTGAGCCAATTAGACTCCACTGCACACACATGTGCTGACAAGGAGCAGAGTTAATGACCTAAGGAGTTAAGGAGTGAGCAGAGTTAATGACTTATTAGTGTATTGCTACTCCTGCCTTGTCCAATCAGCAGGCAGTGAGCTGTGAGGTGACACCACTGTGTTCCCTAACTCCAACATAAAAAAAAGTGGTGTCACCCTCCTGGCAGAGCTGAATGGATCACAAAGGCAGCTGGACAGAATTACCAATCCTAGGCAGCTGGACAGAATTACCAATCCTAGGCAGCTGGACAGAATTACCAATCCTTTGGCCGATAAGACACTTCACATACCGTGTCCCGAAAATAAGACCTAGGATAATTTACCAGGAGGGCTGCAATATAAGCCCTACCCCGAAAATAAGCCCTAGTTTAAAATGCTTGTAAAATCCTATAATCCACTCTATTACAGTAGTATATATAATGTACAATGTGTGTGTTTCTGTAATATAAATGCGGGAAGAGAGGTCTGGCGGGTCACAGAAGCGCAGAATGGCGCTATAATGAAGGTATTTGGCACAATTATATTACAGAAACACACACATTGTACAATATATATAATACTGTAATAGAGCGGATTATAGGATTTTACAAGCAATTTAACTCAGTTCACACTGGGGATTCCTGACAGGCAGGGAGGGAGAGGGGGAGAGAAGACAGCACATTACAGGGTAAGACCTACCCCGAAAATAAGCCCTACTGTGTCTTTTGTTGCCAAAATTAATATAAGACCCGGGCTTATTTTCAGGGAAAAAAGGGTATGTGAATTTAAACTGCATATTCAACTGTGTGCCCCAAGTTCAGCTTTAAAAACTTCTAAAAAAAAATCCTCTCGGGGGGGGGGGGGGTATTATGTTTCCAAATGTTTGCTTTGTGTTCTATAATAATCACTGTCTATGAACCTGGATGATGTTCATTGCATATAATTCCTGTCCAATAGACGGGGCCGATCCTGCCAGAAACATTCCTGAAAGCCGCGGTTGAAGGCAAGGTGAACATCATTGAGAAGTTTTTGGAGGATGGTGGATCTCCGGACACTTGTGACGAGGTAGGTCTATAATAAGAATCCCCTGAATGAGCCGGCCAGGCCTGGCACTCTGTCTGGGAAACCTGAGCAGGACAGAATCTCATCAATGCGTTGCTTGGACAGCGACTTGCACCCCCCCCCCCCCCCGGAGTACCTGGAGATGTGAGCATACTCCGGGACATGGTTCTGTGTTCAGTCACGTGATAGCAATCAGCATTATTTCCCTCATTTCCTGGAAGTACATTTAAAGGAAGGGCTGGACACCCAGATAACGCACAAATGATACATTGTTATGTCTAATACAACATGTTTCACCTCTCGGGGGTTCATCTGTAAAATCTGTAGACCAGCCTTTCCCAACCTTTCTTACCCCAGAGGAAGCTTAAGATTCTAAACCCCTGCAATAACCAATTCATTGGTGGTCAGTGATAGAACACTCATGGGTGGCTATTGGGAAGAATGTCCCCCTTACAGCTAGGGTTGCACCTCATC
This sequence comes from Rana muscosa, assembly GCA_029206835.1. Taxonomy (NCBI): domain Eukaryota; kingdom Metazoa; phylum Chordata; class Amphibia; order Anura; family Ranidae; genus Rana; species Rana muscosa. Next base: position 316,280,485 of record CM055123.1, read on the forward strand.
CTTTAAACACGAACAGATATTTTTGTAGAGCTATAATAACTTACACTGGTCACGTCCTACTCCCCTGATGAAGCCAATGTCTTGGCGAAACATATAGGGAAGACCTGACCCGTTACTGTAATTAGGCCATTACTACTCTGGCCTACAGTAAACCTTTTGTACTTCTTTTATGCATGTTCAATTTTATATTAACTAGTGTTTGTATTACCTGCTTATATTACTTTGTAACAAAATTTGTCTTTCTTTAACCACTTAACGACCGCCATCTGTATATATACACACGTCATCACTTTAAAGATGGATATCTCGGTAACGGCAGCAGCTGCTGCCACAACCGAGATATCCGTCTCTTCAGTGGGCGGTTCTGTTTACGATAATGGTGGTCTCTGCGGCGGATTCGCCACAAGATCACCGTTATCGGAGGCGGGAGAGGGAACACCCCCTACCGCCGCTCTCACGCGCCCTCCGCCGCTTACCGGAGCCGTCGGAAGCGGCGGAGGCGATCGGGTCCTTCTCCCTCTGTGGTATAGAGACGAGTGAAGGGCAGATGGCCCCCCACCCGTCTCCATACCATAGCAGGGCGGAGCTGACACCAAAACGTCAGCTCCGCCCATACGTCTTAAAGAGACATTTTTTTTTTGTCATTTTTTCAAATGACTTTTTTTTTATTTTTTATTGCATTTTAGTGTAAATATGAGATGTGAGGTCTTTTTGACCCCCCAGATCTCATATTTAAGAGGACCTGTCATGCTTTTTCTATTACAAGGGATGTTTACATTCCTTGTAATAGGAATAAAAGTGACCCATTTTTTTTTTTTAAACAGTGTAAAAATAAATAAACTCAAGTAAAATAAATAAGAAAACAAAAATATATATTTTTTTAAAGCCCCCCGTCCCGCCGAGCTCACGCGCAGAAACGAACGCATACGTGAGCAGCGCCCGCATATGAAAACGGTGTTCAAACTACACAAGTGAGGTATCGCCACGATCGTTAGAGCGAGAGCAATAATTATAGCTCTAGACCTCCTCTGTAACTCAAAACATGCAACCTGTAGAATTTTTTTAAACGTCGCCTATGGAGATTTTTAAGGGTAAAAGTTTGACGCCATTCCACGAGCGGGCGCAAATTTTGAAGTGTGACATATTGGGTATCAATTTACTCGGCGTAACATTATCTTTCACAATTAAAAAAAAAAATTGGGCTAACTTTACTGTTGTCTTATTTTTTAATTCAAAAAAGTGAATTTTTTCCCAAAAAAGTGCGCTTGTAAGACCGCTGCGCAAATACGATGTGACAAAAAGGATTGCAATGACCGCTATTTTATTCTCTAGGATGTTAGGGAAAAAAAACAATATATAATGTTTGGGGGTTCTAAGTAATTTTTTTAGCAAAAAAAAAACTGTTTTAAACTTGTAAACACCGAGTCTAAAAAACAGGCCCGGTCCTTAAGTGGTTAAAAATGTATTGATTGATTAGTTTTGGCACCACAATAATCCCCGTCCTTTTTCCCTTTTGTTTTCACTATGTCTGGGATGAGGAGCCTTATCTACAGAGGACATATCGGCCACTCTCTCCATTTTTCTCCCATGAATTACACCGGTTCTGAGGCTAACTTAATGCAGATAAGGCATCAAGTGAGTTTAACTACCACCTTAATCAGCCACAGAACCTGTGTAATTCATATGTGTTCGGGTTTAAAGGGATGAGGTGGCAACCCTACTTACAGCGGTGGTCAGACTTTCATCTTTACAGATAGCTACCAAGATCATTGGGGTCATGCAGGTGGAGGAACTTGACTGACCTCAACCCGATAGAACATATTTTGGACATGGATGAGCGAGTTTGGGGTGGAGGATCTTGACTGGCCTGCACAGAGTCCTGACCTCAACCCCAAAAAAACATCTTTGGGATGAATTTGAGCGGAGACTGCGAGCCAGGCCTCCTCGTCCAACATCATCTGCCTGACCTCACAAATGCACTTCTGGAAGAATGGTCAAACATTCCCATAGACCAGTGATGGTGAACCTTGGCACCCCAGATGTTTTGGAACGACATTTCCCATGATGCTCACCTACACTGCAGAGTGCATGAGCATCATGGGAAATGTAGTTCCAAAACATCTGGGGTGCCAAGGTTCACCATCACTGCCATAGACACCCTCCTAAACCTTGTGGACGGCCTTCCCAGAAGAGGTGAAGCTCTTATAGATGCAAAGGGCGGGACCAACTCAATATTGAACCCTCCGGACTAAGACTGGGATGTCATTAAAGTTCATGTGCGTGTAAAGGCAGGCGTCCCAATACTTTTGACAATATAGTATATATCCCATAGTTTGTAGATGATATAGCTTTCACGCAAACCAATCAATAGACACTTATTGGGATTTTTGCCTACATTTATGAAGACTTCAAATATTTAGATTTTTATTGGACATGTGCAATTCGTTTAGTTACAAATTATTTTTTTTACGGATTTTCAACAAAATTCGTTAATTCCGAAACATCCGAATTAACGAAAACCCAGTTTAACAATTTTTTCCCGAATATTCGTAAATTCTACAAATCTAAAATTCCACAATTCTAAAATTCGTAAATCCGAAATAATAACTACCGTATATACAGTACTCGAGTATAAGCCGACCCGAATATAAGCCGAGGCCCTAATTTTACCACAAAAAACTGGAAAAACTTATTGACTCGAGTATAAGCCTAGGGTGTCCATCTGCATGCCTCACTGTGCCTTACTTTGCCTCACTGTGCCCATGACTAGACTGACGTTTAACATGGGAGTCTATGGAAGGGGTGCCCGGCTTTAAAAAATCGGTGCTCCCCGGCCGTAGGTCCTCCAGACAAAAAACTTTGCACACTTGTAGAGAAGAAGTTGGGCTACATGTGTGCCAAGTTCCGGGTCCAGGGGACCTACGACCGTCCGGTACCAGGTCCCCAAAATCACTGGAGAAATTACCGTTTAACATGGGAGTCTATGGAAGGGGTGCCCGGCTTTGAAAAATCGGTGCTCCTCTGCCGTAGGTCTCCCGGACAACATACTTTGTACACTTATAGAGGAAGAGTGGGGCTACGTTAGGGTGACCACATTTCCAAACTACCATTCAGGGACACCCTCCCTTCCCAAAAAGCACAGTGATTGGACACAAGAGGCAGGATTTATAATTTCTCCAATCACAAGCAGGGGGCGGGGATTGTGCTCCTCCAGGCATTCCCGGCCAGGACAAGTACTGTCAGTGAGTAAAACGGTGATGTGGAGGCATTTTTTGGGGGCAACAGATTGGCCCAGGGGGTGGCTGTGTCAGTTTCATTCCGGGACACTGTATTGTCCTGGAATGAAGGTGCCCGGGACAGACCTGCAAAATGCGGGACTGTCCCGGGCAATCCGGGACACGTGGTCACCCTAGGCTATGTGTGTACCAAGTTTGGGGTCCAGGGGACCCATGGCCGGCTGGTACTGGGTCCCCAAAGTCCAGGAGATCAGGCGCAAAAAGGTGACTCGAGTATAAGCCGAGGGGGGCATTTTCAGCACAAAAACAATGTGCTGAAAAACTCGGCTTATACTCGAGTATATACGGTAACTATTAAATTATAGGTATTGAAATTTCCTTTCAAATTTTGGCTTTTAGTGAACGTAAAGAATACGAATTTATCCAAAGTCATGAATTTATCCGAAATAATGAATGCCGCATCTAAAAACGAATGGCTGCAGACGGGCGGGGCCAACTCAATATTGAACCCTACGGACTGAAGCCTCGTACACACGGCCGGTTTTCTTTGCAAGAAAACTGCTGGGAGAGCTTTTTGCCGAGAAAACCGGCCGTGTGTATGGGTTTCTCGTCGGGAAAACTGCCGGGAATCTCGACGAGAAAAAATAGAGAACCTGCTGTCTATTGTCCGTGCGTGTGTATGCTTACCTGTCTCCAGGTAAACCCACGCATGCTCAATGAGACTTCGACCACATGCGCGGTAGCTTACAAGGGTAGTGTAGGGTGAAGCAAGATGGCGGCGACGGCATCGAATGTGACGAGCGCAGGCTCGTCGTAGTCGATGACGTCACCGCGTTCTCATCATTCAAAAGAACCGTGTGTACACAGGGCTTGGCAAGAAAAGCTTGCCAGGAATCCCATCAGGAAAACCAAAGTTTTTTTTCCCTGTTGGGATTCCCGGCCGTGTGCATGAGGCTTAAAGTGGTTGTAAACCCCCTTTTGCAACTTGCACCTACAGGTGACCCTAGATTAAGGCTTACCTGTAGGTGCAAGAAATATCTCCTAAGCCTACACGGTTTAGGAGATATTTACTAAAATGACAGGCGCCGCTGTCTACGGCGCATGCGTGCCGTAGACAACGGCACATTCATGGGGTTAATCCCATTCACAAATTTGGCTAGTTCCCAGAGATCGCTGGGCCTAGCCAAATTTGACGGCTCCCGCGCGCATGCGCGGAGTGACGTCTTCGCCGCTCCGGCCAATCACAGCGCCGGAGCGGCGCTGCGATTGGCTATAGCGGCGATACCCGGAAGTAACGTTCCGGCTATCGCCGCAGCAATGGCTGCGACTGGAGAGAGGGACACGGATGGCTTCGGGGGCCCCGATCTAAGGTAAGTGGTGCATAATGAGCTAGTATGCTAGTCATATTCGCTCATTATGCCTTTCTCTTACAGGTTGATAGAAAAAATATTTTTTTTGGGGGTTTACAACCACTTTAAAGTGGGATTCCAACCGCAATTTTTTTTTTTTTTTAAAGTCAGCAGCTACTAACACTATAGCTGCTGACTTTTAATAAGGAGACTTACCTGTCCTACTCGCCCGCGATGGCGATCGATCGCTGCTGGCAGGTCCCGGCTTCCTCCATCCTCACTAAGGCCCCTTTCACACTGGGGCGGGCAGGTGCGGTGGCGGTATAGCAGCGCGATTTTCAGTACTGCTATACCGTCGTTCTTACCGCGGTATGCGGCCGCTAGGGGGGTAAATTTAACCCCACTAGCGGCCGAAAAAGGGTTAATACCGCCCGCCAACCGCGGCTATTGCCGCGGTTGGCGGGCGGTATTACCGCGCTGTCCCATTGATTTCAATGGGCAGCCGCGGTAAAGGAGCGGTGAACACACCGATCCTTCACCGCTGTAAAGAAGCGGCTAGCAGGACTTTTGGAGCGGTCCTGCTGGCGCACCGCTTCAGTGTGAAAGCCTTCGGGCTTTCACATTGAAGGCTACAGGGCAGGAATTTTTCATGCGGTATAATAGCGCTAATATTAGCGCTAAACCGCATGAAAAACGCCCCAGTGTGAAAGGGACCTAAGGGAAACAGGCAGTGAAGCCTTACGGCTTCACTGCACATTTCCTACAGCGCATGCGCGACTCGCACGGCGCTTTGTGAATGGGCGGCTGCTTTCTGGGATACACGCAGTTCCCAGAAGGCAGCGCGCCCCATTCACAAGAAGAGGAAGCGGAAGGACATCCACCGAGGCAAAGGAAGAGGCAGATTAGGGGACTTCCGCATAGCAACGGGCATTTCGGGTGAGTATAATTTTTTTTTTTTTCTATAAATGTTTTTCTTTTTTTATAGGAATTTTAGTGTTAAAAAAAAATCTGGGTGTACCTCCGCTTTAAGACTGGGATGCCATTAAAGGTCATGTGTGTGTGTAAAGGGAGGCGTCCCAATACTTTTGGTAATATAGTGTGTATGAAGATTCTCTGGGCGAATGGCTATACAAATGTGTTATTAATGCCCCTTTAGCGTGTAGTCTTTTTTTAAATTTTTTTTTAGTTGTATCCTTCCTGTCCTATCGGGGGGGGGGGGGGGGGGTTTGGCAGAGTTTGTAAAAATGTGGCTGGCAAGGCGGTGAAAAGCGCGCAGGCTGCACATATTCCCAGGCGAGCTGTAAAGCGATCAGATCACGTGAGGGCTCTGCGATTATTTATTTATTAGGGTATAAATAGCGGCACGCAGACCCCGGGGACAGGCGGTTGTAAGTGATTGGAATGACACCATCCAGGGTGATATGAAGGACATACGAGGGACACACATCCTGTACAACGCAATACAAATATAGGAACGCAAGAAGGAAGAGGAAACCACAAAACCTCACCGATATCACCGACACATAAAAAAAGATCACATGTACTGATCGCTGATAAAAACAGAAAAACTAAAAATGACTTAGAGGAACTGCAGTCTGCTCACATCATTTGTAATAATAAAAAAAAAAAAAACATCTTTGCCATTCTGAAGCTTCCCTCCAACCGCTTTGCATATTATTTTATATACACTGCGATTCTGGACTTGCCGAATAGGCTGCAGAAATCTCCCTCCCACTGAGTCTGGCTGCAGCCATTTAAACTGTGGGCAGCTCAAGCTGCTGCCTGATCACTTCCTGGCTTTACACAGAGGCACGCCTCCAGCTCTGCAGCTCTCATTGGCCCTCTTATGACTCACCCCCCCCCCCCCTCCCTTCCTGGCAAACTCTCAGGAGATTGAGAGAGAGAGAGAGAGCTGTGCATGATGTCATAAGCCTAGGCTAATGACCAGACAAGAAACAGGAAGTGGGCTGGATAAGGGATTTACTGGCAGAAAAATAATGTTTTACTATCCAAAGTTATAACAACAACAACAAGGGCAGAAGATTTAATAGATGGAAAGATGAAAAAATGGATCTCCAAGCTTTCTAAACACAGGGCCAGCTTACTGTCCTTCAAACTTTAGGGGGGCCGCACTGTGGCCATTGGGAGTAGAAAACGTCCTGGAGTAAACAATGCACCTTTAGCATTAGGGGGAGGAATAGTGCCCCATCATTGGTGTCAGTGGGAGGAATAGTGCCCCATCATTGGTGTCAGTGGGAAGAAATAGTGCCCCATCATTGGTGTCAGTGGGAAGAAATAGTGCCCCATCATTGGCGTCAGTGGGAGGAATAGTGCCCCATCATTGGTATCAGTGGGAGAAATAGTGCCCCATCATTGGTGTCAGTGGGAAGAAATAGTGCCCCATCATTGGTGTCAGTGAGAGAAATAGTGCCCCATCATTGGTATCAGTGGGAGAAATAGTGCCCCATCATTGGTGTCAGTGGGAGGAATAGTGCCCCATCATTGGTATCAGTGGGAGGAATAGTGCCCCATCATTGGTGTCAGTGGGAGGAATAGTGCCCCATCATTGGTGTCAGTGGGAGGAATAGTGGGAGACACTCGGCTCCCAGAACACAGGAGCACCAATCAGAACGCCGCAGCGCGACTCGCGCATGCGCCGTAGGGAACCGGGCAGTGAAGCCGCAGGGCTTCGCTTCCTGGTTCCCTCAGCGAGGATGGCGGAGGGAGCAGCAGAGCGACGAGCGGTCGCTCGTCCTCTGCTGCGGGACGTCACTGGACTCCAGGACAGGTAAGTGTCCAAATATTAAAAGTCAGCAGCTGCTGTAGCTGTAGCTGCTGGCTTTTAATAATTTTTTTTCAGGCGGAGCTCCGCTTTAATAAACAGTTAATTACTATGAGTTTACTTCTTTTTTTTTATAAATAATAATAATAATAAATAAAAAAAAGAATCAATCTTCATATTGTAGATATATATTTATGTTAAAGAGTAACTCCACTTTTGTTGAGAAAAAAAAACCCTCCCCCTCTGAGAGATCTCTGTACCTTGCAGGGAATGTAACACACTTTGTTGCAGATTTCTACCTTTTGCTATTCTGAAGAATTTGCTGTTTGTTTTTCTGTGTCCATGTCTCAGTGAATATAATGGGAGCGACTTCATAATTATCAATCAGCTGCTGCACCTGCAGGGCTCTAATGAGGAAAGCGGCAGGGTCTGCATCCCCTTTTAGATATGATTTCTCTTTGGTAGCATCTCACCAAAAATGAAAAAATTTTTGTTGCAGGGGATGCCCAAAATCTGACTTGTATCTTAGTGCAGACTTCAGGGAAAAAAAATCAGTGAGCCAATCACACAAGCAGGAAATGACATATCTGGGGGCGGTCCTTCTACTATCTGTGTACAGAGCGCCTCCAGGTGGCCATATTACATTTTACAGAAAATAACAGCGGCTGCAGATAGAAAAGGAAAATAAATTTTTAATAACATTCAACTACAATGTGACTTGCGTAGCGATTGTATGTTATGCTAAATATATATATATTTTTTTGCTATTTTTTTTCCCACGAAAGTGGAGGTTTCCTATAACCACTTGCAGACTGCCTACTGCTGAGCAGCCTTGCTGCACTGGATCAAAAAAAAATAAAAATTTTTTGTAATTTTGCCCACTTAAAGAAATGAAGGGTCTATAATTGTTATCATAGGTGTATTTTATATGATAGAGACAGAATATCAACCAAAAATCCAGAAACATCACATGATACAAATGTTATAAATGGAGTAAAATAAGTAATTCTCCCCACACAGACTGGCTACAGGAGGGTCTCATGTGGTACACAGATCAGTCCTGTCAATGTAAGAAGGTTCTCCTAACGACAACTCGTTATGTGTATAAAAGACACCTGTCCACAGAATCTCTTTCCTCCAATCACAGCTCACCATCATGGGGGAGACCAAAGAGCTGTCAGAGGACGTCGGGGAGAAGATTGGAGACCTGCACAAGGCTGGAATGGGCTACAAGACCATCAGCAAGAAGCTTGGTGAGGAGGAGATGACTGTTGGAGGGATTATTCCCAAATGGAAGAAATACAAAATCACCATCAATCGTCCTCGGTCTGGAGCTCCATGTAAGATTTCTCCTCATGGGGTGAGGATGGTCATGAGAAAAGTGAGGGATCCGCCCAGAACTACATGGGAGGAGCTTGTGAAGGATCTCAAGGCAGTTGGGACCACAGTCACCAAACACACCATTGGTGACACAATACACCGCCATGGATTGAAATCCTGCAGCCCCCACAAGTCCCCCTCCTGAGGAAGACACAGGTACAGCCCGTCTGATGTCTCCCAATGAACATCTAAATGATTCAGAGGAGGATTGGGGAGAAAGTTCTGTGGTCAGATGAGACCAAAATTCAGCTCTTTGGCATCAACTCGACTCGCTGTGTTTGGAGTAGGGCTGGGCGATTTTGGGCAAAAAAAAATCTGGGATAAAAAAAAAAAACTCGATTCACGATTCAAATCAAGTTTTTTTTTCTGATGGACACCGCGCCGGCAGAAGTTTTTAGGCGATCCTGGGAAAAGGCCGCAGACTAGGCCGAAGCCGCGGCCTCACCTAAAAAATCCTGCCTGCAGCTCGCCGATATCCTGGGAAAAGGCCGCGGCTTCGGCCTAGTCCGCGGCGTCCGGCCTCGCGGCCTTTTCCCAGGACCGCGGCGAGCTACGTGCAGGATTTTTTAGGCGAGGCCGCGGCTTCGGCCTAGTCCGCGGCCTTTTCCCAGGATCGCGGCGAGCAGGATTTTTTAGGCGAGGCTGCAGCTTCGGCCTAGTCCAATGAAAAAAAAAAATCGAAAAAATTGATTCGGTCAAAATCTGAATCGATTTGCCCTTGCAACTCGATTCAGATTTTAAATCGATTTTTTTCCCAGGCCTAGTTTGGAGGAAGAAAAATAATGACTATGACCCTAAGAACTCCATCCCTCCAGTCACACGGAGGGAGAAACATGAGGCTTTGGGGTGTTTCTCTGATAAAGGTCCAGGCCGACTTTGCTGCATTGAGGGGCCAATGGGCGGGGCCATGTATTGTAAGATCTTGGATGAGGACCTTCTTCCCTCACCCAGAACACTGAAGATGGGTCATGGATGGGTCTTCCAGCTTGAGAGGCTAAAGGACGGGGCCATGTATTGTAAGATCTTGGATGAGGACCTTCTTCCCTCAGCCAGAACACCGAAGATGGGTCATGGATGGGTCTTCCAGCTTGAGAGGCTAAAGGACGGGGCCATGTATTGTAAGATCTTGGATGAGGACCTTCTTCCCTCAGCCAGAACAACGAAGATGGGTCATGGATGGGTCTTCCAGCTTGAGGGGCCAATGGGCGGAGCCCCATGTATTGTAAGATCTTGGATGAGGACCTTCTTCCCTCAGCCAGAACACCGAAGATGGGTCATGGATGGGTCTTCCAGCTTGAGAGGCTAAAGGACGGGGCCATGTATTGTAAGATCTTGGATGAGGACCTTCTTCCCTCAGCCAGAACACCGAAGATGGGTCATGGATGGGTCTTCCAGCTTGAGAGGCTAAAGGACGGGGCCATGTATTGTAAGATCTTGGATGAGGACCTTCTTCCCTCAGCCAGAACACCGAAGATGGGTCATGGATGGGTCTTCCAGCTTGAGAGGCCAAAGGACGGGGCCATGTATTGTAAGATCTTGGATGAGGACCTTCTTCCCTCAGCCAGAACACCGAAGATGGGTCATGGATGGGTCTTCCAGCTTGAGAGGCTAAAGGACGGGGCCATGTATTGTAAGATCTTGGATGAGGACCTTCTTCCCTCACCCAGAACACTGAAGATGGGTCATGGATGGGTCTTCCAGCTTGAGGGGCCAATGGGCGGAGCCCCATGTATTGTAAAATCTTGGATGAGAACCTTCTTCCCTCACCCAGAACACTGAAGATGGGTCATGAATGGGTCTTCCAACATGACAATGACCCAAAACATTCCGCCAAGGCAACAAAGGAGTGGCTCAAGAAGAAGCACATGAAGGTCATGGAGTGGCCTAGCCAGTCTCCAGACCTTAATCCTATAGAAAATGTATGGAGTTGCCAAGCGAAAGCCAAGAAACCTTAAGGATTTAGAGAAGATCTGTAAAGAAGAGAGGAGCAAAATCCCTCCTGAGATGTGTGGAAACCTGATCACCACCTACAAGAAACGTCTGACCTCTGTGCTTCCCAACAAGGGTTTCCCCACCAACTACTAAGGGGATCAAATACTTATTTTACTCCATTTATAACATTTGTATCATGTGATGTTTCTGGATTTTTAGTTGATATTCTGTCTCCATCATATAAAATCCACCTATGATAAGAATGATAGACCCTTCATTTCCAGCATGGAATGGAATGTGTTCTATGAATGAAGCTTGCTATGACTCTGGCTGATCTCTGTGAGCTCCCTCACCTTGCTGTGTGTTTCTTGCAGTTCCGGCGGACCGGCCTTCACAGAGCCTCACTGGAGGGTCACATAGAGATCATCAAGAAACTCATCGACAGCGGAGCGTCCGTCAACTTCAGAGACCGGGTAGGACAGCGAGACGGCGACACGTCCGTCCAGCACAACCAAAAAACATTCATTTTACGTGACAGCAGTGAGCGGCCGCCGTGTTCTCAGAGAAACGCGGCAGTGCGCCTTTTCCTTAACAATTCAACTTCGATATTTACAGTGCCGTGAAAAAGTATTCACACCCCTTGAAATTTTCCACATTTTGTCATGTTACAACCAAAAACGTAAATGTATTTTATTGGGATTTTATGTGATGGACCAACACAAAGGGGCACATAATTGTGAAGTGGAAGGAAAATGATAAATGATACAAATAAATCTGTGAAAAGTGTGGGGGGGGGGCATTTGTATGGCGCCCCCCGGAGTCAATACTTTGTAGATTCCCCTTTCTCTACAAGTCTTTTTGGGGGTGTCTCTACCAGCTTTGCACATCTAGAGAGGGACATTTCTGCTCATTCTTCTTTGTAAAATATCTCAGGCTCTGTCAGATTGGATGGAGAGCGTCTGTGATCAGCAATTTTCAAGTCTTGCCACAGATTCTCAATGTGATTTAGGTCTGGACTGTGACTGGGCCATTCTAACACATGAATATGCTTTGATCTAAACCATTCCATTGTAGCTCTGGCTGTACTTTAGGGTCGTTGTCCTGCTGGAAGGGGAACCTCCCCCCAGTCTCAAGTCTTTTGCAGACTCTAACAAGTTTTCTTCTAAGATTGTCCTGTATTTGTCTCCATCCATCTTCCCATCAACTCTGACCAGCTTCCCTGTCCCTGCTGAAGAAAAGCATCCCCACCACATGATGCTGCCACCACCATGTTTCACGGTGGGGATGGTGTGTTCAGGGTGATGTGCAGTGTTAGTTTTCCCCACAGATAACGTTTTGCTTTTAGGCCAAAAAGTTTCATTTTGGTGTCGTGACCAGAGCACCTTCTTCCACATGTTTGCTGTGTCCCCCACATGTTTTCTGTGTCCCCCACATGATTGCTGTGTCCCCCACATGATTGCTGTGTCCCCCACATGATTGCTGTGTCCCCCACATGGCTTCTCACAAACTGCAAACAGGACTAGACATGTGCAATTAATTTAGTTTCTAATTCGTTTTTCCCGAATTTAGAGAAATTCGTTAATTCCGAAATTTCCGAATCTTTAAATTTCCGAATTTTCCGATTTCCGAAATTTTGAATCTCCGAATTTTCGGATTTTCAAATTTTTAAAATTTTGACTTTCCAAATTAGCAAAATTCCGAAATTCGGATTTTCGAAGTTCGAAAATTCGAAAATCGAAAATTCGAAAATGGGAAATTTGGAAAGTTGAAAATTGTTTTTTTGCTTTTTTCGGAAATTCTAAAAATTTGTTTTTTTGGAAATTCGGAATTCGATGATTCGTAATTCGTAATTACGAATTTCCAGAATTTCCGAAAAAAACGAAAAAATCTAATTTTTCAAATTTCCGAAAAAACGAAAATGAAAAAAACGAATTTTTCGGCAGTGCACATGTCTAAACAGGACTTCTTATGACTTTCTTTCACCAATGTCTTTCTTCTTGTCACTCTTCCATAAAGGGCAGATTTGTGGAGAAGCACGACTAATAGTTGTCCTGTGGACAGATTCTCCCCCCTGAGCTGTGGATCTCTGCAGCTCCTCCAGAGTCACCATGGGACCTCTTGGCTGCTTCTCTGATGAATGCTCTCCTTGCCCGGCCCGGTCAGTTTAGATGGACGGCCATGTCTTGGTAGGTTTGCAGTTGTGCCATACTCTTTCCATTTTCCGATGATGGATTGAACAGAGCTCCGTGAGATGATCAAAGCTTGGGAGATTTTTTTTATAACCTAACCCTGCTTTATACTTCTCCACAACTTTATCCCTGACCTGTCTGGTGTGTTCCTTGGCCTTCATGATGCTGTTTGTCCACTAAGCTTCTCTAACAAACCTCTGAGGGCTTCACAGAACAGCAATATTTATACTGAGATTACATGACACACAGGTGGACTCTATTTACTAATTAGGTGACTTCTGAAGGCAATTGGTTCCTCTAGATTTTAGTTAGGGGTATCAGAGTAAAGGGGGCTGAATACAAATGCCCCCCTCCCACACTTTTCACATATTTCTTTGTATCATTTTCCTTCCACTTCACAATTATGTGACACTTTGTGTTGGTCCATCACATAAAATACATTTACGTTTTTAGTTGTAACATGACAAAATGTGGGAAATTTTAAGGGGTGTGAATACTTTTTCAAGGCACTTTATGTGATTAAATGTGTTTTTTTTTTTTCAGTTTCAGCATCTGATTTTGATTTGGTATCTGCCTTTTTGCAGTTGAAGAAAATTAGTGAGGACAGCCGCACTCCAATCCAACGTATATTTATTCAGGCAAAACAGGCACTAGAAAAACCAGCAGAACTCAGGACAGCTGACGCGTTTCACGCCAATTCAGTGTTTACTCATGCGGCTGTCCTCACTCATTTGCTACGTGCATTGCCGGCACCCGTGGTCCCTGAGAGAAGTACTTTCCTTATTTCATCTGCCTGAGCGGCAATTTCTGTTTTTCTGCCTTTTTGCAGTCCCTGTACAGCAGGGCTCAGACTGGAGGAAGGAAGAATCAGCACAAGGAACTGATAAGAGTAGAGAACTTGACTTGGCATCAACCAATCCCATACACAGCAGAGCTCAGACTAGGAGAGGGAGGAGCAGTAGAAGGCGCCAATCAGCTATGTTGCAGTGCTTACAAATGACATGCTGACAGCAGGAGAGGGCAGAGTGACAGAGAGATGAGCTCATCAGTCTGCTGCTTCTCCTTTCACTGTCCAATCACAGGCCAGGGGAGGAACAAGACCTGCAAGTGTTACTGAACTGTAGAAAAAAATATATATTCAGGTCTCCTCCAGACAAGGCTGTGCAAATCTGTGGACTGGATGGACAGAAAAGCAGATCCTATAGAAGGTAAAATGGCTTTCTTAGATGTTAAAGAGACAAAGAAAGATCATCCAACACATTTTGGGGGTCCAAAAACACCCTCCTTCTTCAAGCCTTGCAATAGGAAAAAATGGCGAACCCCCTCTATGACTAACCCCCGATAGGCGGGGTGAAATGCATCAGAGGCGTGGCTTAGGAGGAGTTCAAGGCTGAGCCCGTTCACATTCCTCTCCACCCGTGTTATGTGGGGTCTCTCATCCCCCAATACCAAACCAACTACCAGGGCCGCCATCAGGAATTTTGGGGCCCCTTACACAGCTACAGGCATGGGCCCCCTGGAGCCGAGGAGAACCGGGGGGGGGGGGGGGGGGGGGTGCTGCCGCCGCATCCGGGGCCCTTACAAAATAAAAAGAAATAAAAAAAAATCGAATAATAAAAAAAAATAATAATAATAAAAAAATAATAATAATAATAAAAAAAATATATATATAAAAAAAGGGGGGTTGCCACCCGGGGCCCTGGGGACCTCTGGGCCCCTTAAAAAAAAAGGGGGGCCATCCGGGCCCCTTGCAGGTGTACTGCCTGTACCCCCCTGATGGCGGCCCTGCCAACTACTGACAGGATCTGTGAAGATGATCACACTGGATAAAAGACTATTCTAGGTCCAGGCATTACTCCTGATACATTGTTTCTTTTTGCAGGCCCTGATGAAGAGAGCCTTTCTGGACACCGAAATGCGTTGGAAGTTCCTTTTTATCTTTTCCTTTGACCCTTACTGGAACAAAATTGTAACACAAATGAAAATTAAAGCTACCACACCACTGCTGAAAGGTCCAGATACGACTTTATTCCGGTAAAGGCCAGGGCTACAATCGAAAGAGTCACCAACGTGTTTCGAGCATCCATCCTCTTCATCAGGACTTGAGACTGAAACAGTATAAATGGACTGGAATGGAACCGGACCTTTTATTGATAAAAAGTTATGTCTGCAATAGCGAATGGTGATGTGGGACTTCTTAGTGCTACCTACACCCTGTGGTAGGCAGGGGAGGGCTGGGCCAGGGGGCAATTGCCTCCCAGGCCGCCCTAACTTATGTTCAAAATGGCCGGCAGCCGCTGCCCGCTACCATTTTTCTTTTTTATTCTGGTCTAAGAAGTCGGGCCGGGGGCATGACCACTAGCTGTTGCATTCCGGGGGTTGTAGTCCGCGCTCAAGCTTCTGGTGGGTGGAAAACACAGCAGCGCAGAGGAAACTACAACTCCCTGGGACCGGATTCTTGGAAGCAGACAGAGGCAGGGCGTGCCAGGGAGTCGGGACGCAGGGCAGGGCGCTGGCTGCAACTTGACCCCAGGATCAGGAGCGTTACCCCCCCCCCCCCCAGGAGACCGTGGCGTGCAAGGACCTGCTGAGCTGAGATCGCTGAGGTGAGAGACCCTGACACCCCTAGCTGACCCCCCATCTCCCCCCCCCATACACCCCATGTAACCTGCCCCAGTGATCAGGCTGCATTGATGGGCACTGGAGTTGGCTGCACTGATGGGCACTGGTGAGGCTGCATTGAAAAACCAGGTGGGCCATGGATGGTGAGCTGATTTGGCAGTTCAATGAGCCACTTGACTGGACTTGCCCCCCAGGCCTAAGGCCACCAGCCCTCCCCTGGTGGTAGGCCATGGGTCTCACAGCGCTGTCCAATCAGAGACAGGGTTGAGCTGTTTAGGGTCAGTATGGGGGATCCATAGCCGGGCAACTGTCAACATTTTTTTTTTTTTCGTTTTTGACTTTTGTTTACCAGATGGCAGTCTTGTGTTTTAGAACCTTGAATGAAAATTCTACCTATTCCTTGCCTTGTAGTTGGATTCCACGGCTATTTACTGGGCGTGCCGCGGCGGGAAGCTGGACGTTGTGAAGTTTCTTCAGGACCACGGAGCGGAAATCAACGTGAAAGACAAGGTACGAGTTTCCACCACTTGCTCTCCGGGCCTTTTCTGGCCCTTTTTTTTTTTCCAAGTTTAAAATCTGTATTTTAAAATTACTTAGAACCCCCAAACATTATATATATATATATATATATATATATTTTTTTTTTTTAAGCAGAGACCCTAGAGAATAAAATGGTGATCCTTGCAATATTTAATGTCGCACGATAATTGCGCAGCGGTCTATCAAACGCAATTTCTTTGGAAGAAATACACTTTAATGAATAAAAAAAACAAAAAAAAACACAATATTTACCCCAATTTTTTGTATAATGTGAAAGATGATGTTACACCGAGTAAAAAGATACCTAACATGTCATGCATTAAAATTGCGCACGTTCGTGGAATGGCAACAAAACGGTGGTACTCAAAAATCATTATTGGGTGGGAGAGAGTTTGTTAAAAATTATGGCACGATCCCCTGTGTAAAGTCAAAATTTGTAAAAAGATAGTCCCCATGCCTCTTTGAATGGGGAGACTATGGGGAATGGGGATTTTTAAGTGCCCAAAATCCAAAAAACAACATACCAAAGCACATAAAATGACAAAGTTTGTATTTATACAAAAAAACCACAACAAAAAACCTCCATGAAAGGTAATTTAGCATAGTCATAGACATATAATACAAACGTTACGGAGTATATGGATCAACGTGTTTCGCCCATCTAAGGGGCTTCTTCAGGATCCATTTTTCAATGTTTTTTTTATCTTATAGCTAATGAATAATACTGTCAGACTTGTACGTACCAGACTGGAGAGTCCAATGGAGCAGAGGAAGGTCTCCCTTGCGTGTCAGACTCGCGGCCCCTGGTAGTATGGACAGGAGGCACGGGAGTGCGGAGTGGTATGAGAGCCTGGCGGGTATTTGCAGGGGATGCGGCTCAAGATCTAGGTGCAGAGGAGATGGTGTTCAGCTGGACAGGCAACAGGAACACAGGCAGATGATGCTGAGCAGGAGCAGGGGAAGAGCGATATTAATAAGTCTTTAGTTCTAGATGGAATCAGATTTTACTTGAATTTCTGTTTTTTACCTGTGAAATCCTCCAGTAACTGTAGAGAATTCTGATGTGTGTTTCTCATGACATGTTTCAGGTCCTGAGCACTCCTCTTCATGTTGCCACTCGTACCGGTCAGGCAGAAATCGTGGAACATCTTATTGCCACCGGGGTGGATATCAACTCCAAGGACAGAGTAAGTCTTTGCTTTTTTCTTTTTTCTTTTAAACTTAGAAATAGGGAAGTTCTGTAGCTACTCCTGAACTTCTACTTTCAGCACATCACTGGATGCAGGGCCGGTGCTAGCACTAGGCAAACTAGGCAGCCGCCTAGGGCGCACTGCTGCCTAGGGGCGCCCGGCCACTGGTGTTCCTACTCCCTTCTCTCTGCTGAAAGCAACCAAGTGTCTCAGCGGCAGCAGGCAGCCGCCGCTCCGTTCGCACATAGTGTCAGAGGCGCAGCGGTGGTGGAGGACTGTGTCTTTGTCCCGAAATAAATGGAAGCTGGTGAGGCTGCATTTGATGGGCGCTGGTGAGGCTGCATTTGATGGGCGCTGGTGAGGCTTTCTTTTGATGGGCGCTGCTGAGGCTGCATTGATGGGCGCTGGTGAGGCTGCATTTTATGGGCGCTGGTGAGGCTGCATTGATTTCCTTGTGCGCATTTGTGGGTGAGGCAGAGGGTCTTGAATGTGATCCGATCCTTTACGGCTAGCCAATGGAGGCTTTTCAGGGACGGTGCGATTGATTCCCAGGGGTTTTTCCCTGTTACCACTCTGGCCGCTGTGTTTTGGACGACTTGTAGACGTGCAACTTGGTATTTGGGTAGTCCTAGATAAAGGGAATTAGCGTAGTCAAGCCGGGAATTGATAATGGTTCCGACTACTACTGCTCTGTCTTTTTCCGGGATGAACGGGATGAGTCTTCGTAGCAGGCGGAGAAGGTGGTGAGATCCACTGCCTACTGATCCTATTTGTGCGTCCATAGTCATGTCTGAGTCAAAGATAACTCCCAGGCTTTTAACTTTGGTGCTTGGGGTTATGTTTTGTCCCAGGATGGTGGGTGGCGTCCATGTGGTCCTGGCGTTTTTCTTTCGGTTAGCGTGGAAAATGAGCAGTTCTGTTTTGGATCCATTAAGCTTGAGGGAACTCTCTGTCATCCAATTGTTGATCAATGTAAGGCATTTTTCCAGTCCGTAATATTGATCTTTTTGGTTGTTGATGCGAAAGTATAGTTGAGGCTGCATTTGATAGGCACTGGTGAGGCTGCATTTGATAGGCACTGGTGAGGCTGCATTTGATAGGCACTGGTGAGGCTGCATTTGATAGGCACTGGTGAGGCTGCATTTGATAGGCACTGGTGAGGCTGCATTTGATGGGCGCTTCATTACAAAGGTGGGGTACACATGGGCAGGGCAAAGGGGATGGATTCAGGGGTGGAGCCAAGGGGGGCAGAAAAATTAGGTTTCGCCTAGGGTGTCAAATATCCTTGCACCAGCCCTGACTGGATGGCCCCCACCCCCCCTCTAACAGGACCCCAATGCCCCCTAGACTTCATAGTAGGCACAAGGACCCACATCTTGAGTGAAAAAATGTATACAAAAATAAGTAGAGTGAAGCACACATGGAGAGAAAATAAATCTGCAAAACAAAAAAGCACCCCCATACATTGAACGTGACCATTAGAATTGAAGAGGTTAGCACCCCCATACATTGAACGTGACCATTAGAATTGAAGAGGTTAGCACCCCCATACATTGAACGTGACCATTAGAATTGAAGAGGTTAGCACCCCCATACATTGAACGTGACCATTAGAATTGAAGAGGTTAGCACCCCCATACATTGAACCTGACCATTAGTATTGGAGAGGTTAGCACCCCCATACATTGAAGTGTTTATGGGAAAGTTAGGCCAGTAGGACAGAGGACATCAGTGGTGGGACTGCTTAGTTGGCCCTTCAAGTAATTCTTGGACTGCCTCCCAATAGGTTTGTAATTTCCAACGTGTCAGATGCATAAGCCAGTGGTTGAGTTGCATCACAAACAATTGGGTAAAACTGCAGGATTTATAAGACGTAAATGATCCGGGGTGTGATACCTGCTCTACATTATTTTATAATCATTCATTATGATTGATTTATCATTATCCTTATACAAAGAAGAGGATTTGCTTACACTAAGCCAGATCCCTTCCCTATCCTGGGGGGGGTCCCTTCCCTATCCTCGGGGGGGTCCCTTCCCTATCCTTGGGGGGTCCCTTCCCTATCCTCGGGGGGTCCCTTCCCTATCCCGGGGGGGTCCCTTCCCTATCCCGGGGGGGTCCCTTCCCTATCCTGGGGGGTCTCTTCCCTATCCTTGGGGGGTCCCTTCCCTATCCTCGGGGGGTCCCTTCCCTATCCTCGGGGGGTCCCTTCCCTATCCCGGGGGGGTCCCTTCCCTATCCTGGGGGGTCCCTTCCCTATCCCGGGGGGGTCCCTTCCCTATCCCGGGGGGTTCCCTTCCCTATCCTGGGGGGTTCCCTTCCCTATCCCGGGGGGTTCCCTTCCCTATCCCGGGGGGGTCTCTTCCCTATCCCGGGGGGGTCTCTTCCCTATCTCGGGGGTTCCCTTCCCTATCCCGGGGGGGTCTCTTCCCTATCCTCAGGGGGTCCCCTTCCCTATCCTCGGGGGGTCTCTTCCCTATCCTCAGGGGGTCCCCTTCCCTATCCCGGGGGGTCTCTTCCCTATCCTCAGGGGGTCCCCCTCCCTATCCTCGGGGGGTCTCTTACCTATCCTGGAGGGGTCCCTTCCCTATCCTCGGGGGGTCCCTTCCCTATCCCGGGGGGTTCCCTTCCCTATCCTGGGGGGTCCCTTCCCTATCCCGGGGGGGTCTCTTCCCTATCCCGGGGGGGTCTCTTCCCTATCCCGGGGGGGTCTCTTCCCTATCTCGGGGGGGTCTCTTCCCTATCCTCAGGGGGTCCCCTTCCCTATCCTCGGGGGGTCCCCTTCCCTATCCTCAGGGGGTCTCTTCCCTATCTCGGGGGGGTCTCTTCCCTATCCTCGGGGGGGTCTCTTCCCTATCCTCGGGGGGGTCTCTTCCCTATCCTCGGGGGGGTCTCTTCCCTATCCTCGGGGGGGTCTCTTACCTATCCTGGAGGGGTCCCTTCCCTATCCTCGGGGGGTCCCTTCCCTATCCTGGGGGGGGGTCCCTTCCCTATCCTGGGGGGGGTCACTTCCCTATCCTGGGGGGGGTCACTTCCCTATCCTGGGGGGGGTCACTTACCTATCCTGGGGGGGGTCTCTTCCAAAGATTTGCTCCCCTTTGATCACATAGAAAAGTGTTTGAAATGTGTCAGTCTGGTGAATGTTCAAGATTCTAGAAAAAGCTGAAGTGCGTCCGACCTGCCCGCGTCGCATTACAACATCAGCCCAGCGGCACATAAAAATACACAAATAGATATCTGCTCCGAACTGTAAAAAAATAAATTGTTAAAAAGGGGAAAAAATAAAAAAAACTCCACATACCTGCAAGATACAGATCTATGGAATATTCTTTTATCATATCATTGGGTGATAAAGAATTGATATTAGGGGTGCGCATGCGCGAGAGTTCCGAGATGGCTGCCTGAACTCGGAGCTCCGCGCCATCCCGATCCAGCAGCGCCCACAGCACCCGCTCCCGCAACGCTCAGACACCGGAGAACGGGGAATCGACACCCCGCGACACTCGCGCACGCCCTCGTATGAGCCGAACGGGCGTCAGACGGCAATTAGACAGCCAATTCGCCGCCTCCACACTCCCCGGGTATACCAAGATGGCCGCCGCGGCTGCTGCGACCTCACAGCCTCACACAGCCACTGAGGGGACACAGGATTGCAGGCAAGTACTGGCCCCCACTCTCCTCTCCTATACCCCGGAGATGAAGGGACACAATCAGCAGCCCTTGACACCCTCTCCAGCCTCCACAGAATCCCTCCTGAGACACTCCTTTGGGGCACAGGCTTACTCTCCTGCTGGGCCTGCAGAATCTCCTCACACAGGATTCTCTCCCCATGGCGCTGCAGGCCCAGATCAATCCTTTAATGCAGCAGACTTATTCCTCAAATTCTCTACCCTTCTAGAGACAGGTCTAGCCTCCACAGCTGCTAAAATCACAGGGGACATTAAAGCAGACATCCAAAATATAGGGTCCAGGATGGAAGCCATAGAAATTAAGCTCGATCAAACTGCAGCTGCCTCTCACCAGAACTCTGATCTTATTCAGACCTTACATGACCAACTGGACACAGCTTTCTCCCGCATAGATGACCTCGAGAACAGGTCCAGGAGATATAATTTCAGAATCAGAGGTCTCCCGGAATCAATTATCGATGTTGAATCTGCCACGCAAGAACTTATGAGGTCCCTGATCCCAAACATCCCTACACCCCGCCTGGAGCTGGACAGAGCACATAGAGCGCTGGGACCCCCCAGGAAAGATGGCTCCCCCAGGGACATTATTGTAAAGCCCCACTACTATGCTGTCAAGGAGGCGGTCATGAAACAGACCCGCTCAATGCATCAAGTGATCTGCCAGGGGCACCCGGTGCAAATTTTTGCGGATCTCTCTCCTTCCACCATACAGCGCAGACGTACCCTAAAACCGCTACTATCTGCTTTGACACAGAAGGAGGTTAAATACAGATGGGCATTCCCCTTCGCCGTGAAGTTCACCTACAAAGGCCGAGATCATGCCTTCTCCAACTTCGCCATGGGAGAAAAGTTGCTTCTCAGCCTGAAGATCATTTCCCAGGAGTCGGACATGGAGACGTCGTCATCAGGATCGAATAAACGCCCGCCTCCCACAAGTCCGCCGGATCCCCTCTGGAACAAATCCAAGGCCAGAAGATCATCGCATACAGGTCCTAAATGAGACTTTGATTGTCACGAGGTGTCGGTTCGACGCATACTGATGCACCCGCATCGGACTTTTCTCTTCTCCTATGAGGATGACTCTCATACTACCCCGGAAATCGTTTTCTCCGGTGTTCTCTCTTTACATGTTAACAAACGGTTTTATTTGTTGTTTCTCCCCTCCTACGTCTAGAGATGGGTTCCCTAACTATGCCTCCCCCGTCTGGGGGACAAGGGCGATACTATAGCCACTTTCCTGAAGTAAATATGCTTTACTCCATCTCATTAGCGGCGGCGGATCGGGGGTTCCCTCCCCCTCCCTCCTGCCCGTGCGGGTGGGGTGGGGGGTGCCTCTGACCGCTTATACCTGGGTAGTTGCTTCAATGCTACTGTCCGTTTATTGGTTCACGTTGCTTTAGGAGCATAGTTGTTTAAATTTACAGGGCGCCCTGGTTTGGGGTGGCTCACATGTGCCTCCACCTATCCCTTGAACCCCAGTTGGTCTTCGGGGGATAGGATCTCCAAGGCTTTTAGCCAGGAGATTTGGACTTCCTACTTTTGTCTCACGATTTTTGGTGAGATGACAGTTAGGAACTTTTCTCTCCCGCCGGGAGCATTCTCCTGCGCGGGGGGAAACCTTCCTCCTGTTCTGTCCTTTCTAACTTTCTTTCTATCCCCTTTTTTCTCTTTTGAGCATCACCTGACATTTTTGTTTCTTTTAGACACTACCACCGGTAAGCCTCTCAAGTCTGCGGGATCCCAGAAGTACGATACCGGCGATCCAATCGTCGCTCTGGAGTCGCCGGAGGTCCCAGCGGTAAGTGGCGATGGACATTGCAGTGCTTCTCCCCTCGGGGTCCATGGCTGACCACACTCACACGGCCTTAAAGGTCGCTACACACAATGTCCAGGGCCTAAACTCCCCCCTCAAACGTAGGAAACTCTTTAATACCTACAAATCGTCAAGCTTGGACATTGTAATGATACAGGAAACCCATTTCCCGGCCCGGTACAGTCCCAAGTTCCTCCACTCCCACTTCCCGAACTTCTATATGGCCAGTGCGGTTAATAAGTCAAAGGGGGTGGCCGTCTTATTAGCAAAAACGTGCAACTTCACCTGGATCTCTGATGTAAAAGATCCAGAGGGCAGGTACAATCTTAGTAAAGGGCACGATCGAAGGCCACTTATACTCCCTGATATTCTACTACACGCCCAACAAAGGTCAAGCAGCCTTCTTCAAACAACTATTTGACAAGCTAGCTCCTCTGTTGGAGGGCACAATCATTTTTGGTGGGGACTCCAACGCAGCATTTGATCAGGGTCTGGATAGATCTAAACCTCCCTCGGCCCAACTGACACGTCCGACCAAAGAGAGCCTGAAAATCGCCAAACTCATCCACGCTCAGGGTCTGACCGATGTGTGGAGAGAACTAAATCCGTCCAAGCGAGATTATACACACTTTTCCCATCCCCACAACTCCTATGCTCGAATTGACCACCTGTTAGTTTCAAACCACACTATCCCACTTGCTGTAAAATCCCACATCAGGGACACGGTTTTGTCGGACCACTCCATTGTGAGCATGTCCCTTACAATGCAAAGCTCAAGGCCGGGCCAGAGACACTGGAGACTGAACGAATCCATTCTCTCCGACCCTATCCGAGTCACCATGCTAGATAAGGCAATGAAGGAATACGTCATTCTTAACAACGTAGATGGGACAACGTCCGAAACCCTGTGGGCGGCTCACAAAACTTTTATGAGAGGGGAATTCATTAGGATGGGAGCCCAGATAAAGAGGGAGAGGGAAGCGGACAGAGTAAGGTTAGAAGGGATATACACAAAGCTGAGAGCCCAGCACAAACTAAATCCCTCCCCCTTAATGGCAGCGCAACTAGACAAGGCTAGACTGGAGCTCAATCTTGTTCTCACGGCCAATGCAGACAAACAAATCAGATGGAGCAGAAATAGATTTTACTCCATGGGGGACAGGATGGGCTCCATGTTGGCTGCTAGACTAACACCACGCTTCAGAACATATGCAATGCCTCAGATTAGGATCCCTGGACAGGGCACTACAGCCAACCCATCCAAGATATTAGACGCTTTCCAGGCTTTCTATACAAATCTATATAGTCCCCACACGCTCGGTAATGACGATTCCGTC
This sequence comes from Rana muscosa, assembly GCA_029206835.1. Lineage (NCBI taxonomy): Eukaryota > Metazoa > Chordata > Amphibia > Anura > Ranidae > Rana > Rana muscosa. Next base: position 316,304,544 of record CM055123.1, read on the forward strand.
CGCAACTTCCTGCATAGCCTTCCCTTACCGTCGCTCTCCCCGGAGCATAAAGGGGAGCTTGAAGCACCCTTTACTGAAGGAGAGGTTATGGAGGTGATTAAAGACCTAAAGACGGGATCGGCCCCAGGGCCGGATGGGCTCTCGAACCCCTATTATAAAATGTTTGCCGAGACCCTAGCCCCGCATCTAACTAATTTCCTTAATGCTAAAACAAGGGGAGACCCACTCGATCCTCAACTCAATACTGCGTATATTACAGTAATCCCTAAGCCGGACAAGAATCCGGAAGAGATTGGAAATTATCGACCCATTTCTCTAATAAATAATGATTTAAAAATCTTAACTAAAATACTAGCTATCCGTTTGGCTTCTTTCATAAGCACATATATCCATAAGGACCAAGTGGGGTTTATCCCTGGCAGGCAGGGCCCTGATCAGATAAGGAGGGCAATAGATATAGTTTCCATTCTCCAAACAAACTGGGTGGGAGGTCCCAAGCAATCGGGAATGCTCCTTTCGCTGGACCTCCACAAGGCCTTTGATTCGGTGTCCTGGCCCTATATCTTTGCTCTCTTAGAATGCTGGGGTTTCGGCACACGGTTTTTGGGACTGATACGTGCCTTATACTCCAACCCTTCAGCATACATACGACTCCAGGGCTGTTACTCGAAACCCATACATATAAAGAAAGGGACTAGACAAGGTTGCCCTTTATCTCCGCTCATCTTCGCGATAGCTATTGAGACACTCGCCATCGCAATTCGCCAAAACCCGAACATACAAGGTGTCTCCTGTGGCCCCCAAACACATAAATGCGGTCTCTTTGCGGACGACATTTTGCTGTTTATAACCTCCCCCATCACTTCCCTCCCGAACTTATGTAAAACTCTGGATGACTTTGCAACGGTATCTGGCCTCCACGTGAATTACACCAAATCCCAAGCCATGAATATCTCACTACCAAACGACACTGTGGCTCTCCTAAAACAATCCTTCCGGTTTGCCTGGAGCGAATCCTCTCTTAGGTACTTGGGGATCAACTTGACATCTAAGACAGAATTCCTCTACATGAATAACTATCCCCCTATGTATCGTAAGCTAGAATCAGATCTACTCACTTGGTCCAAAAATAATCTGTCCTGGCTGGGAAGGGTACATTCTATAAAAATGACGTTACTCCCGAGGTTATTATACCTTTTTCGCTCTCTTCCCGTAACCAAACGGAAGAATCACATTAAATCATTCCAAAGTAAAATAATGAAATTCATCTGGGGAAAGGGGGGATTTAGGTTACCTCAAAAGACTCTACACCTTCACAAACGGAAAGGAGGTCTCGGCTTGCCCCATCTTCACAAATATTACCAGGCAGCCAGGTTAGCTCAGTTATCTGTAGTCTATTCACGATTTGAGAAACCTGATTGGGTGAATATAGAAAGACAGGCCGTCCCTCGTTTCACGCTAGACTTCCTACTCTGGAGCCCCCCGAAAGACAGACCCCCGATTTTATCCCCTACCCTTTCCCACTCTTTCGCCCTATGGGATGGGCTGCGTTCGTCAACTTCATTAGTATCCTCATACAGACCCCTAACTCACCTTTTCAACAACCCGAACTTTCCTCCCGGGAAAGACGTCTTAGCTTTCAAATGGTGGCTGGACAAGGGACTTTACCGAATTGGGCAATTCTTTACAGCAGCAGGCCCCTTCACCCTAAACCACTGTATCAAAACACTAGATCTGCCAGACTCGGAACGATTCAGGTTTGGCCAAATATCTCACTTTCTACATTCCCTATGGAAAGAAAGGCCCATTCCGCCAAAGTTTACCAATTACGAGTTGTGGTCGGGCCAGGGACCAGAGGGGGGGGGATCTCGGTGATCTACTCGTCGCTTGCATGTGCGTCCTCTAAGGAGGCCTTTATGACTGCCTGGGAATCTGACTTCCAATTCCAGTGGGATCTGGAGGGATGGCAGAATGCATGCTTTCGGTCATTTAAAGGTATCCTCAACACTGCATTGATGGAGGCTAGCCTTAAAGTGATTTCTCGGTGGTACTATACCCCTTCCAGACTAGCCTCGATCTACCCCACAGCGGATCCTCTATGTTTTAGAGGTTGCCAACATATAGGCACAATGGCCCACATATGGTGGGAATGCCCCAGAATTCGCCCCTTCTGGAAGAACATTTTTAATTTAATTAACAAGCTGATTGGAACTCGGATCCCCAGGACCCCGACGATTGCCCTACTGAATGCTCAAATCCCAGAGATCCCCAGATCTTCCCGAAGGTTAACTCATTTTATATTGTTGGGCGCAAAGCTTACGGTGGCAAAGGCCTGGAAACAACCAAAGATCTCTTTTCCTGCGGCTACAAAGAAAATATCTTGGATAATGTCGCAAGAAAAGCTTTCCAGTATATTACTAAACACAACGGACAAATTCGAAAAGGTATGGGAACCATGGGCCCAACAGATGGGAATCCTCATTGGTTCTCCTTCCAAGCAGGTGTAGTGCATCCTCAGCATTTCAGGTGATGTTCTAGCTCTTCATTCCTCTTTCTTTTTCCTTTCGGCTCGCTCTGAGTCTCTGTGTTTATCTGTCCACTTTTTTCCTTTTTTATCGCGGCCAATGTTTTTTTAGGATTAGAGGTCAGGTTCACAAGATCTCAGGTAGAGCATGAGTAGTCAACACTTTAATTCTGTTCTGAATTCTAAAATTTTGGTATAAGCCTTCCTCCAGTTGACGAGGATCGGAATAATGGGAGGTTCTGGGATCCCCCTTCCAACACAGTCAGTTCCCATTCGAGGTGTTGGGGGGAGCGGAACATGCTTCCTGCTTTAATTTATCTCCCTACGGATATGCCGACAGTTACTACTCTACATAGATTCTGGACGGACGATAGGCCACTGCTCTTGCTTCTATCTATCACAGCTATAATCAGTTTCAATTCCTCTGAACGTTTACTATTGCTTACATATGACTGACCCGTGCTTTATGTATAACCTATGCATTTTGAAATAAAAATATTGAATAAAAAAAAAAGAATTGATATTAATGACTCCATATTCAGATCCCGCCTCTGTTTCCCAGAAATGTACAAATCTCGCTATCTGCCTAGCTGAGGTTATCATTATCATTTCTAATGCACAGTTTTCTGCCGTACAGTGGGGGGGGGGGGGAAACCGATCGTCTCCCCCGCAGGTTGTGTAAGTTCTCCCAATTACATAGAAATGAAGGGTCTGTCATTCTTATCATAGGTGTATTTTATATGATGGAGACAGAATATCAACCAAAAATCCAGAAATATCACACAATACAAATGTTATAAATGGAGTAAAATAAGTATTTGATCCCCTTAGTGGTTGGTGGAGAAACCCTTGTTGGGAAGCACAGAGGTCAGACGTTTCTTGTAGGTGGTGATCAGGTTTCCACACATCTCAGGAGGGACTTTGGTATGGGGATGGGTTGGTCTGGGGGTGGGGGTGTGGTCCGGGGATAGGGGTGTGGTTTGGGGATGGGGAGTGGTCTGGGGGTGGGGGTGTGGTCCAGGGATAGGGGGGTGGTCTGGGGGTGGGGGTTAGGGTTGGTGATCAGGTTTCCACATCTCAGGAGGGATTTTGCTCCTCTCTTCTTTACAGATCTCCTCTAAATCCTTAACCACTTGTCGACCGCCTCCATTTACGTCGGCAGAACGGCACGGACAGGCACATCAAACTACCTGTACGTCCCCTTTAACTGCCTGTCCGTGTGGTCGCACGCGCGCGCTGCCGCCGGCGCGCTCGCGCCCCGCCGCCGGCGCGCTCGCGCCCCTGCCGCCATCCCCGTGAGTCGGACTGCGGGTCCCGCGGACTCGATCGCCGTGCGGGGATCCCTGCGATCGTCTCACGGAGGCATAGAGCGGGGAGATGCTTGTGTCAACAAGCATCTCCCCGCTCTGACTAGTGACAATGACACTGATCTCGGAGCGGAGATCGGAGAGCCCAACCCCCCCCCTCAGTTAGAAACACAATGCAGGGAACACTTAACCCCTACAGCGCCACCTAGTGGTTAACCCCTTCACTGCCTGTGTCATTTTCACAGTAACCAGTGCATTTTTATTGCACTGATCGCTGTATAAATGACAATGGTCCCAAAATGGTGTCAAAAGTGTCCGATGCGTCCGCCATAATGTCGCAGTCATGATAAAAATCGCTGATCGCCGCCATTACTAGTAAAAAAAAAAAAATTATTAAAATGCCATAAAACTACCCCCTATTTTGTAGACACTATAACTTTTGCGCAAACCAATCAATAAACGCTTATTGCGATTTTTTTTTTACCAAAAATATGTAGAAGAATACGTATCGGCCTAAACTGAGGAAAAATAATTCGTTTTTATATATTTTTGGGGGATATTTATTACAGCAAAAAGTAAAAAATATTTTTGTTATTAGCGCAAAAAATAAAAAACGCAGAGGTGATCAAATACCACCAAAAGAAATCTCTATTTGTGGGAAAAAAAAGGACTCCAATTTTGTTTGGGAGCCGCGTCGCACGACCGCGCAATTGTCAGTTAAAGCGACGCAGTGCCGAATCGCAAAAAAGTGGCCTGGTCCTTTAGCTGCAAAATGGTCCGGGGCTGAAGTGGTTAAAGTGGAGTTCCACCCTAAAAAAAAATTTTGGACCAAAAGTCCTAAAAAAAAAAAAAAAAAAAAAAAATTGAAAAAAAAAATGTGAAAAATAAATAAATACATTTTTACTCACCATAAATAGCGGTTGCTATGCGGAAGTCCCTAATCTGCCTCTTCATCGTCCGCGGCTGGTCTCCTTCCTCCATCCTCCTCGCGGTGTCTTCTGGGGAATGGGGCGCGCTGACCTTCTGGGAACTGTGTGTGTCCCAGAGAGCAGCCGGCCCATTCACAAAGCGCCGTGCGGATCGCGCATGCGCAGTAGGAAACTGGCAGTGAAGCCGCACAGCTTCATTGCCTGTTTCCCTTACTGAGGATGGTGGCGCCAGGGAGCTGGCAGGATTGAGGGATCGGCCTCGGGGGGGGGGGGGACCGACATCGCGGGCGCCTAGGTCAGGTAAGTGTCCTTATTAAAAGTCAGCAGCTACAGTGTTTGTAGCTGCTGACTTTTAAAGAAAAAAAAAATCGCAGGTGGAATCCCCCTTTAAAGGTTTCTTGGCTGTCGCTTGGCAACTCGAAGTTTCAGCTCCCTCCATACATTTTCTATAGGATTAAGGTCTGGAGACTGGCTAAGCCACTCCATGACCTTCATGTGCTTCTTCTTGAGCCACTCCTTTGTAGCCTTGGCTGTACATGTCTCTATCATATAAAATACACCCATGATAAAAATTATAGACACTTCATTTCTATGTCAGGGGGCAAACTTACACCATCTGCAGGGGAGACGATCGTTATATTCCCCCCCCCCCCACTGTAGATGACACTAAGGTCTTCTTTTCCTTTTACAGGAAGGGGACACGGCTCTGCATGATGCTGTCAGACTCAACCGCTACAAAATCATAAAAATGCTGATAATCTATGGAGCCAACATGATGACAAAGAATGGAGTAAGTATTTTCTGATCACCATGTATAAATACATAAGGGGGGATATGATCACCATGTATAAATACATAAGGGGGGATATGATCACCATGTATAAATACATAAGGGGGGATATGATCACCATGTATAAATACATAAGGGGGGGATATGATCTCCATGTATAAATACATAAGGGGGGATATGATCTCCATGTATAAATACATAAGGGGGGGATATGATCTCCATGTATAAATACATAAGGGGGGGATATGATCACCATGTATAAATACATAAGGGGGGGATATGATCACCATGTATAAATACATAAGGGGGGGATATGATCTCCATGTATAAATACATAAGGGGGGATATGACCTCCATGTATAAATACATAAGGGGGGATATGATCTCCATGTATAAATACATAAGGGGGGATATGATCTCCATGTATAAATACATAAGGGGGGGGGATATGATCACCATGTATAAATACATGAGGGGGATATTATCTCTATGTATAAATACATAAGGGGGGGATATGATCTCCATGTATAAATACATAAGGGGGGGATATGATCTCCATGTATAAATACATAAGGGGGGATATGATCTCCATGTATAAATACATAAGGGGGGATATGATCACCATGTATAAATACATGAGGGGGGATATGATCTCCATGTATAAATACATGAGGGGGGATATGATCTCCATGTATAAATACATAAGGGGGGGATATGATCTCCATGTATAAATACATAAGGGGGGATATGATCTCCATGTATAAATACATAAGGGGGGATATGATCTCCATGTATAAATACATAAGGGGTCCATATGGTGAGCTTGGTGTTGAGTTATTCACTTTTAGGTCATTAGGGGGCAGTCTTTACGTCTGGAGGAAAAGAGATTTAATCGCCACATACGGAAAGGATTCTTCCCAGTAAGGCTACTTTCACACAGGGGTGGTGCCGGCATTAGCGGTAAAGCGTTGTTTGTAGAACTCTAGCCATTATTTTATTTTTTTGGAGTCGGGAAGGCTTAGAACCTCTGTCAGGTTTTTATTGCCGTCTCTGTGCCCCTCTGGGAGTTTTTTTCCCCCCACTAGAAATTGACTCTCCATTGAAGCAAAGACCAGGATGACAGCAACAGAGCTTGAGACCGCTAAATAAGACAATGGTTACAGTTCTTATACTTCTATCCTGACAGCTTCCTTAAAAAACACACGTCCAAATTACTATAAGAAAAAGGGTTGCAAAAGCAACACATCTGATCATTCTGAGGGGGGGGGGGGATAGCAGGTTTTTCTTCTAGAGTCCACCAGTGGGACCCCCGATCTCTACAACCAGAGAATGATACTCTGGTATGATTTCAGCAAACCCATATGCAGTGGCGTTGCTAGGTGGGGGCGGGGGGTGCGGGCCACACCCGGGTGACACCCCTGCCCATGGATAGCATAGCAGCACCGCTGACACCGCCCGCTGCCCTGAAGATCTGTGTCTCTCGGTCTGTGTCCCCAGCCGCCTCCTCCTCTCTGTTTACATCCAGTGAGGAGGAGGAGGAGCCTGTGTGACACACACCTCTGTGTGTATACGTCCGCGGCCGCGCTGTACTGAGGTCTGTACACTCTATAAGTAGATTATTATACTGTGGCGGTCTGTACTAAGGAGGGGTGTCTATACTGATGGGGGGTCTGCACTAAGGGGGTATTCTATATTGATGGGGGGGTCTGCACTAAGGGGGAGTGTCTATACTGTTGGGGTCTGTACAAAGGAGGGGTGTCTATACTAATGGGGGATCTGCACTAAAGTGGTATTCTATACTGATGGGGGGTCTGCACTAAGGGGGAGTCTATACTGATGGGGGTCTGCACTAAGGGGGGTGTCTAAACTGTGGGGGTCTTCCCATAAAAGGGGTGTCTATATTGATGGGGGGTCTGCACTAAGGAGGTATTCTATACTGATGGGGGGTCTGCAGTAAGGGAGGTATCGAAACTGTGGGGGTCTGCACTAAAGGGGGTGTCTATATTGATGGGGGGTCTGCACTAAGGAGGTATTCTATACTGATGGGGGGATCTGCAGTAAGGGGGATATCTAAACTGTGGGGGTCTGCACTAAAGGGGGGTGTCTATATTGATGGGGGGTCTGCACTAAGGAGGTATTCTATACTGATGGGGGATCTGCAATAAGGGGGATATCTAAACTGTGGGGGTCTGCACTAAAGGGGGTGTCTATACTGTGGGGGTCTGCACTAAGGGGGGGGAGTCTATACTGATGGGGGTCTGCACTAAAGTGGGTGTCTATACTGTGGGGGTCTGCACTAAGGGGGAGTGTCTATATTGTGGGGGTCTGCACTAAAGTGGGTGTCTATACTGTGGGGGGTCTGCACTAAGGGGGGGGAGTCTATACTGATGGGGGGTCTGCACTAAGGGGGGAGTCTATACTTATTTCTTGCTATATAAACAAACAAAAAAATTGAATATTAAAAAAAAAAAAACACGTTTCTCTTTCTATATAAACAAAAAAAGATTAGAATTGTAAAAAAAAACAAAAAAAAACACGCCCCCCCCCCCCCAAAAAAAAAATTTTTTTTGCTATATAAACAAAAAAAAATGAAATAAAAAAAAAAAAACACGTTTCTCTTTCTTTCTGTTATATCATTTTGGGGGGGGGGGGGGGGACGTGTTGTTTTTTTTTTTTTTAAATAACATTTTTTTTGGGGGAGAAATGTTATAACAGAAAGAAAGAGAAATGTGTTTTGTGTTTTTAAATTTAAATTTGTTTTATGTTTATGTAGCAAAAAATAGAAACCCCAGTAGTGATTAAATACCACCAAAAGAAAGCTTTATTTGTGCGATAAAAATGATATAAAATTAATTTGGTTTGTTGCATGACCGCAAAATTGCCAGTTAAAGTGGTGCAGTGCTGAAAGCGGAGTTCCACCCAAAAATGGAACTTCCGCTTTTCGGAACCCTCCCTCCCTCCGGTGTCACATTTGGCACCTTTCAGGGGGGAGGGGGTGCAGATTCCTGTCTAAGACAGGTATTTGCACCCACTTCTGGGCATAGACTCCCGTGGGAGTTATGCCACTTCCCGTCCATCCCCTCCTCTGTCTCCTGGGAAACAGAGAGCGGGGACCAGTGAGGGCGCGCCGCGCTACTCGCGCATGCGCAGTAGGGAACCGGGCAGTGAAGCCGCAACGCTTCACTTCCTGATTCCCTCACCGAGGATGGTGGCGGGGGCAGCCGAGAGACGAGCGTTTGCGGGCGCGCTGGACAGGTAAGCGTCCATTTTTTCAAACTCAGCAGCTGCAGTATTTGTGGATGGACTATCAAAAAATGGCCTGGTCATGAAGGGGGGGGGGTAGAACCTTCCGGAGGTGAGGTGGTTCAGGAACAGCTTCTACGATAACATAATTTTTCCTTTTGTATGCAACACAGGATGGGAAAACCCCGACAGATCTGGTGCAGCAGTGGCAGTCGGATACCCGGGAAGCGTTGGTGAAGCGGGCAAATCACGGCCTGGAGAAGCAAGTGTAAAGAAGAAACCCGCACCGCTATTTACTGCTGAGATGCACAGACACAGCAGATAGAGAGAGGCCATGGATGTGACTAGGAAATGCTTCTGAAAACATTATTTTTTTAATGCACATTGTATGATAGAGTATATAACCGTACAGCCGATTCTCTTATAGTATAAATTATTGTACAGAAGATGCTTCTTGTTAAAATAAAGTTGAATTGTATAGCTTGGATTTGTCGGTTTGGATGTGGGTCCGTTCTTGGAAGAAGCTGAAATCCGGATCATCAGAAATAGGAATACGTCATTTGGTGAATGTCCAAAACAGCTGATCTCCCCCTTTAGGCCCGGTTCACATAGGGGCGACTCGTCAGGCGACTCGGTCGCCTGACGAGTCGCGTCCCGCGCTGTTCAATGGAACCGTTCTAATAGGAGCGACTCGAGTCGCTCCGACTTAGAAAAAGGTTCCTGTACTTCTTTGGGGGCGACTCGTGGCGACTTGCATTGACTTCTATACAGAAGTCATTTTGCAAATCGCCTCTCAAGTCGTCTTGAGATCGCCTGCACGAGTCGCCCCCAAAGTCGTGCCGCCCCTGTGTGAACCGGGCTTTACCCCACACCCTCTGTAACTAGTTTCAGTGTTAAAACATCAGTTTAAAAGTTTTTGCCCTAAACACATCCCAACAATTAATCCTCCACAGTCTGGCTCCTCCCACCCTTATTCCCCCAGTCTGGCTCCTCCCACCCTTATCCCCTTAGTCTGCCTCCTCCCACCCGTATCCCTGCAGTCTGGCTCCTCCCATCTTAATCCCCCACAGTCTGGCTCCTCCCACCCTTATCCTCCACAGTCTGGCTCCTCCCATCTTCAGCCTCCACAGTGTGGCTCCTCCCACCCTTATCCTCCACAGTCTGGTTCCTCCCATCTCCATAGTCTGGCTCCTCCCACCCTTATCCTCCACAGTCTGGCTCCTTCCACCCTCACCATTTCTGCTCCTCTCATTCCCCCTAGTCTGGCTCCTCCCAACCTTTTCCACACCAATCCGGCTCCTTCCACCCTCATCCTCCCAAGTCCGGCTCCTCCCACCCTCATCTTCATCCTCCCCAGTCCGGCTCCTCCCACCCCCATCCTCCCAAGTCCGGCTCCTCCCACCCTCATCTTTATCCTCCCCAGTCCGGCTCCTCCCACCCTCCCCAGTCCGGCTTCTCCCACCCCCATCCTCCCTTGTCAGGCTCCTCCCACCCTCATCTTCCCCAGTCCGGCTCCTCCCACCCTCACCATTTCTGCTCCTCCCATCCTCATCCTCCCAAGTCCGGCTCCTCCCACCCTCATCCTCCCTAGACCGCCACCTCCCACCCTCATCTTCATCCTCCCCAGTCTGGCTCCTCCCACCCTCATCCTCCCCAGTCTGGCTCCTCCCACCCTCATCCTCCCCAGTCTGGCTCCTCCCACCCTCATCCTCCCCAGTCTGGCTCCTCCCACCCTCATCCTCCCCAGTCTGGCTCCTCCCACAGACAACTTCAACATTTGCACTTTCCTGGCTTCCTATTGGTTGTCAGTGAGGTGAATGGGTTACAATGTATCAACTTTCCTGGCCTCCTATTGGCTGACAGCGAAGTGGAGGCGTTGTATCAATAACTCTTCTGATTGGCTGTGGGTGAGAAGGAGGAGTTACAATGTATCGATCTTCTGCACACTATCCTGGCCTCCTATTGGCTGAGGTGTTACAATGATCCCTTTTCCTGTCTTCCTATTGGTTATCAGTTGGGTGGATGGGTTACAATGTAACACTGGCGCGCCACTCATTTTCCTGGCTTCCTATTGGCTAGTGGAGAACTTCCACAAACTTTCCTGGCTTCCTATAGGCTGGGGGAGTTACAATGATCCCCTTTTCCTGGCCTCCTATTGGTTAGTAGTGAGGCGGAGAAGTCCTATCAATGACCCTCCACAAACTTTCCTGCCCTCTGATTGGCTGTCAGTGAGATGGAGGTGTAACAATGTATCACTGATCTCCGCACACTTTCCTGGCCTCCTATTGGCTGAGGAGAGGTGGATGGTTATAATGTAATGAGTGATAGAAGTGTGGGGGAGGGGAGGTCTCATCAATCATTAACCCCTCCGGACTCCTCCGGACTCCTCCAGTCACCGACATGCTGCTCCGGGCTCTCCTCCCCCACTCCGTCCGCTCCTATCTCACCCCAAACCGGCGACCCCCCGTACCGGACATCTCCGGCATCTTCCCGCCCATCTCCACCCCCTTCACCTCCCGGGAACGTGTGGACTACGAGCGACTTACCGACAACCTCCGGAAATACTCCGCCACCCCCCTCCGAGGTACCGACACTGAGCATGCGCACTACGACTACTACACCCCACACCTCTGTACGGGAGGACACTATCTATCTATATATATCTATATATACTCCTCTATATACAGGACACTATCTATATACTCCATTCTATATATACTATCTATATACTCCTCTATATACAGGACACTATCTATATACTCCTCTATATACAGGACACTATCTATATACTCCTCTGTATACAGGACACTATCTATATACTCCATTCTATATATACTATCTATATACTCCATTCTATATATACTATCTATATACTCCTCTATATACAGGACACTATCTATATACTCCATTCTATATATACTATCTATATACTCCTCCTATATACAGGACACTATCTATATACTCCTCTATATACAGGACACTATCTATATACTCCATTCTATATATACTATCTATATACTCCTCTATATACAGGACACTATCTATATACTCCTCTGTATACAGGACACTATCTATATACTCCATTCTATATATACTATCTATATATACTATCTATATACAGGACACTATCTATATACTCCATTCTATATATACTATCTATATACTCCTCCTATATACAGGACACTATCTATATACTCCTCTATATACAGGACACTATCTATATACTCCATTCTATATATACTATCTATATATACTATCTATATACAGGACACTATCTATATACTCCTCTGTATACAGGACACTATCTATATACTCCATTCTATATATACTATCTATATATACTATCTATATACAGGACACTATCTATATACTCCATTCTATATATACTATCTATATACTCCTCCTATATACAGGACACTATCTATATACTCCTCTATATACAGGACACTATCTATATACTCCATTCTATATATACTATCTATATATACTCCTCTATATACAGGACACTATCTATATACTCCATTCTATATATACTATCTATATACTCCTCCTATATACAGGACACTATCTATATACTCCTCTATATACAGGACACTATCTATATACTCCATTCTATATATACTATCTATATACTCCTCCTATATACAGGACACTATCTATATACTCCTCTATATACAGGACACTATCTATATACTCCTCCTATATACAGGACACTATCTATATACTCCATTCTATATATACTATCTATATACTCCTCTGTATACAGGACACTATCTATATACTCCATTCTATATATACTATCTATATACTCCTCTATATACAGGACACTATCTATATACTCCTCTATATACAGGACACTATCTATATACTCCATTCTATATATACTATCTATATACTCCTCCTATATACAGGACACTATCTATATACTCCTCTATATACAGGACACTATCTATATACTCCATTCTATATATACTATCTATATACTCCTATATACAGGACACTATCTATATACTCCTCTATATACAGGACACTATCTATATACTCCATTCTATATATACTATCTATATACTCCTCTATATACAGGACACTATCTATATACTCCTCTATATACAGGACACTATCTATATACTCCATTCTATATATACTATCTATATACTCCTCCTATATACAGGACACTATCTATATACAGGACACTATCTATATACTCCATTCTATATATACTATCTATATACTCCTCTGTATACAGGACACTATCTATATACTCCATTCTATATATACTATCTATATACTCCTCTGTATACAGGACACTATCTATATACTCCATTCTATATATACTATCTATATACTCCTCTGTATACAGGACACTATCTATATACTTCTCTCTATATATACTATCTATATACTCCTCTGTATACAGGACACTATCTATATACTCCTCTATATACAGGACACTATCTATATACTCCATTCTATATATACTATCTATATACTCCTCTATATACAGGACACTATCTATATACTCCATTCTATATATACTATCTATATACTCCTCCTATATACAGGACACTATCTATATACTCCTCTATATACAGGACACTATCTATATACTCCTCTGTATACAGGACACTATCTATATACTCCTCTATATACAGGACACTATCTATATACTCCATTCTATATATACTATCTATATACTCCTCTGTATACAGGACACTATCTATATACTTCTATATATACTATCTATATACTCCCCTGTATACTTCTCTGTATACAGGACACTATCTATATACTCCTCTATATACAGGACACTATCTATATACTCCATTCTATATATACTATCTATATACTCCTCTATATACTCCTCTGTATACTACCTATATACTCCTCTATATACAGGACACTATCTATATACTCCTCTATATACAGGACACTATCTATATACTCCTCTATATACAGGACACTATCTATATACTCCTCTATATACAGGACACTATCTATATACTTCTCTCTATATATACTATCTATATACTCCTCTATATACAGGACACTATCTATATACTCCATTCTATATATACTATCTATATACTCCTCTGTATACAGGATACTATCTATATACTCCTCTGTATACAGGACACTATCTATATACTCCATTCTATATATACTATCTATATACTCCTCTGTATACAGGACACTATCTATATACTCCTCTATATACAGGACACTATCTATATACTCCTCTGTATACAGGACACTATCTATATACTCCTCTATATACAGGACACTATCTATATACTCCATTCTATATATACTATCTATATACTCCTCCTATATACAGGACACTATCTATATACTCCTCTATATACAGGACACTATCTATATACTCCATTCTATATATACTATCTATATACTCCTCTGTATACAGGACACTATCTATATACTCCATTCTATATATACTATCTATATACTCCTCTGTATACAGGACACTATCTATATACTCCATTCTATATATACTATCTATATACTCCTCTGTATACAGGACACTATCTATATACTTCTCTCTATATATACTATCTATATACTCCTCTGTATACTTCTCTGTATACAGGACACTATCTATATACTCCTCTATATACAGGACACTATCTATATACTCCATTCTATATATACTATCTATATACTCCTCTATATACAGGACACTATCTATATACTCCTCTATATACAGGACACTATCTATATACTCCATTCTATATATACTATCTATATACTCCTCCTATATACAGGACACTATCTATATACTCCTCTATATACAGGACACTATCTATATACTCCTCTATATACAGGACACTATCTATATACTCCTCTATATACAGGACACTATCTATATACTCCTCTGTATACAGGACACTATCTATATACTCCTCTATATACAGGACACTATCTATATACTCCATTCTATATATACTATCTATATACTCCTCTGTATACAGGACACTATCTATATACTCCATTCTATATATACTATCTATATACTCCTCTGTATACAGGACACTATCTATATACTTCTCTCTATATATACTCCTCTGTATACTTCTCTGTATACAGGACACTATCTATATACTCCTCTATATACAGGACACTATCTATATACTCCATTCTATATATACTATCTATATACTCCTCCTATATACAGGACACTATCTATATACTCCTCTGTATACAGGACACTATCTATATACTCCATTCTATATATACTATCTATATACTCCTCTGTATACAGGACACTATCTATATACTTCTCTCTATATATACTATCTATATACTCCTCTGTATACTTCTCTGTATACAGGACACTATCTATATACTCCTCTATATACAGGACACTATCTATATACTCCATTCTATATATACTATCTATATACTCCTCCTATATACAGGACACTATCTATATACTCCTCTATATACAGGACACTATCTATATACTCCTCTGTATACAGGACACTATCTATATACTCCTCTATATACAGGACACTATCTATATACTCCTCTATATACAGGACACTATCTATATACTTCTCTCTATATATACTATCTATATACTCCTCTATATACAGGACACTATCTATATACTCCATTCTATATATACTATCTATATACTCCTCTGTATACAGGATACTATCTATATACTCCTCTGTATACAGGACACTATCTATATACTCCATTCTATATATACTATCTATATACTCCTCTGTATACAGGACACTATCTATATACTCCTCTATATACAGGACACTATCTATATACTCCTCTGTATACAGGACACTATCTATATACTCCTCTATATACAGGACACTATCTATATACTCCATTCTATATATACTATCTATATACTCCTCCTATATACAGGACACTATCTATATACTCCTCTATATACAGGACACTATCTATATACTCCATTCTATATATACTATCTATATACTCCTCTGTATACAGGACACTATCTATATACTCCATTCTATATATACTATCTATATACTCCTCTGTATACAGGACACTATCTATATACTTCTCTCTATATATACTATCTATATACTCCTCTGTATACTTCTCTGTATACAGGACACTATCTATATACTCCTCTATATACAGGACACTATCTATATACTCCATTCTATATATACTATCTATATACTCCTCCTATATACAGGACACTATCTATATACTCCTCTATATACAGGACACTATCTATATACTCCTCTGTATACAGGACACTATCTATATACTCCTCTATATACAGGACACTATCTATATACTCCATTCTATATATACTATCTATATACTCCTCTGTATACAGGACACTATCTATATACTTCTATATATACTATCTATATACTCCTCTGTATACTTCTCTGTATACAGGACACTATCTATATACTCCTCTATATACAGGACACTATCTATATACTCCATTCTATATATACTATCTATATACTCCTCTGTATACAGGACACTATCTATATACTTCTATATATACTATCTATATACTCCTCTGTATACTTCTCTGTATACAGGACACTATCTATATACTCCTCTATATACAGGACACTATCTATATACTCCATTCTATATATACTATCTATATACTCCTCTATATACTCCTCTGTATACTACCTATATACTCCTCTATATACAGGACACTATCTATATACTCCTCTATATACAGGACACTATCTATATACTCCTCTATATACAGGACACTATCTATATACTCCTCTATATACAGGACACTATCTATATACTTCTCTCTATATATACTATCTATATACTCCTCTATATACAGGACACTATCTATATACTCCATTCTATATACAGGACACTATCTATATACTCCATTCTATATATACTATCTATATACTCCTCTGTATACAGGACACTATCTATATACTCCATTCTATATATACTATCTATATACTCCTCTATATACAGGACACTATCTATATACTCCATTCTATATATACTATCTATATACTCCTCTGTATACAGGATACTATCTATATACTCCTCTGTATACAGGACACTATCTATATACTCCATTCTATATATACTATCTATATACTCCTCTGTATACAGGACACTATCTATATACTCCATTCTATATATACTATCTATATACTCCTCTGTATACAGGACACTATCTATATACTCCATTCTATATATACTATCTATATACTCCTCTGTATACAGGACACTATCTATATACTCCATTCTATATATACTATCTATATACTCCTCTATATACAGGACACTATCTATATACTCCTCTATATACAGGACACTATATACTTCTCTCTATATATACTATCTATATACTCCTCTGTATACAGGACACTATCTATATACTCCTCTATATGCTCCTCTGTATACTACCTATATACTCCTCTATATACAGGACACTATCTATCTGTATACTCCTCTGTATACTATCTATATATACGATATCTATATACTCCTCCTGTATACTATCTATATACTCCTCTATATATACTATCTATATACTAAAGAGTATATAGATAGTATACAGAGGAGTATATAGATAGTGTATATATAGATAGTATACAGAGGAGTATATAGATAGTGTCCTGTATATATAGAGGAGTATATAGATAGTATATAGAGGAGTATATAGATTGTATACTATCTATATACTCCTCTGTATACAGGACCCTATCTATATACTCCTCTATATATACAGGACACTATATATGCATCTATATACTTTATACAGGACGCAATATACTCCTCTATATAAACTGTATACAGGATGCTACATACTCTTTATATATATATATAAAAACATTTTTTTTTTTTTAACTGATGAAAAACGCAGCACGCAGATTTTGTAGGTGAAGCGCGGCGGTCCCGTGTGAACGCACACATAGAATATAAAGGGATGTATTTTTCTTTCGCTTTTTTTTTTTTTTTTCTTTCTTGAATTTTTCAACTAAATAAAATCTCAGGAGGTGATTGTCGGTGGGTACAGAGACCGCTCTCCCTGTATAAACCATTGGCGCTATTTTCAGCGTATGACATGCGAAAGTCGCCCGTCTGGGTGAGTTTCACGTATGGATTGGCCGCCCCCTCCCCCAGTGATGGGAATGACAGGAGGACTTAGCAGGCCGGTATTATCACATTATCACTTGGCACTCGTATGATTCAGATGTGTCAGATGATCGCTCTTCTATCATCACCTCTTAGTAAATACGCACAGCGCTCCCTTCTATGGAGGGGGGGAGGGGGGGGTGTAGTGCCCTCCTAACCAATAACCTGTACAGTGCAGCAAACAAGGGGTTAAAGACTTTCCCACTAGACATGTGCAGATCGTCCCGTCCCGAAATTCTGACAAATTTTCCGTTATTTGGGAAGTATCCAAATTTCCGAACGACAACAGTAACCAATTTAAACGAATCCGAAATAATGAAACGGAAATTTTAGACGAATTTCGGATCGTTTTTTTCTACAGACGATCGGACATTCCGACAACAAAACCGTGTTTTTTTTTTTTTCCGACGGAATGTCGGCTCACACTTGTCTTGCCCACACACACGGGTCACACAAATGTTGTCGGAAATTGCGAACGTCAAGAACGCGAAGACGTACGACGAGCCGAGAAAAATGAAGTTCGATAGCCAGTGCGGCCTTTTCTGCATGATTCCGAGCATGCGTAAAATTTTGATGCGTCGGAATTGTCTACACACGCTCGGAATTTCCGACGACAAGTTTTGTTGTCGGGAAAAATTTTGAGAAGCAGCTCTCTAACATTTTGTTGTCGGAAATTCCCGACAGCAAATGTCCGATGGAGCCTACACACGGTCGGATTTTTCCGAATAACAAGCTCCCATCGGACATTTGTTGTCGGAAATTCCCACCGTGTGTACGCGGCATAAGAGTTTTTTCTAATTGAATTTTGTCTTCAAATTTCAGAAGAGAATAAAAAGAATAGAAAATAAATGACTAGAAGAGCAAAGAATAGAATAGAAAATAAAAGAGCGAAACAGAATACAAAAAGAATGGGGAAAAAAATACAATAAAAAATAAAGGATTAGAAAAGAAAATAATTGAAAATGAAATACCGTATATACTCGAGTATAAGCCGAGCCGAATATAATTTCGCCACAAAAAAAATGGGAAAACGTATTGACTCGAGTATAAGCCTAGGGTGTCCATCTGCATGCCTCACTGTGCCCATGCCTCACTGTGCCCATGACTAGACTGACGTTTAACATGGGAGTCTATGGAAGGGGTGCCCGGATTTGAAAAATTGGTGCTCCCCGGACGTATGTCCCCCAGGCAACAAACTTTGCACCCTTATAGAGAAGAAATGGGGCTACATGTGTGCCAAGTTTCGGGTCCAGGGGACCTAAGGCCGGCCGGTACCGGGTCCCCAAATTCACCGGAGAAATTACAGTTTAAAATGGGAGTCTATGGAAGGGGTGCCCGGCTTTGAAAAATCGGTGCTCCCCGGCCGTAGGTCCCCCGGAAAACAACCTCTGTACACTCGTAGAGGAAGAGTGGGGATACATGTGTGTCAAGTTTCGGGTCCAAGGGCCCTACAGCCGACCAGTACCGGGTCCCCAAAGTTCGGGAGATCAGGCGCAAAAAGGTGTATAAGCCGAGGGGGGCATTTTCAGCACAAAAAAAATGTGCTGAAAAACTCGGCTTATACTCGAGTATATACGGTAATCGAATAGAATAGAATAAAATAGAAAGAATATAACCTTCTGAAGTTCAAATTTCAAATAGAATAAATTCAATTTAGAAAAGAATGGGGGGAAAAAAAACAATAGAATTTAACCCAAATTCGAATAGAATAAATTCTAATTTTAATAGAATAGATGATTAACCACTTCAGTGTCCTGGAGGATTTGGCTGCCAAATGACCGGGCCACTTTTTGCGATTCGGCACTGCGTCACTTTAACTGACAATTGCGCGGTCGTGCGACGTGGCTCCCAAACAAAATTGACGTCCTTTTTTTCCCCCAAATAGAGCTTTCTTTTGGTGGTATTTGATCATTTCTGTTTTTTTTGTTGTTTTTTTTTGCGCTATAAACAAAAATAGAGCGACAATTTAAAAAAAAAAAAGCAATATTTTTTACTTTTGCTATAATAAATATCCCCAATTTCTTTTTCAAAAAGCGAATTTTTCCTCAGTTTAGGCCGATACGTATTCTTCTACATATTTTTGGTAAAAAAAAAAAAAAAATCGCAATAAGCGTATATTGATTGGATTGCGCAAAAGTTATAGCGTCTACAAAATAGGGGATAGTTTCCTGGCATTTTTATTATAATTTTTTAAATTTTCTTACTTATGGCGGCGATCAGGGATTTTTATCGTGACTGCGACATCAGTGCCTCCTCATCAGAGCCCATCATTCCCACCTAATCAGTGCCTCCTCCTAAGTGGCCATCAGCGCACATCAGTGAAGGAGAAAAATTACTTATTTACAACATTTTTCTGACAGAAACTAAGAAAACTTTTTTTTTTTTTTTTTTTAATGTTTCGGTCTTTTTTTTTTTTGTTTAGCAAAAAAAAATAACCCCCCCCCCCCAGTGGTGACTAAATACCAAGTTCTATTTGTGTGAATAAAATGATAACAATGTCACGTGTACAGTGTTGTTGTATGACGGCGCAATTGTCATTCAAAGCGTGACAGCGCCGAAAGCTGAGAATTGTCCTGGTCAGGAAGGGCGAGGGGAGTGCCGGGTATTGAAGGGGGAGGGGAGTGCCGGGTATTGAAGGGGGAGGGGAGTGCCGGGTATTGAAGGGGGAGGGTAGAGTCGGGTATTGAAGGGGGAGGGTAGAGTCGGGTATTGAAGGTGGAGGGGAGTGCCGGGTATTGAAGGTGGAGGGGAGTGCCGGGTATTGAAGTGGGGGGGGGAGTGCCGGGTATTGAAGTGGGGGGGGAGTGCCGGGTATTGAAGTGGGGGGGAGTGCCGGGTATTGAAGGGGGAGGGGAGTGCGAGGTATTGAAGGTGGCGGGGGGTGCCCGGTATTGAAGGTGGCGGGGGGTGCCCGGTATTGAAGGTGGAGGGGAGTGCCGGGTATTGAAGGGGGAGGGGGAGTGCCGGGTATTGAAGGGGGAGGGGAGTGCCGGATATTGAAGGGGGAGGGTAGAGTCGGGTATTGAAGGGGGAGGGTAGAGTCGGGTATTGAAGGTGGAGGGGGAGTGCCGGGTATTGAAGTGGGGGGGGGGAGTGCCGGGTATTGAAGTGGGGGGGGAGTGCCGGGTATTGAAGTGGGGGGGGGAGTGCCGGGTATTGAAGTGGGGGGGGAGTGCCGGGTATTGAAGGGGGAGGGGAGTGCGAGGTATTGAAGGTGGCGGGGGGTGCCCGGTATTGAAGGTGGCGGGGGGTGCCCGGTATTGAAGGTGGAGGGGAGTGCCGGGTATTGAAGGTGGAGGGGAGTGCCGGGTATTGAAGTGGGGGGGGGAGTGCCGGGTATTGAAGTGGGGGGGGAGTGCCGGGTATTGAAGTGGGGGGGGAGTGCCGGGTATTGAAGGGGGAGGGGAGTGCGAGGTATTGAAGGTGGCGGGGGGTGCCCGGTATTGAAGGTGGCGGGGGGTGCCCGGTATTGAAGGTGGAGGGGAGTGCCCGGTATTGAAGGGGGAGGGGAGGCGAGGTATTGAAGGTGGCGGGGGGTGCCCGGTATTGAAGGTGGCGGGGGGTGCCCGGTATTGAAGGTGGCGGGGGGTGCCCGGTATTGAAGGTGGCGGGGGGTGCCCGGTATTGAAGGTGGAGGGGAGTGCCCGGTATTGAAGAGGGAGGGGAGTGTGAGGTATTGAAGGTGGCGGGGGGTGCCCGGTATTGAAGGTGGCGGGGGGTGCCCGGTATTGAAGGTGGAGGGGAGTGCCCGGTATTGAAGGGGGAGGGGAGTGCGAGGTATTGAAGGTGGAGGGGAGTGCCGGGTATTGAAGGGGGAGGGGAGTGCGAGGTATTGAAGGTGGCGGGGGGTGCCCGGTATTGAAGGTGGCGGGGGGTGCCCGGTATTGAAGGTGGCGGGGGGTGCCCAGTATTGAAGGGGGAGGGGAGTGCCCGGTATTGAAGGGGGAGGGGAGTGCCCGGTATTGAAGGGGGAGGGGAGTGCCCGGTATTGAAGGGGGAGAGGAGTGCCCGGTATTGAAGGGGGAGGGGAGTGGCCGGTATTGAAGGGGGAGGGGAGTGGCCGGTATTGAAGGGGGAGGGGAGGGGCCGGTATTGAAGGGGGAGGGGAGGGGCCGGTATTGAAGGGGTAAGGTCGCCTATCCCGGATCACCGGTAATAACTTTGTATCTTTTTTTTTTAGGTTTTGTGGTTCAAGGCTCCAATGGGGAATACGCTTACCTGAGCCGGGAGGAGAGGCTGGAGGTGGTGCGGAAGGTGCGGGAAGTGGTCCCCAAAGACAAGCTGCTTATTGCCGGATCGGGATGTGAATGTACGGTGAATCCCCCTACTTATTATACAGTTCAGAGGTTCAACCTCCACACCCAACTTTATTAATCAGGATGTTCAGACAAAAGAACGGATTCTTATCAGAAAGTTTAGTGATTGGTATCAGATTTACTTTTTGATACATTCTTTGTATTAGGAATGTCTTCAGGAAATAGGACAATGCACCCCCTCCCCTCCCCCCCCACCTCAGGCCAGAAAAAGTCTCGAGTACATTTTGTAATTCCTCTTATTGTGATCTCATCCGGGGTGCTGCCCGTCTGGGGGTGCCACGTTGCATCCCATTTTTTTGCACAGTGTTGTGTGTTCCAATGGTAAAGGCCAGCCCCCCCACCATGGAAACGCATGACACTATTTCAGGACGGTATTCAGGGCAGCTCCAGCATTTAGAAGGGGGAGCAGTGCACCTCTGAGGTCTCTGATGTGAAAGGGTGGAAAACTGAGGACTCTGATGGGAAAGGGTATAAGACTGAGGACTCTGATGTGAAATGGTAGGAGATTGAGGACCCTGATGTGAAATGGTAGGAGATTGAGGACTCTGATGTGAAAAGGGTGGAAGACTGAGGACTCTGATGTGAAAAGGGTGGAAGACTGAGGACTCTGATGTGAAAAGGGTGGAAGACTGAGGACTCTGATGTGAAAAGGGTGGAAGACTGAGGACTCTGATGTGAAAAGGGTGGAAGACTGAGGACTCTGATGTGAAAAGGGTGGAAGAATGAGGTCTCTGATGTGAAAAGGGGGAAGACTGAGGACTCTGATGTGAAAGGGGGGAAGACTGAGGACTCTGATGTGAAAGGGGGGAAAACTGAGGTCTCTGATGTGAAAGGGGGGAAGATTGAGGACTCTGATGTGAAAGGGGGGAAAACTGAGGTCTCTGATGTGAAAAGGGGGAAGACTGAGGACTCTGATGTGAAAGGGGGGAAGACTGAGGACTCTGATGTGAAAGGGGGGAAGACTGAGGACTCTGATGTGAAAGGGGGGAAGACTGAGGACTCTGATGTGAAAGGGGGGAAAACTGAGGTCTCTGATGTGAAAGGGGGGAAGATTGAGGACTCTGATGTGAAATGGTAGAAGATTGAGGACTCTGATGTGAAATGGTAGAAGATTGAGGACTCTGATGTGAAAAGGGTGGAAGACTGAGGACTCTGATGTGAAAGGGGGGGTGACTGAGGACTCTGATGTGAAAGGGGGGGGATGACTGAGGACTCTGATGTGAAACGGGGAAAAACTGAGGACACTGATATGAAAGGGGGGGGGGGGGGTGGAAGATTGAGGACTCTGATGTGAAAGGAGGGAAGACTGAGGACTCTGATGTGAAAGGGGGGGAAGACTGAGGACTCTGATGTTGATGGAGTTTAGCAGAACACTCTGACATAAAGGGGAGAGGGATGGGGCTGGCTAAGGACTCTGATTTCAACTGTAGGGAATGGGAATTCTAATGTAGAAAAAGGGATGCCGAGGACCCCGAAAATTAAAGTGGGATTGCGGTTTCGATGTGAAAGGGGGGGCACTGAGGTCTCTGATGTGAAAAGGGTGGAAGCCTGATATTAGAGTGTAAGCTCTTGTTGTCCGCAGCTACACAGGCCACGGTGAAGATGACGGTGGAGATGGCAGAGGCCGGAGCGGAGGCGGTCCTTGTGGTGACTCCATGTTATTATAAAGGCAGAATGAACGGCCCGGCTCTGATCCATCATTACACTGAGGTAATCCTACAGACTCCTCAATGCCGGGAGATAATCCAACCAATAGTGACATGCCGGGTACAGGTGACCTTTACCCTCTTGCTGCCTGCGTAGAGCCTACATGCTGCAGCGGGGAGGGTGAACCTGAGCACCCAGCTGCTGCACCCATGGTCTATGGGGCTCTGAGGTTCTGTGCTGAGAGCGCCCTCTAGGGACACTCTCCGAGCTGCCACCAACTGCACTGCCCTACTGACACCGTCCACTGCCCTACTGACACCGTCCACTGCTCTACTGACACCGTCCACTGCTCTACTGACACCGTCCACTGCTCTACTGACACCGTCCACTGCTCTACTGACACCGTCCACTGCTCTACTGACACCGTCCACTGCTCTACTGACACCGTCCACTGCCCTCCTGACACCGTCCACTGCCCTCCTGACACCGTCCACTGCCCTCCTGACACCGTCCACTGCCCTCCTGACACCGTCCACTGCCCTCCTGACACCGTCCACTGCCCTCCTGACACCGTCCACTGCCCTCCTGACACCATCCACTGCCCTCCTGACACCATCCACTGCTCTACTGACACCGTCCACTGCCCTCCTGACACCGTCCACTGCCCTCCTGCCCCGTCCACTGCCCTACTGCCCCCGTCCTCTGCCCTACTGCCTCCGTCCTCTGCCCTACTGCCCCCGTCCTCTGCCCTACTGCCCCCGTCCTCTGCCCTACTGCCCCCGTCCTCTGCCCTACTGCCCCCGTCCTCTGCCCTACTGCCCCCGTCCTCTGCCCTACTGCCCCCGTCCTCTGCCCTACTGCCCCCGTCCTCTGCCCTACTGCCCCCGTCCTCTGCCCTACTGCCCCCGTCCTCTGCCCTACTGCCCCCGTCTTCTGCCCTACTGCCCCCGTCTTCTGCCCTACTGCCCCCGTCTTCTGCCCTACTGCCCCCGTCTTCTGCCCTACTGCCCCCGTCTTCTGCCTACTGCCCCCGTCTTCTGCCCTACTGCCCCCGTCTTCTGCCCTACTGCCCCGTCCACTGCTCTACTAACACATGGTCAGAGGCTGCAGACATGGTTCAGGAGAAGATGGTCAGAGGCTGCAGACATGGTGCAGGAGGAGATGGTCAGAGGCTGCAGACATGGTGCAGGTGGAGATGGTCGGAGGCTGCAGATATGGTGCAGGAGGAGATGGTCGGAGGCTGCAGACATGGTGCAGGAGGAGATGGTCAGAGGCTGCAGACATGGTGCAGGGGGAGATGGTCAGAGGCTGCAGACATGGTGCAGGGGGAGATGGTCAGAGGCTGCAGACATGGTGCAGGGGGAGATGGTCAGAGGCTGCAGACATGGTGCAGGGGGAGATGGTCAGAGGCTGCAGACATGGTGCAGGGGGAGATGGTCAGAGGCTGCAGATATGGTGCAGGAGGAGATGTCAGAGGCTGCAGACATGGTGCAGGAGGAGATGTCAGAGGCTGCAGACATGGTGCAGGGGGAGATGGTCAGAGGCTGCAGACATGGTGCAGGAGGAGATGGTCAGAGGCTGCAGACATGGTGCAGGAGGAGATGGTCAGAGGCTGCAGACATGGTGCAAGAGAGCAATAACAGCAGGTAGGCAGACATGGTGCAGGAGGAGATGGTCAGAGGCTGCAGACATGGTGCAGGAGGAGATGGTCAGAGGCTGCAGACATGGTGCAGGAGGAGATGGTCAGAGGCTGCAGACATGGTGCAGGAGGAGATGGTCAGAGGCTGCAGACATGGTGCAGGAGGAGATGGTCAGAGGCTGCAGACATGGTGCAGGAGGAGATGGTCAGAGGCTGCAGACATGGTGCAGGGGGAGATGGTCAGAGGCTGCAGACATGGTGCAGGGGGAGATGGTCAGAGGCTGCAGACATGGTGCAGGAGGAGATGGTCAGAGGCTGCAGACATGGTGCAGGGGGAGATGGTCAGAGGCTGCAGATATGGTGCAGGAGGAGATGTCAGAGGCTGCAGATATGGTGCAGGAGGAGATGTCAGAGGCTGCAGACATGGTGCAGGAGGAGATGTCAGAGGCTGCAGACATGGTGCAGGGGGAGATGGTCAGAGGCTGCAGACATGGTGCAGGAGGAGATGGTCAGAGGCTGCAGACATGGTGCAAGAGAGCAATAACAGCAGGTAGGCAGACATGGTGCAGGAGGAGATGGTCAGAGGCTGCAGACATGGTGCAGGAGGAGATGGTCAGAGGCTGCAGACATGGTGCAGGAGGAGATGGTCAGAGGCTGCAGACATGGTGCAGGAGAGCAATAACAGGAGGTAGGCAGAGGCTGCAGAGGGGTCTTACCTGACCATTATTAGAGGCACGTGTCACCGCCAAGACCTCACAGAGGTGACATTGCTGCTTCACAATTAAAAATGGCGCCGCCCAGCGCCATTACGTCTCTGCGCATGAGCCCACCAACGAGAAAAGGGCCGAGTGTGTACAGGCTTTCCCGTGCTGCGGCAGTGCATGCGCAGTTGACATGTCAGCCCAGGCCCGCAGCCATATCTTTTACAGGTGCTGCTGCCCTCAAATCGGCCCCAGGGCAGGCTGCCTCCGGTAAGAGACTCACGTCTATGGGCCCCAGGTTTCGGGGCTTAAGCCCCAGAAACCACCCCCTAGCGACACCACTGGGTAAAGGTTGTCTATGCTCCCGCTGTCTCCCGTGGAAATCCTGACACGTCCTTGTCCTCCTCCAGGTTGCTGATGCCTCCCCGGTCCCCGTCATCTTGTACAGCGTGCCGGCCAATACCAGGTTGGACCTACCTGTGGACGCCGTAGTCACTTTGGCTCAACACCCAAACATCATAGGGATCAAGGACAGCGGAGGAGACGTAAGTCGCTGATTTCACAGTCTTGTCCTTAGTTCTGTCTTCAGGTATGCAGGTAAAGTGAAGAGCTGTCACTTTGTAACAAATTCTCTTTATAGCTTGCTTCCTCCCCAGTGACACTAATACAGTGATCAGTGCTAAAAATATGCACTGTCACTGTACTAATGACACTGGCTGGGAAAGGGGTTACCATCAGGGGCGATCAAAGGGTTAACTGCGTGCCAAGCCAGTGCATATGTGTACTGTGTGTCAGTGACGGCCCGTCCATTAGGGACACCCAGACGCCGCCCCCCCTCCTCCAGCCACCCCCCCCCCCCCATATGCAATGGATAGATTCATGCATAGCCAAGGAGGAAACGGAAGCTGCCGCCGCCGTGATGACCCGGAGAACGGGAGGCCGCAGGAGAACAGCAGGAAAATGGGAGGCCGCCCAGCAGGGGAAGCTGCCGGTGATGGGGTAAGTGCTGACTGACGGGGGGGGGGGGGGGTTGGGGGGGCTTGGTATACTGCTTGCCACCCCCCCCCAAAAAAAAAAAAAACACCGGGCGCCACTGCTGTGTGTGTGTGTGTGTGTGTGTGTGCTGCTTTTACTAAGGGATGTGATGGATTTTATTCCTTGCTTTGCAGGGACACAAAATCCATCCCCCCCCTATAAGAACGGAGCTCTGCCTTGTTTACATAGGCAGAGCTCCGTCCAGCCGCTCTGCGGGTGCCGGTGGACATACATCGGCCAGCACCCGCTGATTGGCTTCTGCTGTGACTAATCGCAGCAGGAGCGGCACGCCGGTGGCGCAACGGGCGTGCGCCCTCTACCCCAGGAGTGCAGAATGATCTGGTAAGGGGGGCAAGCATGCGCACCGCCGCCGCCAGCTCACTTCCACTCTGATTACAAACAGCAGAAGCCTGATTGATGGGTGTGTGCGGTACCCGATGTCCTCCGCCCCCCCCCCCCCCCGCCGATCGTTAGGCAGAGAGACAGAACTGTGAGCTGTCTATGTAAACAGTGCAGATCGCCGTTCTGACAAGAGGGAAGGCCCGGATCCTGTGTTCCTGCAAAGCAAGAATTAAATTCCATCTCTGAAAGCACCTCCCTCCCACCGTATGCACAAACACTGGCTAGGCACACAGTTAACCCTTTTGGTCGCCCCTGATGTTAACCCCCTTTTTCCCAGCCAGTGTCATTAGTACAGTTACAGTGCATATTTCTTTCTCGTACATCACGGGACACAGAGCGACATAGTCATTACTATGTGGGTTATATAGATACCTTCAGGTGCTGGCACTGGCAACTTCCAAAACCGGAAGTACCCTCCCCTATATAAGCCCCTCCCATCCGGGAGCACCTCAGTTTTTTGCCAGTGTCTAAGGTGTTGGCCAAGAAGTAACATGTGTTTTTCACTGAGCTTGCATACAGGTTCTTTTGGGCCTCAGTAAGCTGTTCCGGATCCGACCAAAAAAGCTTCATAGCTAAACGGTCGGTACCCGGGCCTTGCAGAGAAGAGCAGGGTTTTGCCTGTAATGCCTCTCTTAGGAGGGCTGGACCCTGGGATCCAGAGCTCTGGTCATACCCACGACCAAGATGTTTTCTGTGCAGGGTGCTATACAGGTCCAGGGGAGTGGAATCCTTGGGAACCCAGTCCCTGAAGGTTTAATTACAATGCCTGCCGTGATAGGTGAAGTTTGGGCTTCTGTGGACCAAACAGAGTCCTGCGGCGAGGAAAAGGTAAGTGGGGGCCCTCAGGAACGTGGTTCTATTGGGGGACCCCCAAGCCTATTTTGTCTTTCTGCCTGTTACCTAAGGTATTCCCGCTAAATATTCTGTGCATGCCTGTTACTACTGAGAAAATGTAAAAAAATTTATAGTAGGCAAGGAAAAAAAAAAAAAAAAAAAAAGTAAGACCGCGGTACCTGTGTTAAACACTAGAGGCCGCTATGGTTCTTTTTTTCTTGTAATGTGGATTTTTTTTCTTCCGAAGTCAAATCCAGGCAGTTGGTAAGTTCTCTGCTGGGAAGCTGTCTCCTCTGCCCTGTTGCTGCGCTCATCCATCCCTGGGCCCTGCGGCAGGGACCCTGGCTCCCATCTAGCTCCTTGTTTTTTCAAAAAAGGCGCCGAAGGCGCACGTGCCCGCGCGCGTGCGCGAGCACGCGCCTCTCTATATAGAGGCGATCTGGAAAAAGGGGCGGAGCGGGTGGATGACGCTCGGTGTGCGCCGCGGCGCTACTGCGCATGTGCGGGCGTCCAGCATGTTTAAAGGCAATCAAGCTGGCTATTGAAGTGCACAAACAGAGCTAGCAACAGTAAAAAGGCACACAGAGGCGGTTGATGCAGGCATCCCCTAGAAAGGCACTTTAGTAGACACCAACTGTTATATAGCAGCAATTGTGCTAGACTATTCTCAGTAAAAGTGGTGTATTACGGCTGGAATACCTCAGCTTTGGGCTTAGGAATATGCCGTCCAGAAGCTCCGGAACTAAATCTTCCAGGAAGCGAAAGGGGTCTCCATCGGGCTCTGAGGATCTTGGGCATGCTTCTGCTGCACCAGTCTCCCCTGAAAATTCAGAGGTTAGTGACCGTAGAGACCCCGCAGGAGTACCTGGTACTGTGGCTGTCCTCAGTTCACCTGCTCCTGTGTATGTAACAGAGGAGGTTTTTTCCTCAGCTCTGGGAGGATTAGAAGAGAGATTGTCAACATTGATCGCTGCCTCCCTGTCACAGGGAAAGCACGCCCGATCTCCGTCTCCTCCCTCAGAGTACCTGTTAGCGGAGCAACAGTCCCATACAGGGATCGACCTGCCTGAAGGGGATCAGGATGAGGTTGATTCTGTTATAGAGGAATCAACAGTGGGGGAACCTTTTCTCAGCATCTCAAGCTGAAAGATTATGGGTTCAGTCTCTGACTAACATGGTCCGATCAGCATTAAAAATGCACCTTGCGGAACCATCAACCACGACTGTTTCCTCGCTGGGGTCGCTAAAAGCCCCCAGACTGTCTGTTCTTTTCCACTTCACCCTTTACTGAAAGGGCTCATGTACCAGGATTGGGAACATCCTGATAAAATATTTACTCCCCCCAAGAGATTTCCGGTGGTCTATCCCATGGAGGATAAGTTCATCAAAAAATGGAAGGTCCCTACAGTGGACGCAGCCATCTCTTGTGTGAATAAATCACTGACATGTCCAGTGGATAATGTCCAAATGTTCAAGGACCCAATAGATAAAAAATTGGAGTCCTTATTAAAATCTGCTTTTTCTACAGCAGGATTGGTGACACAACCAGCAGTAGCAGCTATTGGGGTCTGCCAAGCAGTGAAGGATCAGTTGAAACAGGTCTTAAGGGACTTGCCGGATCAGCAGGCTCTTGCCCTAGCTGATCTACCTAGAGCCTTAGGCTTTGCGGTTGACGCCATAAAGGATTCAATCCATCAGGCCTCCCGCCTTACGCTGTCTGTAGTACATATGCGTAGGCTTCTATGGCTCAAAAACTGGTCTGCTGAAGCTCCCTGTAAAAAATTGCTGGTTAGCTTCCCATTTCATGGTGAACGCTTATTCGGGGAAGACCTGGACAAATATATCCAGAAAATTTCCAGCGGTAAAAGTACACTCTTGCCGGTTAAAAACAGAGTTAGAGGTCCCTCTTTTAAGAGGCCTGCTTCTCCAGTCCCTGGGGCATCGGCTGTGAAACAGTTCCGACGGCCTCCTCGGTCAAATCCCGGGGGTAAAAATCAGGGACAATCGCAGGGTAATAAAAAAACCCTGGGTTAGGAGAGGTACAAAACCTCCCCCAAAGTCAAATGCATGAAGGGTTGCCCCCACTCAATCGGGTGGGGGGAAGACTCCAGTTGTTCGCAGAGACCTGGCGGGACACGATCAAGACAGATAGGTGCTCTCCGCAGTAAGTCTGGGATACAGATTGGAGTTAAAAGACTCTCCTCCTTCCCATTTTATGAGGTCAAACGTGCCAAGGGATCCCCGGAAGAGAGAGTCCCTCCTGTTGGCACCAGAACAACTATTGCTCCAAGGAGTAATTATGGAGGTTCCCCTGGAAGAAAGGGGGTTCGGGTTTTGCTCAAACCTCTTTACAGTCCCGAAGCCAAACGGGGACGTGAGGCCCATATTAAATCTAAAAGGGCTAAACAAATTCCTGCATATCAGGACTTTCCGGATGGAGTCGATCCGATCGGTGGCCACTGCCCTACAAGGGGAGGAATGGTTAGCCTCGATCGACATCAAAGATGCTTATTTGCACATTCCCATCTTTCCAGTCCACTAAAAATTTCTACGCTTTGCAGTAGAAGGGCGCCATTTTCAGTTCAGAGCCTTACCCTTCGGTCTGGCCACAGCACCACGAGTGTTCACAAAAATTCTGGCCCCATTATTGGCCAATCTAAGAACGCAAGGTGTAACGATAATGGCATATCTAGACGACTTGTTGCTGATAGACCACTCAGTGAAAAAACTAGAAGTGGTCGTTCACAAGACAATCAAGTATCTGGAATCTCACGGTTGGATTATCAACCGAGACAAGTCAGCCCTAAAACCAGTCAAAAGTCTGGAATACTTGGGGCTAAGGCTGGATTCAGACCAGAGAAAAATTTTCTTGCCTCAAGAAAAGGTGTCGTCTTTGAGAGATTTGATCCACCTAGTTGGTACAAAAAGACAGCCGTCCATACGCCTGTGCATGAGGCTGCTGGGAAAAATGGTGGCATCATTCGAAGCAGTACCCTACGGTCAATTCCATTCAAGGAATTTGCAAAGGGCCATACTGTCAGCCTGGAACAAGAAAGTTCAGGCCCTAGACTTACCAATGTCCTTGTCCCCTTCCATTCGCAAAAGCCTCCGTTGGTGGTTGGTTCCCCAGAATCTGGAAAAAGGGAAATCCTTTAGTCCGATTTCTTGGAAGGTGGTCACTACAGATGCCAGCCTTATAGGCTGGGGAGCAGTACTGGAGCAATGGTCTCTCCAGGGCAGATGGTCGGATGCGGAAAAGGCCCTGCCCATCAATCTCTTAGAGATACGAGCAGCCCGGTATGCCCTAGTAGCATGGACATCCAAACTCCAAGGGTCCCCTGTCAGAATTCAATCAGACAATGCCACGGCAGTGGCATATATCAATCATCAGGGTGGCACCAGGAGTCGTGCAGCCCAGAGGGAAGTAAATTGCATCCTGAAATGGGCAGAAAGATGTCCCAGCCATATCCGCGGTATTCATTCCAGGAGTGGAGAATTGGAAGGCGGACTTTTCCAAGTCATCTTCCAGGACGGCTTACAGAGAGAGATAGGCTCCTCCCACCTAGAACAGGAAACACATGATCCACATCATAAAAGTCTTACTCATGCATTGGCACCTCAGTATTTGTGTTTCCTCAGGCTAGACAGGCACTATCCAAGGGATGTTTGTTATTTTTTTGGGCCTTCGTGCCAGGCGGCAGGGGCCCCCCCGACGTCCATACCCAGTCAACAGGGGTAGTTCCCCTGGGGTATGAGTCAGTTTGGGGCCACCCAGGAGACCCGAAACAGGGGTCATGGGTGATGGTATGGGACCCCACCTCCCAAGTCGGGTGTATCCTCAGCGAGGTTACCTGTGAGGGTGGAGGAGGTGATCCAGTGGGTCCAGCCGCGGCACAGCAGGGTATCCTCCTGGCGGAGGCTCGGGCAGCCGTAGAGCCGGTATCCTTCCCGGACAGATGGATCTACAGAGGGGAGTCTCTAGCTCCAGGACAGCATGGAGCTGGGCGCACAGCTAGTGTGTCACTTCCGGCGCAGAAAACAGGAAGTGACACGACAGGAAGTCCCGCGGCGGCCATCTTGGTACACCCATTTGGAAGCCTAGTTGAAAATAACAGGCGTGCTGTGCCGTGGGGTGGCGTCGGATCCACAGCGCCGCTCCGGACCTCCACTCCTCTCATATTTAAGGGACCCGGACCTAAAGATGGCACCGCGCAACATGGAAGGACCCAGAGACGCAGATCTGGAGGCGCCATCGGTCGCATCGGGCCCTAAGGTAAGAAAATAAGGGGCAGACCGCTTCTTTCCTTTTCTTACCCTCCTGTGGGGGCGGCACAGGGGGAGTCTGTTTATTCCAGAGACCGTTTGTTTCTCCTATGCTGATGGTGGCAGACGTCACATATTCTAGCATAGGCTCTGGTGGTGGGTACTTCTCATAATTCTTAGACTAGAATAAGAGAGTCCACGTGGTGTTTCTGGTTTGGGTGTTTACTTCAGTGTAAGTAATATGCAGGCGCTTGTCATTTACTGTATTACAGGACAGGACCCACGAGCCCAGAGATAAAACAGAAACACCTAGAAAAAGATGCCCAATATGTACCAGGAAGTTGCAAATTGGGTGGAAAGAGAATGCTTGTCAGGACTGCATAGACAGACTTATCAAGGGAGAAACAGGCCCTGTTCTCAAAGGCTTTATGGACTCATTAAAGTCAGGGATGAAACAGACGTTTCAGTCCTTTAAGCCCACACAGCAAGAGACACTTGCTGAACCCAGCCCAGGTACTTCAGGCACCAGTACTACCGTGAGGCCAGAAGTTAGGGCCCAGGTACGGGCAGTCCACCAGCATCGAGTCCTGGAGGACGGGGAGGACAACTCAGGCTCAGCCTCAGACCCTGAGGAGATAGACCCGAGCGAGGAAGGGCCAGAAAAGATGCAAAAATTCCTTTTTCCTTCAGAGGAGACAGAGGAGCTCCTGAAAGCAATCTACGACACCCTGGAACTGGAGTCCCCAGAGAACCAGGAGTTGTCAGTGCATGACCTCCTATATGAAAGCTTTCAGCCTAGACAGGGCAGAACCTTTCCGGTGCATGGATCCCTAAGGGAGACCATACTTCATGAATGGAGGAAGCCGGAGAAAGCAGTATTCTTCCCTAAAAATTTAAAGAGAAGGTTCCCCTTTAAGGAAGAGGATACAAAGCTGTGGGATAGATGTCCCAGACTGGACGCTTCCATAGCCAAGGTCTCTAGAGCTTCAGAACTTTCCTTTGAGGATACAGGTATCCTGAAGGACCCAATGGACAGGAAGGCGGAGGGCTATTTAAAAAAGGAGTGGGAAGCTTGCTCCGCCAACTTTAGACCCGCACTAGCCACCACATGCGTGGCGCGTACACTTGACTTATGGCTTAAACAGCTCCGCACTCTTCTGGAGTCAGACACTCCTAGGGAAGAGATTCTGGATGCTTTACCCACGCTAAGTAAGGCAGTGGCCTATATAGCGGATGCATCCACGGAGTCGGTCACATTCTCGGCCAGATCCACAGCCTTGGTTAATGAAGCCAGGAGGGCTATCTGGCTGAAGACCTGGGGAGGAGACTCTGTCTCAAAGACAAGACTCTGTTCCCTCCCGTTTGATGGAGATCTGCTCTTTGGAAAGGAGCTGGAATCCGTCCTAGAGAGGTCGGCCGATAAAAAGAAAGGGTTCCCTTCCACAGTGGCAGACCATCTCCAGCAGCCGTTTTATCCTAGATCTGATCGCATCAGGGTACAGGATAGAACTTTTAGGCTGCCCCCCTCAAAAACTTTTCATAACAAGTCTCCCAAGAGACGCGGAAAAAGCCACAGCTATGTCTTCCCTCCTGCAGAGTATGCTGGAAGAGAAGGTGATAAGCTTCATCCCCCCATCTCTAAGGAAAGAGGGATTCTACTCTCAAGTTTTTCTGATAAAGAAATCATCAGGAAAATTTCGACTGATTCTAAATCTGAGACAAGTAAACATGTACGTAAAGTACAGACGTTTCAAGATGGAATCAATCTACTCCACCAGAGAGCTGTTAACCCCTGGGGTCTTCATGGTCTCATTGGACCTAGGGGACGCCTATCTTCACGTCCCTATTCGAGAGGAGTCCCAACAATTTCTCAGATTTGCAGTAAGAAAAGGGTTCAGAACCCTCTATTTTCAATTCAATGCTCTGCCCTTCGGACTAGCGTCAGCTCCACGCATTTTTACGAAGATACTGGCAGAAGCGCTAGGGACTCTGAGATCAGAGGGAATTCAGATTATCCCCTATCTGGACGACCTACTGTTTTTTGCAGACTCAGCAGAAGAAGTCAGACGGAACCTGAGCAGAACTACCAGACACCTTCAGCAACTAGGGTGGCTGGTAAATCAGGAGAAGTCACAATTAGTACCTACTCAGAGCATTGTATACCTAGGATACCTGATAGACTCAAGGAAGTCCAAGATATTCCTGACAAAGGAAAAGGTAGAGACAATTTTGACAGAGGTGAGGAACCTCTGCACTTGTTCAAGGACCTCAATTCAGAGTATGAGGGTCCTTGGGTTAATGACAGCGGCCATCCCAGGAGTCCAGTGGGCTCAGTTCCATACTCGAGCGCTTCAGGCGTTCATGCTTTCTCTCTGGGATGGACAAACAAATTCACTTCAGAGACAGACGGAAATTCCGCAGGAAGTAAAGCTCTCAATAGAATGGTGGTTGATCCCTGCAAACCTCTCGGCTGGCCGACTCTGGTCCCAACACTGTCCTCTGGCAGTCACCACGGACGCCAGCGGGCAGGGCTGGGGGGCCCATTCAGGCACTCTGATAGCCCAGGGGCTCTGGAACCGGCAGGAAGCCGGCCTCTCCTCCAATGCGAGGGAGATGAAGGCGGTTCTAAAGGCCCTAGTAGCCTTTTGCCCATCCCTAAGGGGAAGACATGTGCAGGTCCTTTCGGACAACATTACCACGGTTTGTTACCTCAACAAGCAAGGGGGTACGAGAGTCCCGGGTCTGATGAGGATAGCAAGAGAGATCCTTCAATGGGCAGAAGAAAACCTGTTATCCCTATCTTCCATTCACCTAAAAGGGGAATTAAATTCTCTGGCAGATGCCCTAAGCAGAGAGACGCTGTCTTCGACAGAATGGTGCTTGAATCGAACAGTGTTCGAAGAAATAGTGCAGAAGTGGGGAGACCCACAGATAGACCTTTTTGCTACAAGACACAACAGGCAGGTGAAACAGTTCTATTCCCTACAGAGAGATCTTCTCAGTCGGGGCCTAGATGCCCTATCCCAGTCTTGGGAGGCAGATCTGGTATACGCATTTCCACCGTTTGCCCTCATTCCGAGGATTATCCGGAAGATAAGAGGGTCCAACACAAGGGTCATCCTGATCGCGCCATTTTGGCTGAGGAGGTCTTGGTTCTCAGGTCTTCTAAGACTCAGCATTGCAGAACCTTGGAGACTACCTTACAGGTCGGACCTCTTATACCAGGGAGAAGCGAATCATCCAGAACTGAGCTCTCTTTCTCTGACGGCTTGGCTTCTGAAAGGGAGCTGTTAGAGCTGAGAGGGTTATCGGCCAAGGTCATCGATACCATTCTTAGCAGCCGAAAGCCGTCCACTAACACAATTTATAATAAAATTTGGAAGAGATTTGGGGACTGGCGCAGACTCGACAACAGAGTGTCAGGTGCCATGGTCCCGGCGGTTCTAGATTTCCTCCAAGCCGGAGCATATCTAAACCTTGCAGTTAGTACTCTTAAGGTTCAGGTGGCCGCCCTGTCCAACTTTTTAAATCAAAGACTGTCAGAAGAACCACTGATCAAAAGATTTCCTGTGTCCATCAGCCGGAAATGAGTCCCCAAAGCAAGGAGGTTCCCTCCCTGGGACTTATCAACAGTATTACAGGGTCTCGGTAGGGCACCATTTGAACCTATAGATGAACTACCCATAAAACTGTTAACCCTGAAGACAGTAGTTTTGGTGGCCCTAGTCTCGGCTAGGAGAGTCAGTGAGATCCAGGCACTTTCAGTGATCGAGCCTTTCTGCACCATTTTACAAGACAAAATTATCCTCTCGCTTGACCCAGCTTTTCTCCCCAAGGTATCGTCTAACTTCCATAGGTCAGAAGAAATAGTGATACCATCATTCTGCGGAAATCCAAAGAATGAGAAGGAAGCAGGATTTAATAAAATAGACGTCAGGAGATGCCTGATTGCCTACATAGAGCACACCAAGGAGTGGCGACGCTCCACCAGCTTGTTTGTTTTATTCGCAGGTCCTAACAAGGGGAAAGAGGCATCCAAAGGTACCATCGCCAGGTGGATGAAGTCGGCCATTGCGGAGGCATACAAGGCAGTCTCCCGCACACCTCCATTGGGTATAAATGCTCACTCCACAAGAGCGGTTTCTACTTCTTGGGCTGAAAGGGCAGGAGCATCTCCCCTCCAGATCTGCAAGGCCGCAACCTGGTCCAGTTTCCAGACTTTTGTGAAGCATTACAGACTAAACCTGCTTGCCAGCCAGGACCAGTCTTTCGGCAGGAAAGTGCTGCAGGCTGTGGTCCCGCCCTGATCAGGTAGTACTATATTGTCCTCTCTGTAAGCCGTCCTGGAAGATGACTTGGAAAAACAGTGTTATTACCTGTTAACTACTTTTTCCAGGAATCTTCCAGGACGGCGTCAGTTCCCTCCCTTTTTATGAGGTGAGTAGCAATGTAAAGCATATATAAGGATAGAGCTACGCTGATCCAGGTTTAATGATTCTGAGGCCTTCGGTTATTTGTTAAATACTGAGGTGCCAATGCATGAGTAAGACTTTTATGATGTGGATCATGTGTTTCCTGTTCTAGGTGGGAGGAGCCTATCTCTCTCTGTAAGCCGTCCTGGAAGATTCCTGGAAAAAGTAGTTAACAGGTAATAACACTGTTTTCTAAGTCGCCAACAATTATGCCCAGGGGAATGGTCCCTTCATCCCGAGGTTTTCCGGACAATATGTCAGCGGTGGGGAACACCGGATGTAGATCTGCTAGCATCCAGATTCAACGCAAAGGTGGACAGGTTTGTCTCTCGGACAAGGGATCCCCTAGCTTGCGGCTCGGATGCCCTAGTGTTCCCCTGGGATCAGTTCAAGCTGATATATGCATTCCCACCGCCACAATTGTTACCTCGATTACTCCGCAGAATCAGGGTAGAAAAGAAACCAGTTATTCTGGTGGCTCCAGCGTGGCCCCGAAGAGCATGGTACGCGGAGATTGTAAAAATGTCTGTGGGGAGTCCTTGGACCCTCCCACATCGTCCGGACCTGCTTTCGCAAGGACCGATATACCACCCTTCCTTACCAGCCCTAGGTTTGACGGCCTGGCTATTGAAGCCCACATTCTAAAAAAGAGAGGTCTCTCTAATCCTGTGGTACCTACCATGATCAATGCCAGGAAGCCGGTATCCAGGCAGATCTACTATAGAATCTGGAAGGCGTACATCGCCTGGTGTGAGGCCAAGAAATGGCATCCACGTAAGTACGTAATAGGTAGGATTCTGGACTTCCTACAATGGGCTGTAGATAGGAAGCTTGCCTTGAGTACTATCAAGGGTCAGATTTCGGCCTTGTCAATATTTTTTCAGAGGCCCTTGGCTTCGCATTCACTAGTCAAAGCCTTTATACAAGGAGTGATGCGTATTAGCCCTCCGGTTAATATTCCCATATGTCCATGGGACTTAAACCTGGTTCTGTCGGTTCTACAGAAACAACCATTTGAACCATTACAGCATATTTCCCTGGTTCTTCTCACCAGGAAATTGATTTTTCTAGTAGCCATTTGTTCAGCTAAAAGAGTGTCGGAATTAGCCGCTATGTCCTGTAAAGAGCCATATCTGGTTATCCATAAGGACAGAGTAGTGTTACGTCCTCATCCAGCCTTTCTTCCTAAGGTGGTATCGAGGTTTCACTTGAACCAGGATGTGGTTCTTCCTTCCTTTTTCCCCAAACCTAGCTCGGTAGAGGAAAAGTTATTGCATTCTTTGGATGTAGTAAGAGCAGTTAAAGCTTATCTAAAAGCCACTGCTCAGATTCGCAGAACGGATACTTTGTTTATTCTGCCGGAAGGCCCCAGAAAGGGTCAGGCAGCATCAAAATCTACTTTAGCCAAGTGGATTCGACAGGTCATAATACAAGCCTATGGCTTGAGAAGGAGACCGCCTCCGTTCAAAGTTAGAGCGCACTCCACAAGAGCAGTTGGAACTTCATGGGCAGTGCATCACCAGGCCTCCCTGGCTCAAGTCTGTAAGGCCGCAACATGGTCTTCAGTACACACGTTTACTAGGTTCTACCAGGTGGACGTTAGAAGTCAGGAGGATGTCGCCTTTGGGCGCAGTGTGTTGATCCTCATGTCTGATAGCGCTCAGCTTATGTATGGTGTATCCCTCCCCTCATTGGGCATTGCTTTAGGACATCCCATTAGTAATGACTATGTCGCTCTGTGTCCCGTGATGTACGAGAAAGAAAATAGGATTTTTATAACAGCTTACCTGTAAAATCCTTTTCTTGGAGTACATCACGGGACACAGAGCTCCCACCCCTCTTTTGGGGACACTTATTGCTTTGCTACAAAACTGAGGTACTCCCGGATGGGAGGGGCTTATATAGGGGAGGGTACTTCCGGTTTTGGAAGTTGCCAGTGCCAGCACCTGAAGGTATCTATATAACCCACATAGTAATGACTATGCCGCTCTGTGTCCCGTGATGTACTCCAAGAAAAGGATTTTACAGGTAAGCTGTTATAAAAATCCTATTTTTTAGCGCTGATCACTGTATTGGTGTCACTGGTTCCCGCAATGTGTCACGTTAGTGTCAGAATGTTTGCCGCAATATTTCAGTCCCGCTATAAGTCGCGGATCGCCGCCATTACTAGTATAAAATAAATATACTGTACATATCACATATTTTGTAGACGCGATAACTTTTGTGAAAACCAATCAATATACAGTGGAACCCCCGGTTTACGAGTAACGCGGTTAACAAGCATTTTGAAAGACGAGCAACTTTTTTTTTTTTTTATTCTCACTCGGTTAGCGAGTGTTGTCTCGCAAAACGAGCAGAATTCAAGTTAATGCAAGTGCAGTACCGCATTTGGCCTGAGG
Organism: Rana muscosa; assembly: GCA_029206835.1. NCBI lineage: Eukaryota > Metazoa > Chordata > Amphibia > Anura > Ranidae > Rana > Rana muscosa. The sequence goes on from CM055123.1 coordinate 316,344,201, forward strand.
TGCGGGGGCGCCGGAGCCGTTCGGAAATACTTGGAAATACTCCGTTCCTGGGTGTTTCCGAGCCTTTCCACGATCATTTCCGAGGCTCTCCGGCATGGGCAGTTAAAGTAACGCAGTGCTATATCGAAAAAAAAAATGGCCTGGTCATGAAGAGGGTAAATCTTCCGGAGATCAGGTGGTTAACAACAAGCCTACAGAACCTTGTTTGCAACCCAGGGACTGCCTGTATACCATAGCCTGTAGACCAGGGGTGCTCAACCTGGGAGGGGCCTCCAGCTGTTGTGGAACTACATTTCCCATGAGGCATTGCAAGGCTGACAGTTACCATTACTCCCAGGGGCATGATGGGACTTGTAGTTCTGCAACAGCTGGAGGGCCCCCAGGTTGCCTATCCCTGCATGTAGACCATGGGGGTGCTCAACCTGAGGCCCTCCAGCTGCTGCGGAACTACAAGTCCCATGAGGCATTGCAAGCCACTGACAGTTGCAAGCATGACTTCCAAAAGGCAGATACTTGATGGGACTTGTAGTTCCTCAACAGCTGGAGGGCCCCCAGGTTGCCTACCCCTGCTGTAGACCATGGGTGCTCAACCTGTGGCCCTCCAGCTGTTCAGGAACTACAAGTCCCATCAAGTCTCTGCCTTTTGGAAGTCATGCTTGCAACTGTCAGTGGCTTGCAATGCCTCATGGGACTTGTAGTTCCGCAGTAGCTGGTTGAGCACCCATGCTGTGAAAGTAAAAGAAAAACCCAAATTTTGGGTTGTCCCCAGGAAAGTAATAGAGGGGAAATCTTTCAATGGGAACGCTAGTTCTGGGGGGGGGGGGGGGGGGGTTGTCCCCAGGAAATTCCTGTAATTTGCAGGGATTTCCTCTCTCACTTCCTGTTTTTGGCTATGGGGACAGGAAGTGAAGGGAAATCTCCCCAATGGGACAGAGATGGCGAAAAAAAAAAAAAAAAAACTGACACCCCTCCCTTGCTCTATCCAAAAAAAGTTTTGCCCATAATTCTACTTTAACCACTTTCCGCCGGCTGTATGCAGAATGACGGCCGGAAGTGGTTCTGTTATCCTGACTGGGTGTAATATGACGTCCAGCAGGATAAAATGCCGGTGCGCACCCATGGGGGGTGTGCAGCGCGGCGATTGCAGCGTGTCAGTCTGACACACCGCACATCTCTGATCGTGATAAGGAGCCTCTGGCAGAGGCTTCTTACCACGTGATCAGCTGTGACCAATCACAGCTGATCATCGCGTGAACCAGGAAGTGCCGGCAAATGCCATTCCTCGGTTTGCGCCGATCGGCGGCTCTCCCTGTCACGAGGGGGGGGGGGTCTGTGCTGATAATCGGCACATTGATTATCAGCACAGCCCCATCAAATGTACCCATCAGCTGCCAATCGGTGCCCAGTCTGTGCCCCATCATAACCCCCTCTCAGTGCCCACCATAGTGCCAATCAGTGCCCAGCATTAACACCTGTCCAGTACCTGCCCAATCAGTGCTGCCCATCGGTGCTATCTATTAGTGTTCATCAATGCCACATGTCAGTGCCCATCAGTGCCGCCTGTCAGTGCCACCTATCGGTGCCCATCAGTGCTGCATATCAGTGCCGCCTATCGGTGCCCATCAATTCTACATATCAGTGCCACCTTATCAGTGACAACTCATCGGTGCCACATCATCAGTGCCACCTGTCAGTGCCACCTTTCGGTGCCCATTAGTGTTGCATATCAGTGCCCATCAATTCTACATATCAGTGCCGCCTCATCAGTGCCCATCTGTGCCGCCTCATCAGTGCCCGTCAGTGAAAGAGAAAGCTACATTTTATAACAGAAACAAAGAAAAACATTTTGTTTGTTTTTTCAAAATTTTCTGTCTTTTTTTTTTAGTTTGTTTAGCAAAAAATAAAAACTGCAGAAGTGATCAAATACCACCAAAAGAAAGCTTTATTTGTGGGAAGAAAATTTATAAAAATGTTGTTTGGGTACAGCGTTGCATGACCGCGCAATTGTCATTCAAAGTGTGACAGCACTGAAATCTCCAAACTGTCCTGGGCAGGAAGGGGCGAAAGTGCCTGGTATTGAAGGGGTTAAATGTATGAAGACATTTTATTTTATTGGATATGTTTTAACAGAAAGTAGAAAATATTGTTTGTTTTTTTGGTTTTTTTTTCAGAATTTTCAGTCTTTGTTTCATTTATATAGTAGATAATAAAAAAAAAACGCAGAGGTGATCAAATACCAACAAAATAAAGTCCTATTTGTGTGAAAAAAATGTGATAAAAATGTCCTATGTGTACAGTGTAGCACGACCGCGCAATTGTCCTTCAAAGTGTGAGAGTGCTGAAAGCTGAAAAATGGCCTGGGCGGGGAGGGGGTGAAAGTGCCGGGTAGGCAAGTGGTTAATATACAATTATTTGGATTTTTTTCTTTTATCAAAAATATGTAGCGGAATCCATTTTGGCCTAAACTTATGAAGAAATTCGATTTTTTTTAATTGGCTATGTTTTATAGCAGAAAGTAAATTTATTTTTTCAAAATTTGGGTTTTTTGTTTATATAATTAACCACTTCATTACCCAGCTATAGTCATTTGAGTGGGCGTCATATGAAGTCCTGGGCTCTGTGGGGGGAATATCTGAATGATGGGGGCAGCTAGAGGCATCATTCAGATATCCTTCTCTTCAGCCGGCGATTCTGCGCACCATAAGAATGATCATAGGGGCAGTTCCGCCGCTTGATCGTTCTTATAGGCGGCGGGAGGGGACATCCCCCCCCCCCTCCCGGCGCCATCCGGTGCTTCTCCGGGCTCTCCCGTGCCATCAGGGGCCCGGAGAAAAAATCGTCCGGCGCCAGATAGGAAACATAGAGATGACTGGTGACTGGATGGTCACCAGTCATCTTCATGACCGTCGGAGGCCCAGGCGCGATGTGATGACGTCACGCCCGGGTCCTCAGAAGTAAACAAAGCCGCCATTGCGGCTAGTAAGCATGAGATCGGTGAATTTTTTTTCCCGATCTCATGCTTTCCAGCCTGGAGGAGAGATGTGGGGGGAGGGGGAGGTCTTATTGACCCTGCATCTCTCCATAAAGAGGACCTGTCACACACCATTCCTATTACAAGGGATGTTTACCGTCCTTGTAATAGGAATAAAAGTGATCAAAAAAAAAGTGTAAAAAAAAAAAAAAAAAATTGTAAAATAAAAAAAAAAAATTGTAAAAAAAAAATGTCAAAAGCCCCTGTCCCCGGTAGCTCGCAATCAGAAGTGAACGCACACGTAAGTCCCGCTCACATATGTAAACGCCGTTCAAACCACATATGTGAGGTATCGCCGCGTGCGTTAGAGCGGGTGCAACAATTCTCGCACTAGACCTCCTCTGTAACTCTAACCTGGTAACCTGTAAAAATTTTCAAAGCGTCGCCTATGGAGATTTTTAAGTACCGAAGTTTGGTGCCATTCCATGAGCGGGCGCAATTTTAAAGCGTGACATGTTTGGTATCTATTTACTCGGCGTAACATCAGCTTTCATATTTTACAAAGAAATTGGGCTAACTTTACTGTTGTGTTATTTTTTTTAATTCATGAAACCGTTTTTTTTCCCCCCAAAAAAAGGCGTTTGAAAAATGATTGCGCAAATACCGTGCGAGATAAAAAGTTGCAATGACCGTCATTTTATTCCCTAGGATGTCTGCTAAAAAAACATATATATATAATGTTTGGGGGATTCTGAGTAATTTTCTAGCAAAAGAATGAAGATTTATACATGTAGGAGAGAAGTGCCAGAATAGGCCCGGTATGGAAGTGGTTAAAAAACAAAAGAAAGTTCTATTTGTTTAAAAAAAAAAAGTGATATAAATTTCATTTGGGTACATGATGTTACCAGTTAAAATAGCGCTGTGCTGAATAGCAAAAAGTTAAGTTTTTGGCGATCTGAATACTTTGAAGTGCAAAAGAGGGATTTGGTGTCTTTTAGACCCCCTCCCCCCCCCCCCCCCTCCGGTCCCTCCATTAAGAGGATCTGTCACCACCTATTACTGTCACAAGGGATGTTTACAATCCTTGTGACAGCAATAAAAGTGATCAAACATTATTATATTTTTTTTTTTAACCACCTCAATACCGGGCACTATTTGCGCAGTCATGCAACACTGTACCCACAAATAGAGCTTTCTTTTGGTGGTATTTGATCACCTCTGCGGTTTTTATTTTTTGCGCTACAAACAAAAATAGAGCGACAATTTTGAAAAAAACACAATATTTTTTACTTTTTGCTATAATAAATATCCATTTTTTTTTTTTTTTTAAACAAATTTTTTTCCTCAGTTTAGGCCGATACGTAAATCGCAATAAGCGTTTATTGATTGGTTTGCGCAAAAGTTATAGCGTCTACAAAATAGGGGATAGATTTATAGCATTTTTTTATATATTTTTTTTTTTTTACTAGTAATGGCGGCGATCTGCGATTTTTATCATGACTGCGATATTGCGGCGGACACATCGGACACTTTTGACACTTTTTTTTTTTTGGGATCATTCACATTTATACAGCGCTCCGTGCAATAAAAATTCACTGATTACTGTATAAATGACTGGCAGGGAAGGGGTTAACACTAGGGGGCCGATGAAGGGGTTAATGTGTTCCCTAGGGAGGGATTCTTACTGTGGGAGGAGGGGACTGACTGGGGGAGGTGACCGATGGTTGTACAAGGGACACACCATTGGTCTCCTCTCCCTGACAGACACTCGCAGATCCACGGTCCTGCTCAGTTACTGGGCAATCGCGGGTGCCCGGCGGCCATCGCGGCCGCCGGGCACGCGCATCGGGTCCCCAGCGGCGCGCGCCCCCTAGTGGCTTGGGAAGGCGCAACGTCATATGACGTCCGCCCAGAACAAGAGGGTCTTCCTTCCACCGGCGAGCGGTGGACAAGTGGTTAAAGAGACTATGTAAAAAACAAAACAAAACAAAAAATCATTTTAAAGCGCCCGCGAGCTCGCACAGCAAAGAAAACGCATGCGTAAGTCGCACCCACATTGGTAAACGGTGTTCAAATCACACATGTGAGGTATCACCACGATCGTCAGAGCGAGAGCAACAATTCTAGCACCAGACCTCCTTTCTAACTCTAACGCGGTAACCAATTTTTTTTTAACCGCTTCCCGACCGCCGCACGCCGATATACGTCGGCAGAATGGCACGGGCAGGCAAATGGGCGTACGTGTACGCCGTGTGCCCCGTGAGTGTGCTCGCGGGTCCCAGGAACTCGATGTTCGTCGGCAGCCCGTGATTGCGGTCAGGAGAGGCAGGACGGGGAGATGCCTTTGTAAACAAGGCATCTCCCTGTTCTTCCTAGTGACAGGACACGGATCTACTATTCCCTGTGATCGGGAGCGGTGATCAGTGTTGTGTCACAGGTAGCCCCGCCCCCTCACAGTTAGAATCACTCCCTAGGACACACTTAACCCCTTCCTCGCCCCCCCTAGTGGTTAACCCCTTCCCTGCCAGTGTCATTTACACCGTAATCAGTGCTGTATAAATGACAATGGTCCCAAAAATGTGTCAAAAGTGTCCGCCATAATGTCGCAAAAACCAAATGTCAGAAATAGGCTTAGACATAAAGGGGATAATAATAATAATAATAACTTAATAACTCGGCCTAGTAATTATTTTATCCCTTCCGTCTTACTGTTGATTGAAAGTATAGCATGATATTATGGCACAGCTAAGAAACAATAAAGGTGAAGGATCTTGTAAAAGATACTTTTCGGCAAACTTTACAACGGTCGCTAAAGACGGGCGAGTGCTCAGAATTCCTAATCCTAAGTATCCTTGTAACAAGATGTCCATTAATAAAAGTGCTTCCTCTCCATTCATAAAAAAATACCCCATTGGACGTATCCCTGGGATCTTTTATGAAGTCCGGTGTGAAGGTTTAGTGTGAAGTTTATGAGGGAGAAATTCTTCCCGGTCTATAAACAGAAAAGCGTTAAATGACAACCTGAGCTTAAATAGAACGCGCTCCTCTAGTTTAGCGCCTCTGAACACGCTCTTAAAAAAAACCCTAATATTAATTCCTAACATTGACCCCTATCCCTAATATTGACCCCTATCCCCAATATTGACCCCTATCCCTAATATTGACCCCTATCCCTAATATTGACCCCTATCCCTAATATTGACCCCTAGCCCCAATATTGACCCCTAGCCCCAATATTGACCCCTAGCCCTAATATTGACCCCTATCCCTAATATTAATCCCTGACCCTAAACCTAATCCTAGCCCCTAATACTAACCCCTAACCCTAATATGAATCCCTAATCCTAATATTGACCCCTATCCCTAATATTAATGCCTAACCCTAATATAAACCCCTAACCCGAATATTAACCTCTAACCCTAATATTAATGCCTAACCCTAATAGTAACCCTAAACCTAATCCCTAATATTGACCTCTAACACTAATATTAATCCCTAACCCTAATATTGACCCCTATCCCGAATATTGATCCCTAATATTAACCCCTATCCCTAATATTAATCTCTAAACCTAACCCTAATATAAATCCCTATCCCTAACATTAACCCCTAACCCTAACCCTCTAAACCTAATATTGACCCCTATCCCTAATATTGACCCCTAACCCTAATATTGACCCCATCCCTAATATTAACCCCTAATATTAATGCCTAACCCTAATATTGACCCTAAACCTAATCCTAACCCCTAACCCTAATATAAATCCCTAACCTCAATATTGACCCCTAAACCTAATCCTAACCCCAATATTGACCCCTATCCCGAATATTAACCTCTAACCCCAATATTGACCCCTATCCCCAATATTAACCCCAAACCTTAATATTGAACCCTATCCCGAATATTAATGCCTAACCCTAATATTAACCCCTAACCCTAATGTTGACCCCTATCCCTAATATTTATCCCTTACATTAACCCCTAACTCCAATCCTAACCCCTAACCCTAATATTGACCCCTAACCCTAATCCCTAATATTGACCCCTAACCCTTACATAGTTACATAGTTGGTGAGGTTGAAAAAAGACATCAGTCCCTCCTCTGATGACGTGCACCCGTCCTACACTCCGCACCAGAGAACTTCTAGTAAAGAACAAAGAGAACGTGATGTCTGGGGAAAGCCTAGTACACACCACTATTTTTAAGTTTTTTTTTAATTCAACCCCCAAAAAAAACTGACCGCTGCACTAATAATCTGATGTTAGTACAGTTATCTCCCCTGCTGTTCTATTGTGTTCTGACAGGGGGGATGCCCCCCTCCCATCAGAACACTCCGGTCCGCGCTGATCGGGAGTCGGTGGGCTGCTGTTTTCTCAGCATGCTCTTCCCACAGAAGCGGACTTCTGTCAGACCGGCTGCCATACACACGGGCCGAACATCGGCTAGTTTTTATTGAACCGGACAATGTCCTCTGACATTCAGCCCGTGTGTGTGTACTAAGGCTTAAGTCATTTATATACACTCACTGGATACTTTATTACCGTATATACTCGAGTATAAGCCGACCCGAATATAAACCTAATTTTACCACAAAAAAATGGGAAAACTTATTGACTCGAGAATAAGCCTAGGGTGTCCATGCCCATGCCTCACTGTGCCCATGCCTCACTGTGCCCATGACTAGACTGACGTTTAACATGGGAGTCTATGGAAGGGGTGCCCGGCTTTGAAAATTCAGTGCTTCCCGACCTTAGGTCCTCCAGACACAAAACTTTTCACACTTGTAGAGGAGAAATGGGGCTACATGTGTGCCAAGTTTGGGATCCAGGGGACCTAGGGCCGGCCGGTATCGGGTCCTCAAAGTCCGGGAGATCAGGCACAAAAAGGTGACTCCAGTATAAGCCCGGGGGAGCATTTTCAGCACAAAAAAAATGTGCTGAAAAACTCGGCTTATACTCGAGTATATACGGTAGGTACATCTGTTCAATTGCTTCCTAGGAGTACAATGGGCAATGTGTCATTAATTTCCATAGCAGATGTTGAAGCATGTACAAGACAGCTGGGGGAGTAAGAGTGGAATATTCGTAAGATCTGGTGCCGTTTTTGAGACACACAGTGGGTACGGAAAGTATTCAGACCCCCTTACATTTCTCACTCTTTGTTATATTGCAGCCATTTGCTAAAATCATTTAAGTTCATTTTTTTCCTCATTAATGTACACACAGCACCCCATAATGTACACACAGCACCCCATAATGTACACACAGCCCCCCATAATGTACACACAGCACCCCATAATGTACACACAGTTCCCCATAATGTACACACAGCTCCCCCATATTGTACACACAGCTCCCCCATATTGTACACACAGCTCCCCCATAATGTACACACAGCACCCCATAATGTACACACAGCCCCCCCATAATGTACACACAGCCCCCCCATAATGTACACACAGCCCCCCCATAATGTACACACAGCCCCCCCATAATGTACACACAGCGCCCCATATTGTACACACAGCCGCCCCCATATTGTACACACAGCTCCCCCATATTGTACACACAGCCCCCCATAATGTACACACAGCCCCCCCATAATGTACACACAGCCCCCCCATAATGTACACACAGCACCCCCATAATGTCCACACAGCACCCCATAATGTCCACACAGCACCCCATAATGTCCACACAGCTCCCCATAATGTCCACACAGCACCCCATATTGTACACACAGCCCCCCCATAATGTACACACAGCCCCCCCATAATGTACACACAGCCCCCCATAATGTACACACAGCCCCCCATAATGTACACACAGCCCCCCATAATGTACACACAGCCCCCCATAATGTACACACAGCACCCCATAGTGACAGAAAAACACAGAATTGTTGACATTTTGCAGATTTATTAAAAAAGAAAAAGTGAAATATCACATGCTCCTAAGTATTCAGACCCTTTGCTCAGTATTTAGTATTTGCACCCTTTTGATGAGTCTTTTTGGGAAAGAGGCAACAAGTTTTTCACACCTGGATTTGGGGATCCTCTGCCATTCCTCCTTGCAGATCCTCTCCAGTTCTGTCGGGTTGGATGGTAAACGTTGGTGGACGGCCATTTTTAGGTCTCTCCAGAGATGCTCATTGGGTTTAAGTCGGGGCTCTGGCTGGGCCATTCAAGAACAGTCACAGAGTTGTTGTGAAGCCGCTCCTTCGTTATTTTAGCTGTGTGCTTAGGGCCATTGTCTTGTTGGGAGGTAAACCTTCGGCCCAGTCTGAGGTCCTGAGGACTCTGGAGAAGGTTTTCCTCCAGGATATCCCTGTACTTGGCCGCATTCATCTTTCCCTCGATTGCAACCAGTCGTCCTGTCCCTGCAGCTGAAAAACACCCCCACAGCATGATGCTGCCACCACCATGCTTCACTGTTGGGACTGTATTGGACAGGTGATGAGCAGTGCCTGGTTTTCTCCACACATACCGCTTAGAATTAAGGCCAAAAAGTTCTATCTTAGTCTCATCAGACCAGAGAATCTTATTTCTCACCATCTTGGAGTCCTTCAGGTGTTCTTAGCAAACTCCATGCGGCTTTCATGTGTCTTGTACTGAGGAGAGGCTTCCGTCGGGCCGCTCTGCCATAAAGCCCCGACTGGTGGAGGGCTGCAGTGATGGTTGACTTTCTACAACTTTCTCCCAACAGCATCTCTGGAGCTCAGCCACAGTGATCTTTGGGTTCTTCTTTACCTCTCTCACCAAGGCTCTCCTCCCCCGACAGCTCAGTTTGGCCGGACAGCCGGCTCTAGGAAGGGTTCTTGTCGTCCCAAACGTCTTCCATTTAAGGATTATGGAGGCCACTGTGCTCTTGGGAACCTTAAGTGCAGCAGAATTTTTTTTTGTGACCTTAGCCAGATCTGTGCCTTGCCACAATTCTGTCTCTGAGCTCTTCAGGCAGTTCCTTTGACCTCATGATTCTCATTTGCTCTGACATGCACTGTGAGCTGTAGCCCTGGTTCACACTGGTGCGATTTGACATGTCAAATCGCATGTCAAATCAGCAATATTTGCCGCAAATTGCGGGCAATGGCACCGTCCTAATCGGTGCGACGCCGCATCTGCGGCGCTGCACCGATTTCAAAAAGTCGTTTCTGTACTACTTTTTTGCGATTTTGGGCCGCGATTTACATTGACATCTGTGCAGAAACCTGTAATCGCGGCCGAAATCGGGACTGACAGGCAGGAGTTCAGCTGAACTCGCACGGCTTCACTCCCGCAGCCCCAGTGTGAACCTGGGCGTAAGGTCTTCTATAGACAGGTGTGTGGCTTTCCTAATCAAGTCCAATCAGTATAATCAAACACAGCTGGACTCCAATGAAGGTGTAGAACCATCTCAAGGATGATCAGAAGAAATGGACAGCACCTGAGTTATATATATGAGTGTCACAGCAAAGGGTCTGAATACTTAGGAGCATGTGATATTTCACTTTTTCTTTTTTAAATAAATCTGCAAAAATGTCAACAATTCTGTGTTTAAAAACAATCATAGTGGCAGTTCCGCCGCTTGATCGTTCTTATAGGCAACGGGAGGGGACGCCCCCCTTCCGCCATCCAGTGTTTCTTCCGGGCTCTCCCGTGCGATCGGGGACCCGGAGAAAGAATCGTCCAGCGCCGGATGACGACCAAAGAGATTTCCGGAGACCGGATGGTCCCCAGTCATCTCTATGACCGTCGGAGGCCCGGGCGCGACGTTATGACGTTACGCCCGGGCCCCGGATATAAACAAAGCCGCGATCGCGGCTGTCAGCATGAGATCTGTGAATTTTTTTTTTTTTTCCGATCTCATGCTTTCCAGCCTGGAGGAGAGATGTGGAGGTCTTATTGACTCCGCCTCTCTCCATAAAGAGGACCTGTCATGATAGATTGCTATTACAAGGGATGTTTACATTCCTTGTAATAGGAATAAAAGTGATCAAAAAAAATTTAATTTAAAAGAAAGTGTAAAAAAAAAAGTAAAAAAAAATAAAAAAATAAGTAAAACGCCCCTGTCCCCGGCAGCTCGCGCTCAGAAGCGAACACACACGTAAGTCCCACAAACACATATGTAAACACCGTTCAAACCACACATGTGCGGTATCGCCGCGTGCGTTAGCGCGCAAGCAACAATTCTAGCACTAGACCGCCTCTGTAACTCTAACCTGGTAACCTGTAAAAAAAATTAAAGCGTCGCCTATGGAGATTTTTAAGTACCGAAGTTTGGCGCCATTCCATGAGTGTGTGCAATTTTTAAGCGTGACATGTTGGTTATCTATTTACTCGGCGTAACATCATATTTCACATTATACAAAAAAATTAAGCTAACTTTACTGTTTTTTGTTATTTTAGAATTCATGAAACTGTTCCCCCCCCCCAAAAAAAAGGCGTTTGAAATTATTGCGCAAATACCGTGCGAGATAAAAAGTTGCAACGACCGCCATTTTATTCCCTAGGGTGTCTGCTAAGAAATATATATAGTGTTTGGGGGTTCTGAGTAATTTTCTAGCAAAAAAATGATGATTTTTACATGTAGGAGAGAAATGCCAGGATAGGCGTGGTATTGAGGTGGTTAATAAAGTAGGATCTCTTTTGGAAGTCTTAGATGAGTAACAATGTGATGTGGATATAATAATTATCTCACAGCCTGTCTGCACATATTAGCTCACATAATTCTGATGTTAGCTTTCTGAACACCCTAGAATTTGTTCCAGGCAGAGAGTCAGCAACTTGACATTTCCAGCCATGGCATGGGCCCAAAGCACACTCCGCCGCACCCAGACGGCTCCAAGCCTCAGCTCATTAGAGGAACGTAGGGCAATAATCCACAACACCGGTCCCATCATTCAGACTATTACATTTTATTATGCACACCAGCCTACATTTGTATGTGACTTTACCAAGCTCGGGGCAGTAGTGATGGTATCACCAATGACCATCTACGACAGGGGTAGGGGGTAGGCAACCTACAAGTCCCATCATGCCTCTGGGGAGTGATTGTAACTGCCAGCAGTGGTGTATTTAGGTTTTGTGCTGCCCCAGGCCTGACTAAAATCGTGCACCCCCTAATTTAAATATGACCCACCCCTTCCTGTCAAGGCCACACCCCTTTCTGTTTAAGACCCGCCCTGAAATTTTCCAGTGGGGACACTAGTTCTGAGGGCCTGGGGGGGGGGGGGGAATGGATTCCCTTAATTTGCATAGATTTCCTCTCACTTCCTGTTTGGCTATGGGGCAGGAAGTGAAGGGAAATCTCTGCAATGGGACAGGGATGGTAAAAAATAAACTGATAGGGGCTCTAACCCCCCCTTACTCTATCCAAAATGAAAAAAAAAAAAGTGTTGCGTATAGTTCTGTTTTTAAGCACAAATTTCTGATAATTTTATGGAGAGGACTAAGAAGATATAACCATGCCAATGGTGCAGCAGAAAATATAGAGCACAGTGAGGACGGTTTGTGATCCAGGATGATAGGACAGTCAAAATTATAAGCAGCGCCCCAACCCCACACACAGTTGCGGAATGCTGGCCGCCCGCATACTAGAAGCAGTGCGGCCGCTTTTATGGGGGTGCTAGACTAATTTGCCTTTCAGCCCAGTCCGCCCCATATGACTGGCGCTACACTAACAATGTAGCGCAAGCCGGCGGGGACTCTTTCTGTGCTGCCCCCCTGCAAAGTGCTGCCCTAGGCCTGGGCCTTGTTGGCCTAGGCCAGGATACAGCGTTGACTGCCAGCCTTACAGTGCCTCATGGAAAATGTAGTTCCACAGCAGCTGGAGGGGCCCCAGGTTGCCTTCCCCTGCTCTACAATCATATAGACCAGTGGTCACCAAACTACTGCCCTTTGCTTGCTTTTATCTGGCCCTTGGGGCACTGTTGCATCCACTGATACCAACAACGGGGATAATTTTCCCCTCCACTAGAACCACAGCGAAGAGGCACCATTCCTCCCAATGACACCAACAATGGGGCTCAATTGCTCCCATTGACATTAACGATGGGGTATAATTCCTCCCACTGACACCAACAATTGGGCCCAATGATACCAAGGATAGGACACAGTTCCTCCCAATGACACCAGTGATGGGGCACAATTCCTTCCAATGACAACAAGGATTGGACACAATTCCTCCAAAGGACACTAAGGATGGGACACAATTCCTCCCAATAACACCAACAATTGGGCCCAATGACACAGAGGATGGGACACAGTTCCTTCCAATGACACCAGTGATGGGGCATGAATCCTCCCAATTACACCAATGATGGGACACAATTCCTCCCAATGACACCAACAATTGGGCCCAATGACACCGAGGATGGGACACCGTTCCTTCCAATGACACCAGTGATGGGGCATGAATCCTCCCAATTACACCAATGATGGGGCACAATTCCTTCCAATGACACCAAGGATTGGACACAATTCCTCCAAAGGACACTAAGGATGGGACACAATTCTTCCCAATAACACCAACAATTGGGCCCAATGACACCAAGGATGGGACACAGTTCCTCCCAATTACACCAGTGATGGGGCATGAATCCTCCCAATTACACCAACCATGGGGCACAATTCCTCCCACTGACACCAACAATTTGGCCCAATGACACCAAGGATGGGACACCGTTCCTCCCAATGACACCAGTGATGGGGCACAATTCCTTCCAATGACACCAAGGATGGGGTACAATTCCTCCCACTGACACCAAAGATGGTCAATCATTTTTTTTCCCACTAACGTCAGGACTTTTTCTACTCCGAATGGCCACAGTCCGGTCCCCCTAAAGACTGAAGAACAGTAAACTTTCCCCTTGTTTAGAAAAGTTTAGCGACCTCTGATATAGACCAAGAGAGTATTTCCTAAAGACTGCCCTTTGTGAAGAGGATTCTCTCTTTTTATCTAGGAAGGCAGAGCTATGGCCTGCTTTCCATTCCTCCATATTGGTCACTAAAGCCACCCATCATAGTGGTGGGTCATTGGGTTGGTTGCAGAAGGGATAGCGCTAAGGGCATTCTTCCTACATGAAGCTGAGGTTTGTATATTCGAGTATTCCTGGTATGAATCTCAGGAAGCTTTTCTCCCTCAGTACAAGGTTCCATTCGCTCATACCTAAAGTGATGCAGACACTGCAACCTTTCTTAATACAGCTCTGAGACTGCTTACACAGGGATAATGAAATGCTGTATCATCATTTGTTAAAAGGGTTCTCTATAAGGCAAACCTCATCTAGGAAAATCCTCCCTACCCTAAGGCCTACTTTCTATTCCTCCATATTGGTCAGTGAGGCCACCCATGACAGTGGTGGGTCAATAGAAAGGTGCCAGAAGGGGCACAGCTTAAGGGCATTCTTCCTACGTGAAGCTGAGGTTTGTATAATGCACCACCCCTGGTATGACTCCAGGTCTTGTCCCCATCTTCGTCCCCCGGTACAAGGTCCCGTCCTCCATGCCTAAAGTGATGCAGACACTGCAGCTTTTCTTATTACGTCATTGAGATTGATTATATAGGGATAATGAATAGCTGTGAGTATCATCATTTGTTAAAAGGGTTCTCGATTAGGCAAATCTCATCTTCATGTAGTATATCAGCCCTAAGGCATACTTTTCCTTTACTATATATTGGTCAGTGAGGCCGCACATCACAGTGGTGGGTCAATGGACAGATGGCAGTATGCCAGATGCCGCTTAAGGACCTTCTTCCTACATGAAGCTGAGGTTTGTATAGAGGAAGCCACTCTGGTATGACTCTCAGGAAACTCCAGAACATACCTAAAAGCCTCATACACACAGGCGGGAATCCCGTCGGGGGAAAAAAAACGTCGGTTTTCTCGACGGGATTCCTGGCAAGCTTGTCTTTCCAAGCCCTGTGTACACACTGTTGTGGAAAATTTTATTAATGTATGTTGTCAGATGTCCCCCAGTGTCGGTTTTGCTGTAATGCCCTTATTTGAACGTATTCGCACATACAGATGTTGGTGGAAGACTGGTGGCGGGAAAATCTTCCTGTGGACACAGCGATGTTTGCTCCTTTTAGGGATATTTGTTTTATGCCTCGCCAAGGGACTGGCCACTTCTTGGCGTTGGCATTAAATGACTTCGAGTGGACAGATCTGCGTCCACAGGAACTATAGCATAACTATACGACAATTGTGGTCCATAATTGTCGTGTGGTTCCCGTCATTGGAAGCAGTGCATGTCACTGCTAGTCTATTTGAATTTATACATGTCTGTAAAAGGTTCTTTTGTTATATTCATGTGTTGTATGTATTTAAATAACCCTGTTGGAAGGGATATCCTTATATGGTCATCTGCTGGGTGGAGCTCACACCCTGTGAGCTCACTTCCTATGGAGGAGGTCACATGTTGTGACATTACTTCCGGCTGGGAGTTTAATAAAAGCCTTTTATGGGCGTCGACAGTCAGGGAGGCTGTGATGACGAGATGAGAAGGCCAGTGTGGTGATGCTTCTTGATTTGTATGAATGGGGTTCGAATGAAGGTGAGTGAATCTTAGGTTAAGATGCATTATATCATTGAGACTAAATGTGTTACTATTAGAGACACGATATCCGGATGTATGCTCTGCGTACAGCCTAATTTCGCTAACAACACGCGCCATTCAAAAGAACCGCTGTTCTTTTGAATGGCAAGAACGCGGTGACGTCATCGACTATGACGAGCCGGCGCTCGCCACATTCAATGCCGTCGCCGCTATCTTGCTACACCCTACACTACCCTTGTATGCTACCTGTCATACTTCAAAGTCTCATCGAGCATGCGCGGGTTTACCATGGACAGGTAAGCATACACACTCACGGTTTACACGTCGGGGAAAGGGGTCGACGAGAATCCCGACCAGAAAATAGAGAGCAGGTTCTCTATTTTTCTCGTCGAGATTCCCGGCAGTTTTCCAGACGAGAAACTATACACACGACCGGTTTTCTCGACAAAAAGCTCTCCCAGCAGTTTTCTTGCCGAGAAAAACGGTCGTGTGTACGAAGCTTGAGATGCAGATCTTGTCCCCCCGTCTTTGTCCTTCAGTACAAGGTCCTGTCCTTTGTACCTAAAGTGATGCAGACACTGCAGCTTTTCTTAATACAGCACTGAGATTGCTTACATAGGGATAATGAATAACTGTGAGTATCATCATTTGTTAAAAGGGTTCTCTATTAGGCAAATCTCATCTTCATATAGGAAATCAGCCCTAAGGCTTTACCGTATATACTCGAGTATAAGCCGAGTTTTTCAGCACATTTTTTGGTGCTGAAAATGCCCCCCTCGGCTTATACTCAAGTCACCTTTTTGCGCCTGATCTCCCGGACTTTGGGGACCCGGTACCGGCCGGTCGTAGGTCCTCTTGACCCCAATCTTGGCACACATGTAGCCCCACTCTTCCTCTACAAATATGCAAAGTTGTTGTCCGGGAGAACCTTAGGCCGGGGAGCACCGATTTTTCAAAACCGGGCACCCCTCCCATAGACTCCCATGTTAAATGGTAATTTCTCTGGTGATTTTGGGGACCCGGTACCATCCGGTCGTAGGTCCCCTGGACCCGAAACTTGGCACACATGTAGCCCCATTTCTCCTTTAGAAGTGTGCAAAGCTTTTTGTCTGGGGGACCTACGGCTGGGGAGCAACGATTTTTCAAAGCCGAGTACCCCTTCCATAGACTCCCATGTTAAACGTCAGTCTAGTCATGGGCACAGTGAGGCATGCAGATGGACACCCTAGGCTTATACTCGAGTCAATAAGTTTTCCCAGTTTTTTGTGCTAAAATTAGGTGCCTCGGCTTATATTCGGCTTATACTCGAGTATATACGATACTCTCTATCCCTCCGTATTGGTTAGTGTGGCCGCCCATCATAGTGGTGGATCATTGGGAAGGTGCCAGAACGTGCACAGCCAAGGGAATTCTAATGCCGCGTACACACGATCAGAATTTCCGACAACAAATGTTCGATGTGAGCTTTTTTTGGTAGGATATTCTGACCGTGTGTATGCTCCGTCGGACATTTGCTGTCGGAATTTCCGACAACAAATGTTTGAGAGCAGGTTCTCAATTTTTCCGACAACAAAAGTTCTTGTCGGAAATTCCGATCGCGTGTATGCCATTCCGACGCACAAAAATTCTACGCATGCTCGGAATTAATTTGACGCATGCTCGGAATCATTGTACTTCATTTTTCCCGGCTCGTCGTCGTGTTGTACGTCACCGCGTTCTTTGACGTTCAGAATTTCCGAGCAACATTTGTGCGACCGTGTGTATGCAAGACAAGTTTGAGCCAACATTCCGTCGGAAAAAAAATCCACAGTTTTGTTGTCGGAAATTCCGATCGTGTGTACGCGGCATTAGGCATACTTTCCTTTACTCCATATTGGTCAGTGAGGCCGCCCATCACAGTGGTGGGTCAATGGACAGATGCCAGTAGGGGCACCACTTAAGGACATTCTTCCTACATGAAGCTGAGGTTTGTATAATAGACCACCCCTGGTATGACTCCAGGTCTTGTCCCCATCTTTGTCCCTCAGTACAAGTATGATCCTCAGGAAGCTCCAAAACATACATAGAGCTCCAGGTCTTGTCCTCGTCTTGCCCCCTCAGTACAAGGTCCCGTCTTCCATACCTAAAGTGATGCAGACACTGCAACTTTTCTTATTACAGCACTGAGATTGCTTACATAGGGATACTGAAATCAGTCCAACAAATCGGTCAACTAAAAAGAAGGCATGGTAAGCGTCACGTACCTGGTGGAGATCGAGCTCTAGAGAGGGCTTCTCTTGCACCTCCTGTCCAACGCCCCTGATAGAGATGGCAGTGAGTAAAGGACACAGAGTGGCACAAGGGGCCGGTTTAGCAGGTGACACCAGCTGAGGCTAGACAGGAACCCGATGGCCGTAGATCACTGGACAGGTACGGGAAACTGGAACAACGTGTCGCTGGATCAGCAGGCAGAAGCCTTGCCGGAACCTAAGCCAGGGGGTCAGCAACAGCCGGGCAGAGCAGGTACAGGAATGTGAGGCTGAAGCGGAGACAGGATACAGGCTGGGTTCGGTACACATTTGAGCAGCGAGGTACAGGAGCGTGAAACAGGAGCAGAGTCAAAACACAAGCCAAGGTCACAGGTAGGCAGGCGGAAGTCCAAAGGAAGGTACAGGGGAAGCCGGGTCAAACACAGGTAACTGGAACTGATTCAAGCACAGGAACAAGCTGAAAGACCATTCAGCAATGTGTGTGTGTGTGTCATTGCTTGGTTTAAATAAGCTGATGTGTGCGCGCGCCGGCTCGCGTGTGCGCGTGCGGGCTTGCGCTCACGCATGCGCCAATACATGCTTTTCCTTGTGCATACCCTGGTATGCCCGCGCTTGTCACCCGGGTGTCTCTTACAGTAAGGCTTACTTCAGTTTCTTTAACCGCTTAAGGACCGCCGCCTGTACATATACGTCAGCAGAGTGGCACGGGCAGGCATAACCACGTACCTGTACGTCCCCTTTAAGATGCCGTCGCGTGGTCGCGCACGCGCTGCCGGCAGCGCGCTTGCTACCCTGCCGCCTTCTCTGTGGGACTTTATCGCCGCGGGGACACCCGCTATCGTCTCACGGAGAGATACAGCGGGGAGATGCTTATGTGAACAAGCATCTCCCCGCTCTGCCTAGTGACAATGACAGTGATCTCCGCTCCGTGTAGTCGGAGCGGAGATCAGTGTCATGTCACACACAGCCCATTCCCCCTACAGTTAGAAACACTCATCAGGGCACACTTAACCCCTACAGCACCACCTAGTGGTTAACCCTGCCAGTGTCTTTTTCACAGTAATCAGTGCATTTTTATAGCACTGATCGCTGTAAAAATGACTGGTCCCAAAAATGTGTCAAAAGTGTCCGATGTGTCCGCCATAATGTCGCAGTCACGAAAAAAATCGCTGATTGCCGCCATTACTAGTAAAAAAAGAAATATTAATAAAAATGCCACAAAACAGTCCCCTATTTTATAGACGCTATAACTTTTGCGCAAACCAATCAATAAACGCTTATTGTGATTTTTTTTTTTTTTTTTACTAAAAATATGTAGAAGAATACGTATCGGCCTAAACTGAGGAAAAAAAAATGTTTTTTTTAATATATTTTTTGGGGATATTTATTATAGCAAAAAGTAAAAAATATAGATTTTTTTTTTTTAAATTGTCGCTCTATTTTTTGTTTATAGCGCAAAAAATAAATACCGCAGAGGTGATCAGAATGTGTTGAATAGAAAGTAATCAAGGTTACGGATATTATTATATAATATCCATGGCGTCCAAATTTCAAGGAATTTTGAGTTCAATGAAAATCTTTGCATTCTATAAACTCCCCTGAAGGGATTTGTTTTGTTTTTTCAACAAAATGGAGTTTTACTTTGAATATTTTTGTGAATGTTTTATTTTATTGTATTGTAGGTGACACGTATGGGCCTTATAGTCCACAAAACCCGTCACCTTGGCTTCCAGGTGCTGTCTGGATCTGCAGGCTTCCTGTTGGCTGGGTACTCAGTAGGTGAGTAAATGAAAGTAATATAAAAACTTATTTTTTTTATTTTTTTTATTTCCTGCAGCAGAGATCCAGACCTAAATTAGCTGCTGACGTATCTTTCTTAGAAAGCTTTGCCTTCCTTCTATTTTCATTGCCCTCTCTTTTTTTCTGTTGTCGGGTGTTGCCTTACCCTAGCAGGGTCCAATGGTGACACATCTGCGTGTACAAGAAGAAAGTCTATTGGGTGGCAGGGATTTTAAGGGCACCATATCAAAAACAACCCTTTAAACAGGTTTGGTCTATGCTGTGCTGTGCTTTTTATAGGTCAATGCTATGAGTAAGCACTAGTTGATAGTGCAAAACGCGTCGGATTTTTGTCCCCATTCTTGCTGTGATTTGTAGTGCTTTTTATCCTTATACCAATAAAAGCAACCATAAAGGTTTTTTTGGAGTGCGGCTGTCCATACTATTTTTCCATTTCGTGCTTTTTATAGGGGGCATGAATGAGAGTGCTTTAAAATACTTTTTATATATTTTTTTTAAAAAAAATCTTTCTTTCTTTCTTTAAAAGTATTGCTATCCCAAGGTGGTCTAACAAGCCCTGTATGTGATAGCATTGGGCAGATGACAGGTTTTCTTAATGGAGACCTCAGTTGTCTATTAAAGCCCTAATGTCTCCCCTTCCCTCCACTGCAGCTAAACAAGCACAGATTGAGCTTGATTAACTGCACCCTCAGCCGAGAAATTAGCTCGGTGAACCTGGAGGTGATGTAATGCATGTTGTCTCCGGGTTTTTTCGTTGCAGGAGGGATTGGGAGATGGAGGGTGGGGTACACCTGCTCTCACTGTAGAAGCCATTGACCTTGGTCTTGAACTCCCCAGAAGAACGGGAGAGCCTTAAAACCACCACGGGTACTGCTTATGGGGGGTGGGGTGGTGTTTGGAGTGCACACTTGGAAATTTGGACTTTAGGAAGCTGACTTGGAAGTTTACATTTTGGGGAGTTGACTTGGAAGTTTGGACTTCAGGAAGCTGGCTTGGAAGTTTGGACTTTAGGAAGCTGACTTGGAAGTTTGGACTTTAGGAAGCTGACTTGGAAGTTTCGACTTTGGGAAGCTGACTTGGAAGTTTCGACATTGGGAAGCTGACTTGAAAGTTTCGACATTGGGAAGCTGACTTGGAAGTTTCGACTTTGGGAAGCTGACTTGGAAGTTTCGACTTTGGGAAGCTGACTTGGAAATTTCGACATTGGGAAGCTGACTTGGAAGTTTCGACTTTTTGGGAAGCTGACTTGGAAGTTTTGACTTTGGGAAGCTGACTTGGAAGTTTCGACTTTGGGGAGCGGACTTGGAAGTTTCGACTTTGGGGAGCGGACTTGGAAGTTTCGACTTTGGGGAGCGGACTTGGAAGTTTGGAATTTCGGGGAGCTGACTTGGAAGATTGGAATTTCGGGGAGCTGACTTGGAAGATTGGAATTTCGGGGAGCTGACTTGGAAGTTTGGACTTTGGGGAGTGGACTTGGAGGTTTGGACTTTGGGGAGCTGACTTGGAGGTTTGGACTTTGGGGAGCTGACTTGGAAGTTTGGACTTCAGGAAGCTGGCTTGGAAGTTTGGACTTTAGGAA
This sequence comes from Rana muscosa, assembly GCA_029206835.1. Taxonomy (NCBI): domain Eukaryota; kingdom Metazoa; phylum Chordata; class Amphibia; order Anura; family Ranidae; genus Rana; species Rana muscosa. The sequence continues at coordinate 316,365,338 of CM055123.1, forward strand.
GCTGACTTGGAAGTTTGGACTTTAGGAAGCTGACTTGGAAGTTTCGACTTTGGGAAGCTGACTTGGAAGTTTCGACATTGGGAAGCTGACTTGAAAGTTTCGACATTGGGAAGCTGACTTGGAAGTTTCGACTTTGGGAAGCTGACTTGGAAGTTTCGACTTTGGGAAGCTGACTTGGAAATTTCGACATTGGGAAGCTGACTTGGAAGTTTCGACTTTTTGGGAAGCTGACTTGGAAGTTTTGACTTTGGGAAGCTGACTTGGAAGTTTCGACTTTGGGGAGCGGACTTGGAAGTTTCGACTTTGGGGAGCGGACTTGGAAGTTTCGACTTTGGGGAGCGGACTTGGAAGTTTCGACTTTGGGGAGCTGACTTGGAAGATTGGAATTTCGGGGAGCTGACTTGGAAGATTGGAATTTCGGGGAGCTGACTTGGAAGATTGGAATTTCGGGGAGCTGACTTGGAAGTTTGGACTTTGGGGAGTGGACTTGGAGGTTTGGACTTTGGGGAGCTGACTTGGAGGTTTGGACTTTGGGGAGCTGACTTGGAAGTTTGGACTTCAGGAAGCTGGCTTGGAAGTTTCGACTTTGGGAAGCTGACTTGGAAGTTTCGACTTTGGGAAGCTGACTTGGAAATTTCGACATTGGGAAGCTGACTTGGAAGTTTCGACTTTTTGGGAAGCTGACTTGGAAGTTTTGACTTTGGGAAGCTGACTTGGAAGTTTCGACTTTGGGGAGCGGACTTGGAAGTTTCGACTTTGGGGAGCGGACTTGGAAGTTTCGACTTTGGGGAGCGGACTTGGAAGTTTCGACTTTGGGGAGCTGACTTGGAAGATTGGAATTTCGGGGAGCTGACTTGGAAGATTGGAATTTCGGGGAGCTGACTTGGAAGATTGGAATTTCGGGGAGCTGACTTGGAAGTTTGGACTTTGGGGAGTGGACTTGGAGGTTTGGACTTTGGGGAGCTGACTTGGAGGTTTGGACTTTGGGGAGCTGACTTGGAGGTTTGGACTTTGGGGAGCTGACTTGGAAGTTTGGAATTTCGGGGAGCTGACTTGGAATTAGTTTTTCTACTCTTCCCCAATTTTGAACAACTTGAAAAAAGTCATCACTCTGGTGAAAGATTTGTTCTCCTGTGGGAACGTGTCTATGTACATCAGCTGCTCTTTTCCTGTACATGACACCATGTGGTGGTTTTCTCACAAGGAATCGTCTTTTTTTTAATTTTTTTATTACTCAGATAGTGACTTTGCACAAATAAACCAAAGTAAACTGTATCTGTATCTCAGGTCAGAGGTTTTGTTTAAAACATTTTCAAATAAATGTGCAGCCACACTGCACTGATGAGGCACCTCTGTAATGTGTGGTTCTTAATTCAAAGCTATATGAGTTCCCTGAATCCCTCATACCAGTATCTCTCATTTTCACACGGAGAGACCTGCAAAATAACTTTCAGGTCTCAGGGGACCTCTGCGTATACTTACTACCTGTAACTTACAATATACCCCTTACATGGGTGATCTGTGGGCTCCATTACATTGGTGATCAGTGGGAAGAATGTCCCTTACATTGGTGATCAGTGAGAAGAATGTCCCTTACATTGGTGATCAGTGAGAAGAATGTTCTTTACATTGGTGATCAGTGAGAAGAATGTTCTTTACATTGGTGATCAGTGAGAAGAATGTTCCTTACATTGGTGATCAGTGAGAAGAATGTCCCTTACATTGGTGATCAGTGAGAAGAATGTTCTTTACATTGGTGATCAGTGAGAAGAATGTTCTTTACATTGGTGATCAGTGAGAAGAATGTTCTTTACATTGGTGATCAGTGAGAAGAATGTTCTTTACATTGGTGATCAGGGGGAAGAATGTTCCTTACATTGGTGATCAGTGAGAAGAATGTTCTTTACATTGGTGATCAGTGAGAAGAATGTTCTTTACATTGGTGATCAGTGGGAAGAATGTTCCTTACATTGGTGATCAGTGGGAAGAAAGCTCCTTACATTGGTGATCAGTGGGAAGAATGTTCCTTACATTGGTGATCAGTGAGAAGAATGTTCTTTACATTGGTGATCAGTGGGAAGAATGTTCCTTACATTGGTGATCAGTGGGAAGAATGTTCCTTACATTGGTGATCAGTGGGAAGACTTCTCCTTACATTGGTGATCAGTGGGAAGAATGTTCTTTACATTGGTGATCAGTGAGAAGAATGATCCTTACATTGGTGATCAGTGGGAAGAATGTCCCTTACATTGGTGATCAGTGGGAAGAATGTTCCTTACATTGGTGATCAGTGAGAAGAATGTTCCTTACATTGGTGATCAGTGGGAAGAATGTTCCTTACATTGGTGATCAGTGGGAAGAATGTTCCTTACATTGGTGATCAGTGGGAAGAATGTTCCTTACATTGGTGATCAGTGAGGAGAATGTTCCTTACATTGGTGGTCAGTGAGAAGAATGTTCCTTACATTGGTGATCAGTGAGAAGAATGTTCCTTACATTGGTGATCAGTGGGGAAGAATGTTCCTTACATTGGTGATCAGTGAGAAGAATGTCCCTTACATTGGTGATCAGTGAGAAGAATGTTCCTTACATTGGTGATCAGTGGGAAGAATGTTCCTTACATTGGTGATCAGTGAGAAGAATGTCCCTTACATTGGTGATCAGTGAGAAGAATGTCCCTTACATTGGTGATCAGTGAGAAGAATGTTCCTTACATTGGTGATCAGTGAGAAGAATGTTCCTTACATTGGTGATCAGTGGGAAGAATGTTCCTTACATTGGTGATCAGTGGGAAGAATGTTCCTTACATTGGTGATCAGTGGGAAGAATGTTCCTTACTTTGGTGATCAGTGAGAAGAATGTTCCTTACATTGGTGATCAGTGAGAAGAATGTTCCTTACATTGGTGGTCAGTGAGAAGAATGTCCCTTACATTGGTGATCAGTGAGAAGAATGTCCCTTACATTGGTGATCAGTGGGAAGAATGTTCCTTACATTGGTGATCAGTGAGGAGAATGTTCCTTACATTGGTGGTCAGTGAGAAGAATGTCCCTTACATTGGTGATCAGTGAGAAGAATGTCCCTTACATTGGTGATCAGTGAGAAGAATGTTCCTTACATTGGTGATCAGTGAGAAGAATGTTCCTTACATTGGTGATCAGTGGGAAGAATGTCCCTTACATTGGTGATCAGTGAGAAGAATGTTCCTTACATTGGTGATCAGTGGGAAGAATGTCCCTTACATTGGTGATCAGTGGGAAGAATGTCCCTTACATTGGTGATCAGTGAGAAGAATGTTCCTTACATTGGTGGTCAGTGAGAAGAATGTCCCTTACATTGGTGATCAGTGGGAAGAATGTCCCTTACATTGGTGATCAGTGAGAAGAATGTTCCTTACATTGGTGGTCAGTGAGAAGAATGTCCCTTACATTGGTGATCAGTGGGAAGAATGTCCCTTACATTGGTGATCAGTGAGAAGAATGTTCCTTACATTGGTGGTCAGTGAGAAGAATGTCCCTTACATTGGTGATCAGTGAGAAGAATGCTCCTTACATTGGTGATGAGTGAGAAGAATGTTCCTTACATTGGTGATCAGTGGGAAGAATGCTCCTTACATTGGTGATCAGTGGGAAGAATGTTCCTTACATTGGTGGTCATTGGGAAGAATGTTCCTTACATTGGTGATCAGTGGGAAGAATGTTCCTTACATTGGTGATCAGTGAGAAGAATGTTCCTTACATTGGTGATCAGTGAGAAGAATGCTCCTTACATTGGTGATCAGTGGGAAGAATGTTCCTTACATTGGTGGTCATTGGGAAGAATGTTCCTTACATTGGTGATCAGTGGGAAGAATGTTCCTTACATTGGTGATCAGTGAGAAGAATGTTCCTTACATTGGTGATCAGTGGGAAGAATGTTCCTTACATTGGTGATCAGTGGGAAGAATGTTCCTTACATTGGTGATCAGTGGGAAGAATGTTCCTTACATTGGTGATCAGTGAGAAGAATGTCTCTTATTCGTTTATTTTTATTCATTTGTCTCATTATTGAGTGTTGTGAATTGGTGTTAGTTGGCAACATTACCCTAAAATATTTGGAGCACGGGTCACATATTTATTACTGTAAGTTGCGCTAATTGATTTTGGATCCTAATACATATTATTTACTATAATGAGACAAACCAAGTTTAAAATCCAGAGAGAGGATTGGTGGAATGGGACAGTGAAGGGTTTTGGCCAGATCCGGCATGTTTCTATATGTTGAAAGTTGCCCTCATAGATTGGTACTGAGCCAATATTTTATTTATCAAGAAGAGGCGGAGCCTGTATTCTGATGGCAGAGGATTTGCACGCTGACCTACAACGTGGGGGCATTGGTTTGGGCAGGACGATGAGCTGTAATGACGTTTTGCTCGCCGCAATGTGGTGATGCTTTTTGCACCTGGTATGATTTAGTGCAGGAACCACAACTCCGGCATATTTCTGAAATGTCAGTTGACATTCCACGTCTGATCAGGCGTCTGTCTCCAAAGGGCACCGAAGTGTTATATGTGGGGCTCTCTTCCTTCTCAGCATAACTGTTAACATCGGGGGGGGGGGGGGTGCACAGACGCAGCATGGCTCCCACTGAGTCTCACTGACCTTAAAGAGACCCTGTCACCAATTTAAAACTCGGGTGAAAGTACCAAAATTTTTTTTATTTTTTTGTAGAACTTCACTTGCTGACCGCCTAACTTATCTCACAAAAGTAAGTACACCCCTCACATTTCTGTAAATCTTTTCTTGTATCTTTTCATGTGACAACACTGAAGAAATGACACTTTGCTACAATGTAAAGTAGTGAGTGTACAGCTTGTATAACGGTGTAAATTTGCTGTCCCCTCAAAATAATTCAACACACAGCCATTAATGTCTAAGCCGCTGGCAACAAAAGTGAGTACACCCCTAAGTGAAAATCTCCGAATTGGGCCTAGTTAGCTATTTCCCCTCCCACCGGTGTCATGTGACTCGTTAGTGTTACAAGGTCTCAGGTATGAATGGGGAGCAGGTGTGTTAAATTTGGTGTTATCGCTCTCACTCTCTCATACTGGTCACTGGAAGTACAACATGGCACCTCATGGCAAAGAACTCTCTGAGGATCTGAAAAAAAAAGAATTGTTGCTCTACATAAAGATGGCCGAGGCTATAAGAAGATTGCCAAGACCCTGAAACTGAGCTGCAGCACGGTGGCCAAGACCATACAGCGGTATAACAGGACAGGTTCCCCTCAGATCAGGCCTCGCCATGGTCCACCAAAGAAGTTGAGGTCACGTGCTCAGCGTCATATCCAGAGGTTGTCTTTGGGAAATAGACGTATGAGTGCTGCCAGCATTGCTGCAGAGGTTGAATGGGGTGGGGGGGTCAGCCTGTCAGTGATCAGACCATACGCTGCACACTGCATTAAATTGGTCTGCATGGCTGTCGTCCCAGAAGGAAGCCTCTTTTAAAGATAATGCACAAGAAAGTCCGCAAACAGTTTGCTGAAGACAAGCAGACTAAGGACATGGATTACTGGAACCATGTCCTGTGGTCTGATGAGACCGAGATAAACTTATTTGGTTTAGATGGTGTCAGGCGTGTGTGGCGGCAACCAGGTGAGGAGCACAAAGACAAATGTGTCTTGTCTGCAGTCAAGCATGGTGGTGGGAGTGTCATGGTCTGGGGCTGCATGAGTGCTGCCGGCACTGGGGAGCTACAGATCATTGAGGGAACCATGAATGCCAACATGTACTGTGACCTACTGAAGCAGAGCATGATCCCCTCCCTTCAGAGACTGGGCCGCATTCCAACATAACGACCCCAAACACACCTCCAAGATGACCACGGCCTTGCTAAAGAAGCTGAGGGTAAAGGTGATGGACTGGCCAAGAATGTCTCCAGACCTAAACCCTATTGATCATCTGTGGGACATCCTCAAATGGAAGGTGGAGGAGCGCAAAGTCTCTAACATCCACCAGCTCCGTGATGTCGTCATGGAGGACGGGAAGAGGACTCCAGTGGCAACCTGTGAAGCTCTGGTGACCTCCATGCCCAAGAGGGTTAAAACAGTGCTGGAAAATAATGGTGGCCACACAAAATATCGACACTTTGTGCCCAATTTTTACATTTTCACTTAGGGGTGTCCTCACTTTTGTTGCCAGCGGTTTAGACATTAATGGCTGTGTGTTGAGTTATTTTGAGGGGACGGCAAATTTACACTGTTATACAAGCTGTACACTCACTACTTTACATTGTAGCAAAGTGTAATTTCTTCAGTGTTGTCACATGAAAAGATACAAGAAAAGAGTTACAAAAATGTGAGGGGTGTACTTACTTTACGTACATAGCACACGCCTGGATTCTGCACCCTGTACATAGCACACGTGTCAGGAAGGGCACACCAGCAATGAAAATGGTGATAGCGGCGCATCGGCACACACCGGTGCGCGCATGCGAAATGGCAGCGCATCGCGCACGCTGGTGCGCGGTAGCGCAGCGCTAGCGGCGCCTGGGCATGCGCAGGAGCGCGCGGCGGCGGCTCTTGGCACCAAATGGGGGGCTGATGGCTGGGCTCCGTGCTGTTCGGTCTACAGCGTTACCTGAGACCTCTGACCTTTGCTTACCTGTATCCTGCTTCAGCTGACCCTTCCTGGCTTGTTTGACCACTCCTGCTTATCTGCCTGCACCTGACCCTCGGCCTGTGTTGACTACGTTCCTGCCTGCTCCTCCTGCTACCTTGTTGCCAGCCTGTTGCCGAACCTGCCGGTACCTGAGACCACTTTCCTGTCTACCCCGTCTGCTACCTTGCTGCCAGCCCGTTTCCGAACCTGCCTGTACCTGAGACCTGCCAGCTGCCTAAACCTGCTTATACCTGATCCTGCTCCAGTGTTTACCTGCTTTGGACTGGTGTACCCACTCTTCCAGCCTATCTGACCGCACCTGCCTGAGCTCCAGTTTTCAGTCTGAGGCCTCGTACACACGACCGATTTTCTCGGCAAGAACCAGCAAGAAACTTGCTGGCAGAGATGTCTTGCCGAGTAAATCGGTCGTGTGTACGCGGCTATCAGGTTTCTCATCGAGAAAACCGACAAGTAACCTCGACGAGAAAATAGAGAACCTGCTCTCTATTTTCTCGTCGAGATTCTCGTCAGCCTGTTTCTCGACGAGAAAAGTGAGTGTGTGTACACTTACCTGTCCGCCGGGAAGCCCGCGCATGTTCGAAATGAATTCGACGCATGCGCGGTAGCTTCCTAGGCATACGTAGGGTATACCAAGATGGCGGCGACGGCATCGAATGTGACGAGCGCATGCTCGTCGTAGTCGATGACGTCACCGCGTATCACACTCGTGTGTACACTCAGCCGGGACAATTTTCTTGTCCAAGAATCTCGTCGAAAAAAACGACATGTTTTTTTCAACGAGAATCTCGGCCGTGTGTACGAGGCCTGACAGCTGTTCCCGGATCCATTCCAGTACCTGCTTCAGCTCCGGTCCAGCTCGCCTATCAGCAACTCTGCCAGGCTCTCGTGCGACTCTGCACTCCTGCGCCTCCTGTCCTCACTACCAGGGGCCTCGAGTGAGAGGTGTAAGAGAGGCCTCCCTCTGCATATCGGACTCTTCCACCAGGTACGTGACAGTACCGAACAGCCACGTCAGAGTCTGTGCAGGGAGCCTCTTCCATGGAGGGATTCCGCTTACACCTCGAAGACCTCACCCAGACTGTTGAAATCGCACAAAATGCATATACCCGACTGGAAGAACGCATCCAGGCTCTTTCCTTACCTATTATGGCCCTGCAAAGAACTACTTCAGCAATGGCAATGTTACCTCCAGAACCGAGGGTTCCTGCGCCTGAAAGATTCACCGGTGATCACCGACTACGAGAGTGGAAGTCAGAGAGACCTATGAGGTCGTCCTGTCCGGCCTGGAAATTAGCCTGAGCCTCTAACGTCAGCAGCCTGACATCATCTTCCCCTGCTGCACCCACATCCGATGTCCCTGAACCCAAGCAGCTCGGCGTGCCCCGTCCCTCACTTTCCCCTGAGGAACGTCAACGCCGACAACGCGAAAATCTCTGCCTGTATTGTGGGAAACCAGGACATTATGTGAGGTCATGTCCAGCCAAGATCCGCAAGGGTCGAATTATCTTCTCTGCCAGCACGCCCATCCTGCCAACCCACCTGGCTCTCCCCATTGTATTACAGCTTCCGGGAAGAAGTATTTCTGTCTCCGCTATAATTGTCTCCGGTGCCTGTAGCTGCTTAATGGACTTGTCTTTCATCACAAAGCATCAAATTCCTTTGCAACCTAGGGCCCAGGAACTTTCAGTACATCTGGCCGACGGGTCTGCCATCAAATCCGGACTAGTGACTCAGCAGACTATACCCTTGCCTGTTGTTATTGCCGATAGTCACAAGGAATTGTTACGCCTGGATGCCATTGCATCCCCTCTGTTCCCCATAATCCTTGGCATGCCATGGCTCCAAGCACATAACCCTCTTATCAATTGGGTCGAAGGGGAAGTTAAGTTTCACTCTTCCTACTGCCTCCAACACTGCTTGTCGAAATTCCCTCCCGACCTGCCATCCTTGCTATGCTTGGACTCTGATGCTGAAACCCGCTTATCTGTACCAGTTGCATACCATGACTTTTTAGATGTCTTTAGCAAAAAGAGCTGAAACTCTTCCTCCACATCGGCCATATGACTGCCCGATTGATCTCATCCCGGGCGTTAAGGTCCCTTTTGGAAGAATTTTTCCTCTGTCAGAATTGGAGTTTGTCACCCTAATAGACTATATTGACGATAATCTAAAGAAAGGCTTCATTCACCCCTCCATTTCTCCGGCAGGAGTGGGTATCTTCTTTGTGGAGAAGAAGGGTCATTCCCTTCGCCCATGTATAGATTATCGTTAACTCAATGTTACGGTCAAGAACCGTTATCCCCTGCCCTTGGTACCCAAATTATTCCAGAGGTTGGGAGCAGCAACCATATTTACAAAACTGGATCTCCGAGGGGCGTATATTCTAGTACGGATCCGGGAGGGAGACGAGTGGAAGACGGCTTTTCGCTCCCGATTCGGACATTTTGAATATCTGGTGATGCTGTTCGGCCTATGCAATGCCCCAGCAACATTCCAGCACTTTATCAACGACATCTTCCGCGATTACTTAGACCTGTTTGTTGTAGTGTATCTGGATGACATCTTAATTTTCTCTGCTTCCCTTGATGACCACCGCAGGCATGTTAAGAATGTATTGAGCAGACTACGACAGCATGGGCTATAAGCTAAGCCAGAGAAGTGCGAGTTCGAGCAACAAAGCATTACATTTTTGGGACACATCCTCTCCACCGAAGGTATCAAGATGGACCCACAAAAGGTCACTGCCATCCTAGATTGGCCAGCCCCAGTGGACAAAAAGGGCATTCAACGCTTTGTCGGGTTCTCGAACTTCTACCGAAAATTCATCAGGGGATTTTCAGCCATCCTATCACCGATCACGCAACTGACCAAACAAGGCATCCGTTTCCAGTGGTCTCCTGAAGCTCAAAATGCTTTCGAGTCTCTTAAGAAACTATTCACTTCCACACCAGTACTGAAGCACCCTGACCCAGCATTACCCTATGTATTGGAAGTAGACGGGTCAGAAACTATCCCAAAGGCGAGGACCCAAGGCTTTATTACACCCAGTTGCCTTTTTCTCCCGCAAACTGTCAAACTCTGAAAGGAATTATGACGTAGGAGATAGAGAACTTCTGGCCATTAAAAATGCATTGGAGGAGTGGAGGTACCTCTTAGAAGGAGCAGCGCACCCGATCCTAATCTATACGGATCATAAGAACCTGGAATATCTGAGGACTGCCAAAAGACTCAAACTACGACAGGCTAGATGGGCACTCTTCTTTTCCAGGTTCTCCTTTCCATCTCACGTACAGGCCAGGATCTAAAAACACCAAACCTGATGCACTCTCTCGAATGTTCTGTGATACCAGGGAATCCGCACCGCCCGACACTATCCTGTCTTCTGAGAACTTCCTGCTACTTCAGGGAGACCTGCTTTCTCAAATTAAACAGGCTTCTGTGAATGCCCCTTCATCTCTGGGAATAACGTTGCAGGCCAGGGACGATCTGCTTTGGCACAAGGACAAAATATTCGTACCAGAAAATCTACGTGTCTCTGTCTTGGGATTATGTCATGACCACAAATTAGCCGGACACTTCGGGATCCGTAAAAAATGCTGAACTTGTGCGACGCACATTCTGGTGGCCACAAGTGGAAAAAGACTGCAAGGGCTATGTAGAGTCCTGTACCACTTGCACATGAAATAAGAACAGTAAAACCAAAGCATGGGGCTTGTTGAAGCCGTTATCTGTCCCGGAGAGACCCTGGAAGAATATCTTGATCGATTTTATTGTGGAACTTCCTCCATCAGACGGTTTTTCCACCATCTTTGTGGTGGTAGACCGATTATCCAAAATGGCCCACTTCCTACCCATGAAAGGCACACCATCGGCCCCGGAAACGGCCCAAATTTTTGTGAAAGAAATTGTTAGACTCCATGGAGTTCCAGCAAACATCGTGTCAGACCGGGGGGTACAATTCACCTCAAGGTTTTGGAGGTCTGTATGTGAAACCTTGGGGATCGAGTTATCGTTTTCTTCCGCATATCACCCCCAAACAAATGGGCAAACAGAGAGAACCAATCAAACTCTGGAACAATATTTACGGTGCTTCTCCTCATACTCACAAGATGACTGGGCCACATTACTTCCGTTAGCGGAATTCGCTTATTACAACTCCATCCACTCTGCCACAAAACAGTCTCCATTTTTTGCCAATTACGGATTTAATCCATCATTTCTGACCAGTACTTTTCCGGAAAGTTCAGTACCTGCTGTTCTTGAAACCATAAATTTCTTTGATACCAACAACAAACTACTACAGACAACTATGACTAAAGCTCAAGAATACAACAAACAGGTCTTTGATAAGAAGAGGCGGGGAGAGTTAATACTGGAACCTGGTGATCGGGTTTGGCTATCCACTACAAACCTAAAACTAACGTGCCCCTCTAAGAAGTTGGGCCCTAAATTTATGGGACCCTTCCCGATCGATAAGAAGAAGGATCAATGATGTGGCCTACGAGCTAGAACTGCCAGATTCCTTCAAAATACATCCTGTCTTTCACGTGGCTTTACTAAAACATGTAATCCCTGATCCATTCCCTGACCGGGATACGGGCCCACCCGAACCAATATTAGTCGACGGGACAGAGGAATTCGAAGTCGAGGCAATCCTGAACTGTAGGAAAAGGAGAAATCAGATCTAGTATCTCGTTAAGTGGAAAGGGTATGGCCCAGAGGAGAATTCATGGGAACCTGAGGATGATGTCCATGCTGAAAGACATGTTCAGGCGCGGTTGGCGGCTTTTGGCGCCAAATGGGGCTTTTTAAAGGGGCTGATGGCTGGGCTGCTCCTCCTGCTACCTTGTTGCCAGCCTGTTGCCGAACCTGCCTGTACCTGAGACCACGTTCCTGTCTACCCCGTCTGCTACCTTGCTGCCAGCCCGTTGCCGAACCTGCCTGTACCTGAGACCTGCCAGCTGCCTAAACCTGCTTATACCTAATCCTGCTCCAGTGTTTACCTGCTTTGGACTGGTGTACCCACTCTTTCAGCCCATCTGATCGCACCTGCCTGAGCTCCAGTTTTCAGCCTGACAGCTGTCCCCGGATCCATTCCAGTCCCTGCTTCAGCTCCGGTCCAGCTCGCCTACCAGCAACTCTGCCAGGCTCTCGTGCGACTCTGCACTGCTGCGCCTCCTGTCTTCACTACCAGGGGGCTCGAGTGAGAGGTGTAAGAGAGGCCTCCCTCTGCATATCAGACTCTTCCACCAGGTACGACAACACGCCTGGAATAATGTCTACCATATCCCCTTTAAAAATAAATACTTGCGAGTTGCGGCTAAGCCCCTCCCCTTCATGACATTGTCAAAAGGGGGAGGAGCATGGGTAACCTTACAATGATGTACCCCCCCCCCTGAAAAAAGTTCTGCGGATGCCCATGGTTGGTAGGGGATCAAACACTTATTTTACTCACTGAACTGCAACTCCATTTATAACATTTGTATTGTGTGTTTTTTCTGGATTTTTGGTTGATATTCTGGGATGAGGCTTAGGAAGGTGCTGCTGGATGGAGCTCTGCTGTTAGGCCCAATAGCCTGTTTTGGGGCCTAATATGTGCAGAAATGGTCCTAAAGCAATCCTGCCTGGTCTGGAGGAAGCTGTGCCAAGGAGGAGACCCAGGGGGGAGGCCCCTTGCTGGAGAGAGCCAAGGTCTCTCAGAAGGGCCTTGTGACTTACTTGGAGGACACACTGAAATTTGGTAATGAGCTATTAATAATGGGGCGCAATTCTGTATCCTTGCCCTGGGAGCTGGACAACCCTGTCCCTGGTACTGTTTGGGACCCCTAACCCTCATCCCCCCTAACCATTCTTCAATAGAACTTTAACTATTTCCCGCCCGCCGGCCGTCATATGACGTCCTCGGCTTTAAACGGGGATATCTAAATAATGGGTGCAGCTACAGGCATCATTCAGATATCGTCTTTTAGAGCCGGCGATTCTCTGCACCATAAGAATGATCATAGCGGCTGTTCAACCGCTTAATCGATCTTCCGGGAAGCGAGAGGGGACGTCCCCCCTCCCGCCGCCCTCCGGTGCTTCTACCGACTCACTGCTACGATCGGTGAGTCCGAAAACAGATCCGCCGGGCCCGGATGCTGATCATACAGATTTCCGGCGGACCAGATGGTCGCCGGAGTCTCTATGATCGTCAGAGGCCGGGCGCGATGTTATGACATGCCGCCTCGGCTGGGAAGCAAGTATCGTGTTTTTTTTTATTTCAGGCTTCCCAGCCTAGAGGTGAGATGTGGGGTGTTATAGACCTTATAGACATATTTCTATTACAAGGGATGCTTACGAAAAATTGCTTCACAAATACCGTGTGATATAAAAAGTTGCAATGACCGCCATTGTATTCTGTAGGGTCTTTGCTATATATAATATTTGGGGGTTCTATGTAATTTTCTAGCAAAAAATACATGTAGGAGAGAAATGTCAGAATTGGCCTGGGTGGCAAGTGGTTAAAAAGACAAAAAGTGATTGGCACCCATTATCTTTTCTTTGCCCCTTATTTTAGCCATGGACTGAGCCCTGAGGTGAAATTCTAGCTTGCTCCTGCCTCTGGAGGTGCTATCCTGCCTTTGGGGTAGAGCTGGGCGATTTTGGCCCAAAAAAAATCTGCGTTTTTTTCCTGATAGACACCGCGCCGGTCCTAAGGAGCTGCGGGCAGGAGTTTTTAGGCGAGGCCGCAGCTTCGGCCTAGCCCGCCGCGATCCTACGAAAAAAGCCGTGGAGTAGGCCGAAGCCGCGGCCTCGCCTAAAAACTCCTGCCCGCAGCTCCTTAGGACTGGCGCTCGCAGCAATGCTGGGAAAAGGCTGCGGCTTCGGCCTAGTCAGCGCTGTCCGGCCTCGCGCCCTTTTCCCAGGATCGCCGCAAGCTGCGGGCAGGATTTTTTAGGCGAGGCCGCGGCTTCTGCTTAGTCCGCGGAGCGCCGGGCCTATGGAAAAAAAAAATCGATTTGGTCAAAATTTTAATCAATTTGCCCTTGCAACTCGATTCAAGATTCAAATCGATTTTTTCCCCAGCCCTACTTTTGGGGTGTCAGAGGGGTGCTACACTTATAAAAAGATTGCTATTGAACTGAATGGCACAAAATACTTTTTTTAGTGTCTGCACTTAAAAGCAATGAAGTTTACTGATCTGCAAGTACAACGTTTTTTTGTTTAAGGCCAGAAATCTTTTTTTCAAAACCACAACACGGAATCAAGGCATTGGTTACTTCTGCTTTTCATTCCAGAACATATTGCCCAGTCTTTGCATTGGAGGTATAGGAATCGTTGTTGAGTGCCGGCGGGATACAAAGAGAGGAAAGTCACTTTCCATAAATCTAGAAGCAAAGAGGTGAATCTCCGAGGGGGGGAATAAGGTAGATCTCGGCTAGAAAAAGCTTTTAAAGCATCTCGTTTTGAAAAATCCCTGAACACCTAAATCACGTTATACTCCAGCACTGCTGAAAATAGCAGGACTCGATGTTCTCTGAGGGGCCCCGGGGACATTGTGACCATTATGAAAATGGCATTGTATACCCGGGTCCTACGTCTCTCTCCAACTCAAGCCAAACTGATCTGCGTGGATTCCAGGAGACACAATATCAGGCGGGAGCGTGTTGGCACGCTATGTGTGGAATGGAATCTGTGCAGTCATCCCCTATGAAATCCGGGGTCACCTCTGTACTGTCAGGAGTGCCATGAACAGCCTGCTAAGAGCTGCCCGCGTGTAGTAGAGGTCCCTGTGGCTTGCTGGTATCTCAACCAAAAGAGTGAGATCTCAACTGTAGATATAGTAATTACAGTGGAGGGGGAATAATAATTGTCTCCCCTGCAGATTGTGTAAGTTTTCCCATTTACATAGAAATGAAGGGTGTATAATTTTTATCACAGGTGTATTTTATATAATAAAGACAGAATATCAATCCAGAAAAGACACACATGATACAAATGTTATAAATGGAGTTGAATATGGGTATGGTTCGGGGGGGGGGGGGTGGCGCTCGCTTATGTCCCCTTTCCTGACCTGCCAGGCTGCATGCTAGGATAAGGGTCTGGTATAAATTTTGGGGGGACCCCACGTCGTTTTTTTTGGCGTAGGGTACCCCTTAAAATCCATGCCAGACCTTTATCCAAGCATTTTATATGATAGAGACAGAATATCAACCAAAAATCCAGAAAAAACACACAATACAAATGTTATAAATGGAGTAAAATAAGTATTTGATCCCTGACCAACCAACAATAATTCTCCCCCCACAGACTGGCTACAGGAGGGGCTCATGTGGTACACAGATCAGTCCTGTCAATGTAAGAAGGTTCTCCTAACGACAACTCGTTATGTGTATAAAAGACACCTGTCCACAGAATCTCTTTCCTCCAATCACAGCTCACCATCATGGGGGAGACCAAAGAGCTGCCAGAGGACGTCGGGGAGAAGATTGGAGACCTGCACAAGGCTGGAATGGGCTACAAGACCATCAGCAAGAAGCTTGGTGAGAAGGAGACAATTATTGGAGGGATTATTCGCAAATGGAAGAAATACAAAGTAACCATCAATCGTCCTCGGTCTGGAGCTCCATGGAAGATTTCTCCTCATGGGGTGAGGATGGACATGAGAAAAGTGAGGGATCCGCCCAGAACTACATGGGAGGAGCTTGTGAATGATCTCAAGGCAGTTGGGACCTCAGTCACCAAACACGCCATTGGTGACACAAATACACCGCCATGGATGGAAATCCTGCAGCCCCCGCAAGGTCCCCTCCTCAGGAAGACACATGGACAGAACGTCTGAAGTCTCCCAATGAACATCTAAATGATTCAGAGGAGGATTGGGGGAAAGTTCTGTGGTCAGATGAGACCAAAATTTAGTTATTTTGCATTAACTCGACTCGCCGTGTTTGGAGGAAGAAAAATGGTGACTATGACCCTAAGAACTCCATCCCTACAGTCACACGGAGGGGGAAACATGAGGCTTTGGGGCTGTTTCTCTGATAAAGGTCCAGGCTGACTTGGCCCCGCCCATTGGCCCCTCAATGCGGCAATGTATTGTAAAATCTTGGATGAGAACCTTCTTCCCTCACCCAGAACACTGAAGATGGGTCATGGATGGGTCTTCCAGCGTGACAATGACCCAAAACATACCGCCAAGGCAACAAAGGAGTGGCTCAAGAAGAAGCACATTAAGGTCATGGAGTGGCCTAGCCAATCTCCAGACCCTAATCCTATAGAAAATTTATGGAGGGAGCTGAAACTTTGAGTTGCCAAGCGACAGCCAAGAAACCTTAAGAATTTAGAGAAGATCTGTAAAGAAGAGTGGACCAAAATCCCTCCTGAGATGTGTGGAAACCTGATCACCGACTACAAGAAACGTCTGACCTCTGTGCTTCCCAACAAGGGTTTCTCCACCAACTACTAAGGGGATCAAATACTTATTTTACTCACTGAACTGCAACTTCATTTATAACATTTGTATTGTGTGATTTTTCTGGATTTTTGGTTGATATTCTGTCTCCATCATATAAAATACACCTATGATAACAATTATAGACCCTTCATTTCGATGTAAGTGGGCAAACTTACACAACCTGCAGGGGAGACAATCAGTATTTCCTCCTCTGTATTACTAGGGGTTCCCTGAGCCCAGAAACTTATCTCAAGAGTTCCTTTATGGTAAAAATAAATAAATAATGTTGCTAGAGGCTGGGTTAGCCCATGTGGCACCCATTTGTCATGCACTGTATTTCAGAAACTGCATTGCACACAAGGAACATGCTTTCCTTTTTAACCACTTGAAGACCGGGCATTTTCTGGCACTTTTTGTTCACATGTAACAATCAAGTTTTTTTTTGCTAGAAAATTACTTATAACCCCCAGAGGCCCTAGAGAATAAATTGGTGGGCTTTGCAATTTTTTATGTCACACAGTATTTGCGTAGCGTTTTTTTCAAACACAATTTTTGGGGAAAAAAATACACTTTGAAATATGAATGCATTACACTACACCCCGAGCTTAATCGTAGGGAACTAAGCGTGGGGGTGGAGTAAAACACACTGGTGGGCGTGTCCTAGCTGGAGCCCGGGGTGAGGCTGTTACACTTTCTTACCTGGGCTTTGCAGAGATGTGCGCCTCATATGAACATTTGACACGGTTCCCCATAAACGTTTACTCTACAAAGTAAGGACCAGATGGCTTGCACCCGAGGGTACTTGCGGAACTCAGTCAAGTAATTGCCAGACCATTGTTCCTAATTTTTACTGACAGTCTACTGACTGGAATGGTACCAGCTGATTGGAGAAAAGCCAATGTAGCTCCAATATTTAAAAAAGGGCCAAAATACATCCCTGGGAATTACAGACCAGTCAGCCTAACATCAATAGTATGTAAGCTCTTGGAGGGGATGATAAGGGACTATATACAAGGTTTTAGTAATGAGAACGGTATCATTAGCAGTGATCGGCATGGATTCATGAAGAATCGTCGTTCTTGCCAAACCAATCTATTACCATTCTATGAGGAGATGAGCTGCCATCTAGATAAAGGAAGGTCCGTAGACGTGGTGTATCTAGATAAAGGAAGGACCGTAGACGTGGTGTATCTAGATAAAGGAAGGACCGTAGACGTGGTGTATCTAGATAAAGGAAGGACCGTAGACATGGTGTATCTAGATAAAGGAAGGACCGTAGACGTGGTGTATCTAGATAAAGGAAGGCCCGTGGACGTGGTGTATCTAGATAAAGGAAGGCCCGTAGACGTGGTGTATCTGGATAAAGGAAGGCCCGTAGACGTGGTGTATCTAGATAAAGGAAGGACCGTAGACGTGGTGTATCTAGATAAAGGAAGGCCCGTGGACGTGGTGTATCTAGATAAAGGAAGGCCCGTAGACGTGGTGTATCTGGATGAAGGAAGGCCCGTAGACGTGGTGTATCTAGATGAAGGAAGGCCCGTAGACGTGGTGTATCTGGATGAAGGAAGGCCCGTAGACGTGGTGTATCTGGATAAAGGAAGGCCCGTAGACGTGGTGTATCTGGATAAAGGAAGGCCCGTGGACGTGGTGTATCTGGATAAAGGAAGGCCCGTAGACGTGGTGTATCTGGATGAAGGAAGGTCCGTAGACGTGGTGTATCTAGATGAAGGAAGGCCCGTAGACGTGGTGTATCTGGATGAAGGAAGGCCCGTAGACGTGGTGTGTCTGGATAAAGGGAGGCCCGTAGACGTGTATCTGGATAAAGGAAGGCCCGTAGATGTGGTGTATCTGGATTTTGCAAAAGCATTAGACACCGTTCCCCCATAAACGTTTACTGTACAAAGTAAGGTCCGTTGGCATGGAGCATAGGGTGAGTACATGGATTGAAAACTGGCTACAAGGGCGAGTTCAGAGGGTGGTGATAAATGGGGGGTACTCGGAATGGTCGGGGGTGGGTAGTGGGGTCCCCCAGGGTTCTGTGCTGGGACCAATCCTGTTTAATTTATTCATAAATGACCTGGAGGATGGGGGTAAGCAGTGCAATCTCTGTATTTGCGGACGATACTAAGCTAAGCAGGGCAATAACTAGGCTTGTGCAATTCGTTTCGTAACTAATCGAAATTCGTCCGAATATAGCAACTTTCGGACATTCGGAAGCATTCGAATTTCCGAACAAAGCAATTACGAATAAAACCGAATCCGAAATAAATTATACCGCAAAATAGCGAATGCCCGAATGTCTTCGGCATAATTCGTTATGAAAAAAGTTACGAATGTACGAATCCATTCGAAGCACAATAACACTCACTCTGCTCTCTGCTTCTCCCTCACCATGCTGAACTCCCTCTCAAAATGGTGTACAGGGGGCGGAGGCTATAGCCGCATGAAAAAACAAAAGTAAAATACGAGATTTCGAATCCATTCGAAGCACAATAACACTCACTCTGCTCTGCTCTCTGCTTCTCCCTCACCGTGCTGAACCCTCTCAAAATGGTGTACAGGGGCGGAGGCTATAGCCGCATGAAAAAACAAAAGTAAAATACGAGATTTCGAATCCATTCGAAGCACAATAACACTCACTCTGCTCTGCTCTCTGCTCCTCCCTCACCGTGCTGAACTTCCTCTCAAAATGGTGTACAAGGGCGGAGCCTATAGCCGCATGTAAAAAAACGAAAGTAAAATACGAGATTTCGAATCGTTACAAATAACCGCTATGTATTTAGAAAAGTACAAATCCATTCGAAGCACATTAGGCATAATAGGAAGCGTCGTTGTGAGAGAGACACGGAAAATTCCGAATCAACGAACCCAAAAAAAGTTACGAAAGTAGGAGTTGTGTCCAGAATCAAAGAAAAACTACGTACCCTACCGAAAGTACGAATTATAAATCAACTAAAAATTCAACGAAAAATGACGCTTGCGAAAATACGAATTAGTCCGAACACGAAAAATCCCGTCTAGCAAAATTACGAATGATTACGAATCAACAGGACCGAAAAGAAACGAACCGAAACGGAACAAATTTTTCCGTTGTGCACAAGTCTAGCAATAACTTCTCTGCAGGATGTGGAAACCTTGCAAGAAGATCCGAACAAATTAATGGGGAGGGGGGCAACTACATGGCACATGAGGTTTCATGTAGAAAAATGTAAAATAATGCATTTGGGTGTCAAAAATATGAATGGAATCTATAGACTGGGGGGAGAACCTCTGGGGGGATCTACGATGGAAAAGGACCTGGGGGTCCTAGTAGATGATGGGCTCACCAATGCCAAGCTGCTGCTAACAAAGCAAACAGAATATTGGCATTAAAAAGGAAATTAACTCCAGAGATAAAACAATAATTCTCCCGTTTTACAAGACTCTGGTCCGGCCGCACCTGGAGTATTCTGTCCAGTTCTGGGCACCAGTCCTCAGGAAGGATGTGCTGGAAATGGAGAGAGTACAAAGAAGGGCAACAAAGCTAATAAAGGGTCTGGAGGATATTGGTTATGAAGAAAGGTTGTGAGCACTGAACTTATTCTCTCTGGAGAAGAGACGCTTGAGATATGATTTCAATGTACAAATACCGTACTGGTGACCCCACTATAGGGAGAAAACGTTTAAAAAAAAAAAACATTTTAAAAAAGTGGCCATTCACTAAAATTAGAAGAGAAGAGGTTAAACCTTAAACTATGTAGAGGGTTCTTTACTGTAAGAGCGGCGAGGATGTGGAATTCCCTTCTACAGGCGTTGGTCTCAGCGGGGGGCATCGATGGTTTCAAAACTATTAGATAAGCATCTGAACGACCACAACATACAGGGATATGCAATGTAATACTGACATATAATCCCACACATAGGTTGGACTTGATGTGTCTTTTTTTCAGCCTTACCAACTATGTAACTATGTAACATTTTCTTCCCTGTACAATGCTGTCTGGAGCCGGGACGGGCTCCTATCTGCACTCACAGTGGTCGGCTTTATTGATTTGGGATTTCCACAACCTGAGCAGAATCTGCAATTGGGGGGTCACAGAAGTGTACACATGCCCAGGTGTGCTGCACCAGTCGGATTCAAACCCCTCCGTTGTGCTCGGCGGACACTGCCGCCCACCAAACACAACCCACTTAAGTGAATGGGGCCCGTGCTGCAGCTGCCCCCCCCCCGCAATAGCGTACCGCGCACGTGGTTGTGGCACAGCAGTCCAGCATTTAGGGGGTTAAAAATGGCGGTGAGGACTCTTGGATAACAGAAGAACGATTTCCTTCTGTGATTTTACATTTGACAGCGTAGGTTTGGCCGCATTGTGTGCATGCTCAGTTTTGACGCGTGATCCCCCCCCCCCCCCCCCCCCTCTGTATCCTCAATGACTTTACCACCAGGCTGCCCCCTTCAGCCCAGCAATTATGTCCATTGAAGCGTAGCTAATGGGCCCGGCTTATCTTCCGGGAAGTATCATTGCCGCTGCGCGCTCTACGATGATCAGAGATGAGCTAATAATACCGGTCATAATGCAGAACCCATTAACTGCGCAGTCAATTTTTTCAAAGCGTTGTGTAGGTTTAGGCAATACGCACGACGCCGGCTTCACTTAAAGCCAATAATGCATTTAGTGGGTTGTTATTATAGAACATTGTCCTCCTCGTGGGTCAGAACCTTTTATTCCGGGTCAGTGATTTCCGCAATGCCCCGTCTATGTACTGATACCGTATAGAAGAACCAGGAGCCGGCGGCTAATTATACATTCACAATTACACACAAAAAAAAAAAAATGATTTAATTAGACGATCGTTTTTATGCGGTTTTTATCTCTTGCGCTATAAACAAAAGAAGAGCGACAAGTTTTAAAAAAAAAAAAAAAAACAATCTTTTTTTACTTTTTGCAATAATAAATATCAGAGGTATCAGAGGTAATTTCTCGCTAGTCTGTGATTTCAGCCAATCAGGTGGATGGGGCCCTGGAACCTGTACCTGCACCCGGAAGCTCGATTTTTTCTTTCAATCGTCAAACATTCCCTTTAACCACTTGGCGTCTGCGCTATAGCCCAAGGACGGCCACAACGCGGACCCCAAATGCCGGTGTCTTGACGAGCTGGTTCCCCTATCAATATGGTTCCCCCCCTTGACTGCGCAGGCGCTGCCAAACAGCTGTTAAAGCTCGGAGATTTCCGTCAGCTTGCACCTGCGCAGTCAAGAGGGAACCAGATCGATAGGAGGAACCATAGGCTCGGCAGCTGTGGACGCGCTCGCCCCCGATGCTTCATTACACACGCCGCTTTCCTCTTCATGCCGCTCTATACAGCAAGGGGTGGATCAGATGTGATATTGAGCAGTGCGATTTGTTTGTTTATACACGACGCTCTATACAGCCCCTTGCTGTATAGAGCGGCATGAAGAAGAAAGCGGCGTGTGTAACTAAGCAACGGGAGCGAGCGCGTCTGCAGCTGCCGAACAGCTGTTAAACCTCAGAGATTTCCGTTGCCTCGGATTGCGCCTGCGCAGTCAAGGGGGGAAACATATCGATAGGAGGAACCAGCTTGTCAGAACACCGGGAGGCCGTCAATAGACGACCTCCCCTTCGCACGCGCCCCTGCAGGGTGCGCGCGGCTCGCGCTGTGATCACCCGAGTCACTGAGACTCGGGTGATCATAGATCCTAGTCCCGGCCCCTTACCACGTGATCAGCTGTCAGCCAATGACAGCTGATCACGTGATGTAAACAAAAGCTCTGTAATTGTTTTTTTTTTTTTCTCCTCATGCTGACAGTGTGAGGAGAAAAAAAAGCCGATCACCGGCTTATGTGTAAGGGACATCGGTCCCGAAGAGGCAATTCTGCCTCATCTGTGCAATCCATACCCCCTGCCATTGCCACCTGCCAGTGCCCACGAGTGCCACCTATCAATGCCCACCAGTGGTGCCAATCAGTGCCTCATCAGTGACACCTAGCAGTGCTGCCTATCAGTGTAACTTATCAGTGCCCATCACTGCCACCTATCAGTGCCCATCACTGCCACCTATCAATGCCCACCAGTGGTGCCAATCAGTGCCACTAGTGCCACCTATCAATGCCCAACAGTGGTGCCAATCAGTGCCATCTAGCATTGCTGCCTATCAGTGTAACTTACCAGTGCCCATTATTGCCACCCATCAGTGCCCATCACTGCCACACATCAGTGCCCATCACTGCCACACATCAGTGCCACCTATCAATGCCACCTATTAGTGCCACTTTTCAGTGCCCATTAGTGCCACCTCTCAGTGTCCACCATTGCTGCCTTATCAGTGCCGCCTTATCAGTGCCCACCAGTGCCGCCTTATCTGTGCCCATCAATGCAGCCCATCGGTGCAGCCCATCAGTGCCCACCAGTGCCGCCTTATCTGTGCCCATCAATGCAGCCCATCGGTGCCCATCAGTGCCGCCTTATCGGTGCCCATCAGTGCAGCCCATCGGTGCCCATCAGCGTACATCAATGAAGGAGAAAAATTACCTGTTTGCAAAATTTTATAACAAAATATAAAAAAATATAATTTCTTATTTTTTTTTAATTCTGTAATTTTATTTTATTTTTTACAAAAAATAAAAACTGCAGAGGTGATCAAATTCCACCAAAAGAAAGCTCTATTTGTGGGGAAAAAATTATAAAAATTTCATTTGGGTACAGTGTAACATGACCGCGCAATTGTCATTCAAAGCGCGACAGCGCTGAAAGCTGAAAATTGGTCTGGGCAGGAGGGGGCTTTAAGTGCCCATTAAGCACGCGGTTAAGGATAGGTCTGAGGAAAATACATAGGTGGCCGTTTTTTGGGGTTGAAAGTTGAGAGCCAATGAATGTTGGGTTGGTATGAACTCGGTGTCGGGTCTGCACACTGTAGATGCTCTTTAGGGTAACTCTACCTGAGGCCGGGGGGGTTGGGGGGGTCATACGATAAACTGCTAACAGCTGAGGGTCGATTCGCTTTATTGTGTTTTTACGTTCCTGAAGGCTGAAATGAATACCGAAGAGCTTTGCCCTGGGTGAACTTTGTTCAGACACGGCCGGGTTGTGTATCACGGGAGAGGTTGTGAAGCTCGGCGGAGAAGTGGAGGGGTGGCGGATCGGGGGGGGGGGTGGCGGATCGGGTGGGGGAGGGGGTACAGCTGACTAGCACTTGTCACCACCTTCGCTATAAAAGCTTGAAGAATATATATACTGGCTTCTGAATTCTGCGGTCGTCTTATATTTGGAACACGATCATCAAACATAACAATCATTGCCTTCTGTTATTTCCTTTTCATGCTGTGAATGTGTTTTCTCAAATGGGACTCCAGCCAACTGATTGGTTAGGGCTGGGAAGGGTTAAATTCTAAGGAATAAAAAAAAGCCAAAGAGGGCGCCAAACCGTTGTCTCTAGAGTCCAAAAATTCTATATTGGAGTTTTTTTTTTTCAAGCTTACGCAGTTCCTGCACCTTCAGCACTTGTAATGGCTGTGAGGGGTTCTGGGGTCTGCTGGAAGGTCTACCAATGCCGGCTGCTGGGGGATTTATTCTCCTAGGTGGGGGGGGGGTCTATTTTTGTGCCGGAATCTATTGTTGCTGGAGAGGTGTATTGTTGCTGATAGGATATCATTTGGTTGCTGGGGGGGGTCTTATGTTGCGAGGGGGTCAATTTTTGCTGAGAGGGATCTACTGTTGAGAGAGAGGTCTATTGTTGCTGGAGGGTTTATTGCTGCTGGCTGCTGGGAGATCTGTTGTTGCTGCTCGGAGATCTGTTGTTTCCGCTCGGAGATCTGCTGTTGCTTAGATGGTAATTTGTTGCAGGGGGTCTATTGTTGCTGGGAGGAGTTTACTGTTGCTGGCCGCAGGGGATCTATTTTACTGCTTCTCTTGTAATCATTAACAATTTTCTCAGCACCAGAGACAAAGGGGGAGAGGAGGGGGGAGGGGTTTTTCTGCACCTACTTTCTTTGGAAAAAAAAGCCCTGATCACAGGTGACAACGGGTAACCAAATGCATCCCGACGCGTTTCAGGGGCAAAAATATCCCCTTTCATCAGGGCTTAATGTAGAAATGGGTGATTGCACCTGCATGGGCTACCTACTTGCCGTCCCCCCACAGTACTTTTAGTGTGGTGGGGCGACAGATATAGGCACTGCGACGTACTGGTATGTTTGGGGATTTGGGCACGCGTGCCCCCCGTCTGCCTACACCCCTGTGACTTGACACAGCGGGAGTTCATCAACAGATCCTGGCCAATGATTCATAGCTGGGGCCTGCTGATCCCCTGTGTCAAGGCACTGTCCACAGCAGAGGTGTCCGAAAACCTGGCATGCTTTGCATGGTCGCAGGAATGCGCACAAGGCGTGCACATTGGCGTCCCAGAACGTGAATTCTCTCGGCACATTTTAGCACCAATTGGCCTTCATAAGGAAGCCAGTCACTCTCTGCAATTGCTGGTTGATCTTGGGCTCCTCCAGTATGTTTGCTCCTATGTTCCCCTTGCTTCTGTGAATTCCTGTTACCAACCCGGCTTGCCCTGGACCTGTCTTTTGCCCGCCTCCCGACCTGACCCCGGCTTGTTAATGGATTTTCTCTCTCTGCGCTCCTGTGTCCTACCCTGGCTAGTCACCTGACTGCGCTTTCTCTGATCCCCACCTGGCACCTGACCTTGGTTTTGAACCGACTTCTCTCCGGTTCTCTTGTGCTATCGAAGACCTAGTGCTTCTCAAGGGCGCCACCTGTCTGCAAGTACCAGTCCACTGCATCAGCTGTACTCCCGGGTACCTCCTCTGGCAAGCATCCTCCTAGTCACAGCCTCTCTGCAAGCACTTTAGCAGACGACCCGTGCTACTTTGAGCCTGACTACACCTTCAGGTGAGACTGGAATTTAGCCACAAGGGAAGCCCTCTCTCCATAGGCCTCCAGTATCGGGTACGTGATGCCCAGCCTAGAGCTCTGTGTTGTCACCAGTGCAGTACAGCACCATAATTTAACTGGTGTGGTGGTGATCAGGGATACCAACTGTTGACAGTACGTAAACAAAAAAATATATATATTTTTTTATTACATGTTTTTATTTTTAACACACTGTAGCCAGAGCAATATAATGTCACCATAGTAACATTGTACTACTCTGGGGAATTGATCAGGATTTTTTTTGTTTTGTGTGTTTTTTTTTTTTGTTTTTGTTTTTTTTTTACACATTATGATTGCTTATAGCAGTGAATTACATTGCTATAGGCAAGCATTTTACTGAATGAAACTGATTTATTCTGTGTGTTTTGTTTTGATTAGCTGTGATTGGCCAGAGCTAATCACATGGTACAGATGAGCCGTGATTGGCCCTGTCTGTACCATTGTGATCACACTGACCAATCACAGCTAGCAACATAATTAGTACACAATGGATGGCAGGAAAGGAAGCCATCCGTTGTTTACAACTGTCATGTGACCTGCTGTGATTGGTCACAGCGGTCACATGGTGCCGGTACACTGATCAGTTATTGGCTGTGTCTGGTGGACGCAGCCGATGACCGATCGCACCGTTGCGTGGCTGCATGTGGGGAGCGATCCTGGAGGACGTCACATGATGTCCACCAGGGTCGATGAGAGGCCCGCCCAGCTGTCATCTTGTTATTGGCTGGACGGGAAGTGGTTAAATGCAAAATTAAAAAAATAATGAACAAACATGTTATACTTACCTGCTCTGTGTAATGGTTTTGCACAGAGCAGCCCTGATCCTCCTCCCCGCCCGGCGCTCCTGGCCCCTCCCTCCTGTCAAGTGCCCCCAGAGCAAGCTGCTTGCAATGGGGGGCACCCAAGCAGGCGCGCTCCTGAGCTGCTGCTCTGCGTGTCCGTTCACACGCGGAGCCGTGGCTCGGACCGCCCCCTTTCTCTCCTCATTGGCTGTCTGGCTGTGATTTGACAGCCCCCCTAATACTTACCTGAACCCCCATCTCGATCCAGCAAAGTGCACAAGAGCATCGGCTCTCCAGGGGCTCTCCCTCTTCATTGGCCGAGGCAGCAGTCTGCTATCTGGGCCAATGAGGGAGAGCCGATGCTCTCATGCACTTTGCTGGATCAAGATGAGGCTCAGGTAAGTATTGGGGGGGGGGGGGGCTGCTGCGCACAGAAGGCTTTTTTACCTTTATGCATAGAATGCATCTTCAGCTTTTAGAACCACTTTAATTGGACAAGCTGAAGTTAGAAGCTGATTGGCTACCATTCACCAGATTTTGCACTCCAGTTTTAGTAAATCAACCCCACAGTGTCCTCAGTGTGATGTCCAGCATCATTCTACCCACTTCCTCTGAGCCCATGCTGTCCTGGATCTGTCCCCAGTCCCTCGGAGAAGTCGTTTTTAAACAATTTCCACACCTCTGTATATAATATGTAACTACAAACCTTATAATTTACCCCGATGTCTTTCCATGTTTTTGGCATAGGTGCCGTTGGAGGAGTCTGCGCTCTCGCTAATGTCCTTGGTCCCCAGCTGTGTGAACTGGAGAGACTGTGCGTCAGCGGCCGCTGGCAGGAAGCGAGAGAACTCCAGTACCGGCTGATTGAGCCAAATGCTGCGGTAAGTGCGACCTACAGGACTTCATCTCATGCAGCGTTTACACCACAAGGGGGCGTCTGCTTCCAGGTTATATATCAGGGGCAACTGTGGTTTTCGGAAGATTCCCCATTCAAGTGAACGGGGAGCTCTTATAACCACTTCAGCGTCCCGGAGGATTTGGCTGCCCAATGACCGGGCTATTTTTTGCGATTCGGCACTGCGTCGCTTTAACTGACAATTGCGCGGTCGTGCGACGTGGCTCCCAAACAAAATTGACGTCCTTTTTTCCCCACAAATACAGATTTATTTTGGTGGTATTTTATCACCTCTGCGGTTTTTATTTTTTGCGCTATAAAAAAAATAGAGCGACAATTTTGAAAAAAAAGCAATATTTTTTACTTTTTTCTATAATAAATATCCCCTAAAAAATATATTAAAAAAAATATTTCTCAGTCTAGTCCGATACGTATTCTACATATTTTTGGATAAAAAAAAATCGCAAGAAGCGTTTATTGATTGGTTTGCGCAAAAGTTATAGCGCCTACAAAATAGGGGATAGATTTATGGCATTTTTATTATTATTTTTTTTTTTTACTAGTAATGGCGGCGATCAGCGATTTTTTTTTTTGTGACTGCGACATTATGGCGGACGCATCGGACACTTTTGACACTATTTTGGGACCATTGTAATTTTTACAGCGATCAGTGCTATAAAAATGCACTGATTACTGTGTAAATGTCACTGGCAGTGAAGGGGTTAACCACTAGGAGGCGATGAAGGAGTTAAGTGTGTCCTAGGGAGTGATTCTAACTGTGAGGGGGGCTGGGCTACAAGTGACACGACACTGATCACGATGACAGGGAACAGAGGATCAGTGTCCTGTCACTAGGCAGAATAGGGAAATGCCTTGTTTACACAGGCATCCCCCCCCGTTCTGTATCTCCGTAACACGATCGCGGGACACTGTCGGACATCGAGTCCCGCGGGCACGGTCACGGAGCTCGCGGCAATTCAAAGCAACGTACCCATATGTTGTTTTGCGCAGCCGCGCCATTCTGCCGACGTATATCTGCAGGTGGCGGTCGGCAAGCGGTTAAAGATCTCGTTCACAGGGGCGTGCTACAGCTTACACCTGTGCGGGGGGCGGAGCTTGTACGCACAGTTGTTTTGTGCATCCCCATGCAGGCAGTCCCATTCGTGTCAGTTGGGACGCAGTCGCAGACAGTGAACACTCAGGGACATGCACCCACATGGACGTCAAATTGGGAGCGGCGGCTGTGTCAATGCAGCGGCTGCATCCCAATTGACATTAATGGGCTGCCTGAAGGGGGAATGCACAGAACACCTGTGCACCCCGGGTGGGCACACACGGCCCTCACATGCATGTACACTGTGGTATGCCCATGTGAATGAGGCCTAACATATACTCTATATCAGGGCTTGACAAACCCCAAGTGCCAGGTCGCCACTCCGACCAGAAGTTTTGACCTGCTGCCGCCTAAATGCTCCCTACACTTACGCCCCCACTTTATGTATCCCGGTCTCCCACCTGTGGGCCTGGGACCGGCATAGCGGGTGCCTCTGGGTAGAGGGGGGGCAACGGGAGGGAGGAGAGCAGACACACGTCTGCACTCCTCCCCATTTCCATGTCCCCACTGACCGTTTCAAGGCCAGAAAAGATTGTAATGCAGTACGACGGGGGCGCTCAACCAGTGGCCCGGGGGCCACATGTGGCCTGCGGACAGTGTTGGTCATTTTACTTTAAAAAAGTAATTAGTTACAGTTACAAATTACTTCTCCCAAAAAGAAATTGCGTTAGTAACTCAGTTACTACATTGGAAAAATAATTAGTTACTCAGCAAAGTAACTGTGACTTTTTTTTTTTTTTATATTGACTCGCGTATAAGCCGAGGGTGAGAAATGCAGCAGCTACTGTAAGTGGAAAAGAGGGTCAACAATGCCCATCTGCAGCTGCATACCTCACTGTGTCTATTGCATACCTCCCTGTGTCCTGTGCATGCCTACCTGTGCAGATCTGCCTACCTCACTGTGTCCTGTGTACCTCCCTGTGTCCATTGCAGCCTACCTGTGTCCTGTGCATGCCTCCGTGTGCCCATCTGCAGCCTCCGTGTGCCCATCTGCAGCCTCCGTGTGCCCATCTGCAGCCTCCGTGTGCCCATCTGCAGCCTCCGTGTGCCCATCTGCCGTTTTGCATCCACGGATCAGCGTGTCATAAAAACATACAACGGCCATTCCAGTATTCAAAAGCCGCGCCTCCCGAGTCCTCGTCTTCTGTGATAGGCGGAACACTCAATTTCCCAGCATTCAGTGTTCCGCCTATCACGGACATCCGCTCATCCTCATAACACAGACGAGAATGAGAGGATGTCCATGATAGGCGGAACACTGACTGCTGGGAAATTGAGTGTTCCGCCTATCACAAACGAGGAGGAGGCGCGGCTTTTGAATACTGGAATGGCCACTGTATGTTTTTATGACACGCTGATCAGGTAGGCAGATGGCGGCCGGCGACTCGAGTAGATGTAATTGCGGTAACGCCGCCCAAATAATGGGAACGGCGTTATCATGAGGGGAAGAGTAATCAGATAGATTACTTGTTGCCCTCAAAAGTAATTGCGTTAAGTAACGCCGTTTATTTTTTTTTGTATAATCTTTATTTATGGAAGGCAGGACATTACAGCACAGGTTACAAGATCTAAAGGCAGAAACATCAAGTAATATACCAGCCCTTCCCTTTTTTCTTTTTTTTTTTTTTTTAAAGTTATAGCACAACAGAGGTACAGAGACACTAAGGACATAAATGACAAAAAATTTTACAAGAGAAAAACAGTCAAATCAGCCATAAGCATAAGGAATGCAAGAAATGAAAGTAGAAATTCAAGTGATATTTCAGCGGCGAGGACTCCAACCACCCAACGAGCGAGCCGAGTCCCCAATCGCCAGGGTGCAGAATATAAGACAAAATTTCACCCTCCGAAGAGATGTTAACAATCATGCGGCTAGGCCGGCCAGCTCCCCGGACCGGACCAATAGTGCAGGGCCTAGCAAATGTAGAAGGGAGGGTCAGGCGAGCGCGCACGGGAGGAGGGGGGCGACAAAACACCTCCAACTAACCTCCCCCCACAACACACCTACGCCCGGGCCCCCCCTGATTCGAGGCCCCCTTACCACCGTGACACAAAAGTGTCGGACCCCCAAACTGTCCAGGGGATCCCGCGGAGGGGGCCTCGTGATGATAAGGTGCCTCAGTCCGTCAAGCCAACCGGTCCTCCAGCTCCGCACCCATCGCCTAATGCATATCAAGCGGACCGCCCACCAACAGACGGTCCGTACAGACTGAAGCCAAAGTGAACCAAGAAAACAAAAAAACACAAAAAAATAAAAAAATAAAAAATTAAAGAAAAGGGAGGGGGGAAGGTACAGACTGAGAAAAGAAAGAGGACAAGATAGTATAGAGCATACCTGGAATCCCGCATCCAGCTCCGTCTCCGCCCCAGGCCCCGCCAGTCTCCCAGCACTTATTTTGTAGCTAGAAAGGGAGAAAAAAAAAGGGGGGGGGGAGGAGAACCACTCGGCCTAACTCCCACCTTCAGCTAGACAACTATGTCACATTCCCAAAACGTTTCAGCCCACTGCTCCCGCCTGAGAACCTCGAGGCCGCCCTTTGAGGGACGGATCCGCAAGCTCCAACAGGGCCACATCCAAGCTGGAGGACACGTGGCCGGGATCTAGGACATGTGCGTCCCAGGTCGACCAGGTAGCAGAGAAGCGATCCCGGGTACCCCTGCAGGTGGAAATCCAATCCTCCGCCTCCCTGATGTCACCCACCTTACGGCGCCATTCCTCCCTGCCTGGAATTTGAGAACGCTTCCAGTATATAGGGAGCAACCGATTAGCCGCGTTCAATAAGTGAGGCAGTACACTTTTCTTGTATCGGCTCACCGGCATGGGAGGAACGTGAAGCAGGAAGTGGACCGGGGAGAGAGGGATGTCAATACCCACTATCTCTTTGATTTGGGCCCTAACTTCCTCCCAGAAGGGTCTAATCACTGGGCAGTCCCACCATATGTGCAGAAGGGTGCCCCTATATCCGCAACCCCTCCAGCATCGATCTGACATGGATGGGTAAATCCTGGCGAGATCCGCCGGTACACGGTACCAGCGTAGCAGTAGTTTGTAATTTGTTTCCTGCGTCTTGGAGTCAATAGAGCTAGACCGAGTCAGTTGGTAAAGAGAAGATAATTGGTTAGTCGAAAAGACCAGCTCCAGGTCCCTTTCCCAGGCCCTGATGTACGCAGGTTTCATTACTGAGGCAGTGGACCCGAGCAGGCGGTAGAGCTCAGAAATCATGTGTGGGATCAGTTCTTCTGCCACAAAGAGACGTTCAAAGGGCGTGAGGTTGGAGATATCTCGGATGGAGTTCCCCTGAGCCTTAAAAAAATGCTGGAGTTGTCTATGGCGCCAAAAGTCCATAGGGAAACCCCCCTTACGGTCTCTAAGGGCCGCCAAAGAGAGTAGCTTACCATCCTGCATAAGTTTTCCACAACTGACGCTACCATCGTCTACCCAAGGGCCAAAAAAGGCCGTCTGTTCCCCAGGTGGGAACCAAAGGTAGCCTCCCAGGGGGGCCAACGGGGAGACAGGGGGCGCCATCGGTAGAGTGGCATTGAGGCGATCCCAGGACCGAAGGGCCTGGACCGTCAGCGGAGAAACAAAATCAGACAGTCCCCTGTGCTCCCGGGCCAACCACGGGGCATAGGATAAATTCCTGCCCGCCATGTATTTTTCCAGGGAGACCCAAAGTTTGGATTTATTATGAAAGCGCCAGTCAAGAATCCTCTGGAGGACGATAGCCCTATAATACCGCTGAATATCCGGAAGGCCTATACCCCCTACATCCCTCGGTCGATTCAACAGTCGGATCGCAACTCTCGGCCTCCTATTATTCCACACAAAGGTCGAGATCAAGCTGGATATCTGTGTGAAAAACCGCCTAGGCAAGGACATGGGTATCATTTGCAGGTAGAACAGTATGCGTGGGAGAATGTTCATTTTTATGATACTAAGTCGCCCCATCCAGGTGAAAGCCATCCTGGTCCATAGGGCCAGGTCAGCCTTCACAGTTGTCATCAAGGAAGGAAAGTTAGTCGCGTAAAGAGTGTCAAACCTATCCGTCAGCCGTATACCCAAATATTTCAAGGACGATTTAGCCCAAGTGAAAGGAAAGGCAGTTTGTAGCCTGCTCACCAGAGAGGGCGGCAACTGGATGGGCAGTATTTCTGACTTGGCGTAATTGATCTTGAAATTTGAGATTGACCCGAAGTGTTGAAGTTCCCGCATCAGATTAGGCAAAGAGATCAGGGGGTCCGTCAGGTGGAAGAGCACATCATCGGCGTACGCCGAAAGTTTGTGCTCCGTACGACCCACCGTCAGTCCCTTGATATCAGTGTTCGCCCGTACAGTGCGTAGAAACGGTTCCAGCACCAGGGCAAACAGAAGAGGCGAAAGAGGACACCCCTGTCTCGTGCCATTTCTGATCGAGAATCTAGGAGAGAGAAAGCCATTGACCTTGACCTGAGCACTCGGGTCCGAGTACAAGGCCATGATCCATGTCAACATATGCTTGCGCAAGCCCAGAGCCTCCAGTACAGTGCGCAAGTAAGTCCAGTCCACCCGATCGAAAGCTTTCTCTGCATCGGTGGACAGCATCAGGTAGGGGGGGGTATCAGGAGCAGCACGAGCCCAGTGAATAAGGTGTATGGCCCTGATGGAGTTGTCTCTAGCCTCTCGGCCCGTGACAAACCCCGTCTGGTCCGGGTGTACAATGAGTGGGATTAGGTGTTTCAGCCTAGACGCAAGGATTTTAGCAAGGATTTTTATGTCTACATTGAGAAGGGATATGGGCCTGTAGCTCTGGGGCACGGTGGGGTCCTTCCCCTCCTTGGGAATGACAGTGATGTGGGCCAGAAGGGCCTCACTAGGGATCGCATTCCCATTTGCTATAGAATTAAAATAACTGCACATCGAATCCGATAGCAGGGGTAAGAACTTTTTGTAGTAAGCTTTGGTGAACCCGTCGGGACCAGGGCTCTTCCCATTAGGCAGGGACTTCACCGTAGCCCCAAGCTCAACAGGCGTAATAGGGGATTCCAGCATGGAACACTGGTCGTCAGTCAGCGGGGGAAGTCCAGCTGCGTTCAGGTAAGTTCTGATGTCAGACAGTCTCTCGGATTGGGCCTCAGGGGTCTGCATTGAATCTAAATTATAGAGGGTGGCATAATAGTCTCGGAACCCAGAGGCTATCTGGGAAGATCTGACCGTGAGTTCACCCGAGGGAAGGCGCAGCTTCTGTATATACATAAGCGCGCGTTTCTTCCGGAGGGCTCTGGCCAACATGCGGCCACACTTGTTGCCATGTTCATAATATTTATGCGACAAGTAGCGTAGTTGTTTACGTGCCTGCCGGTCTAATAAGCGTAAGAACAATATTCTCAACTCTGTCAGTTTCCCAAGAGCCTCCGGGTCCCCGCCTTGTTTATGTGCAAGTTCCGCCTGCTGTAGCGCCTGAAGAACCCTAGTAAAGTCTGCTTGTCGGGCCTTCTTAAGTCTAGCGCCCTGGGAGATCAGCTCTCCCCGTACCACCGCCTTATGACCCTCCCAGATAACCCCTTCATTCATACCTTCCGTGGTATTTTCCTTGAAATAGTGGGACAGGACGTCCGTGACTCCGGAGACCGCGGCCGCGTCGTCCAACAGGGATTCATTCAGGCGCCATGACCAGGCCCTACGGGTGCCCTGGGGCAGGGCCAAAGTGGCCGTCACCGGGGCATGGTCAGAGATAGTTATATTCCCGATGGACGAGGCCTGCAGCAGCTCCAGAGCCAATTGGTCCACACATATCAGATCAATACGGGTATAGACATCGTGAACCTTTGAGTAATAGCTGTAATCCCTATCTGAGGGGTGAAGCAGCCCCCAGCTATCCAGAAGGCGATGGGACTGCAGGGATTTGCGAAAATGTTTAAGGAAGGCGTGAGAGTGGGAAGGGCGTCTGTGCGAGGTGTCAAGTTGGGGGTCAGGGCTCACATTAAAGTCACCACCTAAAATCAGAGGACCTTCTCTAAAGTCTGTCAGGCTGTCCAGAGCACTGTCTAGAAAGGTAAGCTGATTGGAATTAGGGGCATATATTGTAGCTACCGTAAGCTTTTGGCCCTCTACAACCCCTTTTAGGAAAACATACCTTCCCTGAGGATCAACCTTACTCTCAATGACCTGAAGGGGGCAAGACTTATGAATGGCGATAGCCGTGCCTCTAGATTTCGAGACCGGTGAGTTGCTCAAGAACCACTGATTATAAAGATGGGTGGGCAATTTGGGAGTTGACTGGGGGGTGAAATGCGTTTCTTGCAAGAGAATCACATGTGCCCCTGAACGCTTCAGTTCCCACCAGAGTTTACTTCATTTGCAGGGGGAGCAGAGACCACGCACGTTATAAGAAATTACCTTTAAGGATGCCATGGGAAGTCTGTGGGGTAGTCGAGTCGCTTAGTATGACTGCAGGCGCAGGGCGGGAGACGGAGCCGGAGGCAGACCCTATAAAGAGGCATGGAGAAGAGAAAGGGAAAAAAAAACAAAAAACAGAAAGGAGGGAAGAAAAAACAGTGAGAGACAGGGTAACACACATAAGGCACAAAAGACAGCAATGGTAACAATACCATGACATAAAATACCTGGGGGGTACGCATCGGTCCCAGCCCTACAGGAGGGGAGCGCCCGATGCCCGCCCCCATTTCCGAACTAGGAAATATACCTAAGAAGGTACGGTCTACGTGGGGAACGTGGACCAATACTGGAGGAAAGGGTGTGGGGGTCAGTCCCCATCCACCGCCATGTACTAACAAGTAGGTAACATACAAGGGGGGAGAGAGTGCTTCCAAAAAATAAAAACATGAGAACCCCTAAGAAGCAAAGTGCAAGTCTGTAAGGTAAAAAAGTGAAAAATAGTGAACGAGTTCAAGGTATCCGGAAAGTGAGTATGTCGGGACAGGACCGGGGCCACAGCTTCAAATCCCTCCAAAAAAGGACAACAACAGGGGCCCATGATCTGTCACTGCTATAAAGGCAATAGGTCCAGTTGGAGGGCAAACAAACAGTAACACATTGAGTGGCCAGGTCTCAGTTCCAGGCATCGACGTAGTTAGAGGACCCGGGTCCCCCTCAGAGAGCAGTTAGCAGGGCCGGGACAAGGGGTGGGCAGGAGGGGCGGCTGCCCCTGGCGCAATGGTTTATTGTAGGGATGGAGGGGGCACCCAGACCCTAACCCTAAAGGAAAGGGGGGCGCAGTTTGGCATCTTTGCCCTGGGCGCTTGATGACCTTGTCCCGGCACTGGCAGTTAGGATACCAGTACTGAAGGAAACAGACCTTACATATAGTCAAAAAAATAAAAAATAAAAAATTAAGGGAAATTTTCTCTTTTTCTTTTTTTCTAGAAAAAACGGTCAGGGGAAGGGAGCAGTCACTCAGTGTCGTGGCGACACAGGGCCAGAAGGAGAGGCAGAAGTGGGGCGCCTGCGGTTCCTCCTGCGGCTCTTGCGGGTAGCTGGCAGCCAGGGCTGAGGGAGCTGCAGGTCAGGGTGGTCTTGTGGGGCCCTCCAGTCCGGAAAGTCGACTGGTTCCAGACCCAGGGTGCTTAGAAAGTGTGGGAGGTCGTCCTTGGTGCGTAGCGTGGCTTGTCTGCCCTCTTTGGATGCTTGCAAGTAGAAGGGAAATCCCCAGCGATAAGGCAGGCCTGCCTTTTGGACTGCTTCCAGCAGGGGGCGGAGAGCCCTACGTTGCATGAGGGTTCTCCTTGAAATGTCCTGATAGAAATAGAGGTGGGCCCCATCGAAGTCAAAGTATGGCTTCCCACGCATCTTTTGCATGATCTTATCTTTCAGTGTATACTTGTGGAGCTTACATATGACATCCCTGGGGTTGTCCACATCCTGAGAGGGCGGTCTGAGGGCTCTGTGAGCACGGTCAATCTTAATGGGTGCAGTAGCAGGCAGGCCCAAAATCTCTTTAAATACATCCTCCAGAGTAGGAACAATATCTTTAGGTGCTGTGGCTTCAGGCAGACCCCTTATGCGGATGTTCGCACGCCTGCTACGGTTCTCAAAATCATCCAACTGACACAGTAAAGTCTCAATTTTTTTGATCCTGGGCGCAGCACCTGGCTTGAAGCATAGAGATGGCAGGCAAGGGCCTCTTCAAGTTTCTGCTCCACTGTTTCCATCCTAGCCCCTAAGTGGTTAGTGTCAGCCTTGAGCTGGGCAATGTCCTCCCTGAAGGCCGTCTCCACCCTGGTTGTAAACTTTTCCAGGTCCTCTCGAGTAGGGAGGGACCAGATATGGCGTCTTATGTCACTGTCCCTATCTCCCATGAAGTCATTCATATCAGGGCCCTGATCAGGGGGGGCTGAGGGTCCCGGGGAGAGTGGAGGGGCAGTGTCACTCACCATCTGCGGAGAGGGTATCTGGGAGTCCTCTAGCTGCTGCTGCTGCCGTGTCAGTGCTTTCTGAGCAGCCTTAGCTGCCTTGGATAATTTTGGCGTCGGCGCCATCTTGGAGGCCTCGTGTCCCGTACCGTGGGGCCCGCTGAAGAAGGCATCCAGCTGCTCCTGTCGGGTCCCATCCGCTCTCGATTGCTGGGAGAGTGCCCGCCGTCCTTGTGACATGTTTCCCGACGTTCCGGGAGTGATATCTCCCCTCTGCAGCGCTGATTCTGCGGCGGTGGATGAGGAGCTGAAGAGACACGCGTCCTCACTCCTCCATAGCCAGGCCACGCCCCCCACGCCGTTTATTTTAACGCAGTTACTTACAACACTGCCCGCGCAGCCCTCTGATGTGGCCCCCGGGGCCCCTCTGACGTGGCCCGCGGGGCCCCTCTGATGTGGCCGGCGGCCTCCTGCTCTGGGATGGCGGGTTGGCTAGCCCAGATTGTAGGTTGCCGACCCGCCATCCCAGAGCATCAGTGTTGTTAATGAAGCCGGCAGTAGAGAAGGCAAGCGGCTACAGAGCCACATAAGCCGATGCTTCCTGTATAGCGCCGCCTCCTGTCACAGGCGAAGTGATACCAAATGCACTCTGCCTGGGACAGCAACAGCCGGTGATATCTAAATGGAAGACTATTAACCACTTAAGGACCTTGCCTGTTTTTCAGACTCAGTGTTTACACGTTAAAAACAGTTTTTTTTTGCTAGAAAATTACTTAGAACCCCCAAACATTATATATTGTTTTTTTCCTAACACCCTAGAGAATAAAATGGCGGTCATTGCATTACTTTTTTGTCACACCATATTTGCGCAGCGGTTTTACAAGGCGCACTTTTTTGGGAATTTTTTTAAAATAAAGACAACAGTAAAGTTAGCCCAATTTTTTTTTTATATTGTGAAAGATAATGTTACGCCGAGTAAATTGATAGCCAATATGTCACGCTTCAAAATTGCGCCCGCTTGTGGAATGGTGTCAAACTTTTACCCTTAAAAATTTCCATAGGCGACGTTTAAAAAAATTCTATAGGTTGCATCTTTTGAGTTACAGAGGAGGTCCAGGGCTAGAATTATTTCTCTCTCTCTAACGATTGCGGCGATACCTCACTTGTGTGGTTTGAACACCCTTTTCATATACGGGCGCTACTCACGTATGCGTTCGCTTCTGCACGCGAGCTCGTCGGGACGGGGCGCTTAAAATTTTTTTATTTATTTTTTCTTATTTATTTTACTTGATTTTATTTATTTTTACACTGTTTTAAAAAAATAAAAAAATTGTGTCACTTTTATTCCTATTACAAGGAATGTAAACATCCCTTGTAATAGAAAAAAGCATGACAGGTCCTCTTAGATATGAGATCTGGGGGGTCAAAAATACCTCACATCTCATATTTACACTAAAATGCAATAAAAAAAAAAAAAAAATTGTCATTTGAAAAAAATGAAAACCAAAAAATGTGCATTTAAGAGGTATGGGCGGAAGTGACGTTTTGACGCTAGGTGGCACTGATGAGGCACTGATTGGCACCACTGGTGGGAATTGATAGGTGGCACTGATAGGCGCCACTAAAGGGCATTGGTAGGTGGCACTGGTGGGCACTAAGAAGTGGTACTAATAGGTGGCACTGATAGCTGGAACTGATGGGCACTGATAAGTGGCAGTGATGGGCACTGATGGGTGGCAATGATGGGCACTGATCGGCACTGGTAGATGACACTGATAGGCAGCACTGCTAGGTGGCACTGATGAGGCACTGATTGGCACCACTGGTGGGTATTGATAGGTGGCACTGAAGGGCATTGGTAGGTGGCACTGGTGGGCACTAAGAAGTAGCACTAATAGCTGGAACAGATGGGCACTGATAAGTGGCAGTGATTGCCACTGATGGATGGCAATGATGGGCACTGATCGGCACTGGTAGGTGACACTGATAGGCAGCACTGCTAGGTGGCACTGATAGGTGGCACTCGTGGGCATTGATAGGTGGCACTGTTTTGCACTGGTGGGCACTGATTTGTGGCACTGTGGGCACTGGCAGGTGGCACTGGTAGGCTGTTCTGGTTGCCACAGATGAGGTGGATGTGCCTCTTCCTTTTCAGGACCGATGTCCCTTGCACAGAGGCCGGCGATCAGCTTTTTATCCTCCTCATGATTACCGAGCTGCTGTTTACATCACGTGATCCGCTGTCATTGGCTGACAGCTCATCCCGTGGTAAAGGGCCGGGATCTCAGTGACGCGGTGATCACAGCGCGCGGTGCCCTGCAGAAGGCGCGCGGGGAGCGTGCAAAGGGGAGACGTCTATTGACGGCCTCCCAGCAAAGTAGGTGCGCGCTGCAGCCGTCATTCGGCTATAGAGTGGATCTGAAGGAGTTAATTAATTTACAAGTAAATCATTTTTATACCTTCTTAGTACTACCCCTGTAACTTTTTTTTTCTGATGAACGTCTTCTACAACCTTAGATGTTTTCTAATCTTATATCCCTCTTACGCTGGGTAAGAAAACACCAGACGGGCCTGCTCCCAGAAGCAGCGTGGTGCCCAGTTGGCATCGCAGCTGGCATTTTTTTAAGTAATGGGATGTGCAGCTGTCCCCGTTGGCAGCCCTCCAGGTAACATAATGCAGCTGGTGTGTGTTTGGCTTGCGCTGGGAAGGCATGACAAACCTTCCAGGGTCATTCCGTCCGTCCGCAGCAGAAGAAGAAGGAGCCATAATAGGGATTAATGGGCACACGAAAGGGATTGAATGTGTCACCGATTGATTGAATTACATGTGGTGCCCGTCACTCGGAATGTCCACCTTCACGTGACTTCGATTGATAACCTCCTACGCGTCCTTCCACCACTTCCATTCAGATCAATTGCTTTTTCTTCTATCGCGTTACTTTTTCATTTTTATTTTTCTTTAATTATGCAAAATGTTCTAAGAATTCAGTTTTCGGATTATTAAAGCCCAATTCAGCTTTTCAGTAGAATTCTACTCAAAACATTCCAGGCAGCGGGAGCCTCAAAATGTAAAAAAAAAATACGAACCCTCATATTTCATTTGTTTTATTAACCACTTCAATACCGGGAGGGGGCACTTACCCCTCTCCTTGCCCAGGCCAATTTTCAGCTTTCAGCACTGTCGCTGTTTAAATGACAATTGCACGGTCATGCTACACTGTACCCAAACAGAATTTTTATAATTTTGTTCCCACAAACAGAGCTTTCTTTTGGTGGTATTTGATCACCTCTGCGGTTTTTATTTTTTGTTTAAAAAAAATCAAAAAGACCGAAAAAAAATAAATAATCTTTTGTTTCTGTTATAAAAGTTTGTAAATAAGTAAGTTTTCTCCTTCACTGATGGGCACTAATAAGGAGGCACTGACGGGCACTGATAGGCTGCACTGGTGGGTGGCCCTGATGCGCATTGATAGGCGGCACTGATGGGCACTCATGGGTGGTACTGGTGGACACTGATGGGCACTAATACATGGCACTAATGGGCACTGATATGCGGCACTGATAGATGCCACTGATAGGCATCACTGATGGCACTGGCAGGCATTGGGGATGGGCATTGATTGGCAGCTGCCTGGGCACTGATTGGCATTTCCCTGGTGGTCTAGGGGGGCATACCTGGTGGTCCAGTGGGATGGTCAGTGAGAAGAATGTTCCTTACATTGGTGATCAGTGGGATGAATGTCCCTTACATTGGTGATCAGTGGGAAGAATGTCCCTTACATTGGTGATCAGTGGGAAGAATGCTCCTTACATTGGTGATCAGTGGGAAGAATGTCCCTTACATTGGTGATCAGTGGGAAGAATGTTCCTTACATTGGTGATCAGTGAGAAGAATGCTCCTTACATTGGTGATCAGTGGGAAGAATGTTCCTTACATTGGTGATCAGTGGGAAGAATGTTCCTTACATTGGTGATCAGTGGGAAGAATGTTCCTTACATTGGTGATCAGTGGGAAGAATGTTCCTTACATTGGTGATCAGTGGGAAGAATGTTCCTTACATTGGTGATCAGTGGGAAGAATGTTCCTTACATTGGAGGTCAGTGGGAAGAATATTTCTTACATAGAATGGATAACACATATATATGAGTTGTTGGTGCTGCGCACAGCACAGACCCCCCCTGTCAGGAGGGTAGCCGATCGGCTCTCCTCTACTTGTGTCTGTCAGACGCGAGTGAGGAAAAGCCGATCAACGGCTCTTCCTGTTTACATTGTGATAAGCTGTGATTAGACACGGCTGATCACGTGGTAAAGAGCCTCCGATGCTCTTTACCGAGATCGGTGTGTCACACTGACACGCCGCACCGCCGATCGCTGCGATGCGTGCCCCCCCACGGGCGCGCGGCGGCTGTAATCCTGCTGGACGTCATATGACGCCCAGTCAGGATAACTGAACAACCGCCTGGCCGTCATTTTGCTATAGGCCGGGCGGGAAGTGGTTAACCACTTGCCTACGGGGCCAATTCTGAGATTTATCTCCTACATGTAAAAATCATAATTACTCTTTCGTCCATGGACTGACACAGCCTCTCTATTGACAAAGTGGGTATTATCCGTTAATTAGGAGTGACTAGGCAGAAAACTTGTAAAAAGTGTTGCATCACACCTTCTACAGTACCGCCCAGGGGGCGGACCCTCTGGGTATATCCCCTCAGTCTGCATCTCGCAGATCAGTTTTTTTCTGTCTAGCAAGGAGTAGGACATGGCTCCCTTCGGGCCCATTGGTCTGGGGGAAAAATATATATATTTTTTTGCTACATTTTTTGTTTCCTGCGATCTTCGATCAATTGCCGACTGGGTGACAGGCTGGATCCTCGATCCTTGTAGTCTCCCCAGTTCGGCCATCGAGCGTGTGCCGACCCTAGCTACGTGCTGGGTTTTCCAGGACATGTCCGTTGCTCCACGGGTGGCCGGTGAGCCTACGCTCCAGGGCCTGCATCGGACCGCTCAGCTTCCGCTGACCTTACGGCCGAGTCGCAACAGCCTGGCCGGTGAGCTTACGCTCCAGGGCTTGCATCGGACCGCTCAGCTTCGGCTGACCTTACGGCCGAGTCGCAGCAGCCTGGCCGGTGAGCTTACGCTCCAGGGCTTGCATCGGACCGCTCAGCTTCGGCTGACCTTACGGCCGAGTCGCAGCAGCCTGGCCGGTGAGCTTACGCTCCAGGGCTTGCATCGGACCGCTCAGCTTCGGCTGACCTTACGGCCGAGTCGCAGCAGCCTGCCCAGTGAGCGTCACGCTCCAGGGCATACATATGATCGTCCCTTTTGGGTTTAACGGCATGGCTGTTGAGAACCAGGTACTGAGAGACCGGGGCCTGTCAGACTCAGTAATCTCTACTATGAGAAGTGCTCGGAAACCGTCCTCTAGGAAGGTCTATCACCGCACTTGTAGGGCCTACATCTCCATGTGTGAGGAAATGAAATGGCATCCGCGTACCTATTTGGTTTCCAGAATCCTGCCGTTTTTACCGCATGGGGTAGACCAAAGGCTTGCCCTAAGTACGATTAAGGGACAGATATCTGCCCTGGCTGTCTTTTTTCAGCGACCCCTGGCGACTCACTCTCTCGTGAGTACATTGTGCAGGGGGTTCGACATGTGGCCCCTCCGGTCCGTCCCCCGTTACCTCCGTGGGACTTGAACCTGGTCCTCTCGGTGCTTCAGAAGGCACCGTTTGAGAAGATTAGAGATATTCCCCTGTTGACACTTTCTCAGAAGGTGGTCTTTTTGGTGGCTGTTACGTCAGTTAGACGAGTCTCTGAGCTGGCAGCCTTGTCCTGCAAGGCTCCCTATTTGATTTTCCACAAGGATAAGGTGGTGCTGCGGCCGCAGCCTTCCTTTCTTCCGAAGGTCGTTTCGGCTTTTCATCTCAACGAAGACATTGTACTTCCATCCTTGTGTCCTCAGCCGTCGAATCCTAAGGAGTCGGCGTTGCATTCCTTGGAGGTTGTCCGAGCTTTGAGAGTATACCTATCTGCTACTTCCCTGTTCCGGAAGTCAGACTCACTGTTTGTTTCGGTGGCTGGTCCCAAGAAGGGCCAAGCAGTCTCATCGGCCACCATCTCTAGGTGGATCCGACAGATAGTAATCCAGGCTTACGCCTTAAAGGGTCAGGCGCCCCCCTTTCCTGTCACGGCGCATTCGACCAGGGCAATGGGTGCCTCTTGGGCTTTCCGACATCAAGCGTCTGTTTCCCAATTATGTAAAGCGGCGACTTGGTCGTCCGCTCACACTTTCACAAAATTCTACAAAGTTGATGTAGGTGCATCTTCGGATGCCTCTTTTGGCCGCAAGGTTTTGCAAGCGGCTGTTTAGAGTTGGAACTCCACCGTTGGAGGAGTGCTGTTTTGTGTTTGGGGTGAAGTTTATTTTTATGCTGTTACCACCCCTCGTTTTTTCTCTCACACTGCTTTGGGACGTCCCACTTTGTCAATAGAGAGGCTGTGTCGGTCCATGGACTCAGAGAAAAGGATTTTACGGTGAGTAAAAAATCCTATTTTCTTTGCTAGAAAATTACTCAGAACCCCCCAAACATTATGTATGTTTCTTTAGCAGACACCGTAGGGAATAAAATGGCGGTCATTGCAACTTTTTATGTCACAAAGTTTTTGCGCAGTAATTTTTCAAACGCGATTTTTTTTTTTTTGGGGGAAAAAAAAAATTATTTTTATGAATAAAGAAAGAAAAAAAGTAAAGTTAGCCCAATTTTTTTTTTCAATGTGACATTGGTACTTAAAAATCTCCATAGGCGACGCTTGAATTTTTTTTTTACAGGTTACCAGTTTAGAGTTACAGAGGAGGAGGTCTAGAGCTAGAATTCTTTCTCTCGCTCTAACGCACGCGGTGATACCTCACATGTGTGG
Organism: Rana muscosa; assembly: GCA_029206835.1. NCBI lineage: Eukaryota > Metazoa > Chordata > Amphibia > Anura > Ranidae > Rana > Rana muscosa. Next base: position 316,408,423 of record CM055123.1, read on the forward strand.
TTTGAATGTCATTTACATATGCGGGCACAAATTAAATATGCAATTTCTTCTGCGTGCGAGCGAGCTCGTGGGGACTGGGGCGCCTACATTTTTTTTTTTTTTTATTTAAATATATATTATTTTTTTTTACACTTTCCCTTTTAAAAAAATTTTTTTTGATCACTTTTGTGTAAACATCACTTGTAATAGAAATAGTGTGTGACAGGTCCTCTTTATGGAGAGATGTGGGGTCTATGAGACTGATGGCTGGAAAGCATCAGATAAAAAAAAAAAATTATGATCTGATGCTTACTTACCAAGTCCCCAGCTTTGTTTACTTGCCGTGGCCCGGGCCTCCGAGAGTCATAGAGATTGACGGGGACCGTCTTTTTTTTTTTTTTTTTTTTTTTTTTTTTTAGCAGAGACCCTAGAGAATAAATTGGCGGTTGTTGCAACTTTTTATCTCACACAGTATTTGTGCAGTAATTTGTCAAGTGCAATTTTTTTGGGGGGAAAAAAACATTTTCATGAATAGAAGACCCCCTTTATTAGGTCCTCCTTGCTAGTAGTGGATTGGACCCCCTTTATTAGGTTCCCCTTGCTAGTTAGTAGCGGGTTGGACCCCCTTTATTGGGTCCCCCTTGCTAGTAGTGGATTGGACCCCCTTTTATGAGGTCCACCTTGCTAGTAGTGGGTTGGACCCCCTTTATTAGGTCCCTCTTGCTAGTAGAGGGTTGGACCCCCTTTATTAGGTACACCTTGCTAGTAGCGGGTTGGACCTTCTTTTGCCTTCATTCTTGGTGGAATAGATACAACAAGGTGTTGGAAACATTCCTCAGAGATTTTGCTCCATAGTGACATAACATGGTGGTATCCCTAACTCAGTTGCTCGTGGCTGAAGACCGGTGCTCGGGGCAAAGTGCAGAAGATCCAGAGTAGAGATGGGCCGTCACCTGGTAAATCCATCAAATGAAAAGTCTTCATTGGCTACACACAAGTCCCATCACAAGTCCGCTAGCACAAGTTTGCTGTAGCACCTCCTTACTCCCTGAAGGCGCTAGGGACCCCCAGATGTCTCGGTGGGCTAGTATCTCACCTAAAAATGGTTCCCTGACTCCACATGGGGTGAAAGAAATGGGGCGCCAATTCCACCAAGAAGCTCAACAGTGTTTATTATAGGACCATAAACTCGGAAGGAGGGGTTAGGGCACAGGACACTCAAAAAGATCTCTGTATATCTACTTCTAATCGACACAGAAAGGGACCTTAAAGGCAAACGAGAACTTCATATTCTTCAGACTGTAGAACCGCTTTGATTTAGTACCGAACCCCTTGGATGAGCCGCCAGAACTCCAGTGGCAGCTGGTGCTCAAATTTTTTTGGGGGAGGCGCAAACAAACTGAAAAAAAAAAAACCATCAATTGCAGCCACTGTGCCCATCAAACGCAGCCACTGTGCCCATCAAACGCAGCCACTGTGCCCATCAAACGCAGCCACTGTGCCCATCAATTGCCACCACTGTGCCATCAAACGCCACCACTGTGCCATCAAACGCAGCTACTGTGCCCATCAATTGCTGACACTGTGCCCATCAATTGCCGCTACTGTGCCCATCAATTGCTGCCAGTGTGCCCATCAATTACCACTACTGTGCCCATCAACTGCCGCCAGTGTGCCCATCAACTGCTGCTACTGTGCCCATCAACTGCCACTATTGTGCCCATCAAATACTGCTACTGTGCATCCCCCGCCCGCCCGGCACTTACCTTGTCTCAGTGGGGCAGCAGGTCACGGCGGCGATGTCCACCGCGCTCCTCTGTCTTCTCCCGTCCTCTCTTCCCGTCCTCTGCTATGATTGAACGCCTGATAGGTGGCGTCCAATCACAGCGCCTGTCGTTTCAGCCAATCAGGGTGACCGGTAACAGACCCGAGCACCTGATTGGCTAAGAGGCGGTTCAGTGTTAGGAAAGCAAATTCTTCGCTTTCCTAACACAAAGCTGAGTGAACCGCGAGCGCCCAGCATGGCTTTTCACCTTTTTGGACGCCTATTAGAGCCTATCGCTGTAATCAGGTGCTTCCAAAAAATACCCCGCCGCTGTAATTCATGTGCCCGGCGCCCGAAAAGGGGCCAGACACCTGAATAGGGGGTGGCAGCGGTGACCATAGATTCATGCAATGCATGAATCTATCTATGGTGAGAGAGAGGTGGCAGGAGAGAGGTGGTGGCGCTCGTGCGCCCTTTATGGACGCACCGCCACTGCAGAACTCCCAGCAATGTCCACCAGTAGTGGCTTCCACCCAGCTCTCCAGGACACTCTTCAGCAAATGAAGTTCCACTCCTGGTTCTACAATTTGCCTTCCGGTTCCACTTCTCCTGGTTATATACTCCGGTAGGTCCTCCCAGACTTGGACATCACACCTCCTTCCCCGGGGGCAGCAAGCCTGGGAGGTCAGGAACACACAGCAGCCAGCAATTCGCGCCCTCCCTAGGCAAAGTCTGGGAGACAAGAAAACTTTTCAAGGTCACCCTCAAATATTTATTCCATTCCCCAGCATGTGCCATTGGCAATACATCTTCCTAGTTGTGTGACCTCAGAAGTTCCTATCTCAGGTTATCAGATCTCCTTACACTATTGCCAAGGGACATTCCCCGACAGCAGGCAGAAGCAATCAATAACACTGAGATCCAGGAGAACCGGAGGAAAGCCGATCTATCAACAGAGCTCAGGCTGACGGCAGCCCAGCAGCACTAAATTTAGGACACTACTGCATAGAGCAGGGTCCCTACAAAAAGATTTTATTATTTTTTCTTTTTTTTATTAAATTTATTTTTATAAAATTTTCATGGACAGAGAAAAAAAAAAGGTACAAAAACAGAAAAAGAAGTGCAAGATAAAAGAGGAGAATACAAAAGTCTTCAGTTTCCATATTTCCTCTTCCTTAAGCATAACCATCTATAAAGTGCAGTCATATGTATTTCTATACAAGCCTATTAGAGTTGCACCGATACCGTTTTTTTATTTTTATCGGCGAGTACCGATACCTTCGGTCAAGTACTCAGCAATACCGAGTACCGATACTTTGCGGTGCGATTTGCACTAATACAAAAAACATGGGCGCAAATCACACTGCAAAGAATTGCATTTGAACAAAATGCGTTGCGGTTCCTGTCTCCTATTCGCATGCGATCCACGCCCCCCCCCCCCCCCCGCTCCTGTGTGTGTGTAGAAAGGGAAAAGCGCCATCTAGTGGGCAGTTTATTAAAATTGTTGTCACATTAAAGGAGATGTACCGTATTTTTCGCTCCATAAGGCACACCTATGTTTTAGAGGAGGAAAACAAGAAAAAAAATATTCTGAACCAAAATGATGTACTCAAATATTTACCAGTGCCCATGAAATGCAGCCTGACCTGTGCCAATTAACAATGCAGCCTGGCCTGTGCCCATTAACAATGCAGCCTGGCCTGTGCCCATTAACAATGCAGCCTGGCCTGTGCCCATTAAGAATGCAGCCTGACCTGTGCCCATTAAGAATGCAGCCTGACCTGTGCCCATTAAGAATGCAGCCTGACCTGTGCCCGTTAAGAATGCAGCCTGACCTGCGCCCGTTAAGAATGCAGCCTGACCTGCGCCCGTTAAGAATGCAGCCTGACCTGCGCCCGTTAAGAATGCAGCCTGACCTTTCTTGTGAAAAAAAAAAGAATGCAGCCTGACCTGCGCCCGTTAAGAATGCAGTCTGACCCGTGCCCGTTAAGAATGCAGCCTGACCTTTGCCCGTTAAGAATGCAGCCTAACCTTTGCCCGTTAAGAATGCAGTCTGACCTGTGCCCGTTAAGAATGCAGTCTGACCTGTGCCCATTAAGAATGCAGCCTGACCTGTGCCCATTAAGAATGCAGCCTGACCTGTGCCCATTAAGAATGCAGTCTGACCTGTGCCCATTAAGAATGCAGTCTGACCTGTGCCCATTAAGAATGCAGCCTGACCTGTGCCCATTATTGCAGTCTGACCTGTGCCCGTTAAGAATGCAGCCTGACCTGTGCCCGTTAAGAATGCAGCCTGACCTGCGCCCGTTAAGAATGCAGCCTGACCTGTGCCCGTTAAGAATGCAGCCTGACCTGTGCCCGTTAAGAATGCAGCCTGACCTGTGCCCGTTAAGAATGCAGCCTGACCTGTGTCCATTAAGAATGCAGTCTGACCTGTGCCCATTAAGAATGCAGCCTGACCTGTGCCCATTAAGAATGCAGTCTGACCTGTGCCCATTAAGAATGCAGCCTGACCTGTGCCCGTTAAGAATGCAGCCTGACCTGCGTCCATTAAGAATGCAGTCTGACCTGTGCCCATTAAGAATGCAGCCTGACCTGTGCCCATTAAGAATGCAGTCTGACCTGTGCCCGTTAAGAATGCAGCCTGACCTGTGCCCATTAAGAATGCAGCCTGACCTGTGCCCGTTAAGAATGCAGCCTGACCTGTGCCCGTTAAGAATGCAGCCTGACCTGTGCCCGTTAAGAATGCAGCCTGACCTGTGCCCGTTAAGAATGCAGCCTGACCTGTGCCCGTTAAGAATGCAGCCTGACCTGTGCCCGTTAAGAATGCAGCCTGACCTGTGCCCATTAAGAATGCAGTCTGACCTGTGCCCATTAAGAATGCAGTCTGACCTGTGCCCATTAAGAATGCAGTCTGACCTGTGCCCATTAAGAATGCAGTCTGACCTGTGCCCATTAAGAATGCACTCTGACCTGTGCCCGTTAAGAATGCAGCCTGACCTGTGCCCATTAAGAATGCAGCCTGACCTGTGCCCGTTAAGAATGCAGCCTGACCCATGCCTGGTGACTGGCGGGGACATCACCACATCCGCCTGTCACTCAGTTGGAAGACAGAGCAGCAGGAGCAGCCCTACTCCATTTGGCCGCTGGGGCTGCTTCGTCTTCTGTGAGTGACGGGCTTAGCCAGGAGATCACCCGGCTCGCAGGAGACGGCCGCCTGCTATTGTGACATGGCGAGGGGGGGGGGGGGGGCCTGGTCAGTATTCGCTCCATAAGACACACGGACATTTTCCCCCATTTCTGGACCCGAAAAATACGGTATGTTTTTTTTTTTCTTCTTTATAATAATCTTGCACACCTACGCGGTTGCAGCACCGCCGATCACGCAAAATGCAAAATCTGCATCGGTCTCCCAGTCCCGCCGATGATAGAAAGTCTTCCCTAAAATTCACTTTGGTGTTTTTTTTTTTTTTTTTTTGCGTTTCCTAGATCTTTGCGGTATTATCGTGTGACATAAAAAATTGGAACTACCGCTATTTTATTCTCTAGGGCGTCTGCTTCCAGAAAATATATCATGTTTGGGGGGTTTTATGTAATCTTCGGGCCTAAAATTATAATTTTTTTAAGTGTGTGCAAAAAAATTGAAACCGGTCTCTGGCAGGGAAAAGGTTGTACCCCGGCGTGTGCGTCTCCTAAAATATCCGTGTAAGAAAACAATGTATCCCCCTCCCCCCCATACATGGATCTGCTGGCGTGACACCAGATGTATGTGGTGGGAGGAGTTATGTCACGGCCTCCATAATGACGTGACGAGAGAAGTGACACAATGTAACCTGCTGAACCTTCAACCACATTTCTCAATCATAAGACCCTCATCAGTGTCTCCCGGGGGTATTTATAGGGAATGACCGATCGTTATTAATGGACGAAACATGGCAGTGCGGCTCCTCAGAAAGATAATGAGCATGACCCCCCCCCCCCTCTGAAAACCGCACCGCCTAACAGGGATTCCTCAAGTGTTATTAATCTACACTGTACAGTATATATATATATATACACTATATTACCAAAAGTATTGGGACACCTGCCTTTACATAAACCTTAATGGCATCCCAGTCTTAGTCCGTAGGGTTCAATATTGAGTTGGCCCCGCCCTTTGCAGCTATAACAGCTTCACCTCTTCTGGGAAGGCCGTCCACAAGGTTTAGGAGTGTGTCTATGGGAATGTTTGACCGTTCTTCCAGAAGCACATTTGTGAGGTCAGATGCTGATGTTGGATGAGAAGGTCTGGCTTGCAGTCTCTGCTCTAATTCATAAAGAAAAGAAAAAAAAGGAAAAAACAAATGCGCCTACTAAGTGCAGTATGTTAGAAATTTATTCGAAAGGCGTTAAAATAACAGCCAAATGGCTACTCACAGGATGGAAGTGGAGTATAAGCATAAATAGATATCCTTCTAAGTTGTCTGCGGAGGGCATGAGTCACTCCGTGTGTCTGTAGTCTCCCAGTGGTGGAATACTGCCAAGATGAAGAGGTAGTGCACTGCGGTGTTGCTGCAGCGATGGGGAGATGGCAGAAGAACGGTAGATGCAAGAAGAGCTGTCCCTCTATGCCAGTGTGGACACCAGTTCCCACACGGCGTACGGCGTGCGGTTCACGCTGGAGCGCAGTCAGCTTCGGCAACCGGACGTGACGTCAATAGCAGACGCTAACTGATGACGCGTTTCAATGCTTCCGCATTTTCCTCGGATCTGATAGGCGATAGGAGCTGTCGGTATTATATGCGTTCCACCGAACGGAACCATCAATCTAGTGTCATACTTAATATTGTCAACATCCGGAGATGAGGTGCTTTAGGCTAGAGCAGGGATATGCAATTAGCGGACCTCCAGCTGTTGCAGAACTACAAATCCCATGAGGCATAGCAAGACTCTGGCAGCCAAGAGCATGACACCAAGAGGCAGAGGCATGATGGGACTTGTAGTTTTGCAACAGCTGGAGGTCCGCTAATTGCTTATCCCTGGGCTAGAGGGAATGGATACATAGGCCTAACAATAGCATATACATAGGAATTCGTAGATTTAAAAAAACATACACTATACAATTGATTGAGTTGATAGAAACCTTTAGAAGACTTGCCCTATAATGAATGTATATATGGCAAGAAATTTTATATTTTGACAGGAAATTTATATATTAACATCGATGCATGGAAGGAATGCATGAGAGGGGCGTACAAAAAAATGTCTTAAAAAGTGCATAGAAAATGCGCTAAAAAAATTGCAAAAATAAAAATAAAAATGCTGGATGCAAAAAGTATATATCTAATAATACCCATATCATGTATAATATGGGGAAATATTCCATATATACATATATATACATAGAAAATTACGTAATAAAATAAAATAAAAATAATAATAGCCAATAATATCCAAGAGACAGTTCTGGAGAGCTGTTATTGAGAAACTCACAATCTCAGTAATACAGATATCTAATGTATAATGATGGGGATCGCAAGCATGCATATGCACACATCCGCACATGCGTGCGTCCAATCCATTGTGTATGGATATTGTGCTCACAATAAAAAAAGGTTTAATGATGAAAATTATATAACAATCATTGATAAAAAAACAATTGATAAACAGCCAATTGATAAAAAATCAATAAATAAAAATCTTTTACCATCAAGGAAGGAATATATGAATAACAAGAATATGTATACAAATGAGGATGTAATAAAACACAACATAGTGAGATAAGGGTTCCTTTTTGTTCTTTAATAGTCAAAAGGAAAAGCGGAAAAAGGTAGAGGAGATGGGGGTGTGTGTAGATAAGTACAAACATACACCCACACAAAATGTATGTGCACGTGTGTACATAAATATGTCTCTATCACATGACTGTATTAACCTCAATCTCCTCGTTAAGTCCAAAGGGTGTAAGTGTGTTCAGGATATAAATCCAGTATGTTTCCTGTTTACACAGACGTTGGAATCTCTCTGCTGATGTATATTTATCGGGTATGGATTCCAAGATCCATACTCGAAGTGCAGAGGTGTCTTTAGAATGGTGAATGTTAAAGTGTCTGGAAACACTATATTGTGGACTGCCATCCTTAACTGCTCGGCGGTGTTCACCAAATCTAGCTCGCAATGTGCGTATAGTCCTACCCACATACAACAAACCGCATGGGCAGGTTATACAGTAGATGACGAACATAGTGGAACAATTGTAGAAGGAAGTAAAAGTATACAATTTACTGTTAGCAGAGTAGTTTTTTTGACCATGAGTCACATGGGAACAGGTGAGGCATAAGGCCTTATTACATCTATACATACCTACTAAGGGTATTAATGTTAGCTGTCTAGATGTGGTATTTTTAGCATTGATTTTCATTTTGCTAGGTGCAATTTTACCTTTTATGTTCGGCGCCTTGCGGTATGCAAATTTAGGGTGAAGAGAAAGTGATTTTTTCAAAAGTGGGTCCTGTTGTAAAATAGACCAGTGTTTACGGAAGATGCTTTCCATTTGCTTATGACTATGGTGATATTGTGTAATGAACCTCATCACTGGCATAGATGCCTGCTTGGGTTTTGATGCTATGTGGTCTGTACAATATAAGGAGCAAGCGTCATCAACAAGATGTACTGGATACCCCTTATCTGTGAACTTGGTTTTTAGAGGTATACTCTGTGTCACATAGTCATCCAATCTAGTGCAATTTCGTCTGAGACGATGAAATTGGCTCTTTGGGATATTTTGAATCCATCGTGGGTGATGACAGCTGGTATAATGTAAAAAAGAATTACCAGCTGTAGGTTTTGTGTAACTTTTAGTTGTTATCTCCTTATTGGTATATGATAGTTCCAAATCTAAAAAGCATATGGATAAAGTGTTGGATTCTGAAGTAAAAGTGAGTCCATAGGGGTTAGCATTACAATACGAGACAAAGCTATGAATGAGATTGGTAGGGCCGTCCCAGATGATTATGATATCATCTATGTATCGTCTGTAAAAAATAAGGTGCATAGTGAAAGGGTTATTGGCCCAAATGTATTTTTCTTCCCAGAAACCCATAGTTAGGTTAGCATAGCTGGGAGCGAAATTAGCACCCATAGCGGTGCCCTGTTTTTGGCGATAGTAGGTACCATCAAAAAGAAAATAATTATGATCTAAACAAAAGAGAGTGGCTTGAAGTATGAAATCTATTTGATGAGTGTTAAGATGAGGGTCATTTTTGAGGAAATGAGTAACGGCTTGTATACCTATATTATGAGGAATAGATGTATATAAGGAGCAGACATCTAGAGAGATCCATTGATAGGTGGATTCCCATGTATAGGGGCGCAGGTCACCTCACCTAGAACATTTGGGGCGACTACTATGGACAATATTGACACTTTTTTAGTGCAGACCCCCCGCTCCAGCCCACCCACAACAAAAAGAAAACTTTCAGAAGAGGAAGGAGAGGGGGAAGAAACAAATTTAAATCTAACCAGACCAGAGAATCTGCGAAAAGTGTAAAGATTTTCAATTTATCTAACCAATCTCTAAGTGACCAAGAACTCTCACTATTGGCACGGGGCCTTAATTTTGCCCCAGCCATAGCCCCTAATTCTTTTTTCATGTTTAAAGACCTCAATAGGTTTGTCAGAAACCTAACTTTGAGGCGTCATTATAATATAAAAGACAAAAAAACATCCACTGTGGACATAGAGACCGATCTCCAGACTGACAACTTTCCAACCTTAGATTCATCTATGGAACAACAAGCATTATTAGATTTATGTGAACTATGGAATGCCCATGAAGAAGATGATATCATTGCCTGGTCCCAACATTCAGAATTACCGCCACCAGTCACCCATACTACTTTCCGACCCAAATCTATATTTAATCCTACGCAATCCAAGGGCCCATATTTACAAACATTTTATCAGGTAGTACTTTCAGAACTTACCAAACTTTGTGAGACAACATCCACCAAACCTAATTATTTCAAGAACAACTTGAGTCCACAAGAAAATATTGCTTTAAAAACATTGAGCCAGAATGACAACATAATTATAAGACCGGCTGATAAAGGTGGGAGCATTATCATACAAGACAAAGCAGATTACATGAGAGAAGCCCTCAGGCTTCTCTCAGACAATGCCACTTATGAAATATTGAAAGGATCCATTGCCTGCGTTTATAGAAGTCTCTAATTCTTTAGTAGAGAAGGCCCATATAGAAGGAATACTATCCAAACAGGAGAAGGCCTTCTTTCGAAAATCCTTTTTTCAGGTACCATACTTTTACCATCTGCCCAAAATACACAAAAACTCCATCAATCCACCAGGACGCCCCATTGTTGCCTCTATGGAGAGCATCACCTCCAGTTTTTCGCTATATGTAGACCATTTCCTTCAACCTCTAGCTCAGGCTCTTCCTTCCTATATTAGAGATGGAACAGATCTAATTGAACAAATGCGCCCCTATACATGGGAATCCACCTATCAATGGATCTCTCTAGATGTCTGCTCCTTATATACATCTATTCCTCATAATATAGGTATACAAGCCGTTACTCATTTCCTCAAAAATGACCCTCATCTTAACACTCATCAAATAGATTTCATACTTCAAGCCACTCTCTTTTGTTTAGATCATAATTATTTTCTTTTTGATGGTACCTACTATCGCCAAAAACAGGGCACCGCTATGGGTGCTAATTTCGCTCCCAGCTATGCTAACCTAACTATGGGTTTCTGGGAAGAAAAATACATTTGGGCCAATAACCCTTTCACTATGCACCTTATTTTTTACAGACGATACATAGATGATATCATAATCATCTGGGACGGCCCTACCAATCTCATTCATAGCTTTGTCTCGTATTGTAATGCTAACCCCTATGGACTCACTTTTACTTCAGAATCCAACACTTTATCCATATGCTTTTTAGATTTGGAACTATCATATACCAATAAGGAGATAACAACTAAAAGTTACACAAAACCTACAGCTGGTAATTCTTTTTTACATTATACCAGCTGTCATCACCCACGATGGATTCAAAATATCCCAAAGAGCCAATTTCATCGTCTCAGATGAAATTGCACTAGATTGGATGACTATGTGACACAGAGTATACCTCTAAAAACCAAGTTCACAGATAAGGGGTATCCAGTACATCTTGTTGATGACGCTTGCTCCTTATATTGTACAGACCACATAGCATCAAAACCCAAGCAGGCATCTATGCCAGTGATGAGGTTCATTACACAATATCACCATAGTCATAAGCAAATGGAAAGCATCTTCCGTAAACACTGGTCTATTTTACAACAGGACCCACTTTTGAAAAAATCACTTTCTCTTCACCCTAAATTTGCATACCGCAAGGCGCCGAATATAAAAGGTAAAATTGCACCTAGCAAAATGAAAATCAATGCTAAAAATACCACATCTAGACAGCTAACATTAATACCCTTAGTAGGTATGTATAGATGTAATAAGGCCTTATGCCTCACCTGTTCCCATGTGACTCATGGTCAAAAAAACTACTCTAACAGTAAATTGTATACTTTTACTTCCTTCTACAATTGTTCCACTATGTTCGTCATCTACTGTATAACCTGCCCATGCGGTTTGTTGTATGTGGGTAGGACTATACGCACATTGCGAGCTAGATTTGGTGAACACCGCCGAGCAGTTAAGGATGGCAGTCCACAATATAGTGTTTCCAGACACTTTAACATTCACCATTCTAAAGACACCTCTGCACTTCGAGTATGGATCTTGGAATCCATACCCGATAAATATACACCAGCAGAGAGATTCCAACGTCTGTGTAAACAGGAAACATACTGGATTTATATCCTGAACACACTTACACCCTTTGGACTTAACGAGGAGATTGAGGTTAATACAGTCATGTGATAGAGACATATTTATGTACACACGTGCACATACATTTTGTGTGGGTGTATGTTTGTACTTATCTACACACACCCCCATCTCCTCTACCTTTTTCCTCTTTTCCTTTTGACTATTAAAGAACAAAAAGGAACCCTTATCTCACTATGTTGTGTTTTATTACATCCTCATTTGTATACATATTCTTGTTATTCATATATTCCTTCCTTGATGGTAAAAGATTTTTATGTATTGATTTTTTTATCAATTGGCTGTTTATCAATTGTTTTTTTATCAATGATTATTATATAATTTTCATCATTAAACCTTTTTTTATTGTGAGCACAATATCCATACACAATGGATTGGATGCACGCATGTGCGGATGTGTGCATATGCATGCTTGCGATCCCCATCATTATAAATTAGATATCTGTATTACTGAGATTGTGAGTTTCTCAATAACAGCTCTCCAGAACTGTCTCTTGGATATTATTGGCTATTATTATTTTTATTTTTATTTTATTTTATTACGTAATTTTCTATGTGTATATATATATGTATATATGGAATATTTCCCCATATTATACATGATATGGGTATTATTAGATATATACTTTTTGCATCCAGCATTTTTATTTTTATTTTTATTTTTGCCATTTTTTTAGCGCATTTTCTATGCACTTTTTAAGACATTTTTTTGTACGCCCCTCTCATGCATTCCTTCCATGCATCGATGTTAATATATAAATTTCCTGTCAAAATATAAAATTTCTTGCCATATATACATTCATTATAGGGCAAGTCTTCTAAAGGTTTCTATCAACTCAATCAATTGTATATTGTATGTTTTTTTAAATCTACGAATTCCTATGTATATGCTATTGTTAGGCCTATGTATCCATTCCCTCTAGCCTAAAGCACCTCATCTCCGGATGTTGACAATATTAAGTATGACACTAGATTGATGGTTCCGTTCGGTGGAACGCATATAATACCGACAGCTCCTATCGCCTATCAGATCCGAGGAAAATGCGGAAGCATTGAAACGCGTCATCAGTTAGCGTCTGCTATTGACGTCACGTCCGGTTGCCGAAGCTGACTGCGCTCCAGCGTGAACCGCACGCCGTACGCCGTGTGGGAACCGGTGTCCACACTGGCATAGAGGGACAGCTCTTCTCGCATCTACCGTTCTTCTGCCATCTCCCCATCGCTGCAGCAACACCGCAGTGCACTACCTCTTCATCTTGGCAGTATTCCACCACTGGGAGACTACAGACACACGGAGTGACTCATGCCCTCCGCAGACAACTTAGAAGGATATCTATTTATGCTTATACTCCACTTCCATCCTGTGAGTAGCCATTTGGCTGTTATTTTAATTCCTTTCGAATAAATTTCTAACATACTGCACTTAGTAGGCGCATTTGTTTTTTCTTTTCTTTGCTGTATATAGAGTCTGCTTCGCTCTACAATTGCTGCCAACGGTGCATATGTTCATATGACTTGCTTTTAATATTACATGGACTTCCAAAGAGAAAGACTTTCATACTCTAAACCCCATTGATTTTCATTTGATTTATTTTTATCAGTTAGGTTGTTGTTCCTTCTTTTTGCGCCGTCATTTGTATTATAATTTCTGCTCTAATTCATCCCTAAGGTGTTCTATCGGGGTTGAGGTCAGGACTCTGTGCAGGCCAGTCAAGTTCCTACACCCCAAACTCACTCATCCATGTCTTTATGGACCTTGCTTTGTGCAATGTCTTGGTATGCTGACGCCTTAAGATTTCCCTTCACTGGAACTAAGGGGACAACCCCCCCCCCCCACACCATAATCCCCTCTCCACCAAATGATTTGGACCAGTGCACAAAGCAAGGTCCATAAAGACACGGATGAGCGAGTTTGGGATGGAGGAACTTGACTGGCCTGCACAGAGTCCTGACCTCAACCACATAGAACACCTTTGGGATGAATTAGATGTCCGTCGGCACCCGCTGATCGTTCGGTACACAGGCAGAACAACGATCTGTCAGTAGGGAAGGCATGGATCCTGCGTGCCTGCAAAGCAGTGACACAGATCTGTCCCTTCCTCCCTAGTAAAAGCACCTCCCCACACTACACTGAAACACTGGCTAGGCACACATTTAACCCTTTGATTGCCCCCTGATATTAACCCCCCTTCCCATCCAGTGTCATTAGTACAGTGACAGTGTATATATTTTTTTAGCACTGATCACTGTATTCGTCTCTCTGGTTCCCACAAAGTGTCAGTTAGTGTCCGATTGCCCGCCGCAATATCGCAGTCCTGCAACAAGTCGCTGATCGCCGCCATTACTAGTAATAAATAAATAAAAATCCTGTAAATATATCCCATAGTTTGTAGACACGATAACTTTTGCGCAAAACCATTCAATAAACGCTTATTGGGATTGGATTGGAAGAATATATACTGGCCTCAATTTATGAAGAAATACTTTTTTTTTTAAAATGTATTTGATATGTTTTACAGCAGAAATATATATATATATATATATATATATATTATATATGTAGCGAGGTCGCTTTTAAGGCCCCTGGACTACGTTACCCAGAACCCCATTCGGCCCCAGGGCGGAGGTTCCACCGCAAAGACTGATGGGAGGGGTTACTTAAGGGAGAGGCGAGGCGGAGCTCGCTCTCTTGGGACACGGCGCGTCAAGCAACAAGTCATCCTGTGCGGATCGGCTGTGGGACAAGGCCTGAAGCCTGAGGCCTTGCTTGAAGTCCGAAGAGCCTTCCACCATACTGCGGAGCCTGGGTGGATCCTGACCCGTCGTGATAGGAGGTGAGTTGGATCGGGGACTCGATCGGAGGAGACGCTGTGTGCGACACACATGCGGTGGAAGTCCCAGGCTGGGATCGCGCCTGGAGTGGTGAGCGGGCACCTGCCCAAATCAATAGACTGAGTTGTGTTCAGGCCTATAGACTGCCTAGGCCCGCTGTTCGCTCACCAGTGTTTCTTGGGGAGGTCGGTAGCAGGGACAGAGTTGAAGTATCTACCCCCCCCCCCCGGGTTTGCCCTTTTATTTCAAGTTACCACCCAATGTGGATTACAAATGGTTATCTCTTTAAGTGCACCAACAAAAGCTGGCCGGTGAAGAAACCCTCCTTCCTTAAGGAAAAGAGACTCAGTTCCATCCCATGTCAGGCCTGACTTAGGCGGGGAGTTAGGAAGTTTGTGTTACTACGCCATAGGCGAGCGCACGCCATAATAGCTCCGTGTGGTGGACACTGCACGGCGCCATATTATTGTGCTGCACCTAGTACATTGATTGATGCAGGGCTTTGCAGGCCCAGGTATATGTTGCATGTTATACCTTGAATCCTTCATTACCAGTAAAGCTGATATATATATTTTATATTCTTGCCTCAGTGTGTTGTCTGACTGTTTAGAGATTATTAAGTACAATACACCTGAGAGTGATAGGAGTTTAACCCTAGACTGACTGTGCCAGAGTGGGTCGAGTAAGATTGCCGGGGGGTTGGCGGTACTGTATACAGGGCCCGAAATCAAATCAGCGGCTCTCTTAACTGGGGGTAGCGCTACACGTGGGGGCTCGTGAGTCCGGGATCCTGTTGCAGCAAATAGCAGCCAAAAAGTACCAGCATGGACCCACTAGAAGTAGTGAAGTGGTGCGCAGCAGTCAACACAGATCCAAATGGGGCAGTGATCATAGAACTCCCAGGGATCTGGCAAGAAGATGCAGTGAAACAATTAGTGAAGTCCCTGTCCCCACAACAGAAGACATGGATAGTGGATGTAAGATCAGAACCTCCTTTGACATATGTACTGATAAAATGGAAGGATGGAGTCCCAGAAGACTTCAAGAAGCCAAGCATAGAAACGGTAGATAAACAAACTTAGAAACTAATACGCGCCCCACCGAACCTAAAAGATGTAAAGAAAGAAGAGAGTCCCGGGTCGCCGCAGGGCACCCTCAGCACAGAATTATGCGCGGTTCTAGGGGAGATCATAGCGCAATGCAAGAAAGACCCGGCAGATTATCAAATATCAGGGTACCGGAAACTCAGAATGTTTTCAGGAAGGAAACCTGTACTTTCAGGCGAAGAAGGATTTGAAGAGTGGTTAGACGGTGCAACTCAGGCTCTGGAGGAGTGGGAAGTCCCAGACCACAGGAAGAAGAAGAGCTTGAGGGGGCCTGCTTTAGAGGCCGTACGCAACCTCAAGATGAGCAAAACAGACTGTACTGCGCAGGACTATCTAGACATTCTGCAGAATGTGTTCGGGGGAACAGAGAAGATTACTGAGCTTACCTACCAACTGGAGCATTGCTATCAAAAGGCAGGGGAGAAGCTATGAGAGTTCATGATGCGCCTAGATAAAATACTGCACAAGATGATCTTAAAGAAGGGGATTGACCCGAAGATGGTGGATGAGGCCCGGGTTCAACAGGTGATGAGAGGATCTCAACTCCTGGATCCCATCGCACTGGCGCTACGTACAAGACAGGACGGGAAGAGCCTGGAGTACCCTGACTTGATCCGAGTAGTCAGAGAGGAAGAAGCTATGCTGGAGGAGAAAAAGAGGAGCCAACCAGTTGAGATGGTGAACCCTCCTCCCGGTGATGGTCAGGGCGGCCATGACCTTAGAAAGAGATGCAGAGGTGGATACCTTGAAGTCGCAGATGTCCCAAGTACTGGGAATGTTGACCTCATTGATGGAAAAGGAGTCAAGGGTACCAGAGAGGGAAAGTCCGAGGAAGGAATTGTTCCCGAATACCTCAGCACCCGCATCCCTGGAAAATTGGGGAAATGTGATCTGTTTCAATTGTGGGGGAGCTGGCCATCTTGCCAAAGTATGTGCCAGTCCCAAGAAGAAGAGACTGAATAACCGCAAGCCGCCGGAAAACTTCAACGGGCCCCGGTGAAGGCGTCAACCGGGTGCCCATCATCATCAAGGAACTCCATACTGAATAAGAAGCACATGAGAGAAGGGGCCAGGACCCCACAGAAGAAACCAAGGGCTCCTCAGAAGGAACATACTCCAAAGAAACTAAATAAAGTCCCTCCAGCGGGTAGTTACACCCATACAGAGGAGAGAGATCAATGCATACCAGGCTCAGGAGAGACTTGGGTCCAAAGACAAAAAGAGAAAGGAAAGTCAAGAAGGGAAATGCAAAGATCCAAGGAAAGAGACCCCTTTGAAGCAGTACCCAGAGAAACTGGTTGGTCCCTCTCCAATTGTATCCATTCAAGTAGAGGGGATCTACACGAGCCCTGTTGGATACTGGAGCGCAGGTGACCCTGTTGTATCGAGACTTCTACGACAGGCACCTAAGTCACCTGCCCATCCAGAAGATTGAAGACTTGGAGATATGGGGAATTGGAACAGAGAAGTTTCCTTATGATGGCTATCTACCCATAAGACTGACGTTTGACCCATCCATAGCTGGGATGGGGGAAGTGTTTGACTCCTTGGCTGTGGTGTGCCCCCGACCGCCTGGAGCTAATAGGAGTTCCTTGATAATAGGAACCAACACGGATCTGGTCCGAAGACTTTTGGTCCCACTAACAAGAAGGAAAAACCTCCCAGTCACGGAGATTCATCCAATGTTGAAGACCGCCTTCCAACGGCTGATCTTAGAGCAAAAGGCCCCGGAAGAGGGGGTAGGGAAGGTCTAGAGACTCGGAAAAAAAGGGATAGTGCTGCAACCCGGTGAAGTAACCTGCTTGAAGGCCACAGTGAAACTCACTTGGGAGCAGCCGGGCCCTTTTGTGATGTTGGAACCCAACCCAAGAGAAGAACCTTCGGGCTTGGAGGTAGTACCAGAAATGGTCCCGGTGAGGGCCCTGAAGAAGGCCCACTGCAAGGTGCCTGTGAGTGTCAGGAACACCACGGATGGTCCCATCGAAGTCCCAGCCAGGCTGTTATTGGGCCGGGTGAGCACAGCTACACCAGTTGCCTCATCAGATGTGGGGAAGACAGATGGAGAGAGTACAGTGTGGGAGAAGCTTTCCATGGAGAATCCAAACCTGCCCAGGGCTTGGAGGGAGAGAGCCCGGAACCAGTTGACTCGGTGGGAGAGGATCTTCTCACATGATAAGTTTGATGTGGGGTGTGCTAGGAGTGCCACCCATCGAATCTGCCTCCAGGAAGACAAGCCCTTCAGAGAAAGGGTTAGGCGGGTTCCATTGGCAGACCTTGAAGATTTGAGGGAACAGCTTGCTGAGCTCAAGCGAACAGGTGTGATCCAAGAATCTAGAAGTCCGTATGCCTCCCCCATAGTAGTGGTCCGGAAGAAGAACGGGTCACTAAGGTTGTGTATTGACTATAGGACCCTCAACAGGAGAACCACTCCGGATCAGTATACCACTCCGAGGATAGAAGATGCCTTGCAGAGCTTGTCCGGAGCCAAGTGGTTCAGTGTTATGGACTTAAAGAGTGGGTATTATCAGATACCGATGCACCCAGAAGACAAAGAAAAGACGGCTTTCATAACCCCAGTGGGGTTCTTTGAATTCAATCGGATGCCTCAGGGTCTGTCTGGAGCTCCAGCCACATTCCAAAGACTCATGGAGAAGACTGTGGGAGACATGAACCTCATAGAGGTCTTTGTATACTTGGATGACATCATAGTCTTTGGCAGAACTTTGGAGGAACATGAAGAAAGGCTAGAGAAGGTCTTGAAGAGACTGAGTGAAGAAGGACTCGAGCTCTCACCTGAAAAATGCCAATTTTACCAGTCTTCAGTCAACTATCTGGGACACATAGTGTCTGAAAATGGGGTGTCCACAGACCCTGAAAAACTGGAGGCTGTCACCTCCTGGCCAAGACCTACCACCGTAACAGAACTCAGGTCCTTCCTAGGATTCTGTTCCTATTACAGGAGGTTCGTGGAGGGGTTTGCTCGAATAGCGAGACCCTTGAATGAGTTGCTGAAGACGGAGGGGGAAGAGGATGACTCGGGCCCCAGGAAGCCGGGGGAGTCAGTCAAGGACCAATGGAATGAGAAGTGTGAAGGCGCCTTTCAGATGCTGAAAAAGAGTTTGACCACCGCCCCTGTTCTGGCCTATGCAGACCCAAAGAAGCCTTACGAACTCCATGTGGATGCTAGTCATGATGGTCTGGGAGGAGTACTCTACCAGGAGCATGAAGGGCAACAGAGACCTGTTGCGTATGTGAGCAGAAGCTTAACCCCCTCCGAAAAGAACTATCCCACCAATAAGTTGGAGTTCCTGGCCCTCAAGTGGACCATAGTAGACAAACTTTGAGATTACCTATATGGGGCAGATTTCACTGTCAAAACGGATAACAACCCCCTTACCTACCTGTTTACCACAGCGAAGCTGGACGCCACAGGACATAGATGGCTGGCGGCGTTGTCTGCCTTCAGTTTCAGCTTGAAATATAGACCTGGGGCGGGAAACCGAGATGCGGACGCCCTGTCCAGAAGGTCTCATATCCCCACCCACAGTAGTGAAGACTGGACCCAAGTGGCACCTGACGGGGTGCGGGCCCTTTGCCAAGGGGCTGAATTCCAAGCCAAGGGAGGCTCAAGAGCAGAAGAGATAGGGGTCACTATCGTAGGAGTCCCCAAGCAGTACTGTGGAGCAGCCTTACTGGGGGGAGACAACCTACCCAGACTGACAAAAGGAGTTGAGATCCGACCAATGGGAAGACCCTATGGGCAGATTGGTCCTAGAAGCATTGGAGAATCAGAACCCAAACATACTCCTACGTCACCCCTCGAAGGAGGCTCGCCTGTTAAAAAAAAGAGTGGGACAGGCTACAGGTGCATCGGGGAGTGGTCTACCGAAGGGGCCCCTCTGATGACCAAGAAGACAAGTGGCAGTTGTTCCTGCCGGAGAAACATAGGGAGACGGTCATGATTGCCTTACATGACAACCATGGTCACCTGGGAGCGGAAACGACTTTCCAACTTGTTAGAGACCGTTTCTATTGGCCCTGCATGAGGGCTGAAGTTGAGGAGTACTGCCATTCATGTGCACGATGCATACAGAGAAAGACTCTGCCCCATCAAGCTGCCCCAATGGGCCATTTACAAAGTGAAGGCCCGCTTGACCTGGTGTGCATAGATTTCCTCTGCCTCGAACCCGACCTGAAGGGACTAGGAAATGTTCTGGTAGTAACCGACCATTTCACCCGGTATGCACAGGCTTTTCCAGCCAAGGACCAGAAGGCCTCTACTGTGGCCAAAATATTCGTGGAGAAGTACTTTATACATTATGGACTGCTACAAAGGCTCCATTCAGATCAAGGGAGGGATTTCGAGAGTAAACTGATACGAAAGCTACTAGATGCCTTAGGGATCAAGAAGACCAGGACTACTCCCTATCATCCTCAAGGTGATGCTCAGCCGGAGAGGTTCAACCGAACCCTGCTCAACATGCTGGGAACTTTAAGTGACGAAAAGAAGCAACATTGGAGTAGTCATATAGCGGCCCTTGTGCACGCTTACAACAGCACTGTCAGCGATGCTACGGGATATTCACCTTACAGACTTATGTTCGGGAGAGAGGCAAGATTGCCGGTGGATCTGGCCTACGGCACTTCCATAGATCATTGTTCTGCTGCTTCCCACAAGGGATATGTAGATAGACTTAGACATGATTTAAAGATGGCCTATGAGCAAGCTCAGGCGGCCTCAGAACAGAGGGGGGCTCGCAACAAGAGGAATTTCGACCTAAAGGTCAGGATCCAAGACCTACAACCAGGAGACAGAGTGTTGTTGCGAAACCTGGGGGTCCCTGGAAGACATAAGCTTGCAGATAGATGGAGACCAGAACCATATGTCATTTGTAAAAAATTACCGGGCCTACCCGTTTACAGACTTAAACCCGAGGGGAAGTTAGGGCCCTTGAAGACTTGGCATCGGAACCACCTACTTCCGCTCGCTGAAACAGTTCAGTTGCCTCCTAGGATGGATTCTCCTGAACCCATGTCCATTTCGAACACCCCTAGACCCAACACTCGGTCTCAGACCCCTCGGATGGAGGATACAGAAGATTCAGAAATGAGGGAAGACGAGGAAGACGAAATTGGCTGGCTTTGGCCTTCCCAGGGTCCAACGACTTCTGCTATTGATCTTCCACCTGACGAAGATACCGAGGATCACATACTGAATGCAGAAGCTACGGAGTTCATTCCATCTAGTCACTGGTCAGATGCTTGGGAGAGTGTCGGTGAACTATTCCCCGAAGAGGACCCAAGGGAAGCCATGTATCTTCCTGCTCCGGAGCCAGATGCTCCTGAATTAGAAGGAACTCCCGAGTTGGTTACAGAAGAAGAATCTGTTCCCACAGAAAGTCCCAGAGGACAGACGAAGCGGAGGGCAATAAAACCTCCCAGGAGATTGACCTACCCACAAATGGGGAAGAGTGCGGAAGACACTCTATTCACTGCCAGAAGGAGTATGGAAGACCCTGACCCTCCCACTGTTCATTTGGTGGGAGGCAACCCCAGCTCACTCTCTGGCACAGTTAGACAGGATGCTGTTGTTAATGTGTCCTGTGGGCAGAGGAGTTCACCGCCTCGTTTCTGGTGGGAATTTCCTCTGCCGACATCATATGGAGAATTGATGGATGTTAAATGTGTAGCTTGAAGTTATGTTATCTTTGGGGACCAAAGAGTTCAAGTGGGGGGAGTGTGTAGCGGGGTCGCTTTTAAGGCCCCAGGACTACGTTACCCAGAACCCCATTCGGCCCCAGGGCGGAGGTTCCACCGCAGAGACTCATGGGAGGGGTTACTTAAGTGAGGGGCGAGGCGGAGCTCGCTCTCTTGGGACACGGCGCGTCAAGCAACAAGTCATCCTGTGCGGATCGGCTGGGAAGCAAGGCCTGAAGCCTGAGGCCTTGCTTGAAGTCCGAAGAGCCTTCCACCATACTGCGGAGCCTGGGTGGATCCTGACCCGTCGTGATAGGACGTGAGTTGGATCGGGGACTCGATCGGAGGAGACGCTGTGTGCGCGACACACAGGAGGTGGAAGTCCCAGGCTGGGATCGCGCCTGGAGTGGTGAGCAGGCACCTGCCCATATCAATAGACTGAGTTGTGTTCAGGCCTGTAGACTATAGACACATTGTTTTTAACTATTTACTACCGTTCTCAGTATTGTTGTTTTTTATGATTTATTTTGGGTTTTATTTTATATTTTTTGCTGCGATGCACTGCTTCTATGCCAGGCCTGTAGACTGCCTAGGCCCGCTGTTCGCTCACCAGTGTTTCTTGGGGAGGTCGGTAGCAGGGACAGAGTTGAAGTATCTACCCCCCCCCCCCGTTCCCCGTTTTGCCCTGTTATTTCAAGTTACCACCCAATGTGGATTACAAATGGTTATTTAAGTGCACCAAAGAAAGCTGGCCGGTGAAGAAACCCTCCTTCCTTAAGGAAAAGAGACTCAGTTCCATCCCATGTCAGGCCTGACTTAGTCGGGGAATTAGAAAGTTTGTGTTACTACGCCATAGGCGAGCGCACGCCATAATAGCTCCGCGTGGTGGACACTGCGCGGCGCCATATTATTGTGCTGCACCTAGTACATTGATTGATGCAGGGCTCTGCAGGCCCATGTATATGTTGCATGTTATACCTTGAATTCTTCATTACCAGTAAATCTGATATATATATTTTATATTCTTGCCTCAGTGTGTTGTCTGACTGTTTAGAGATTATTAAGTACAATACACCTGAGAGTAATAGGAGTTTAACCCTAGACTGACTGTGCCAGAGTGGGTCGAGTAAGATTGCCGGGGGTTGGCGGTACTGTGTGCAGGGCCCGAAATTAAATCAGCGGCTCTCTTAACTGGGGGTAGCGCTACATATATATATATGTGTGTGTATATATATATATATATATATATATATATATATATATATATATTGTGAGGGGGTTAGCTCGGCAGCGGGTGTGTGTGACCCCCGGGATGGGCTCCCCACACAAAAACAGGCCCAGCAAACGGAGGTTGTGGTTTTCAAAATCAAAAAAAGGTGCGGTTTATTTTCTATTTACAGTGACAAAACACAGCAAAGCCAAAAGAAACATAAACAAAATAAATCCTGGTCAACTTGACCTCTGACTAAACATACAGGTTTCCTAACTAACAACTGGGATCAGCCTAGTGCTGTCCTAGTCCCTAAGTCCCTGGTTTTAAATGTCCAAGCAAATAGCCACACAGGCTTTGTCTCACCGCACAGGGGTTCACTCTCCCTAGACAGTCCACACAGGTCTGGGTCCAGGCATGAGCAAACACCTAATGAATCTGGGAGTTCTTATAGAGGCCTAAATGAGCTGACAAGCTTCAGCTGGTCTCATCAACTCCCTGTCTGCACGACGCCCCACACTCTCCCTAGAGGTATGAGTCATCCATGAGCCCACTATCCTCAGCTGGGCTTATACAACTCTCCACCTAGTTGTATAAGTCGGCGTAAAGCCTGAATCTGGGCGAAATATATCTACCCCCCTGGATGCAACCAGGTGACTTTACCTTCCTGCTGTCACATACCCCCCCCCTCTTGTTTTAACCTCGGGGTTGGAACACCAGCAATCAGGCATTCATGTACTCGAGACAAAGCATCCACATTCCCCATTTGAACGCCAGGGCGATGCTTTACTGTGAAGTTGAATTCCTGGAGGGCCAGGAACCACCTATTCACTCTTCTATTTGTTTCCTTGTTTTGAGCCATCCACTTTAACAGAGCGTGATCCGTAACCATGTCAAAGTGCCTACCTAGCAGGTAGTACCGAAGGGAATCTAGAGCCCACTTCACCGCTAAACACTCCTTTTCAACGGTGGCGTAATTTACCTCATGGGACTTCAACTTCCTGCTGAGGTAAATGACTGGGTGCTCTTCCCCGTTCCAGACCTGGGACAATACTGCTCCTAACCCCACATCTGACGCATCACTTTGTACGACAAAGTCTTTAGAGAAGTCGGGTGAGTACAACACTGGCTGGCTACATAAGGCTTGTTTCAAGAATTGGAATGCTGCCTCAGCCTCGGGGGTCCATTTAATCATGACCGACCCTTTCCCCTTCGTTAGGTTGGTTAGGGGCACAGCCTTAGAAGCAAAGTGGGGAATGAATCGCCGATAATACCCAGCGATTCCCAGAAAGGCTCGTACCTGCTTCTTGCTGTTGGGACGTGGCCAACTCTGGATGGCCTCGACTTTGTTGAGTTGGGGTTTTATTACTCCCCTCCCAATGGTGTACCCAAGATATTTGGCCTCCTCCTGCCCAATGGTACACTTCTTGGGGTTAGCCGTAAACCCCGCTTCCCGAACAGAGTCCAGGACTGCTTGCACTTTTGGCAGATGTGAGGCCCAATCTGTGCTATGGACAATTACGTCATCCAGGTAAGCCGCAGCATACTTCCGATGGGGCCTCAGCATCTGGTCCATTTTCCGCTGGAATGTGGCCGGCGCATTCTGTAACCCGAACGGCATTCTTTTATATTGGAACGCCCCGTCTGGGGTTACAAATGCGGTTTTCTCTTTGGCCAATTTGGCCAGGGGGATTTGCCAATACCCTTTTGTGAGGTCAAGAGTCGTCATGTATCGGGCTGTTCCCAGCCGGTCGATCAACTCATCTATACGTGGCATGGGGTAGGTGTCAAATTTTGTAACTTTGTTCAACTGACGAAAATCGTTACAAAATCGCCAGCTCCCATCCGGTTTAGGCACCAACACAATGGGACTAGACCAATCACTTTGGGACTCCTCTATCACCCCTAAGTTCAGCATTTTCTGTACTTCCTCCCGTATTGCCTCCCGTCGGGCCTCTGGGATCCGATAGGGTTTTAACTTCACCCTTTCACCGGGCGGGGTAATGATGTCATGCTCTACCCCAGATGTTTGTCCCGGCAGCTCAGAGAATACCTCCTTGTTGCGAAGCACAAACTCCTTAACCTCCTGTTGTTGGGGTTGTGACAAGGTGGCTGCTATTCCAACCTCAGGAATCACGCAACCAGTTTGAGCTGCTGACCAAGTGTCTGCGACTAGGGACTCTCTATCCCTCCAGGCTTTCAACAGATTAACGTGATAGATCTGTTCGGGCTTTCGCCTTCCTGGTTGTCTGACCTTGTAATTCACTTCGCTCACTTTTTCCATTATCTCGTAGGGGCCTTGCCATTTGGCAAGGAATTTACTTTCAACCGTAGGGACAAGTACCAGTATCCTATCCCCCGGGGAAAAGGTACGGGTCTTGGCTCCACGGTTGTACACTCTCTGCTGTGCTAACTGCGCTTGGGCCAAATGTTCCTTCACGATGGGCATTACCTGTGCAATTCGATCTTGCATCAGGGCGACATGCTCAATCACACTCCTGTGGGGAGAACTCTCACTTTCCCAAGTTTCCTTGGCAATATCCAACAGCCCTCTTGGGTGTCTCCCATACAGTAACTCAAAGGGGGAGAATCCCGTAGAGGATTGGGGCACCTCCCTAATAGCAAACATCAGATAAGGAAGTAGACAGTCCCAATCCTTTCCATCTCTATCCACCACTTTCTTCAACATTTGTTTTAGGGTTTTGTTGAATCTTTCAACCAGCCCATCGGTTTGGGGGTGATACACAGATGTACGTAATTGCGTCACTTTGAACAATTTACACAGCTCCTTCATAACCCGGGACATAAAGGGTGTACCTTGGTCCGTAAGCAGTTCTTTACAAATACCCACCCGGCTAAACACAAGAGATAGCTCTTTGGCTATGGTTTTGGCCGAGGTATTTCGGAGAGGGATCGCTTCTGGATAACGGGTGGCATAGTCCATTATAACTAATATGTACTGGTGCCCCCTAGCGGACTTGATTATAGGACCTACCAAATCCATGGCGATCCTCTCAAACGGGACCTCAATGATGGGTAGAGGGACCAGCGGGCTACGGAAATGTGGCATCGGGGCCGACCTCTGACACACAGGGCAGGAGGAACAATAATTTTCTATGTCCTTCATCACCCCCGGCCAATAGAATCTCTGTAATACCCTCTCTCGGGTTTTCTCTGTCCCCAGATGACCTCCAAGAATGTGCCCATGGGCCAACTCCAACACCAACTTCCTGTAAGGTTTGGGCACCACAAGCTGCTCAACGGTTTCTTCTGCCCTTTTTGCCACCCGATACAGTAGGTCCTTCTCTACGCTGAAGTATGGGTAAGTGCAGGTATTATCTGGGTTCACTAACTCGCCATCTATTTTCACTACGTTTTCCCGTGCCTTTATTAGGGCGGGGTCTTTCAACTGTTCTGTGGCAAAGTTTTCCCTGTGAACCTCAAGATCAGAAAACTCCACAGACGGTAGGTTTTCGTCTGAGGAGGTGGGCTCCTCTCCAGTTTCTTGAGTCTCCCCTGCCAATACTGATAAGGGAAATTCCGGAGAGTCCTCACCACTCTCAGGGGAGTTCTGGCTATCACATTCCTGGTACATAGGGGCACCAGTGGGGGGCTCAGGATCATCCCACAGTTCCCAGAACTTCGGAAAATCCCTTCCCACAATGGCGTCATACGGTAACTGAGATACTAAGCCCACTGGATGAGAGAGGGTACCTTTGGGGGTCTCGAAACACACTGTAGTCACTGGATACTCTCGGGTGTCCCCATGCACACAAATAACAGCTACCTTGCTATTCCCAGAGACCTCTGTTTTAACTAACTCAGCCTTTATCAGGGTCACAAGGCTACCTGAATCCAGCAATACCACAACATTTCTACCATTAACACACATTTTGCATAAATGTTTCTCAGTTCCTCGAATGGCAGTGCATGCGACTGTCGCACACAGCGACTGACGTCTGCCCGTCAGAAAGTCACACTGCATGGGTTCCTCCACAACCGGGCAATTGGCTGCAATATGTCCCGCTTGCCGGCAGCGGTAGCAAACGATCCTTCTTGCCGCCTCTTGAGCCGCTGATTTCCCAGGCTGTTCTCGCCAAACTTGGGGTAGAGCTCCCACCCTCTCACTCTCTCCACCCTCACCCCTTGGAATCCTCTTATCCGCCCCTGGGGATGGTCTGGTCTTAGGGTGGAAAGTCCGAGTGTCTCTGGAAGAGGCCGTCAGGTTCTCTGTAGCCAAGTATTTCTCCACACGATCCACAAGACCATCGGCCGTCTCTGGGTCTCCATGGCTTACCCACTTTTGGATGGCAGTAGGAAGAGCTCTCAAAAACCGATCCATTACAACACGTTCCACAATCTTTGGTGCGGACAAAGTCTCTGGCTGTAGCCACTTTCTGCTCAGGTGAATGAGATCATACATTTGAGACCTGGGGGGTTTTCCAAGCTGGAAAGTCCAGTTATGCACACGCTGAGCCCGGACAGCCTGGGTGACACCCAGCCTTGCCAATATCTCAGCTTTTAGCATCACATAGTCTTTTGCTTGGTCAGGCTCTAGGTCATAGTAAGCCTTCTGCGATTCACCAGTTAACAGAGGAGCCACCAGTCCAGCCCACTGCTCCTCAGGCCACTTTTCTCTTTCAGCAGTCCTTTCAAATGTGGTCAAAAATACCTCTGGATCATCCTCTCCAGTCATTTTTGTCAATAAACGACTCACCCCAAAGGACGCGGTATTAGTGGGACGGCTTTCCTCACTGGTCTGCGGACGTTGCTGCATTACTGCTTCCATTTGTTGTAGTCTCTGCTCTTGCTTCTGTAACAGGTCTATGAAGCGGGCCTCAGATTGCTGCTGGGCTTGTTGCTGAGCTTCCAGACTCTGTTGGTGAGCTTGCTGCTGGGCTGCAAGGCTCTGTTGATGAGCTTGCTGCTGGGCTGCGAAGTTCTGTTGTTGAGCTGCAAGGCTCTGTTGATGAGCTGCAAGGCTCTTTTGCAAACCTGCATTTGTCTGCTGTTGATTGGCATTTGCTAGAGCCAGCTGCTTCAGTATCTCCTCCATGCTGGCTTAAAAAAAACTGCCACTGGTTCTCCACCAACTGTGAGGGGGTTAGCTCGGCAGCGGGTGTGTGTGACCCCCGGGATGGGCTCCCCACACAAAAACAGGCCCAGCAAACGGAGGTTGTGGTTTTCAAAATCAAAAAAAGGTGCGGTTTATTTTCTATTTACAGTGACAAAACACAGCAAAGCCAAAAGAAACATAAACAAAATAAATCCTGGTCAACTTGACCTCTGACTAAACATACAGGTTTCCTAACTAACAACTGAGATCAGCCTAGTGCTGTCCTAGTCCCTAAGTCCCTGGTTTTAAATGTCCAAGCAAATAGCCACACAGGCTTTGTCTCACCGCACAAGGGTTCACTCTCTCCAGGAAGTCCACACAGGTCTGGTTCCAGGCATGAGCTAACATCTAATGAAGCTGGGAGTTCTTATAGAGGCCTAAATGAGCTGACAAGCTTCAGCTGGTCTCATCAACTCCCTGTCTGCACGACGCCCCACACTCTCCCTAGAGGTATGAGTCATCCATGAGCCCACTAGCCTCAGCTGGGCTTATACAACTCTCCACCTAGTTGTATAAGTCGGCGTAAAGCCTGAATCTGGGCGAAATATATCTACCCCCCTTGATGCAACCAGGTGACTTTACCTTCCTGCTGTCACAATATATATTTATTTTTATATTTTTCGCTCTTTTGTTTATATCGCAAAAAATTAAAACCACAGAGGTGATCAAAAAGAAAGCTCTATTTGTGGGGGGGGGGGGGGGTACAGCGTTGCACGACCGCGCAATTGTCAGTTAAAGCAAAGCAGTGCCTTATCACAAAAAATGGCCTGGTCATGAAGGGGGGTAAATCAGGGGGTCCCAAACTGGCGGCTCTCCAGCTGTTGCAAAACTACAAGTCCCATGGGGCATTGCAAGGCTGACAGTTACAAGCGTGACTCCCCACAGGCAGAGGCATGATGGGACTTGTAGTTTCGCAACACCTGGAGAGCCACCAGTTTGAGACCCCCTGGGGTAAATCTTCCGCATGTCAAGTAGTTAATTAGGATTTATTTAGGACTTTATGGGCACTCCACACTCTCTTCGGCTGGGTTCACATTGTCTTCCCATGCGGCTCACAGCAGGGGGGGGGGGTCAAGTGCGTCTCCCTGTTCTCCGTTTTCAGACAATTTGGCCTGATTTCGGACCTGAAACAGAGCCAATGACGCACTGGACCCTGTGCAAATCTGCTCCGTAGCCGCCACCAAGATGTGTGAACCGCCTCCATTGAGAGCCGGGAACACTCCCCTGTCATGTGAATTGGATCTGGAGAAACCTCTGCATCCAATTCGCATCGGTGTGAACCCATCCTCCATAAAATAAAAATCAGATTTTAACACGCATTAATAAAATGTGTATTTTTTTTATTATTATTTTTTTAATAAAGAGAGTGACTGCGGTCCAAAATAAATCCTTTCTGGCTGATAAGTACTGTATATACTCGAGTATAAGCCGAATTTTTCAGCACATCTGTTTGTGCTGAAAATGCCCCCCTCGGCTTATACTCGAGTCTGTGTCCATCTTCATCTTTGTGCGCCTGATCCCGGCCACACCTGGACCCCAAACTTGCCACACATGTAGCCCCCACGCTTCCTCTACAAGTGTGCAAAGTTTGTTGCCTGGGGGACCTACGGCCGGGGAGCACCAATTTTTCAAAGCCGGGCACCCCTTCCATAGACTCCCATGTTAAACGGTCATTTCTTCAGTGACTTTGGGGACCCGGTACTGGCCAGCCCTAGGTCCCCTGGACCCCAAACTTGGCACACATGTAGCTCCACTCTTCATCTGCAAGTGTGCAAAGTTTGTTTTCCGGGGGACCTACGGCCGGGGGGCACCGATTTTTCAAAGGGCATCCCTTCCATAGACTCCCATGTTAAACGGTAATTTCTCCAGTGATTTTGGGGACCCGGTACCGGCCGGCCCTAGGTCCCCTGGACACCAACCTTGGCACACATGTAGCCCCACTCTTCCTCTACAAGTGTGCAAAGTTTGTTGTCCAGGGGACCTACGGCGCACCGATTTTTTAAAGCCGGGCACTCCTTCCATAGACTCCCATGTTAAACGTCAGTCTAGTCACACAGTGCAGGAGATCAGGTAGGGAGATTGGGCACAGTGAGGCATGGGCACAGTGAGGCATGCAGATGGACACCCTAGGCCAGGGTTTTTCAACTCCAGTCCTCAAGGCTCCCCAACGGGTCTTGTTTTCAGGATTTCTCTCAGATAAAACGGCTGTGGTAATTACTAAGGCAGTGAAACTGATCAAATCACTTGTGCAAAAAAATGGAAAGCCTGAAAACATGACCTGTTGGGCTGCCTTGAGGACTGGAGTTGAAAAACCCTGGCCTAGGCTTATACTCGAGTCAACAAGTTTTCCCATTTTTTTGTGGTAAAATTAGGTGCCTCGGCTTATACTCGAGTATATACGGTAACTAGGACATGGCACTTGGTGTATGGGTGAAACCAGCGCATGTCCACACTGCCACCCAGTGGTCTCTGTCTATAACTGCACCCCGATATGTAGAAGAGTTTATGGCTTTGGAGGAAGTTTCCTGTATACAGGTGCATCTCATAAATTCAGTATCCCAGAAATGTAGAATATTACAGAAGACCAATAAAAAAAAAAAAAAAAAAAAGGATTTTTAATACAGAAATGTTGTCTTAGTGAGAAGTCTGTCTATTGATTGATTGATTTGATTTATTGTCATTGTAAAAATTGTAAAAACAAATTCACAATGAAATGACATTTCTACTCCACACATTATTCATACATCACAATTATCAACCATGCATTTACCACACAGGATTTATATATAAAAAAAGTCCCCATATTATAAAAGTATAAAAAGTTTCCTCATATTAAAAACTAAACAAGACAATAAAATAAGACTTTGTGACCTCCTTTCATTTCATTCCTGCATTGATCCCCGTAACAGCCCTGGGGAAGAAGCTCTCTTTTAAATCTTTTTGTCTTTGTTTTAATCACCCTAAAAACGTCTCCCAGATGGCAATAATTCAAATAAATGACGACCAGGATGAGTCGGGTCTCTCACTATTTTTCCTGATCTACAAAGGCAGCGAGTCTCATATATTTTTATCTAGAGAAACAAGTTGACACCCTACAATTTTCTGCGCTGTGCGAACCGCTCTCTTTAGAGCATTTTTATCTGCCTGCGTACAACTAGGGTACCCAGGGCAGCCATCAGGAATTTTGGGGCCCCTTACACAGCTTTAGGCATGGGCCCCCTGGAGCCGAGGAGAACCGGGGGGGGGGCGGGGGGGCTGCCGCAAATTCAGAAGCGCGGGGGGGGGGGGGTGTGCCACGAATTGAGAAGCAGGGGTTTGGGTGCTGACGAACACAAAAAAAAAACTGAACAAAAAAAAGGGGGGTTGCCATCCAGGGCCCTGGGGACCTCTGGGCCCCTTACAAAAAAAAATGATAAAAAAAAAATGATAAAAAAGGGGGGTTTCCATCCGGGGCCCTGGGGACCTCTGGGCCCCTTACAAAAAAAAAAAAAAAAAAAAAAACATTAAATAAAAAAATTTATATTTTTTTTAAATAAAAAATAAGAAAAAAAAGGGAGGTTTCTATCCGGGGCCCTGGGGACCTCCAGACCTCTGGGCCCCTTACAAAATAAATAAATACATTAAATAAAATAAATAAATAAAAAAAAAAAAAAATTAAATTAAAAAAATGAATAATAAAAAAAATTATAAAAAAGGGGGGTTGACATTTGGGGCCCTGGGGAACTCCGGGCCCCTTGGGACCTCTGGGCCCCTTACAAAAAAAGGGGGGCCATCCGGGCCCCTTACAGGTGTACTGCCTGTACCCCCCTAATGGCGGCCCTGAGGGTACCACACTAGAATACAATACGTTAATATACTCTCAATGGCAGAGCGATAGAAGGTCTCTAGTACCTTCCTTCCCAAGCCATTCTTCCTAAGGAGTCGCAAAAAATATAAACGCTGTTGCGATTTCTTAATAATGGCTTTAACGTTGATTGTCCACCATAAGTTTTCAGAAATGCACGTTCCCAAAAACTTAAAAGGTAGAGACCCTATCAACCTCTCTCCTGTATTGCTCCTCATCGTCTCAGGTGATACAACCGATTACAGTAGCGTCATCGGCAAACTTAACTATACTATTGGTCTCATAATAGGGGGTGCAGTCACATGTGTACAGTGCATAGAGAAAGGGACTTAAGACACAACCCTGCGGTGCTCCAGTACTTATTTCTCGCTTGGAAGAAACAAACTTATCCAATTTGACCACCTGTGAGCGATGGACCAAAAAAATCCCTTATCCAAAAACAAATAAACGGCGGCAGATCCAATTTTTGCATTTTTTTCAGACAACCGAATTGGAATGATGTTTATAGATTACAGCTCTGCCTTTAATACCAACATCCTTATGGAGTTTCCTGAATGCTCCAGATGTCCAAGTGCCCCGTGCAGCGCTAAAGCTATCGCATCTTCTGTCCATGTACAGCAAGACATGTCCAAAGTCCGGCCCGCGGGCCATTTGCGGCCCGCGTTACGGTTTGATGTGACCCCCACTTGGAATTTGCATATATATATATACTGTGGCCCCCAAAGCTGGAGCGTGTTATGTTTTTAACATGCATTAATAAAATGTGTATTTTATTTTTAATTTTTGTTTTTAATAAAGAGAGTGTTGTGTGCCCAGAAAGTCCATGGACTGCGGTCCAAAATAAATCCGTTCTGGCTGATAAGTAACTAGGACAGGGGGGTCTTCAAACTACGGCCCTCCAGGTGTTCAGGAACTACAATTCCCATCATGCCCTAGTCATGTCTGTGAATGTCAGAGTTTTGCAATGCCTCATGGGATTTGTAGTTCCGCAACAGCTTGGGGGGGCCGTAGTTTGAGGATCCCTGCTCTAGGACATGGCACTTGGTGTATGGGTGAAACCAGCGCGTGTCCACACTGCCACCCAGTGGTCTCTGTCTATAACTGCACCCCGATATGTAGAGTTATGGCTTTGGAGGAAGTTTCCTGTATACAGGCGAATCTCGTAGAATTCGAATATCATCAAAAAGTTACATAGTTAGTCAGGTTGAAAAAAGACACAAAGTCCACCCAGTTCAACCAAAAAACAATAAAATAAAAAATATCATACAATCCCATATACCTAATTCTATACCCACAATTGATCCAGAGGAAGGCAAAAACCCCCAGCAGAGCATGATCCAATTTGCTACAGCAGGGGAAAAAATTCCTTCCTGATCCCCCGAGAGGCAATCGGATATTCTCTAGATCAACTTTAACTATAATTTGTTTAAATTTAAAAAAAGGAGACTTGTATATTTTATATCAGGGATATGCAATTAGCGGACCTCCAGCAAAACTACAAGTCCCATCATGCCTCTGCCTCTGGGTGTCATGCTTGCTGCTGTCAGAGTCTCGCTATGCCTCATGGGACTTGTAGTTTGGCAACAGCTGGAGAGCCGCCAGTTTGGGACCCCTGATTTACCCCCCTTCATAACCAGGCCATTTTTTTTTTTGCGATAAGGCACTGCTTTGCTTTAACTGACAATTGCGCGGTCGTGCGACGCTGTACCCAAATAACATTTATGAATCTCCCCCCCCCCACAAATAGAGCTTTCTTTTTCTTTTTGATCACCTCTGTGGTTTTAATTTTTTGCAATATAAACAAAAGAGCGAAAAATATAAAAATAAAAATAAATAAATAAATATATATATATAATATATATATTTATTTTTTTCTGCTGTAAAACATATCAAATACGTTTTTTTTTTTAAATGTATTTCTTCATAAATTGAGGCCAGTACGTATTCTTCTACATATTTTTGGTTTAAAAAAAAAATCCTAATCGTATATTGATTGGTTTGCGCAAAAGTTATCGCGTCTACAAACTACGGGATAGATTTACAGGATTTTTATTTATTTATTACTAGTAATGGCGGCGATCAGCGACTTGTTGCAGGACTGCGATATTACGGCGGGCAATCGGACACTAACTGATACTTTGTTGGAACCAGAGAGACGAATAACAGCGATCAGTGCTAAAAAAAAATATACACTGTCACTTTGATGATTTGGGGGGTCGTTTCATCTGCTGGTGTTGGTCCCTCTGTGTTTTATCAAGTCCAAAGTCAGCGGCGCCCTCTAGCAGGAAATTCTAGAGCTCTTCATGCTTCCCTTTTCTGACCACCTTTATGGAGATGCTGATTTAATTTTCCAGCAGGACTGGGCACCTCCCACACTGCCAAAAACTACCAATACCTGGTCACATGATCATGAGATCACTGTGCTTGATTGGCCAGCAACCTGGCCTGACCTAAAGCCCATAGAGAATCTGTGGAGGAGGAAGATGAGGTACACCAGACCCAACAATGCAGAGGAGATTAAGGCCGCTATCAAAGCAACCTGGACTTCCATAACACCTCAGCAGTGCCACCGGCTGATCTCCTCCGTGCCACGCCCCATTGATGCCGTTATTCATGCAAAAGGAGCCCCGACCAAATATTGAGTGTATCCCATACTGTACATGGACACACCTCTCACTAAGACAACATTTCTGTATTAAGAATATTTTTGTTTATTGGTCTTCTGTAATATTCAAATTTTCTGAGATACTGAATTTTGGGGTGTCACTCACTGTAAGCCATAATCGTCAAAATGAAATGAAAGAAATGCTGGAAATCTATCACTCTGTGTGCAACACATCTATTTATATAAAATATACGAGTTTCACTTTTTGAATTGAATTACTGAAATAAATTAACTTTTTGATGATATTCTAATTCTACGAGATGCGCCTGTATACAGGAAACTTCCTCCAAAGCCATAACTCTACATATCGGGGTGCAGTTATAGACAGAGACCACTGGGTGGCAGTGTGGGCACGCGCTGGTTTCACCCATACACCAAGTGCCATGTCCTAGTTACTTTTCAGCCAGAAAGGATTTATTTTGGACCACAGTCCATGGACTTTCTGGGCACACAACACTCTCTTAATGAAAAAAAAAAAAAATACACATTTTATTAACCACTTCAGCCCTGGACCATTTGGCTGGCCAAAGACCAGGCCCCGTTTTGCAATTCGGCACTGCGTTGCTTTATCTGACAATTGCGCGGTCGTGCGACGTGGCTCCCAAACAAAATTGACGTCTTTTTTTTTTCTCCACAAATAGAGCTTTCTTTTGGTGGTATTTGATCACTTCTGCGGTTTTTATCTTTTGCGCTGTAAACAAAAATAAAGTGACAATTTTGAAAAAAAAGCAACATTTTTTACTTTTTGCTATAATAAATATCCCCAAAAACTATATATAAAAAAAATATATATTTTTTTTCCCTCAGTTTAGGCCGATACGTATTCTTCTACATATTTTTGGTAAAAAAAAATCACAATAAGCGTTTATTGATTGGTTTGCGCAAAAGTTATAGTGTCTACAAAATAGGGGATACCGTATATACTCGAGTATAAGCCGACCCGAATATAAGCCAAGGTGCCTAATTTTACCACAAAAAACTGGGAAAACGTATTGACTTGAGTATAAGCCTAGGGTGTCCATCTGCATGCCTCACTGTGCCCATGCCTCACTGTGCCCATGCCTCACTGTGCCCATGACTAGACTGACGTTTAACATGGTAGTCTATGGAAGGGGTGCCCGGCTTTGAAAAATCGGTGCTCCCCAGACGTAGGTCCCTTAGACAACTAACCTTGCACACTTATAGAGGAGCAATGGGGCTATATGTGTGCCAAGTTTGGGGTCCAGGGGACCTACGACCGGCCGGTACCGTGTCCCCAAATTCACCAGAGAAATTACCATTTAACATGGGAGTCTATGGAAGGGGTGCCCCGGATTTGAAAAATCGGTGCACCCCGGCCATAGGTCCGCCGGACAACAAACTTTGCACACTTGTAGGGGAGCAAAGGGGCTACATGTGTGCCACGTTTGGGGTCCAGGGAACCTACGGCCGGCCAGTACCCGGTCCCCAAAGTCCGGGAGATCAGGCGCAAAAAATAGGATTTTTATAACAGCTTACCTGTAAAATCCTTTTCTTGGAGTACATCACGGGACACAGAGCGACATAGTCATTACTAATGGGTTATATAGATACCGTCAGGTGCTGGCACTGGCAACTTCCAAAACCGGAAGTACCCTCCCCTATATAAGCCCCTCCCATCCGGGAGCACCTCAGTTTTGTAGCAAAGCAATAAGTGTCCCCAAAGAGGGGCGGGAGCTCTGTGTCCCGTGATGTACTCCAAGAAAAGGATTTTACAGGTAAGCTGTTATAAAAATCCTATTTTCTTTCTCGTACATCACGGGACACAGAGCGACATAGTCATTACTAATGGGATGTCCTAAAGCAATGCCAAATGAGGGGGGGGGATACACCATATATAAGTTGAGCGCTATCAGACATGAGGATCTTTTGCGGCCTGCAACACACTGCGCCCAAAGGCGACATCCTCCTGACTTCTAACGTCCACCTGGTAGAACCTAGTAAACGTGTGAACTGAAGACCACGTTGCGGCCTTACAGATTTGAGCCAGGGAGGCCTGGTGATGCGCTGCCCATGAAGTTCCAACTGCTCTCGTGGAGTGCGCTCTAACTTTGAACGGAGGCGGTCTCCTTCTCAAGCCATAAGCTTGCATAATGACCTGTCGAATCCACTTGGCTAAAGTAGATTTTGACGCTGCCTGACCCCTTCTGGGGCCTTCCGGCAGAATAAACAAAGTATCCGTTCTGCGAATCTGAGCAGTGGCTTTTAGATAAGCTTTAACTGCTCTTACTACATCCAAAGAATGCAATAACTTTTCCTCTACCGAAGTAGGTTTGGGGAAAAAAGAAGGAAGAACCACATCTTGGTTCAAATGAAACCTCGATACCACCTTAGGAAGAAAGGCTGGATGAGGACGTAACACTACTCTGTCCTTATGGATAACCAGATATGGCTCCTTACAGGACATAGCTGCTAATTCCGATACTCTTTTAGCCGAACAAATGGCTACTAGAAAAATCAATTTCCTGGTGAGAAGCACCAAGGAAATATGCTGTAATGGTTCAAATGGTTGTTTCTGTAGAACCGACAGAACCAAGTTTAGATCCCATGGACATATGGGAATATTAACCGGAGGACTAATACGCATCACTCCTTGTATAAAGGCTTTGACTAGTGAATGCGAAGCCAAGGGCCTTTGAAAAAATATTGACAAGGCCGAAATCTGACCCTTGATAGTACTCAAGGCAAGCTTCCTATCTACAGCCCATTGTAGGAAGTCCAGAATCCTACCTATTACGTATTTACGTGGATGCCATTTCTTGGCCTCACACCAGGCGATGTACGCCTTCCAGATTCTATAGTAGATCTGCCTGGATACCGGCTTCCTGGCATTGATCATGGTAGATACCACAGAATTAGAGAGCCCTCTCTTTTTTAGAATGTGGGCTTCAATAGCCAGGCCGTCAAACCTAGGGCTGGTAAGGAAGGGTGGTATATCGGTCCTTGCGAAAGCAGGTCCGGACGATGTGGGAGAGTCCAAGGACTCCCCACTGACATTTTACAATCTCCACGTACCCCGCTCTTCGGGGCCACGCTGGAGCCACCAGAATCATTGGTTTCTTTTCTACCCTGATTCTGCGGAGTAATCGAGGTAACCATTGTGGCGGTGTGAATGCATATATCAGCTTGAACTGATCCCAAGGGAACACTAGGGCATCCGAGCCGCAAGCTAGGGGATCCCTTGTCCGAGAGACAAACCTGTCCCCCTTTGCGTTGAATCTGGATGCTAGAAGATCTACATCCGATGTTCCCCATCGCTGACATATTGTCCAGAAAACCTCGGGGTGAAGGGACCCTTCCTCTGGGCCTAATTGCTGGCGACTTAGAAAGTCCGCCTTCCACTTCTCCACTCCTGGAATGAATACCGCAGATATGGCTGGGACATATTTTTTCTGCCCATTTCAGGATGTAATTTACTTCCCTCTGGGCTGCACGACTCCTGGTGCCCCCCTGATGATTGATATATGCCACTGCTGTGGCATTGTCTGACAGGGGACCCTTGGAGTTTGGATGTCCATGCTACTAGGGCATACCGGGCTGCTCGTATCTCTAAGAGATTGATGGGCAGGGCCTTTTCTGCATCCGACCATCTGCCCTGGAGAGACTATTGCTCCAGTACTGCTCCCCAGCCTATAAGGCTGGCATCTGTAGTGACCACCTTCCAGGAAATCGGACTGAAGGATTTCCCTCTTTCCAGATTCTGGGAAACCAACCACCAACGGAGGCTCTTGCGAACGGAAGGGGACAAGGACATTGTAAGTCTAGGCCTGAATTTTTTTGTTCCAGGCTGACAGTATGGCCCCTTGCAAATTCCTTGAATGGAATTGACCGTAGGGTACTGCTTCGAATGATGCCACCATTTTTCCCAGCAGCCTCATATACAGGCGTATGGACGGCTGTCTTTTTTGTACCCACTAAGTGGATCAAATCTTTCAAAGACAACACCTTTCCTCGAGGCAAGAATATTTTTCTCTGGCCTGAATCCAACCTTAGCCCCAAGTATTCCAGACTTTTGAATTTTTAGGGCTGACTTGTCTCGGTTGATAATCCAACCGTGAGATTCCAGATACCTGATTGTCTTGTGAACGACCACGTCTAGTTTTTTCACTGAGTGGTCTATCAGCAACAAGTCATCCAGATATGCCATTATCATTACACCTTGTGTTCTTAGATTGGCCAATAAAGGGCCAGAATTTTTGTAAACACTCGTGGTGCTGTGGCCAAACCGAAGGGTAAGGCTCTGAACTGAAAATGGCGCCCTTCTACTGCAAAGCGTAGAAATTTTTGGTGGACTGGAAAGATGGGAATGTGCAAATAAGCATCTTTGATGTCGATCGTGGCTAACCAATCCTCCCCTTGTAGGGCAGTGGCCACCGATCGGATCGACTCCATCGGAAAGCCCTGATATACAGGAATTTGTATGGCCCTTTTAGAATTAATATGGGCCTCCCGTCCGCGTTTGCTTCGGGACTGTAAAGAGGTTTGAGTAAAACCCGAACCCTCATTCTTCCAGGGGAACCTCCATAATTACTCCTTGGAGCAATAGTTGTTCTAGTGCCAACAGGAGGGACTCTCTCTTCCGGGGATCCCTTGGCACGTTTGACCTCAAAAATGGGAAGGAGGAGAGTCTTTTAACTCCAAACTGTATCCCAAACCTACTGCGGAGAGCACCCATCTGTCTTGATCGTGTCCCGCCAGGTCTCTTGCGAACAACTGGAGTCCTCCCCCCAGCCGACTGAGTGGGGGCTTCATGAATTTAACTTTGGGGGAGGTTTTGTACCTCCCCTGACCCAGGGTTTCTCATTACCCTGCGATTGTCCCTGTTTTTTACCCCCGGGAATTGACCGAGGAGGCCGTCGGAACTGTTACACAGCCGATGCCCCAGGGACTGGAGAAGCAGGCCTCTTAAAGAGGGACCTCTAACTCTGCTTTTAACCGGCAAGAGCGTATTTTTACCGCTGGAAATTTTCTGGATATATTTGTCCAGGTTTTCCCTGAATAAGCGTTCACCATGAAATGGGACGCTAACCAGCCATTCTTTACAGGGAGCTTCAGCAGACCAGTTTTTGAGCCATAGGAGCCTACGCGTATGTACTATAGACAGCGTAAGGCGGGAGGCCTGATGGACTGAATCCTCTATGGCGTCAACCGCAAAGCCTAAGGCTCTAGGTAGATCAGCTAGGGCAAAGCCTGCTGATCTGTCAAGTCCCTCAAGACCTGTTTCAACTGATCCTTCACTGCTTAGCAGACCCCAATAGCTGCTACTGCTGATTGTGTCACCAAGCAGATTTTCATAAGGACTCCAATCTTTTATTTATTGGGTTCTTGAAGATTTGGACATTATCCACTGGACATGTCAGTGATTTATACATACAAGAGATGGCTGCGTCCACTGTAGGGACCTTCCATTTTTTTATTTTTTTTTGATGAACTTATCCTCCATGGGATAGACCACCGGAAATCTCTTGGGGGAATAAATATTTTCTCAGGACATTCCCAATCCTGGTAAATGAGCCCTTTCAGTAAAGGGTGAAGTGGAAAAGAACAGACAGTCTGGGGGCTTCTAGCGACCCCAACGAGGATACAGTAGTGGTTGATGGTTCCGCAAGGTGCATTTTTAAATGCTGATCGGACCATGTTAGTCAGAGACTGAACCCATAATCTTTCAGCTTGAGATGCTGAGAAAAGGTTCCTCCACTGTTGATTCCTCTATAACAGAATCAACCTCATCCTGATCCCCTTCAGGCAGGTCGATCCCTGTATGGGACTGTTGCTCTGCTAACAGGCACTCTGAAGGAGGAGACGGAGATCGGGCGTGCTTTCCCTGACAGGGAGGCAGCGATAAATGTTGACAATCTCTCTCTAATCCTCCCAGAGCTGAGGAAAAAAACCTCCTCTGTTACATACACAGGAGCAGGTGACTGAGGACAGCCGCAGTACCAAGTACCCCTGCGGGGTCTCTACGGTCACTTACCTCTGAACTTCAGGGGAGACTGGTGCAGCAGAAGTATGCCCAAGATCCTCAGAGCCCGATGAGACCCCCTTCGCTTCCTGGAAGATTCAGTTCCGGAGCTTCTGGACGGCATATTCCTAAGCCTAAAGCTGAGGTATTCCAGCCGTAATACACCACTTTTACTGAGAATAGTCTAGCACAATTGCTGCTATATCACAGTTGGTGTCTACTAATGTGCCTTTCTAGGGGATGCCTGTATCAACCGCTTGCTGTATGCCTTTAAATGTTGCCAGCTCTGTCTCTGTACTTCATAGCCAGCTCACTACAATATTGTGGTTTTTTTAAAACTGCTGGGACGCCCGCACATGCGCAGAAGCGCTGCGGCGCGCACAGAGCGTCATCCCCCAGGCTCCGCCCCCTTTCCCGGCTCACCTCTATATATAGAGGCGCGTGCACGCGCACGCGCGCGGGCACGTGTGCCTTCGGCGCTAATTTCAAATATGGTAACAAGGGACAGGAGCCAGGGCCCCTCTTTGCCGCAGGCCGGGGGATGGACAAACACTGCAACATGGCAGAGGAAGCAGTTTCCTATAAGAGAACTCACCATCTGCCTGGACTTTGCTCTGCTGAGAAGAAGCTAGTCCACATGACAAGAAAACATTCCACAGCGGCCTCTAGTGGACAAACACAGGTACCGCAGTCTAATATATTAAATATATATAAAAACATTTTTTTTTTTTTTTTTTCTTGACCACCATTAAAAATTATTACATTTTTTTAGTAGTTACAGGCATGCACAGAATTTTGCGGGAATACCATTAGGTAACAGACAGAAAGACAAATTAGGCTTGGGGGTCCCCCAATAGAACCAAGTTCCTGGGGGCCCCCACTTACCTGTTCCCCGCCGCAGGACTTTGTTTGGTCCACAAAAGCCCAAACTTCACCTATCACGGCAGGCATTGTAATCAAACCTTCAGGGACCGGGTTCCCAAGGATTCCACTCCCCTGGACCTGTATAGCACCCTGCACAGAAAACATCTTGGTCGTGGGTATGACCAGAGCTCTGGATCCCAGGGTCCAGCTCTCCTAAGAGAAGCATTACAGGCAAAACCTTGCTCTTCTCTGCAAGGCCCGGGTACCGACCGTTTAGCTATGAAGCTTTTTTGGTCGGATCCGGAATAGCTTACTGAGGCCCAAAAGAACCTGTACGCAAGCTCAGTGAAACACATGTTTCTTCTTGGCCAACACCTTAGACACTGGCAAAAAACTGGGGTGCTCCCGGATGGGAGGGGCTTATATAGGGGAGGGTACTTCCGGTTTTGGAAGTTGCCAGTGCCAGCACCTGACGGTATCTATATAACCCATTAGTAATGACTATGTCGCTCTGTGTCCCGTGATGTACGAAAAAGAAAGGTGACTCGAGTATAAGCCGAGGGGGGCATTTTCAGCACAAAAAAATGTGCTGAAAAACTCGGCTTATACTTGAGAATATACGGTAGTTTTATGGCATTTTTATTCGTTCTTTTTTTTTTTTACTAGTAATGGCGGCGATCAGCAATTTTTATCGTGACTGCGACATTATGGCGGACACATCGGACACTTTTGGCGCTATTTTGGGACCATTGTCATTTATACAACGATCAGAGCTATAAAAATGCACCGATTACTGTGTAAATGTGACTGGCAGTGAAGGGGTTAACCACTAGGGGGCGAGGAAGGGGTTAAGTGTGACCTAGGGAGTGATTCTAACTGTTAGGGGGCGTGGCTACGAGTGACACGTCACTGATCTCTGTTCCCGATGACAGGGAACAGACGATCAGTGACCTGTCACTAGGAAGACCGGGGAGATGCTGTGTTTACACTGACATCTCCCCGTTCTTCAGCTCTGTGACCCGATCGCGGGACACCGGCGGACATCGAGTCCGCGGGTCCCACGGGCACAATCATGGAGCTCGCCGGCGTCCACATGGCGGCATATTTAAAGGGACGTACACGTACGCCCATTTGCCTGCCCGTGCCATTCTGTTGACGTATAAGTTCGTGCGGCGGCGGCTGGTCGGCAAGCGGCTAATGCGTGTTAAAAACGTTTTGTTCTGAATTTTGGTGTGTCGCTCGCTGGAAGACATGATCCTCAGAATGAAAAGAAAGAAAACGCTGGAAATCTATCACTCTGTGTAACACATTTTTATATAAAATATACGAGTTTCACTTTTGGAATTGAGTTACTGAAATAAATGAAAGTTTTTGATGATATTCTAATGTTAGGAGATTCTCCTGTGTATTTTATCCTGTATTGATGGAGGAATCTCATATCTTTGGGGAATTCTCTTCCTTTCAGGTGACCCGCAGGTTCGGTATCCCCGGCCTGAAGCGGGGGATGGAGTGGTTTGGGTATCATGGAGGACATTGCCGCTCCCCTCTTCTCCCGCTCACAGAACAGGAGGAGAAGGAATTACGGACGGTGTTTACGGACAACGGCTGGCTCTGACCCGGGAAGAACATGGAACGGATCTCCTTCCTCTTCTCCCTGAATGTTTCATTTTATATGTAGCGGGGGGTGAAAACCCCGAGAAGGAAATATTCACACCATAAAATAAAATCCTCCGCATGGAAGAAATGTGTTTTTCATTAAATGTGATCTCATCCAACACCGACTTCTCTGTCCCCCCTCATTTCCATCTACTGGGGGTGCAATCCGCAGGGCTGCTACAAAACTATGAGGTTGGGGTGGAACAGTAAAGGGGGGGCTCTGATGGAACCCTGATATAAGGGAAGACTCTGATGAGGATTGTGGTGTAGGGTAAGATTCTCAAGGGGACTCCGACATAAGGGAGGACTCTGATGTATAGAAGAACTCTGAAGGGGACTCAGATGTACACAAGAACTCCTATACATCTGAGTCCTTGTACACATCTAAGTCCCCTTCAGAGTCCTTGTACACATCTAAGTCCCCTTCAGAGTCCTTGTACACATCTAAGTCCCCTTCAGAGTCCTTCTATACATCTGAATCCTTTTCAA
This sequence comes from Rana muscosa, assembly GCA_029206835.1. NCBI lineage: Eukaryota > Metazoa > Chordata > Amphibia > Anura > Ranidae > Rana > Rana muscosa. The sequence goes on from CM055123.1 coordinate 316,451,521, forward strand.
AGGACTCTGAAGGGGACTCAGATGCATAGAAGGACTCTGAAGGGGACTCAGATGCATAGAAGGACTCTGAAGGGGACTCAGATGCATAGAAGGACTCTGAAGGGGACTCAGATGCATAGAAGGACTCTGAAGGGGACTCAGATGTATATAAGGACTCTGAAGGGGACTCAGATGTATATAAGGACTCTGAAGGGGACTCAGATGTAGAGAAGGACTCTGAAGGGGACTCAGACATAAGGGATGACTCTGAAGGGGACTCAGATGTATAGAAGGACTCTGAAGGGGACTCAGATGTAAGGGGGGACTCAGATGTATAGAAGGATTCTGAAGGGGACTCAGATGTATAGAAGGATTCTGAAGGGGACTCAGATGTATAGAAGGATTCTGAAGGGGACTCAGATGTATAGAAGGATTCTGAAGGGGACTCAGATGTATAGAAGGACTCTGAAGGGGACTCAGATGTATAGAAGGACTCTGAAGGGGACTCAGACATAAGGGGGGACTCTGAAGGGTATACAAGGGCTTCCCTGGTATGAAATATAAAAACCTAAAGCCGCAGTCACAGGACCATCCTCTCCTCTTCTGGTTATTTCCTGGGGTCCTCTCTCAGGTGTCCTGATCACTGCCTGTGGTCACATGACCATCCTCTCCTCTTCTGGTTACTTCATGAATCAGGGCAGGAAATGAGCGGTGACTGTGGTGCCCACGTGTCCCGGATTATCCTGTAATTGACATCTCTGTCCCCGGGCACCTTCATTCCGGGACAATACAGTGTCCCGGAATGAAACTGACACTGGGAACATTAAGGATGGGACGGGCGGATTGAGCCACCATAGCTCTGGCTCCGCCTCCACCTGACTGCACACCTGATCACTGGTTGCTATAGCCGCTTGGTGTCTAACAACCAGTGACGTCACAGCCGTGACTGCCTCCGTGCCCAGCGTTGAAAGCGGAGGAGGATTTCACTTCCTAGTGCTGCTGGGCCCTGCCGCCACCCCCCTGTCATGATATGAGGCTAGAGTGACAGTCCCGCTGGTCTAGTGGCGGCGGGGTGCAGCGGAAGCGGAGCTGAAGCCGGTGCCGACAGCAGCACATTGTGAACCAACAGCCCAGGAGGAAGTGGTAGAAGACCTCACCACCGCATACCCTGACATGAGCAGCAGTGGGTGCAGCAGGGCCTGGAACCTCCCAGAGCCTGCGCACCTTCTCCAGCCTCCTCTCCTAGCTGTCACTGTCACCAGCAAGAAGGAAGACAGGCTGACCAAGGGCCCAGAGGACGAGGATGGGCGGAAGGTGGGTGCATCACACACACACACCTACCCACAGACAGGGGGGCACAGGAGGGACTGCAGGCAGGGGATAGGGGGACACTTTCACCCACCCCCTCCCCTTCTCTTCTCTCTCTCTCCCCCCTCCCCCTCTCTCAACCCCCTCTCTCTCACCCCTCCCCACGAGAAATACCTCCCCTGAGGAATACCTCCCCTCTGAGAAATACCTCCCCCTGAGAAATACCTCCCCCCGAGAAATACCTCCCCCCTGAGAAATACCTCCCCCCTGAGAAATACCTCTCCCCTAAGAAATACCTCCCCCCTGAGAAATACCTCCCCCCTGAGAAATACCTCTCCCCTAAGAAATACCTCCCCCCTGAGAAATACCTCCCCCCTGAGAAATACCTCCCCCCTAAGAAATACCTCCCCCCTGAGAAATACCTCCCCCCTAAGAAATACCTCCCCCCTGAGAAATACCTCCCCCCTGAGAAATACCTCTCCCCTAAGAAATACCTCCCCCCTGAGAAATACCTCTCCCCTAAGAAATACCTCTCCCCTAAGAAATACCCCCCCCCTAAGAAATAACTTCCCCTGAGAAATACCTCCCCTGAATGACATAATTTTTTCTTTTTTATTGCATTTTAGTGTAAATATGAGATGTGAGGTCTTTTTGACCCCCCAGATCTCATATTCAAGTGGACCTGTCATTTCTAGTCATTTAAAGCGCCCCGTCCCACCGAGCTTGCGCGCAAAAGCGAACGCATACGTGAGCAGCGCCCGCATATGAAAACGGGGTTCAAATCACACATGTGAGGTATCGCCGCGATCGTTAGAGCGAGAGAAATAATTCTAGCCCTAGACCTCCTCTGTAACTCTAAACATGCAACCTGTAGAATTGTTTAATCAACATCGCCTATGGAGATTTTTAAGAGTAAAAGTTTGTCGCCATTCCACGAGCGGGCGCAATTTTGAAGCATGACATGTTGGGTATCAATTTACTCGGCGTAACATCATCTTTCACAAACTAAAAAAAAAAATTGGGCTAACTTTACTGTTGTTGCATTTTTTCCCCTAAAACGACCGCCATTTTATTCTCTAGGGTGTTAGAAAAAAACTAAATATAATGTTTGGGGCTTCTAAGTAATTTTCTAGCAAAGAAATTTTTTTTAACTTGTAAACACCAAATCTCAGAAAGAGGCTCGGTCCTTAACCACTTCAGCCCCGGACCAATACGCAGCATAAAGACCAGGCCCCTTTTTGTGATTCGGCACTGCGTCGCTTTAACTGACAATTGCGCGGTCATGCGACGTGGCTCCCAAACAAAATTGGCGTCCTTTTTTTCCCACAAATAGAGCTTTCTTTTGGTGGTATTTGATCACCTCTGCGGTTTTTATTTTTTGCGCTATAAACAAAAATAGAGCGACAATTTGGAAAAAAATGCAATATTTTTAACTTTTTGCTATAATAAATATCCCCCAAAAATATATAAAAAAACATTTTTTTCCTCAGTTTAGGCCGATACGTATTCTTCTACATATTTTTGGTAAAAAAAAAATGCAATATGCGATTATTGATTGGTTTGCGCAAAAGTTATAGCGTTTACAAAATAGGGGATAGTTTTATGGCATTTTTATAAAAAAAAATTTTTCACTAGTAATGGAGGCGATTAGTGATTTTTTTCGTGACTGCGACATTATGGCGGACACATCGGACACTTTTGACACTATTTTGGGACCATTGTCATTTTTACAGCGATCAGTGCTATAAAAATGCACTGGTTACTGTGAAAATGACACTGGCAGTGAAGGGGTTAACCAGGAGGGGGCGCTGTAGGGGTTAAGTGTGCCCTGATGTGTTTTACTTACTGTGGGCGGGGGGCGTGGCTTAGCGTGTGACGTCACTGATCGTCGTTCCCTATGACAGGGAACAGAAGATCAGTGACAGGCTCACTAGGAAGCACGGCGAGAGGTTTGTTTACACTTACCTTCCCCCGTTCTTCCTCTCTGTGACCCGATCGCGGGACACCAGCAGCGATCGGGTCCGCTGTTCCTGCGGGGACAGTCACGGAGAAGAGGACCAGGTCGCAAGCGCTCCGCCGGCGGAGCGCTCGTGACCCACGGCTGGGCTCTTAAAGGGGACGTACCTGTACGCCCATGTGCCCAGCCGTGCCATTCTGCCGACGTACATCGGCGTGCGGCGGTCCTCAAGTGGTTAACGAATGATTCTTATCCATGTATAAATGTTACCGGTACAATTTGGGCGCACATACCCAAGGTCCATTATTATGTGTATCATGTTGGAATAATTGTGTACTATCAATGGTTTTGATGATTTCTGTTGAGACCTTTTTTTATTATATTACATTATATATACCTTCTCTACCAATTTATATGTACTGTATGTATGCCCTTTGTAATTGAACAATTATTCAGCTCATTGGTTGGTTTCATTTAGTAGTGTGCTTCATATAAAGTCCCACAAATCTCTTTCCTTTTTCATATATACTTAACACCTAATCTGTATAACACTTTCCCCCCTGGGGACTCAATACACTTAGATGGTGAGGCAGATCTCTTGGAGATGGCGTTGGCCGGGAATCGAACCCGGGTCATCTGCTTAGAAAGCAGCTATGCTCACCACTGCACCACCAACGCAAAAAGTAGCATGTCTTTTATAGTGTGGGAGGAAACCGGAGAACCCGGAGGAAACCCACGCAAGCACAGGGAGAACATGCAAACTCCATGCAGATAGTGTCTTGGTCAGGATTTGAACCAAGGACCCCAGTGCTGCAAGGCTCACCGCTAAGCCCCTGTGCTGCCCATATACGGCCTCTGTTCTATAAGGCCCGCCCCCGCTAAGCGGGGTACATCAGTGATGTCCAATAGAGCTCAGAGATGATGGAAAGAAAGAGAAAAAGAAAGAGAGAGAAGGAAAAAAGAGAGAGAGAGAGAAGGAAGGAAAGAAAGAGTAGCATGTCTTTTATAGTGTGGGAGGAAACCGGAGAACCCGGTGGAAACCCACGCAAGCACAGGGAGAACATGCAAACTCCATGCAGATAGTGTCCTGGTCAGGATTTGAACCAAGGACCCCAGTGCTGCAAGGCTCACCACTAAGCCCCTGTGATGCCCATCTACAGAGGTGGGGCAGAAGAGCAGGGGGTACAGAGGTGGGGCAGAAGAGCACCCCCCTGCTCTTCTGCCCCACCTCTGCACCCCCCTGCTATTCTGGCCCATCTCTGAACCCCCCTGCTCCTCTGTCCTACAATAACACACTATACTAACACTGTGCTACAATAACACACTATAATAACACTGCAATATTTATAATATAATAACTAAATAACTGCGCCCGCGCAGCTTAACACACAACTCCGGCAATGCCGAGATACTTGAACTCCCACGCCTGCGCGGGAGTGATGTCATGTTGGCCCGGCCAATTAAATTGGGCGGAAATTGGTACCTGGAAGCCACCTGACCAAAGTTGGCAGTGGCTCCGGGACACCATAGCGCTGGAGCGCTATGAAAAGTAAAGATCCGGTTTAAGACTCCTGGCGGTCCTCCTTGGTTGCCTTGCGCTTCTTCACCAGCTGGAATAATTCCTGTAGGTGAAGACGGGTCTGATTACTACGAGTTTCCACACTGGGATCAACAGCCAGTGTTGCCCTTTGTTGACTAATGCTGGAATCCAATAGCATATTGATGTCATCAGTCACTGGTGACATAAGGGAACTCGGTAATGAGAGGAGACCACCATTCTGTGGGAAGATGTTGCTGTGATCCCTAGGATGTGTGACGCTGGGAATGGTAACGCCAGTCTCTTCCATGGAGATCGCTGCATTTTTGCTTGTTGGTGTAATGATGACATCACTCGGTGTGGTGATGTCACTCTTTCGTGGGAAGATATTCCTGTTCCCGATTGCCATTTTTGATTTGAGCTTCTCTATATGCTGGCTTAGCTTAGCACGAAGGGAAGCTCGAGGAGGTTTGACGCTGGGAACGGGATCGTCATTCTCTTCCATAGAGCTGTTCACATTTTTCCTACGACGAGCGACGCTGGGATGGACAGTAACTGTACTCCATCGTGGCCTAAGGCCGGAATCCATTGCTGGGGTGGTTAGAAGGATCTCATCACTACAAGGCTTAGTGTTATTCCTGGTAGGTGCGACGCTGGGAATGGTAAAGGAAGTCTCCTCCATGGCGCTCGCTGCATTTTCACTTGTTGATGGAATGATGACATCACTCAGTGGGATGATGTCACTCTTTTGTGGGAAGATATCCCTGTGCTGGACCACCATTTCTGATTCAAGCTTCTCTATATTCTGGCTTAGGCTACCACTATGGGAAGCTCGAGAAGGTGTGACACTGGAAACGGGAACGTCAGTCTCTTCCATAGCTCTGTTAACATTTTTCCTACAAGGTGCGACGCTGTGATGGACATTTAATGTTCTACATCTTGACCTAAGGCTGGAATCCATTGCTGGGGTCACGTATTTGGTTGGAAGGATCTTATCACTCCAAGGCTTAGTGTTATCCCTGGTAGGTGTGATGCTGGGAATGGGACAAGCCGTCTTCTCCATGCTGTTCTCTGCATTTTCACTTGCTGGTAGAATGGTGTCCTCACTTGCTTGTAGAATGGTGTCATCACTTGCTGGTGAAATGGTGTCACTTGTTGGTGGGGTGATGTTGCTACTTGTTGGTCGGAACAGTCGGTAGAATGGCTTAAAATATATTAGGAGCAGTACCACCAGCATGGTGATAACCCCCAGAAAGCATTCTGACCGGTGCTCAGTAACAATTTTTATAAGTACGGGTTGGACTGTGTTCTCGAATGCCACACATCCATTGGACCAGACTGACCAGAGCCCGGTAACCACCCATTGGTACCAATCACCAGCATTTATAAGCAGGTGTGGGACTGTGTTCTCTAATGCCTCCCACCCCTTGGACCAGACTGACCAGAGCCTGGCGACCACCCTATGGTACCAATCACCAGCATTTATATACAGGGGTAGGATTATGTTCTCGAAGGCTGGCCCCCGTCTGTTCCAGATATCGATCAGTAGATAAATGACTCCACACAGCTGCAGGACATTCAAATAGTATCCTAATGTCCTGGCCAGGTAATTTTGGTGCAGGATGTGCTTCAGAATGAGAACACATAACAGAACTGCCCAGCTAAGCCAGAATGGAGGGCGGGTCAGGAATGAAAACCAGCTGGTGGGTTCTAGGGTTAGGTTCTCGAAGGATGATCCCCTGCTGTTCCAGATATCGATCAGTAGATAAATGAATCCGCACAGCTGAAGGAACTTCAAATGGTGTCCTAATATTGTGGCCAGGTCATTTTGGTGCAGGACGTGCTTCATAATGAGAACACATATCAGACCTACCCAGTTAAACCACGATGGAGTGCGGGTCAGGAATGAAATCAAGCTGATGAGTTCTAGGATTAGGTTCTCGAAGGATGTTCCCCTGCTGCTCCAGATACCAATCACTAGATAAATGAATCCGCTCAGCTGCAGGAACATCAAGTAGCGTCCTAATGTTCTGGCCTGGTCATGTTGGTGCAGGACGTACTTCAGAATGAGAACACAGATCAGGAGTGCCAAACTAAACAAGAATGGAGTGCGGGTCAGGAATAAAAACCAGCTGATGAGTTCTTGGATTATGTTCTCAAAGGATGGCCCCCTGCTGCTCCAGATATCGATCAGTAGATAAATTGATCCGCTCAGCTGCAGGAACATCAAATAGCGTCCTAATATTCTGGCCAGGTAATTTTGGTGCAGGATGTACTTCAGAATGAGAACACAGATCAGGAGTGCCCAGCTAAACCAGAATGGAGTGCGGGTCAGGAATAAAAGCCAGCTGATGAGTTCTGGGATTAGGTTCTCGAAGGATATTCCGCTGCTGCTCCAGATATCGATCAGTAGATAAATTAATCCACAAAGCTGCTGGAACATCAAATAGTGTCCTAATATTCTGGCCAGGTCATGTTGGCGCAGGATGTGCTTCAGAATGAGAACACAGATCAGGAGTGCCAAACTAAACCAGAATGGAGTGCGGGTCAGGAATAAAAGCCAGTTGATGAGTTCTTTGATTATGTTGTCAAAGGATATTCCCATGCTGTTCCAGATATCGATCAGTAGATAAGATAATCCGCTCAGCTCCAGGAACATCAAATAGCGTCCTAATGTCCTGACCAGGTAATTTTGGTGCAGGATGTACTTCAGAATGAGAACACACATCAGGACTGCCCAGCTAAACCAGAATGGAGTGCGGGTCAGGAATGTGAACCAGCTGGTGGGTTCTAGGGTTATGTTCTCGAAGGATGTCCCCCTGCTGCTCCAGATATCGATCAGTAGATAAATGAATCCGCACAGCTGTAGGAACTTCAGATGGTGTCCTAATGTTGTGGCCAGGTCATTTTGGTGCAGGACGTACTTCAGAATGAGAACACATATCAGACTTACCCAATTAAACCACGATGGAGTGCGGGTCAGGAATAAAAACCAGCTGATGAGTTCTAGGATTAGGTTCTCGAAGGATGTTCCTCTGCTGCTCCAGATACCGATCAGTAGATAAATGAATCCGCACAGCTGCAGGAACATCAAATAGGGTCCTAATATTCTGGCCAGGTCATGTTGGCGCAGGATGTGCTTCAGAATGAGAACACAGATCGGGAGTGCCAAACTAAACCAGAATGGAGTGCGGGTCAGGAATAAAAACCAGCTAGTGGGTTCTAGGGTTAGGTTCTCAAAGGATGTCCCCCTGCTGCTCCAGATATCGATCAGTAGATGAATTAATCCGCTCAGCTGCAGGAACATCAAATAGCGTCCTAATGTTCTGCCCAGGTAATTTTGGCGCAGGATGTACTTCAGAATAAGAAAACTTATCAGGACGGCCAAACTAAGCCAGAATGGAGGACATGTCAGGAATGAAAACCAGCTGATGAGTTCTGGACGGTCATTTTCCATTCCTCTTACTGGCTGCTCCATCCTCTTCATGTACTCCTCCTCCATGAGGGTCTCTGGGGACCCTCCGATGACGATTCTGGGCTCCTCCTCCGCCATGCGGGTCTCTCGGGACCCTCTGGCGACATCTCTGGGTACAGCCCAGGGATAGAGGATTTTAAAAATCAGCGGAATCTCCGCTGGCTGCTGTGGTGTTTCCACAATCCCCTCCTCCTGATCCATGTGGTGGACCACTGGGGATTGTATGACGGTATTTCTTCTGTTTAGTTCCAAAGGAACCAACAGAACAAAAAACACGGCGAGGATTCTGTTCATCATTTTATTTTTTTAAATAACTGACAGGAAATGCCAATTACTATTAATAGAAGATTAGACAATTAATGCCAATCAATAAAATGACTCTCAATTCCAATCACTGGAGATAAAGTGACGAAATACAAATCAATCAGTCAGGAGCTCTGCAAGAGAGATGCTTCTGCTGTGAAGACCAAATGTCAACTGGCAGCTCCTCCCTCTGCACTGCTATTTATACCAGCTGCAGGTCATGTGACCACTGTGACATCATCATTGATGTTTACTCAGTGTGCAGCTTAGACTGCAGGTCCTGTTACCATGGTGACATCATCCAGCTTGTTTAGACTGCAGGTCACATGACCAGCACTGAGAAAACATAGGGGTTGTTTACTTGCAGCTGCTTCAATCTGATTGGTCTGATCTGGGTCTAGAGCAGATCTGGAAAGGATCCCATTATATAACATAACATGTCCTATATATTCACCAAAGGGGAATGTTTAATTTTGGGTGTAATATATATTATAAGAGGCTTCAGGAACAGATTTATGGGGAGGGGGGGGGCAATAAAAAACATTTACAGACCGAGAAAATTAAATGGATCAGATAGAAAAAAAAATATATATTTGTATTATTAGAGCAGATCATAATTTATTATCATTAGTTTTATTATTATATATTTTAATTAATTATTGTTCAAACATGATACTATATTTTTTATTCGTATAATTTTAATACAATGTAATAATAATTTTTTATTATTTATTTATTTTAATATAATATTATTAATGATATTATTTTTTGTAATAATATTTACAATTATAATAATTATTATTGTAAACATGAATACACTGAATAATAATAATAATAATAATAATAATAATAATAATAATAATAAAATTAGTAGAATGAAATGTCTGTAGAATTCTCCTCTGGTGACATTCCAGGGACTGCAGTGATCTCCGGTGCCACTAGAGGCCAGCACTTCCCATACTGTGCGATCACTAGACAGTCCTTCCGGTTATCGGCATAGAGCTTCGCCCGGTACCGGAAGTGACGGGTGAGGAGGGGGTGTATACAGGGGATCCCGGTAGGCGGGGTGATGATGGGGAAGGCGGGGAAGCGGCGCCCTCGGGTGGCCGGCGGAGAGGAGAGACGGGGAGGGGCTCTCATGATATCTGTTACCATGGTAATATTGTTTATTATTATTATTCGTTTTAAAATGATCATCAATATATTTATTTTTCTTCTACAATTATTCTAAATCATCATTATAATTATTCATCTTATTTTTAAAATGAGGATTATTCATTTATTATTATTTTTATACTTAAAAAAAAAAAAAAATAGATTTGGATATTTTATTTTGTTGTTATTAACCACTTCCATACCGGGCCTATTCTGGCACTTCTCTCCTACATGTACAAATCATCATTCTTTTGCTAGAAAATTACTCAGAACCCCCAAACATTATATATGTTTTTTTTTAGCAGACGCCCTAGGGAATAAAATGGCGGTCATTGCAACTTTTTTTCTTGCACGGTATTTGCGCAATAATTTTTCAAACGCCTTTTTTAAAAAAAAAATAAGGGTTTCATGAATTAAAAAATAACAAAACAGTAAAGTTAGCCCAATTTTTTGGAAAAATATGAAAGACGATGTTACGCCGAGTAAATAGATACCTAACATGTCACGCTTTAAAATTGCACACACTCATGGAATGGCGCCAAACTTCGGTACTTAAAAATCTCCATAGGCGACGCTTTAATTTTTTTTACAGGTTACCAGGTTAGGATTACAGAGGAGGTCTAGTGATAGAATTGTTGCTCGCGCTCTAACGCACGCGGCGATACCTCACATATGTGGTTTGAACGGCTTTTACATATGTGGGCGGGACTTACCTGTGCATTCGCTTCTGATTGCGAGCTACCGGGGACAGGGGCGTTTTAATTTTTTAATTTTTTTTATTAGTTATTTATTTTTATTTTTTGTTACTTATTTATTTATTTTTTTACACTTATTTAACTTTTTTTTTTTTTGATCACTTTTATTCCTATTACAAGGAATGTAAACATCCCTTGTAATAGGAATGGTGTGTGACAGGTCCTCTTTATGGAGAGATGCGGGGTCAATAAGACCTCCCCCTCCCCCCACATCTCTCCTCCAGGCTGGAAAGCATGAGATCAGGAAAAATTTTTCACTGATCTCATACCTACTAGCCGCAATGGCGGCTTTGTTTACATTTGAGGACCCGGGCGTGACGTCATCACATCGCGCCCGGGCCTTCGACGATCATAGAGATGACTGGTGACCATCTGGTCTGTGATTTTAGGGACACTGTGAAGGAGGGGGTTTTGATTGCAAGGGGCACTGTGACGGGCGGGGGGGGGGGGGGGCTGTGATTTTAAGGAGTGACACAGCCGCACAGCAGGAGGTGAGCAGAAATCGTGGTCTGTGATAATCCTATCGGGTCCGCGGTCGCCGCTCACCAACCTCTGCGCAGGCTGCCCATCAGGAGGCCCGGGGGGGGGTTGGTGACCCCTACTATACATTGTATGACCCTCTGATTTTACTCGATCTTTGTGTGATATGTTGTAGGTGCGGAAAGCAGCTCGGCTTGGCGTGCGCTCCATCCTGATCAGACTCCGCCCCCCCCCGCTCACCATCCTGCTGCTCAGTCCACCGCTAGGTTTTGTGTCCAGAAGATGGAGAAGTCGGGAGGTAAGAGTTGTATTGGTGGGAAGGGACAGAACATTCGGGGGGGGGGGGGGACACAGAGTGGTGATTAAATACAAAACACCAAATACCACCAAGAGAAAGCTCTAAAAGCAGACACCCCTAGAGAATAAAATAGTGGTAGTTTCCAATTCTTTATGTCACAATATTATTATCGCATAGGTCTAGGAAACACTAAATTTCACTAAAGTGAATCTTTGGGCAAACCAATGCAATATTTTTGGTTAAAAGATAAAAGACGAGGTCACACCGAGTAAATAGATACCCAACATGTCATACCTTAAATTTGTGTGTGCCTGTGAAATGGCGACATACTCAAGTACCCGATATTTTCTATAGGTGATGATTCAAAAGCCCCCTATAGGTCATCAGTTTAGTGTTACGGAGGAGGAGGAGGTCTGGTGCTAGAATTATCGCTCTCACTCCAGCATACGCAGCGATATGTAACGTGTATTGTAACGTGTACGTGTATTAAAAAATACTACTAAAAAAAACATCAACCGCAGCCTCACTGTGCCCCATCAAATACAACCACTTGTGCCCATGAAATGCCACCACTTGTGCCCAACAAATGCCGCCACTGTGCCCCACGCCCTCCCGCTGTCTGCCTGACACTTACCCCATCTTAGTGGCGGGCCAGGCAGCGGGTCACCTTTTTGCGCCCGATCTCCCGGAATTTGGGGATCCGGTACTGGCCGGCCCTAGGTCCCCTGGACCAGAAACTTGGCACACATGTAGCCCTCTACAAGTGTGCCAAGTTTGTTGTCCGGGAAACCTACGGACAAAGAGCACCGATTTTTCAAAGCCGGGCACCCCTTCCATAGACTCCCATGTTAAACGTTAATTTCTCTGGGGACCCGGTACCAGCCAGTCGTAGGTCTCCTGGACCCGACACTTGGCACACATGTAGCCCCATTTATCCTCTACAAGTGTGCAAACTTTGTTGTCTGGGGGACCTACAGCCGGGGAGCACCGATTTTTCAAACCGGGCACCCCTTCCATAGACTCCCATGTTAAACGTCAGTCTAGTCATGGACACAGTGAGGCATGCACATGGGCACAGTGAGGCATGCAGATGGGCACAGTGAGGCATGCAGATGGACACCCTAGGCTTATACTCAAGTCAATACGTTTTCCCAGTTTTTTGTGGTAAAATTAGGTGCCTCGGCTTATATTCGGGTCGGCTTATACTTGAGTATATACAGTATTTGGATATTTCCGAATTAGAATAGTACCGAATTTAAATTAATTAGAAATAATGAAATTCAAATAGTTTTCAAATAGTTTTCAAATTCGAATAGTTTTCCAATTTCCAAACAGAATAAAATAGAATAGAAAATAAAGGAATAGAATAGAAAAATATATATATATTTTTTTTCTATTCTATTCCTTTATTTTCTATTCTATTTTATTCTTTTTGGAAATTGGAAAACTATTCGAATTCGAAAACTATTTGAAATCGATTCGAAAACAAATAAACAAAACGAATCCCGAAAACAAATTAACCACTTGAGACCCGCGCTATAGACGAAAGACGTCTGCAGCGTGGCTCTCAAGTGCCGGGTGGACGTCCCCTGGACGTCCTGCTGTTTACATCCCCCCCACGCACCGCTGAGGGCGCGCGGCGGGGAACAGCTGTGCCCGCCGCGTCACGTGATGCCGATGCGCGTGCCTGGCGGCCGCGATGTCCGCCAGGTACACGCGATCGGCTGTTACAGAGGCCGGATGTGGATCTGTGTGTGTAAACACACAGATAGACGTCCTGTCAGGGAGAGAGGAGACCGATGCTGTGTCCCTTGTACATAGGGACACAGATCGGTCACCTCCCCCAGTCAGTCTTCTCCTACAGTTAGAATCACTCCCTAGGGAACACATTTAACCCCTTGATCGCCCCCTAGTGTTAACCCCTTCCCTGCCAGTCACATTTACACAGTAATCAATGCATATTTATAGCACTGTTCGCTGTATAAATGTGAATGGTACCAAAATAGTGTTAAAAGTGTCCGCCGCAATGTCACAGTCCTGACAAAAATCACAGATCGCCGCCATTACTTGTAAAAAATTAAAAATAAAATCCTAAATCTATCTCCTATTTTGTAGAAGCTATAACTTTTGCGCAAACCAATCAATAAACGCTTATTGCGATTTTTTTTTTTTTTTAACAAAAATATGTAGAATACGTATCGGCCTAAACTGAGGAAAAAATATAGTTATTTTTTTTAACAAATTGGGATACCGAATTGATCGGCGTATAACAAGCACTTTTTTCCCCTTAAAATCAGGGGAAAATCGTGGGTGCGTGTTATACGCCGATCCCCCGCTGATTGTGAGGAAACGAGCGAGCGGAGCCGAGATACACAAAGCCGAAGTACACTCGGCTTTACTCGGCTCCTCTCGCAGTCACGCCCCTGACTGTGAGCAGAGCCGAGTCTAGCCGAAGTACACTCGGCTTTCTGTATCTCGGCTCCGCTCGCTCCTCTCCGCTCACAGTCAGCGGAAATCGGCGCCAATTTTAAAAAGGGGAAGAGACTGGCAAGGCTGCAAAGGCACTGGGCAAGGCTGCAGATGGACACTGGGCAAGGCTGCAATGATGGACAAGGCTGCAGATGGACACTGATAAGGCTGCATTGATGGGCATTTAAATGTAAGTTTTTTTCCTTACACTTCCCTCCTAAAAGTTTTTTTCCTTAAACTTTCCTCCTAAACGTGTTATACGCCGATAAATACGGTATTTATTATAGCAAAAAGTAAAACATATTGTGTTTTTTTCAAAATTGTCGCTCTTTTTTTGTTTATAGCACAAAAAATAGAAACCGCAGAGGTGATCAAATACCACCAAAAGAAAGCTCTATTTGTGTGAAAAAAAGGACCCCAATTTTGTTTGGGAGCCACGTCGCACGACCGCGCAATTGTCATTCAAAGAGTGACATCACTGAAAGCTGAAAATTGGCCTGGGCAGGAAGGGGGTGAAAATGCCCGGTATTGAAGTGGTTAACAGGGACTAAAGTCAACCCAGAAGTCGGTGGATTCAGCTTTCCATCTGCCTGCCACTATATGCGATTCCTCTGGGCGGATTGCCTTCCAGCACATTGTACATCGGCCGCAGATAAGTTTGTTTTACTTTTGTCCCTGTGAGTTTGCATTTGGTGTTTTAATACTATTAAAATACTCATTGACACTGCACTTAGTTGGCGCCCCCTTGTGTTCCTTATTGGTTACTGCTCTTGTGCTCTTGAGAACTCTTTATTGAATACGGCTGGACAACATTTATTTACAGAAAATCGATCACAAAAAAAAAAAATATAACTAGGGTCATTATAGATCGATTTTAATAACTGGAAAGCCTAACTGCATTCACTTTTTTTTTTAGTGTTTAAACTTCTGTGACCCCCCAGGGAGATTTTCCCTCACTTCCTGTCCCTGTGACACCCAGAGAAGTTCTGATCCTTCCCCGCTACAGAAAAGGCTTAAAAATATATAGAAAAAGCACAACACATCCAAGGAATACTTTCACATCAAAGGTGTATTTAACATATATAGAAGAAGGATAGTACAATACGTATGTCATATCGCATTCAGAATCTGTGGGGTATTATCAAGAGGAAGATGAAAAACACCAGACCCAGTGGTGGATTGTCCATAAGGGGCGCAGGGGCACCGCCAACCTAATCCATGCGCCGGCCCCTAATTTACATGCAGGGCGCCCAACACATGGTTTCCAATGTTTTTTTTTTTTTTAGAAGCACGTGATTAGAGCCTCTAATTGGCCTCCTCCCGGCCAATCAGGAAGCGGGTCCTGAGACCTTAAGACTCCCGGCCAATCGGGTCTCAGGACCCACTTCTTCTTCCGCCTGGGAGGAGAAGCAACGGCCCCGGAGCGAGGAGCAGAAGCCCTACCATCTGCCTCCTAAGGTAAGGAAGCCTCTGATTGTCGCCTTCCCATCCATCTCGCGCACGCGCGGGGGGTTTGGATGATTGCTGCTGTAGAGGGACCCCCCAAAAATGGGGTCGCTATGTTGTAAATTTAGGGGCAGCCTGAGCAATAGTGTGGCTCAGATTCTACAATTCTGTTTAATATTGACTCTGGTCTGCCATGTTGTTGCCTGGTGTATAGTTCCCCTGGGCCTGTGGTGGCGATGTTGCCCAGGTCTCAGGTTGAACCACGGGTGGCATTGTGGTGTGATTGGGTGTCCTCTCTCGGCTACCGTGCGGTGGGCGGGTTCAGCCTGCTGTGCATGCCAGGAGAGGGTACATAAAGGACAGACGCCATGATCTGAGAAGGAGTGTGCCCCATTGGGGTGGTGTGCCAGGGGGATTCCAAGGAGGACCCCTGGTGGCGAAGTCGCGCCCTATGGCCTTGCTGGCCGGGGGGTGCGTGAACTGGTCGAGGAGTCTCGGGCACCTTTAGCTCGAGGCTACAACGTTCCAGGTAGGCCAAGTACCTTCAACTGGGTCTACAACCAACACACTGGAGTCCCAGGGAACCCGAGTGAGGGTGGCCCGCTCTGAAGGAGAGGAAACCGGGGGAGGACCTGTCCGATGGATCAGTGAAGGAATTCATGGTGAAGGAGAGGCCTGGTTACCTATCAGAGGGAAGGATTCGTGAGTTGCAGTATAGTTCCTGTAGTGTGTCCCATTGACACCTATGGTCTCTACTAATCTATGGGGGTTTCAAAGTTCTAATTCAGTAACTAAAGGATTCTGTGGCAGAGAATTACTTAGACTTGTCCGTGAAGGGGAGGGACTAACTTAACTACTTCAGGCCCACAGGCCGTCATATGATGTCCTCGGGTTTGTGGGGGTATATCTGAATGATGGGCGCAGTTACAGGCATCATTCAGATATTGCCGGTTTCAGCCGGTGATTCTCTGCACCATGAGAACAATCATAGCGGCTGTTCCGCCGCTTGATCATTCTTACGGGCAGCGGAAGGGGACGTCCCTTCCCCTCCTCCCGCCGCCCTCCGGTGCTTCTACCGACTCACCTGTTGAATCGGTGAGTCGGTGATGTAGATCACAGAGATTTCCGGTGGACCAGATGGTCGCCAGAGTCTCTATGATCGTCGGAGGCCAGGCGCGATATTATGACGTCACGCCCGGCCTCTGCATTCAAAAAAACGGCGCCGCTTCGGCTTTGAAGCGGTGATCGTTTTTTTTTTTTTAGGCTTCCCAGCCTAGAGGTGAGATGTGGGGTCTTATTGACCCTCCCCCATATCTCACTGTAAAGAGGTCCTGTCATGTCATATTCCTATTACAAGGGATGATTACATTCCTTGTAATAGGAATAAAAGTGATCAAAATTTTTTAGTGTCAAAATAAAATAAAAAAAGTAAAATGAACAATAAAAAAAATAATTTTTTTTTTTACAGTGCCCCCGTCCCTGTGTGCTCGCATGCAGAAGCGAACGCATATGCAAGTCCCGCCCACATATGAAAACGGTGTTCAAACCACACATGTGAGGTGTCGCCGCGAACGTTAGAGCGAGAGCAATAATTCTAGCCCTAGACCTCCTCCGTAACTCAAAAAATGTAGCCAGTAAAAAAAATTAAAATGTCGCCTATGGGGATTTTTAAGTACGGAAGTTTGACGCCATTCCACGAGCGTGTGCAATTTTTAAAGCGTGACATGTTAGGTATCTATTTACTCGGTGTAACTTCATCTTTCACATTATGCAAAAAAATTGGGCTAACTTTACTGTTTTTTTTTTTTTTTTTTAAAGCATGAAACAGTTTTTTTCCCCAAAAAAACGGGTTTGAAAAATTGCTGCGCAAATACCGTGCGAGATAAAAAGTTGCAATGACCGCCATTGTATTCTCTAGGGTTTTTGCTAAAAAAACATATATATATATATATAGTGTTTAAGGGTTCTGAGTAATTTTCTTGCAAAAAAATGATGATTTTTACATGTAGGAGCGAAGTGTCAGAATTGGCCCGGGCCTGAGGTGGTTAAGGAAACTGTTCGTGTTTCACTCCGGCTGCTAGAGCTGTGGGAGGGATCTATCCGGGTGAGCAATTCATACTCAGGCTTGAGTGAAGAATAGGGTAACTGGGTGCCGCGTGCCTGAACCTGTCCCTCTACCTACTTTGTCTCTATCTTTAACCTATTCCCAAATCTGTTTCAAGCAAGATAAAATAAACTCGTCTGTTTGGAGTTTGAACATTGTCTGGACATTGACCTTCTTTCGGGGAAGAGAACAGACTTGTCCCTACATTCTGGGGACGAGAACCAATGGAGGGAGGAAACTCGCTGCAGGACCCAAAACTGTAAGAACACCGCTCAACCTCTTATACCAGGAGGATCCGGGCGTGTGGCACGGTGTGCCTTTATCCCTGCAAAGTGAAGGTAGGCAGGAGAAAAGGGTCCGTGTGCTACACTGCCTTAGGCCCCTTTCACACTGAGGCATTGAAAAAATGCTAAAAATGTATGAGTTTTTTTTACCGCGTTTTTACCGCGTTCGCAGTAAAAATAGCGCTAATGCATATGCGTTTTTACCGCGTTTTTGCGGTAAAAGGATTATTTGGTATCCCACAATCCTCCACTCTACTGTGGTCATGTGACCTTCCCACAGCTTCTGGGTGTTTTTTACCGCGTTTTTACAGCGGTACTCATTCATTTCAATAGGGATAGGCGTTTTTACAGCACTATTTTATGCGCCCCAAAGATGCTCCAAAAAAGCTGTTTGCAGGATTTTTTCCAACGCACAGCCAGCAAAACGCCTCAGGGCTTTCACATTGAGAGTGCTGGGGCAGGATTATTTCAGGCATTTTTACAGCGCTGTTTTTACCGCGAAAACGCGGTAAAAACGCCTCAGTGTGAAAGGGGCCTTACTGTCCCACGGGGGGAAAATCGCTGCCTTCCCGTTCATCTCCCGCTGGTTGATGATCGCTGCCTTCCCTCCCGTCTCCCCCGCGGGGGGGGGGGTAAGCGTTGGTTTGAGCACCAGCCGCCACTGACCAGACCCAACACAATGCAGAGGAGATGAAGGCCGCTATCAAAGCAACCTGGACTTCCATAACACCTCAGCAGTGCCCACCGGCTGTGTTAAAAGTGCTATAGGTATTAAAGAGTGTAAAGATCGGTGCCTTCGTCACCATCAATTTGTTGTACAGGCATAGAGGCTTCAATGGACTATATCGGCACCATATGAAAAACTGATAGACAGTTCAAGATATGAGTATAAAAGTTTTTTTTATTACAAAGATATTGAAAAGAAATTATTTCACCATGTACACATTCAGAAATAAATAGTTGTGACAATCAACAGTTCATACCATTGTGACACAATGGAAAATCATACAGGTATAGTTACATAGTATGCAGTGCTCAACATGTTTCGCCTTGATGATTCCAAGAGGAATCCGCTTCTTCAGGAGCTCAATATAATGTTATTTTCAATGGATAAAAAGCACGAGTTGTCACATAACGATAGATAAGAAAGGACATGGTTATTATAAAATCAGAAAAAATGTGGATGTATATAATTGATTTCACAGATAAGGAAGATTTAAATAAACAAAAGAACATCATCTGAACCATAGACCCAGATTTCACCCAGAACTCTCACTATGGGAGCCGGGCCTTGCGGCCAATGACGCGGACCAAGGATCCAGGTGTGTCCACGGGGACATGGGACCCCACCAGAGACACAGAAATCCAGGAGGAAATAGTCTAGGGTAATCAAAGAAATTATATCAGAAAAAAAAGAGACTCATATATGGGGTGAATAATGGTCTCAATGTTATGGGCATAAGTAGAACTAACCTCCTAGGACAAGGTTGTCCAAACTTTTTTCAAAGAGGGCCAGATTTGATGAAGTGAACATGCGTGAGGGCCGACCATTTTGCCTGACGTTCTTTGAACCATTAAAATTCGGTCTAAGCATAGGCGTGTGCACAGGGTGTGCCAGGTGTGCCCAGGCACACCCTAATCACCCTGAGCAGCACAGATTTCCCCTTGCCCTGGCTCCCATCTTTCCCCCCACAGTGCTGCCAGCTTCCCTCCTCTCCTATCGGCTGTTGCTGCTGGGATGTTTTAGAAGTGGGGAAGGGGCCAGTAAATATGTAATTTACCGGCCCCTTCCTTTTCTGAATGAACATCGTGAGTGATCAGTAGTGTGTGTTTGGGCTTTGGGGTGCACACCCTAATGCAATAGGCTGCGCACACCTATGGGTCTACGTGTGTTCGTCCGAGCACTAATCCACTGCCCAACAAGAATTCTCTTGCCTTTAAGGCTGTGTGTGGTGAAGAAATGAGCTTGGGCGTATTATTTGGAGATAAGAGATTATATAATATATAATGTGGCCCCCATGAATCCCAGAGTGCTGCTCAGGACTAAGGATGAGCTTGGGCGTGTTATTTGGATATACCGAATGTATTGGCATATAAACACATACCTGTGACCCTGAGGGCCACAAAAGATATATATCCAAATCACCAGTGGGGCCGTATTAAACTGGAACGCGGGCCGGACTTTGGACATGCCTGTCCTAGGAGGACACATCCATCATTATCCCAAAGGTTAATGGTGTGTAAGATAAAGAGGTAATAGACCGGATAATAGACCCCTCTGGATATAGGGAGGTCTGTGAAAGATAGATAGTAAAAATTATCTGTATATATTCACCAAATCTAAATGAGATGTATGGTTTAGGCCAGTGGTCTCCAAACTGCGGCCCGAGGGCCGGATGTGGCCCTTTGCTTGCCTTTATCCGGCCCTTGGAGCACTATCCCTTCCAATGATACGAGACTCTATTCTGCCATCTGACACCAACAATGGAGCACCATTTCTCCCACTGACACCACTAATGGGGCACTATTCCTCCCTATGATACCAGCAATGGGGCACTATTCCTCCCCCTAATACCAGATGTTTACTCCCACTGATGCCAGGAAAAAATTTCACTCCCGCTGGCCAAAGTCCGGCCCTCCAAGAGTCTGAAGGACAATAAACCGGCCCTTTGTTTAGAATGTTTGGAGACCTCTGGTTTAGGCATTAGTAGACAAAATTATTTTAAATGTAGTATTTTAACAGGAATGATTTTTTGAAGATCTGCTGGGACCTGTGTGACTGAGGGGTGGTGGTGACCGATATAAAGAAATAGAAATAGGTCGTATTTATATTAAGAAGTGTTTAGGAAAACAAAGCAATACGATGTATAATAGAATAATACCAGGTGAAGAGTGACTGTGTTCTTATAATTAAATCTGAAAAATGATTTCCAGAATGGATGATATCATTCTGGATGATATAATTCTGGATGATATAATTCTGGATGATATAATTCTGGATGATATAATTCTGGATGAGATCACACAGCAGTCCCAGGTGCCTGTGTGACTAACAGGCTTCCCCAATAAAGAGGGATTCTATAATAGAGAGATAATAATACAATGAAGGGAATGAAATTACCCAGTGTACTATAGGAAGGAAAGGTACGGCACATTAGATGAGGTACTTACTTGAACGCCAAGGGGATAGATAAGGATGTGTCCACCGGCTGATCTCTCCTCCGTGCCACGCCCCATTGATGCCGTAACTCATGCAAAAGGAGCCCCGACCAAATATTGAGTGCATACTATCAGGGCCACCATCAGGGGGGGTACAGGCAGTACACCTGTAAGGGGCCCGATGGTCCCCAGGGGCCTGGCTGGCCCCCTCCCGTTTTTTTTTATTTCATTTTTTAAAATTTTTTATTTTTCTTATTTTTTTTGCATTACTTCTGTAAGGGGCCCAATGGTCCCCAGGTCCCCTTACAGGCCCCTCTCTCATTTTTTATTTTATTTATTTTTTATTTATTTATTTTTTGCATTACACCTGTAAGGGGCCCGATGGTCCCCAGGGCCCCTTACAGGCCCAGCCGGCCCCCCTCCTATTTTAAATTTTAAATTTTTTTTGCATTACACCTGTAAGGGGCCCGATGGTCCCCAGGGCCCCTTACAGGCCCGGCTGGCCCCCTCACATTTTTTTATTTTTTGCATTACACCTGTAAGGGGCCCGATGGTCCCCAGGGCCCCTTACAGGCCCAGCCGGCCCCCCTCCCATTTTTTATTTTTTATTTATTTATTTATTTTTTGCATTACACCTGTAAGGGGCCCGATGGTCCCCAGGGCCCCTTACAGGCCCAGCCGGCCCCCCTCCCATTTTTTATTTTAATTTTTTTTTGCATTACACCTGTAAGGGGCCGATGGTCCCCAGGACCCCTTACAGGCCCGGCTGGCCCCCTCACATTTGTTTTTTTTTGTTTTTTTGAATTACACCTGTAAGGGGCCCGATGGTCCCCAGGGCCCCTTACAGGCCCAGTCGGCCCCCCTCCCATTTTTTATTTATTTATTTATTTTTTGCATTACACCTGTAAGGGGCCCGATGGTCCCCAGGGCCCCTTACAGGCCTGGCCGGCCCCCCTCCCATTTTCTTATTTATTTATTTTTATTTATTTTTTGCATTACACCTGTAAGGGGCCCGATGGTCCCCAGGGCCCCTTACAGGCCCAGCCGGCCCCCCTCCCATTTTTAATTATTTATTTATTTTTTTGCATTACACCTGTAAGGGGCCCGATGGTCCCCGGGCCCCTTACAGGCCTGGCCGGCCCCCCTCCCATTTTCTTATTTATTTTTATTTATTTATTTTTTGCATTACACCTGTAAGGGGCCCGATGGTCCCCAGGCCCCCCCCCCCCCGCGCTTATCATCTCGCGTCAGGAGAGAGAGGAGAGAAAAGATTACACTTGTTTTTTTTTTCACCAGCACCCCTCCCTGGTTCTCTGCTCCAGGGGGGCCCTGCCTAAAGCTGTGTAAGGGGCCCCAAAATTTGTGATGGCTGCCCTGCATACTATACTGTACATGGACAGACTTCTCACTAAGACAACATTTCTGTTAATAATACTTTTTTTTTATTGGTCTTCTGTAATAATCTAATTTTCTGAGATACAGAATTTTGGGGTGTCACTCGCTGTAAGACATAATCATCAAAATTAAAAGAAAAAAAATGCGTGAAATCTATCACTCTGTGTGTAACACATCTATATATAAAATATACAAATTGAATTACTGAAATAAATTTACTTTCTAATGATATTCAATTTTTATGAGATGCTCCTGTATATCCCCCCATAGATTGTGGACTTTCCTACAGACTAAAATAATATTCACTCATTTGTGGTATTTTTACCAAAGAAATGGAGCAGAATACATTTTGACTTAAATTTATTTTATTTATTTTCAAAATTTTATAACAGAAACAAAGAAAACACTTTTTTTTTTGTCAAACTTTTTGGTCTTTATTTAGCAGCGGTGATTAAATATCACCAAAAGAAATCTCTATTTGTGTGAAAAAAATAATAAAAATGTCCTATGTGTTCAGTGTTACATGACTGAGTAATTGTCATTCAAAGTGCGACAGCGCTGAAAGCTGAAAATTGTCCTGGACAGAAGGGGGTGAAAGTGTCGGGTATTGAAGGGGTTCTTTATATACCTTATCCCCCCCCCCCCCAGTGTTGTCATCACTGGAGCTCCATGCTTCTCTATTCACTTGAAGACCGTCGAACGTACATATACATCGGCCGTTTCAAGTGGTTATACCAGGATGATGAGTGCAGCTACAGGAATAATCCTGTATTGTTTTTTCAGCCTTTATGTAAAAGCCATCCTAAGCAACTAATTAGCCGCTGGATGGCTTTTACAGGATGGGGGAGGGATCCGCCCCCCCCCATTCCGCCAGTTCCCCTCTGGGCTCTACCATCCCACCTGAATGAATCTGGCGGTTTTCACCGGCTTACCGGAGAGCTGATCGAGGATCTGAAGGTCCCTGATCAGCTCTATGGTATAGGAAACGGAAGCAACTAGTATTTTGTCACTTCCCTGGATGTAAATGGCGCCATTTTTAACCACTAGAGGCCCGCGCTATAGTCAAATGACGGCTACAGCGCGGACCTAAAAATCCGGGAGGCTGTCAATAGACGTCCTCCACTTTGCGCGTGCGACACGCGATGTGATTACCGAATCACTGAGACTCGGGAGATCACAGATCCGTGTAAGGGGCCTGTCCCGGCCCCTTACCACGTGCTCAGCTGTCAGCCAATGACAGGTGATCACATGATGTAAACAAAGGATCGGTAATCGTTTTTTTTTCTCCTCACGCCAACAGAGTGAGGAGAAAAAAAAGCCGATCACCGGCTTGTTTACAAGGGACATCGGTCCTGAAGAGGAAGGAGGCACATCTGCCTCCTCTGTGCCCAAAAATACTGCCTGCCAGTGCCACCTGCCCACAGTGCCACCTATCAATGCCTGCAGTGCCACCTATCAATGCCCACAAGTGCCACCTATCAATGCCCACAAGTGCCACCTATCAATGCCCACCTGTGATGCCAATCAGTGCCACCTAGTAATGCTGCCTATTAGTGTAACCGATCAGTGCCCATTATTGCCACTCATCAGTGCCCATCACTGCCACCTATCAGTGCCCATCACTGCCAGCTATCAGTGCCACCTATCAATGCCACCTATTAGTGCCACTTCTCAGTGCCCACCAGTGCCACCTCAGTGCCCACGAGTGCCGACAGCGTGAGGAGGAAAAAAAGCCGATCACCGGCTCTTTCACAAGGGACATCGGTCCCCGAAGAGGAAGGAGGCAGATGTGCCTCATCAGTGCCAGTATAATGCTACCTGCCAATGCCCACAGTGCCACCTATCAATGCCCACAAGTGCCCCCTAGCAATGCTGCCTATTATTGCCACCCATCAGTGCCCATTATTGCCACCCATCAGTGCCACCCATCAGTGCCACCTCTCAGTGCCGCCTATCAGTGCCCACCAGTGCCGCCTATCAGTGCCCACCAGTGTCGCCTTATCGGTGCCCATCAGTGCAGCCCATCAGTGCCCATCAGTGCAGCCTCAGCAGCGTACATCAATGAAGGAGAAAAATTACCCGTTTGCAAAATTTTATAACAACATATAAAAAAATATAAAAAAAAATTTAAAAAAAAATCTGTCCTTTAAATTTTTTTAACAAAAAATAAAAACCGCAGAGGTGATCAAATACCACCAAAATAAAGCTCTATTTGTCTGAAAAAAATGATAAAAAATGTATATGTGTACAGTGTAGCACGACCGCGCAATTGTCATTCAAAATGGGCAGGAGGGGGGTAAAAGTGCCCAGTAAGCAAGTGGTTAAATATGAAAAGAATCTGATCTTGGTGTGATCAGATGCTTTGAAGGGTAGAGGAGACATTTAAGGTCTAGTAGACCCCAGATCACTCCATAAAGAGGACCTGTCACTGCCTATTGCTGTCAGAAGGAATGTTTACATTCATTGTGACAGCAATAAAAGTGATTAAAAAAATGAAAGAAACTGTAAATATAAAAAAACAAACAAAAAAAAAAACAGAGCCAATCCACTGTCAGAATGCAATGATCGGTGCTGCCAGCTATAGCCAGCAGCACCGATCATTCAGCAAAAATGATAGCTCGAGTTGTGTACAACCAGCCTGCCCATACATGAATCAAATTTTGGCCGATCCATGCATGTCCGGCTTTAGATGATGCTGGACGTCCTCCAGCCAGGAAATGAGGCAGGGCTCTATCTGACTTGCTGCAGCCTCTAATGAGAAGCTCACAGTGTGCAGTGAAACGTGACAAAGCATTTTCAATACAGAAAAGGAGCCACACTGAAGGGACATCTGCAGTTCAGTTTTGATTGAAGGCATTTTCAATGAGCTCCCGAATAGGTCTCCGCACCTTGTTCTTCATATCTCTCCCCATGAAGGCGTACAGGATCGGGTTGATACAACTATTGAAATAGGCCATAGACTGCGCAGGATCATACAGAGAAACCACAAGTTTATCCTGAGTACACAGGAGAAGGGTTCCAAATATATGGAATGGAGCCCAGGTGATGAAGAACGCCATTATTATGGCAAGGGACACCCTGGTGGTTTTTCTGCCCGCCTTTAAGAATCGAACGTTTTGTGCTTTAAAAGACAGACGGATGTAACAACACAAAATGATTAGGAGAGGAATCAGAAATCCAAAAACCATTCGAGTAACAGTGATAGGAAACCTATACTCTTCTATGTAGACACATTGAGTATTGTTCTTGACTGTGTCCAGTTTTCGGTAGAGGGCAGAGGGCAGACCCATCGCAACGGACAAAATCCAAATAACGAGGCAGATGATCCACGCTCTCCTTAAAGGGCGGTGATTTTGGGCCCACACGGGCCAGACCACCATGATGCATCGGTCAATACTGATGGCCACCAGGGTGAAGACGCTGGAGAACATATTGAGGATGATGATGAAGGGTAGAATCTTGCACAAAGCGCTACCGTATGGCCATTCGGAAGAGAAGAGGTTAATTATGACAAGTGGGGCCAATAAGCAACAGATGATGTCGGCCAGAGCAAGGTTCCAAAACCAAACGGTGCTGACTCTGCGTTTCATCTTCACTCCGGTGACCCAAAGCACCAGAGCGTTGCCGGGGACCCCCACAAGGAAAATGAACAGTAGAACCAGGGAGGTGAAGACTTTCTCATAGCTCACAGAGCTGGTCGTGTCCGTAAAGTCGCTGATGTTTGACATCTTTATTCCCTGTAAAGACATTGAGAATTATTGGAGGTGTGTGATCAGTATCTCCACTGCTTGAGAGGAACAGCGTGTTCCCATCGGTGTGATACAAGATTGCAAGACACAAAGGAGATCTATAAAAGGAGGAAGGTGTGGGGCGAGATTCTCCCAAACTCTCTCTTTCACCCCGCGCTCATTCTCTTCTTCTTCTTCTTTCTTTTAATTTCCCCATTTCAACCTCTGTCTGCCCACCATGTTTTCCCTCCATCCCTCAATCTTATCTTTCTACACCTCACCTCTATACCCATCTCTCTTTGTGTCCACTACCTCTCTCTTCATTTCTCTCTCTTATTCTGTCCTTCTTTTCTTTCCATCTCTCTCTCTCTGGACACCTTTTTTCTGTTTAGCTCTCTTTATTCTCCTCTTTCTCCTTTTTCTTCTCATGCTCTCACCATCTCCCATTCATTTCTCTCCACCTCTTTCTTCTTACTCCTTTCTGTCCTCCTCTCCCTCTTCTTCACATCTCTTTCTTCTTCTCTCTCTCTCATTCTTCTCTTACCTCTTCCCTCTCGCTTCACCTTTCATTGTTCTCCTTTTTTTTTTCTCTCTCGCATTCTTCTCCCGCTCTCACCATCTCCCAGTCATCTCTCTTCCTTTCTCTGCACCTCTTTCTTCTTCTCTCTTTTCACCTCTCTGTCCTCCTCTTCCTCACCTCTCATTGTTCTCCTTCTTCCTGTCTCTCTCATTCTTCTTCTCTCGCTCACTCCATCTCCCATTCATTTATTTTCATTCTTTTCCACCTCTTTCTTCTTCTCTCTCCTTTCTCCCTCTTTTTCACCTCTCGTTGTTCTTCTTTCTTTCATTCTTCTCACACTTTCATCATCTCCCATTTATCTCTTTTCCTTTCTCTCCACCTCTTCTTTCTTGTATCGCCTCTCTGTCCTCTTCTCCCTCTTCTTCATCTCTCATTATTCTCATTCTCTCACTCTTATCATCTCTCATTCATCTATTTTCCTTTCTCTCCACCTCTTCTTTCTTATATCTCCTCTCTGCTCTCTTCTCCCTCTTCTT
The DNA here is from genome assembly GCA_029206835.1 of Rana muscosa. NCBI lineage: Eukaryota > Metazoa > Chordata > Amphibia > Anura > Ranidae > Rana > Rana muscosa. Next base: position 316,478,409 of record CM055123.1, read on the forward strand.
CATCTCTCATTATTCTCATTCTCTCGCTCTCATCATCTCTTTTCCTTTCTCTCCACCTCTTCTTTCTTGTATCGCCTCTCTGCCCTCTTCTCCCTCTTCTTCATCTCTCATTATTCTCATTCTCTCGCTCTCATCATCTCTTTTCCTTTCTCTCCACCTCTTCTTTCTTATATCTCCTCTCTGCCCTCTTCTCCCTCTTCTTCATCTCTCATTATTCTCATTCTCTTGCTCTCATCATCTCTTTTCCTTTCTCTCCACCTCTTCTTTCTTGTATCGCCTCTCTGTCCTCTTCTCCCTCTTCTTCATCTCTCATTATTCTCATTCTCTCACTCTTATCATCTCTCATTCATCTATTTTCCTTTCTCTCCACCTCGTCTTTCTTATATCTCCTCTCTGCCCTCTTCTCCCTCTTCTTCATCTCTCATTATTCTCATTCTCTCGCTCTCATCATCTCTTTTCCTTTCTCTCCACCTCTTCTTTCTTGTATCGCCTCTCTGTCCTCTTCTCCCTCTTCTTCATCTCTCATTATTCTCATTCTCTCGCTCTCATCATCTCTTTTCCTTTCTCTCCACCTCTTCTTTCTTATATCTCCTCTCTGCCCTCTTCTCCCTCTTCTTCATCTCTCATTATTCTCATTCTCTTGCTCTCATCATCTCTTTTCCTTTCTCTCCACCTCTTCTTTCTTGTATTGCCTCTCTGTCCTCTTCTCCCTCTTCTTCATCTCTCATTATTCTCATTCTCTCGCTCTCATCATCTCTTTTCCTTTCTCTCCACCTCTTCTTTCTTGTATCGCCTCTCTGTCCTCTTCTCCCTCTTCTTCATCTCTCATTATTCTCATTCTCTCACTCTTATCATCTCTTTTCCTTTCTCTCCACCTCTTCTTTCTTATATCTCCTCTCTGCCCTCTTCTCCCTCTTCTTCATCTCTCATTATTCTCATTCTCTCGCTCTCATCATCTCTTTTCCTTTCTCTCCACCTCTTCTTTCTTATATCTCCTCTCTGCCCTCTTCTCCCTCTTCTTCATCTCTCATTATTCTCATTCTCTCGCTCTCATCATCTCTTTTCCTTTCTCTCCACCTCTTCTTTCTTATATCTCCTCTCTGCCCTCTTCTCCCTCTTCTTCATCTCTCATTATTCTCATTCTCTCGCTCTCATCATCTCTTTTCCTTTCTCTCCACCTCTTCTTTCTTGTATCGCCTCTCTGCCCTCTTCTCCCTCTTCTTCATCTCTCATTATTCTCATTCTCTCACTCTTATCATCTCTCATTCATCTAATTTCCTTTCTCTCCACACATTCTTTCTTATATCTCCTCTCTGCCCTCTTCTCCCTCTTCTTCATCTCTCATTATTCTCATTCTCTCGCTCTCATCATCTCTTTTCCTTTCTCTCCACCTCTTCTTTCTTATATCTCCTCTCTGCCCTCTTCTCCCTCTTCTTCATCTCTCATTATTCTCATTCTCTCGCTCTCATCATCTCTTTTCCTTTCTCTCCACCTCTTCTTTCTTATATCTCCTCTCTGCCCTCTTCTCCCTCTTCTTCATCTCTCATTATTCTCATTCTCTCGCTCTCATCATCTCTTTTCCTTTCTCTCCACCTCTTCTTTCTTATATCTCCTCTCTGCCCTCTTCTCCCTCTTCTTCATCTCTTATTATTCTCATTCTCTCGCTCTCATCATCTCTTTTCCTTTCTCTCCACCTCTTCTTTCTTATATCTCCTCTCTGCCCTCTTCTGCCTCTTCTTCATCTCTCATTATTCTCATTCTCTCGCTCTCATCATCTCTTTTCCTTTCTCTCCACCTCTTCTTTCTTATATCTCCTCTCTGTCCTCTTCTCCCTCTTCTTCATCTCTCATTATTCTCATTCTCTCGCTCTCATCATCTCTTTTCCTTTCTCTCCACCTCTTCTTTCTTATATCTCCTCTCTGCCCTCTTCTGCCTCTTCTTCATCTCTCATTATTCTCATTCTCTCGCTCTCATCTCTTTTCCTTTCTCTCCACCTCTTCTTTCTTGTATCGCCTCTCTGTCCTCTTCTCCCTCTTCTTCATCTCTCATTATTCTCATTCTCTCACTCTTATCATCTCTTTTCCTTTCTCTCCACCTCTTCTTTCTTATATCTCCTCTCTGCCCTCTTCTCCCTCTTCTTCATCTCTCATTCTCTCGCTCTCATCATTTATTTTCCTTTCTCTCCACCTCTTCTTTCTTATATCTCCTCTCTGCCCTCTTCTCCCTCTTCTTCATCTCTCATTATTCTCATTCTCTCGCTCTCATCATCTCTTTTCCTTTCTCTCCACCTCTTCTTTCTTGTATCGCCTCTCTGTCCTCTTCTCCCTCTTCTTCATCTCTCATTATTCTCATTCTCTCACTCTTATCATCTCTCATTCATCTATTTTCCTTTCTCTCCACCTCTTCTTTCTTATATCTCCTCTCTGCCCTCTTCTGCCTCTTCTTCATCTCTCATTATTCTCATTCTCTCGCTCTCATCATTTCTTTTCCTTTCTCTCCACCTCTTCTTTCTTATATCTCCTCTCTGCCCTCTTCTCCCTCTTCTTCATCTCTCATTATTCTCATTATCTCGCTCTCATCATCTCTTTTCCTTTCTCTCCACCTCTTCTTTCTTATATCTCCTCTCTGCCCTCTTCTGCCTCTTCTTCATCTCTCATTATTCTCATTCTCTCGCTCTCATCATTTCTTTTCCTTTCTCTCCACCTCTTCTTTCTTATATCTCCTCTCTGCCCTCTTCTGCCTCTTCTTCATCTCTCATTATTCTCATTCTCTCACTCTTATCATCTCTTTTCCTTTCTCTCCACCTCTTCTTTCTTATATCTCCTCTCTGCCCTCTTCTCCCTCTTCTTCATCTCTCATTATTCTCATTAGGGATGAGCTCGGTGTTCGAGTCGAACATACGTTCGACTCGAACATCGGCTGTTCGATCGTTTGACGAAGATCGAACGATTTGGGCCGTTCGCGCCTAATTCGAGTGACGCGAACGGCCCACAATGCACTACGCCATCGCAGTGTCATCCAGGCGCTGTGATTGGCCAAGCATGCACTGTGACCCCGCATGCTTGGCCAATCACAGCGCCGGCAGCGAGGAGAGCAATGATTGGCCACAGGCAGGATGCCTGTGGCCAATTATTGCTGAGGGTGTTTAGTACACGCCCCACACTATAAAAGGCCGCCAGCACGGCGGCCTAGTGTAGTGTGTTCCGGAGCAGGGAAAGAGAAGCATAGGCAGGGACAGTGACATTTTTTTTTTCTTGCTTAACCTGGATTCTTTTAGTTTAGGGAAAGAGAAGGATAGGTAGGGAGAGTGTCAGTGTGTTTTACTGTGCGAATCCTTGTTTCTAGGGACAGGGAAGGACAGTGAGGGAAATTCTCCTTGTGCTATAGTGTGCTAAAGCATTGATCATCAACCATCTTTAAAAAATCATTTTTTCTAGGGACAGAAAACTATAGGTAGGGAGAGTGTCAGTGTGTTTTACTGTGCGAATCCTTGTTTCTAGGGACAGGGAAGGACAGTGAGGGAAATTCTCCTTGTGCTATAGTGTGCTAAAGCATTGATCATCAACCATCTTTAAAAAAACATTTTTTCTAGGGACAGAAAACTATAGGTAGGAAGAGTGTCAGTTTCTTTCACTGTGATAATCCTTGTTTCTAGGGACAGGGAAGGACAGTGAGGGAAATTCTCCTTGTGCTATAGTGTGCTAAAGCATTGATCATCAACCATCTTTAAAAAAAACATTTTTTCTAGGGACAGAAAACTATAGGTAGGAAGAGTGTCAGTTTATTTCACTGTGATAATCCTTGTTTCTAGGGACAGGGAAGGACAGTGAGGGAAATTCTCCTTGTGCTATAGTGTGCTAAAGCATTGATCATCAACCATCTTTAAAAAAACATTTTTTCTAGGGACAGAAAACTATAGGTAGGAAGAGTGTCAGTTTCTTTCACTGTGATAATCCTTGTTTCTAGGGACAGGGAAGGACAGTGACGGAAATTCTACTTGTGCTATAGTGTGCTAAAGCATTGATCATCAATCAGCTTTAAAAAAACATTTTTTCTAGGGACAGAAAACTATAGGTAGGAAGAGTGTCAGTTTCTTTCACTGTGATAATCCTTGTTTCTAGGGACAGGGAAGGACAGTGAGGGAAATTCTCCTTGTGCTATAGTGTGCTAAAGCATTGATCATCAACCGTCTTTAAAAAAACATTTTTTCTAGGGACAGAAAACTATAGGTAGGAAGAGTGTCAGTTTCTTTCACTGTGATAATCCTTGTTTCTAGGGACAGGGAAGGACAGTGAGGGAAATTCTACTTGTGCTATAGTGTGCTAAAGCATTGATCATCAATCAGCTTTAAAAAAACATTTTTTCTAGGGACAGAAAACTATAGGTAGGAAGAGTGTCAGTTTCTTTCACTGTGATAATCCTTGTTTCTAGGGACAGGGAAGGACAGTGAGGGAAATTCTCCTTGTGCTATAGTGTGCTAAAGCATTGATCATCAACCGTCTTTAAAAAAACATTTTTTCTAGGGACAGAAAACTATAGGTAGGAAGAGTGTCAGTTTCTTTCACTGTGATAATCCTTGTTTCTAGGGACAGGGAAGGACAGTGAGGGAAATTCTCCTTGTGCTATAGTGTGCTAAAGCATTGATCATCAACCATCTTTAAAAAAACATTTTTTCTAGGGACAGAAAACTATAGGTAGGAAGAGTGTCAGTTTCTTTCACTGTGATAATCCTTGTTTCTAGGGACAGGGAAGGACAGTGACGGAAATTCTACTTGTGCTATAGTGTGCTAAAGCATTGATCATCAATCAGCTTTAAAAAAACATTTTTTCTAGGGACAGAAAACTATAGGTAGGAAGAGTGTCAGTTTCTTTCACTGTGATAATCCTTGTTTCTAGGGACAGGGAAGGACAGTGAGGGAAATTCTCCTTGTGCTATAGTGTGCTAAAGCATTGATCATCAATCAGCTTTAAAAAAACATTTTTTCTAGGGACAGAAAACTATAGGTAGGAAGAGTGTCAGTTTCTTTCACTGTGATAATCCTTGTTTCTAGGGACAGGGAAGGACAGTGAGGGAAATTCTCCTTGTGCTATAGTGTGCTAAAGCATTGATCATCAACCGTCTTTAAAAAAACATTTTTTCTAGGGACAGAAAACTATAGGTAGGAAGAGTGTCAGTTTCTTTCACTGTGATAATCCTTGTTTCTAGGGACGGGGAAGGACAGTGAGGGAAATTCTACTTGTGCTATACTGTGCTAAAGCATTCCTCATCAACCATCTTTGAAATCCTTGTTTTTTGGACAGTCAGGGAAATTGTCGTTGTGCTATTCTGTGCAAAAGCAATCATCCTCAACCATATTTAGAAATCCTTAAGTAAAGGGACAGAGAAGGACACCTGAAGGTAGCCCTTATTGCTTTTTTCCCATCTCCCTGCAGGCCATCTATTAGAATGTCTGGAAGGCAAACAAGGAGAGGCAGACAGTCAGGAGGCAATAAAAGAGGGCAAGCAGGCTCTGTGTCTGGGGGCAACAGTGCTGGTCGTGGACGCGGTGCATTGTCATCAGCACATGGCCATGGGACACGCTTGTCCTTCTTTTCGGCAGCTGGACATGTTGAGCCACATCATGCCGAAGACTTGGTAGAGTGGATGACCAAGCCCTCCTCCTCCTCCTCATCCTCTCTCACCCAGGCTCAGGGTACTGGCAAAGCAGCTGCCAAAGCGTCCTCTTCCCTGGTATCAATGTCAGACTCATCATCAGTCACTCCTTCCCTAGACCCACCATGTCCTCCTCCTGAGGAGTCCCCCGAACTGTTTGAGCACAGTGTTGGGTACATGCTCCAGGAGGATGCCCAGCGTTTCGAAGGGTCTGATGATGAAACCCAGCTACAGGAAGGCAGTAGCGTGAGAGCAGACAGAGGGGATGCTCAAGAAGGACACCAATCTGGCAGTCATGTTCCAGCAGCTGCAGCATACTGCCAGATTGGCTCCAGTGATGAGGAGGGAGGGGATGATGAGGTCACTGACTCCACGTGGGTGCCTAATAGGAGAGAGGAGGAGGAGGAGGATGAGGAGGAGGCACATCTCCAACGAGGCAGGATGCCCTTTGGTGGCCAGCGTAAGGGCAGTACACCGACGGAATCACACCGCAGAGCTCCGCCTGTGCAGGGCGCTGCCTCTGCCCGTCATTCAAAAAGTTCTTTGGTGTGGGCCTTTTTTGAGGCTAGTGCATCAGATCGCACAGCTGCTGTTTGCAACATATGTGTGAAGCGTATATCGCGTGGCCAAAACATCAGCCGCTTGGGTACCACATGCCTGACCAGACATATGTTGACCTGCCATGCAGCTCGTTGGCAAGCCTACCTCAAAGACCCACACCAAAGAACAAAGCGGACCTCTCCTTGCACCGCATCAGCTGGGATCTCCAACCCCACTATAACTTCAGTCCTGTCTGAAACATGCACTGAGAGGAATGAAGGTGTAGAATTAGGTGTGTCACAGCCAAGTAGTTGCGGCCACTCTGCTAGCAGTACACCGACGTCCGATTCTAGCAGGCAAATTTCCCTGCCCCAGCTGCTGGACCGTCGAAAGAAGTTCACTCCCAGCCATCCACATGCCCAGCGGTTGAATGCTAGCTTGGCTAAATTGCTAGCGCTTCAACTGCTGCCTTTTCAGTTGGTAGACTCGGCCCCCTTCCGTGAGTTTGTGCAATGTGCGGTTCCTCAGTGGCAGGTTCCCAAACGCCACTTTTTCTCACGGAAGGCTATTCCGGCTCTCTACCGGCATGTGGAAGGCAATGTCTTGGCCTCGCTGGACAGGGCGGTCAGCGGTAAGGTGCATATTACCGCTGACTCATGGTCCAGCAGGCATGGACAGGGACGTTACCTTTCTTTCACGGCCCATTGGGTCACTCTTTTGGCAGCTGGGAAGGATGCAGGACAAGGTGCAGTAGTGTTGGAGGTTGTTCCACCGCCACGCCTCCAAAATGCTACTACTGGTTGTGACACACCTCTCTCCTCCACCCCCTCCTCTTCTTCTTCCTCCATGGCCTCTTCCTGTGGTTTGTCCTCTGAACCAGCGGTGCTCCGTAGCCGTTCAAGGGGCTACGCAAGTACGCAGGCAAAAAGATGCCATGCCGTGCTTGCGCTGGTGTGTTTGGGGGACAGAAGCCACACTGGGGCAGAGGTCCTGTCTGCTCTGCAGGGCCAGGCCGAGAGGTGGTTGACGCCACGCCAGCTTAAGCCAGGAATGGTGGTTTGCGACAATGGCACCAACCTCCTCTCCGCCCTCCGACAGGGACAACTGACCCATGTGCCCTGTGTGGCTCACGTCCTTAACCTGGTGGTGCAGCGGTTCTTGGGCAGGTACCCGGGCTTACAGGATGTCCTGAGGCAGGCCAGGAAAGTCTGTGTGCATTTCCGCAGATCTTATAATGCCAGTGCTCGCCTGGCTGAGCTGCAAAAGGAGTTTAACCTGCCCAAGAACCGCCTTATATGTGACATGCCCACCAGGTGGAACTCAACGTTGGCCATGCTGCAGCGGCTGCACACGCAGCAGAGGGCCATCAATGAGTACCTGTGCGACTACGGCACCAGGACAGGGTCAGGGGAGCTTGGTTTTTTTTTCTCCACGCCAGTGGGGCATGATCAGGGATGCATGCACTGTCCTGGCACCATTTGAGGAGGCCACGAGGATGGTGAGCAGTGACAGTGCATGCATCAGTGACACTGTACCTCTTGTCCACCTGTTGGAGCACACGCTGCGTGGAATAATGGACAGGGCACTTGAGGCAGAACAGAGGCAGGAAGAGGAGGACTTCCTTGCCTCTCAAGGCCCCCTTTACCCAGACAGTGTTCCTTCTGTCCCACCCATCACACAGGAAGAGGAGGAGGAGGAGGAGGAGGATTGTGTCAGCATGGAGGTGGAGGCTGGCACTCAGCATCATCAGCAGCAGTCTTTTAGGGATGATTTACAGTCCCAAGAAACCAGTGGACTTGTACGTGGCTGGGAGGAGGTGGCTGCGGATCATGTCGTCCTTAGTGACCCAGAGGACTCCGGACCGAATGCCTCAGCAAACCTACGCTGCATGGCCTCCCTGATCCTGCAAAGTCTGCGGAAGGATCCTCGTATTCTTCGGATCAAGGAGAGGGACCATTACTGGCTGGCCACTCTCCTTGATCCACGGTACAAGGGTAAGGTTGCGGACCTTATGTTACCGTCGCAGAGGGAGCAGAGGATGAGACAACTCCGGGAGGCCTTGCAGAAAGGTCTGTGCAACGCGTTCCCAGAGACTGGGAGGTTACAAACTCCTGGTCCTGGACAACGAGTTGCTGAGGCTTCGGCCAGTCAAAGAAGGAGCGGTGGGGAAGGTGGCTGTCTGACCGATGCGTTCAGACAATTCTTTAGTCCGCAGCCCCAAAGTATGATCGGTTCCAGCAACCATCGCCAGCGTCTGATAAACATGGTGCAGGAATATCTAGGGGCAAGGTCAGACTTGGACACCTTCCCCACCGAAAATCCTCTGGCTTACTGGGTCTTGAGGATGGATCACTGGCCAGAGCTTGCACAGTATGCAATTGAGCTACTGGCCTGTCCTGCATCCAGCGTTCTTTCGGAACGCACATTCAGTGCTGCTGGAGGATTTGTCACGGATCACAGGGTGCGCCTGTCCACCGACTCGGTTGATCGACTGACTTTCATCAAGATGAACCAGTCTTGGATCACCACCAGCTACCACACACCTGATGCTGATATAACAGACTAATTGATTTTAACATGTCACATCCTTTCAAGACTGATGCTGATGCTGAGTGCCTGTGCTGTTATGTTGACTGGCTATCCTCCTCCTCCGAGTCCTCAATGATACGATTGATGATGATAGCTTGGAAGATCATTTTTGTTTATGGGTGCCGCCACCAGTGGCTAAGGCCCAATTTTTCAGCCCCTGTTTTACAGGGGCGTGTAATTACAATTTTTTTAGCAATAATTTGCCATAGGGCTCATTGCTGTGCTCCAAGTACAGTATCTGTGAGGGGTTGGAGTGTTGTGCCACCAGTGCCTAAGGCCCAATTTTTCAGCCCCTGTTTAACAGGGGCGTGTCATTACAATTTTTGAAGCAATACTTTGCAACAGGGCTCATTGCTGTGCTCCAAGTACAGTATCTGTGAGGGGTTGTAGTGTTGTGCCACCAGTGCCTAAGGCCCAATTTTTCAGCCCCTGTTCAACAGGGGCATGTAATTACAATTCTTGATCTAATAATTCACAGCAGGGCCCATTGCTGCACCCACCAAGAGTAACTCTGAGGGCTTACAGTGTTGTGGCAACGCCACCACCACCACCACCACGTAAGGCCCAATTTTTCAGCCCCTGTTCAAAAGGGGCATGTAATTACAATTCTTGATCTAATAATTCACAGCAGGGCCCATTCCTGCACCCACCAAGAGTAACTGTCAGGGCTTACAGTGTTGTGGCACCAGCACCACCATCAAAGGCCCAATTTTTACTACCACTGTTCAACAATTATATGTAATTAAAATTCCTGATATAATAGTTGACAGCAGGGCGCTCCAGCACCAACCAAGAGTAACTGTGAGTGCTTACAGTGTTGTGCCAACACCAACAACTAAGGGGCCTATTTCTGCAGAGTATATACGGCAGGTCCCTACTTTCAAACATCCAACTTACAAACGACTCCTACTTGCAAACGCAAGAAGACAACAGGAAGTGAGAGGAAATCTACCCCTTGGAAGGAAAATTCTCTCCTGTAAGAATTAATATGGGAGAAAGGTGTCTCCTCTGTACTGATGCTTTATCAGCAATCCTTGTTTCAAGAAAAACACCACATTTCAAAAACAGTTGTCATTGGGACGGAAAGTGAGGTGAAATGTTCTGAACAGGGGCACAGACAGCAAAACAAATGTTACAGGGGTGATAACCCTTACCTATGTTTTCCAAAAAGTTTAAAAATAGATTTTTGGGCTGGAGCTACACTTAAACAATGTACCTGTTCAAAATTACAAACAGATTCTACATAAGAACAAACCTACAGTCCCTGTCTTGTATGCACCGCCTGTATACGGCTGTTCAGAGTATATAGGGCCTTTTTTATTTTATGTGCGGGGTTCCCCTTAATATCCATACAAGACCCAAAGGGGCTGGTAATGGGCTGGGGTGGGGGGGGGGGTCATGGGGTAGCTATGCCATTTTTCTTAAAGATTTTCATCCATATTACCGGGACCAGACATTACATTAAAGCCGCAAGCAGTTTTAAATGGCTTTTTTTTCCTTTAGAAGTGTCATTTTGTGCAGGGACAGTTCTAAACACGGGAAACACGTGGCACTTCACAGGCATACTTTAGACACCCCCCAGGTACGATATTTAAAGGAATATTTGACTTTTTTTTTTTTCACTTTATGCATCATTAAAATGACTGCTCCCGAAAAACGACCGTTTTTAAAAACGGAAAATTTATATCAAATACTTACCGTAATTTTCCTTTCCTGATGGACTCCATGGCAGCCTACGTGTGGGTTAATCCCGCCCCTCATACCTCATAGGACCCTTCTCCCATAAATCTTTGCTCTGGGCCAGAGGCCGTGTTCCATAATTTAGCCTACTCCAGCCACTGGGAGGGAACTCCTGCTGCCATGGAGTCCATCAGGAAAGGAAAATTACGGTAAGTATTTGATATAAATTTTCCGTTTTCCTGACAGACTCCATGGCAGCCTACGTGTGGGAAATAACTAGCCATACACACCCGGGTGGGCAGAGTGCTGGACAAAAGAAAAAAGGTTTAATTGGCACCATCAACAGACAAGATACGTAAACCACTACGCAGTAGTGTGCCATGAACGTGTTAATTGAAGACCACAAGGCCACCTTGCAAATAACTTCTGGAGGCACGTGACGTGATGCCGCCCATGATGAAGACACTTCTAGTTGAGTGAGCAGTCACCGCTTCTGGAGGCGCCAAGCCCTTGGCTTTATAGGCCCACTGAATGGCCTGAACAATCCATGCTCCGATAGATCTGGAAGAGGCACGCATTCCCTTATACTTCCTGTGAAAAGAACGAGCAGGTGGTCGGTCTGACGGAAAGAAGCTGTAGCTTCAAGAAACTGACTCAGAGCTTTTCCAACATCTAAGGGATAAACACTGGAATCCTTGGTAGATCTGAACGTTGGAAGAGCAATCTCCTGATTGTCATGAAACACAGATGCCACTTTGGGGTTTGAACCCAACATAGGAATTAAAAAGTTTAGAAATGGCTCCTTGCATCCCTGAGAGCTGATTTCAGAGACCCTCTTGGCCGATGTTATAGCCACCAAGAAGACAACTATTACAGAGAGTCATTTGACAGAAGATTGATCTTCATGTTCCAACTCTCTACCTAAGAAAAAATCCAGGACAAGGGGAAGATCCCAATTAGAAAAACTTGGCTCTGAGGTCTGAGCCTTATTGCTCCTCTGAAAAACTACTGAGTAAGAGGGTGTCTAGCCCAGGAAACACCCGTAAAGGCAGAGATTACAGCGATTTGGACTCGCAGCAAGCTGAGTGACAATGAGAGATCCAATCCTGATTGTAAGAAGCCCAGGATATCATGTATCTTTGGGTTATTGCAAGAACCTGCAGTGGAAGAGGTGTAGTCTGAAAACTTTTCCCAAATCCTCTGGTAGACCCTGTTGGTGCCTGTTCTTCTGGCATTTAATATTGTGGAGATGGCCCTACTTGGACAGCCTAGGGCCTCCAACCTTCCCCTCTCAAGAACCAGATCATCAGATGTAGATGGGGCCGGGCATGGATGTAGAAATGCCCCTTGTGATAGGAGATCTGGTCTGGAGGGTAGAGGAACTGGGTCCCGGAAGCTGAGTTGCATCAGCAGTGGAAACCATGGCTTGTTTGGCCAGTACGGGACTATTGCCACTATCTCTGCTTCTTCCATCCTGAGCCTCGACAAAAACGGAGAATGACAGGAACCGGGGGAAAGGCATAGGCCCTGTGGAACCGCCAATGGTCTGTCAGAGCATCTACCCAAAAGCCTGGGGATACCAAGACCTCGTGTAGTATCTCTCTAGTCTGAAGTTGCATGGGGAGGCGAACAAGTCTACTTCCGGAATGACTCCCAGGGACAGGACCCACCTGAAGACTTCGGGGGGGAAGTCCACTCGTTGTCCAGAGAAACTCAACAGAAAATCTGCCTGAACGTTCGGGACTCCAGGGAGATAGACAGCTGTCAGGTTGGCCAGGTTTTTCTGGGCCCAGATCATGATGGGCTCTATTTCCTTTGACAGGGAGAGACTGCGAGTACCCCCCTGTCTCTTGATGTATGCGACTGCCGTTGTGTTGTCCAGTCTTAGGAGGACTGAGTCTCCTGCTGTTAAGTGGTGAAAGGCCTGCAGAGCGCAGAACGCTGCCCGGAGTTCCAGAACATTGGAGACTATCCTGTGAGAGGGAAAATTCCATATGCCTTGGGCTACTTCTGTCAGCCCCTGTTGCTGGCATCTGTAGTGATGGTGACCCAAGACACAGGTGCGATGGAGTGACAATTGAGGAGGTTCCTCTGTTGTAGCCACCAAGTAAAGCTCTCCCGCATGGATGAGGTTATTTGGATAAAATGATCCCGAAGCCCTGGATTATACTGCTGGAGGAAACCCTTCTGGAAGGGCCGCATTTTCCACTGAGCCCACTTTACCATGGGTGTTGTTGCCACCATGGTGCCAATGAACTTAAGGCATTGAGAGGCTTGGAGATGAGGACGACATTGCAAGCCAAACTCTGTCCCGGATCACTGGGATTTTTCCAGGGGTAACAAGATGGTGCTCTTGATAGCGTTGAAGTGTGCCCCGAGGAATACCAGGGACTGCGTAGGATCCAGATGGCTCTTTTACAGATTCAGAAGCCAACCAAACTCGAGTAGAGTGGAGATGACCTGGGATCTGTGGATTAGCAACTGCTCCTTGTCCCGAGACAACAGCAGGTCGTCTAGATAGTGATACAAACGGATACCTCTGGTCCTGATCAGATCCACGACAGCCAACAAGTTTTGAAAACACACAATGCGATGTTGTAAGCCCGAAGGGGAGACAGGTAAACTGCAGACGGATTTGATCGACAGCAAAGCGAAGGTATTTCTGGAATTCTGACGCTATCGGAACATGGAAGTAGGCGTCCTTCCGGTCTATAGAGACAAGCCAATCGCCTGGTTGGATTGCTTGACTGATCATGAGTAGTGTCTCCATCTTGAACTTCTCCTTCTAGATAAAAGAATTCAAGTGGGTTAGGTTTATAACTGGCCTCCAGGAGACGTTTTTCTTCAACACCATGAAGAGGGGCGAGTAGACCCCTTAAAACCTTTTGTCATCTGGAACTGGAATTGCAGCGCCCTGAGCCACAAGAGAGACAGGAGAATTTGCTTTTTCTCTTCCGAGAGAGGCAAGGATGCCGACTCGCTCTGTTTTAGGCAGGTGCAATATCATAAAGACTTAGGGGATTCTTGTCCACCGGAAGATGCCCCTTTTGAAAACTTCTGGCCTGAAGGCTGTTTTTTCTTCCAGGTCTTCTTGAACTCACGGCCAGGCCTATAGTAGCGAGCATTCCTTGCTCGATCTGAACTTTGCCTGGGCTGTGTTCTCTTCTGGTTTAGCAGACGGCGATCCTGGGGAAGGAACCCCGACTTGCCCCCTGTGGCACGGGTGATGGCACTGTCCGATATGTTCCTAAAGAGGGACGAACCCCCAAATAGAATCCTGCACCATGCCTGCTTGGAGGCAGGGTCAGCTACCCATGGGCGCAGCCACAAGGCACGCTTAGCCGTGACAGATGTCAGCATGATCCGAGCCACCAGGCGAATTATGTCTAGGGAAGCCCCACGAGAAAAGCCAACGTCAACCTTAGCCCATGAATAGGTGAGCTCCTGGCCAGTTCTTCCGAGATGCTCCTCAGAGAAGCATCTACGTCATCTGCCCAGACTTCCATCGCTTTAGAAAGGGCTGCGAGAGCTAGAGCTGGTTTGCAGGTCATACCCGCTGTAATGTAGATCCGCTTGAGGGCGGTATAAATTTTCCACTCCAGGCAATCCCTAAAGGAAACAGTATCCTCCAATGGGAGTGTGACATGCCTCACCATCCTCATTAGGGCTGAGTCAATGAGAGGAGCCGACTCCAGGTGTTTTACATCCTTGCTTTTAAATGGGTACATTTTTGATACCTTCATTAACAGGCAATTCTTCCTTTCAACACCACCCCATTCGTCGGTAATTATTGCGCTGAGTTCACCCAAAAAGGAGAAATTACGGTGTTCTTTTTTTAGGTGTTTAAAATATTTCCCCTATTTGGAGGGTGCCTCCACTGGCTCTTCCATCTCAAAGCTTCTTTGACAGCTTTTGACCAGCTGTGGTACTAGGGCAAATTCAAAACCTGCACCAGGGTCATCTACCTCCACCTCACTGTCTGAGGCTTCAATTGAGGAATGGCTCGGCTGTGAAGGGCCTGTAGCCTTGAGATCATCCCTAATAGGGACTGACATAGTGTCGCCAGCAGGGTTGTGGGTATGACCAGAATCCCCTTTACTCAGGGACTCACGGACCACCTTTCTGACCAGTGCTTCCACTTGTTGGTCTCCACCCTCTCTTTCTTATGCGACTTTAGAAAAGCATCGCTTGCAGAGCGATTTGCCTTCAGGAACCTGGGCCCCGCATACCCAGCAGGCTTTCCTCACAGAGTGGCTGGAGTGGCGGTGAGAGTGACGCCCAGAGGTGGTTTTAGACTCCTATCTGTGGTACCAAGATCTAAAAGGAAGATCTGACGTCTGGACCTTGAAGAGGAGTGACAACGTTGAGACCTAGGACGGTCTTTGCCGTGCTTTGGTGTTCAGACCTAGAAGAGCTGAGTGAAAAAGAAAGGGTTAAGAGCTCCTGAATAAGTGAACCCAAGCATCACAGGTAGAAAATAAATAAATCCTACCTGCAGCGCAAGGGTTGGCCACAAGAGGGCGGTGACAGATCCATGGCAAGGCAGTTTGAAAGTGAAATGAATCATTAAAGCCTAATGAGAAACAGGAGTGAGAGAGCACATAACAAAACATAGCCAGCACCCAGGGAGCCTGCAGCAAACAATTTACCTTGTAAACCAGAGCCCAGTGCCTGGGTAAATACCGCATAAGCCTGCAAGTCATCCCAAGTAATAGCTGCTTTGACAGCTATTTAAATCTGCCACCGTTAACGATGTCACCGCCCCATAGCGGTTGCCATCCGGTGGCGGCCAATCGCATGCGCGACCGCCGCCGCCATTTTGGCAAAACTGCGCCTGCACGAACCAAGCACGGAATCTTCGTTCGCAGCTTGCGGATGCGCAGCGACTTCCTGAAACGGCGAGCTGGAACGCAGCTGCGCTCCAGCCACCGTGGCCACTCACTGGAGCTTGATAGAAAATAAGGAGACACACAAAACACAGAGATACGGCTGCCATATAAAAGGAATATCTTTGTACATTACCACCACCACGGCACGATCCGGACCAGAACCTGGGACTGGGGAGCTGTTCGCTCGACCCACCGCACGATCGGGCGTTTACAAAGCCTCCCGCTAATAGCTGGGACGTTTGGCCATATTGCCGCTTGCCTGCCAATGGCCAGGTTAGTAAGCTCTTCGTGGTATCACATCATATCGCCCATGTCCACCTGCTAATAGCTAGGATTGCTGGACTGCAGAGAGGATCACCGCTAACCACCAACGTATCGCCGTGCACACCGCCAGGCCTGGATTACAGAAAAACTTCATGAAAAGGTAAGACTATATCTTGGTCCTAGGAGGAGGACAAAAAAAGGAACACGGCCTCTGGCCCGGAGCAAAGATTTATGGGAGAAGGGTCCTATGAGGTATGAGGGGCGGGATTAACCCACACGTAGGCTGCCATGGAGTCTGTCAGGAAACTTCTTTTTGCATTGATACATGTCCCCTGGTGCAGAACCCGGGTTCCCAAACCCTTTTTAGGACAATAACATGCATAATAGTCGTTATAATTAGCACTTTAGAATTCGAACGTTCGCATCCATTGTATTTAATAGGGTTCTAATGTTCGTACGAACTTTCGGTCCGTTCGCGGGTTCTGGTGCGAACCGAACCCGGGGGTGTTCGGCTCATCACTAATTCTCATTCTCTCGCTCTTATCATCTCTTTTCCTTTCTCTCCACCTCTTCTTTCTTATATCTCCTCTCTGCCCTCTTCTCCCTCTTCTTCATCTCTCATTATTCTCATTCTCTCATGCCGCGTACACACGATCGTGATTCACGGCGGTGAAAACACCGCAGTGAATCACGACAGGAAAAATGAGGGAACGGCTTGGTTCCCTACACACGGCCATTTTTCCCGTCATTTTTTCTCTTGACGAGAAAAACGACCATGTGTGGGCTCCGCGGCAGTGTTTCCCTATGGGGAAAACTGCAGCGGAAAAAAATGACAGGAATCACGACGAGAAAAATTAGAGCATGTTCTAATTTTTCTCGTCGTGATTAATGCCGTTTTTCCCATCGTGAAAAACGGCAAAAAGCCCACCGACGATCGTTTTTCTCGTCCAAAGGAAAAAATTTAATTTTTCCCGATGGGAAAAATGATCGTGTGTACGCGGCATTACTCTTATCATCTCTCATTCAACTCTTTTCCTTTCTCTCTCTTTTTACCATGCTGTCCTCATCTTCCTCTTCTTCACCTCTCATTGTTCTCCTTCTTCCTGTCCCTCTCATTCTTCTTCTCCCGCTCACTCCATCTCCCATTCATTTATTTTCCTTTCTCTCCATCTCTTCTTTCCTGCTTCACCTCTCTGTCCTCTTCTCCCTCTTCTTCATCTCTCATTGTTCTCCTTCTTTCTCTCTCTCTATCTCATTATTCTTCTCTCACTCTCACCATCTCCCATTCATCTCTTTTCCTTTCTCTCTTTTCACCTCTCTGTCCTCTCCCTCGTTTCACCTCTTATTGTTCTACTCCTGTCTCTCTCATTCTTCTCCTTTCACTCACTTCATCTTTTTTCATTTCTTTCCACCTCTTTCTTCTTTCACCTTTCTGTTCTCCTCTTCCTATTCTTCACTTCTCATTGTTCTCTCTCTCTCTCTCTCTCTCTCATTCTTCTTCTCTCACTCTCATCATCTCCCATTCATCCCTTTTCCTTTCTCTCTCTTTTCACCTTTCTGTCCTCATCTCCCTCTTCCTCACCTCTAAAGCCCTGTACACACGATCGGTTTTACCATTGGTGATTAAAAATAGAACATGTTTTAAATTTATCCAATGGGAAAAAATACGATAGCAAATTCCAATCGTCTGTGTGGATCTCCATCGGAGAAAAAACCCACGCATGCTCAGAATCAAGTCGACACATGCTCAGAAGCATTGAACTTAATTTTTCTCGGCTCGTCGGAGTGATTTATGTCACGGCATTTGGGACAGATGGTGTGTAGGCAAGACTGATGGAAGTCAGCTTCATCGGAAATCTGATGGAAAAATCCATCGGATTTTATTCCATCGGAAATCTGATCGTGTGTACAGGGCTTTACTGTTGTTCTCCTCTCACTCCATCTCACATTCATCATTTCATTTCTTTCCACCTCTTTCTTATTTCACCTTTCTGTTCTCCTCTCCATATTCTTCACTTCTCATTGTTCTCTCTCTTTTTTTCTCTCTCTCTCTCTCTCTCATATTCTTCTTTTCTCACTCTCACCATCTCCCATTCATCTTTTCCTGTCTCTCTCTCTCTCTCATTCGTCTTCTCTCGCTTTCACCATCTCCCATTTATCTATTTTCTGTTCTCCCTCTTCTTCACCTCTCTTTGTTCTCCTTCCTCTCTTTCTCTCATTCCTATTCTCTAACCATCTTCCATTCATCTCTTTTATTTTCTCTCCACCTCTTCTTTCTTGTTTCACCTCTCTGTCCTCCTCTCGCTATTCTTCACCTCTCATTATTCTCTGTCCTTCTTTCTCACTCATGCCACTCTCACCATCTCATTCATTTCTTTTCCTTTCTCTCCACCTCTTTCTTCTTCTCTCTTTTCATCACATTGTTCTCCTTCTTTCACTCTCCTTTTTCTTTTCTCTCTCTCTCTTTTCACCACTGTCCTCATCTCCCTCTTCTTCACCTCTCATTGTTCTTCCTCTCTCATTCTTCTCTCATATCTCCCATTCATCCCTTTTCATTTCTCTTCACCTCTTTCTTCTTTACTCTCTTTTCACCTCTTTGCCCTCCTCTACCCCTTCGCCTCTCATC
Organism: Rana muscosa; assembly: GCA_029206835.1. Taxonomy (NCBI): domain Eukaryota; kingdom Metazoa; phylum Chordata; class Amphibia; order Anura; family Ranidae; genus Rana; species Rana muscosa. The sequence continues at coordinate 316,496,650 of CM055123.1, forward strand.
GTTCTCCATCTTTCTCTCTCATTTTTCTTTTCTTGCTCTCACCATCTCCCATTCATCTGGATTAATTTCTCTCTCTTTTCACCTCTCTGGCTCTGCCCTTGTCTCCCTCTTCTTCACCTCTCATTGTTCTTCTTTCTGTCTCTCTCTCTCTTCTCTCACTCACTCCATCTCCCATTCATCTCTTTTAATTTCTCTTCACCTCTTTCTTCTTTCCTCTCTTTTCACCTCTTTGCCCTCCTCTACCCCTTCACCTCTCATCGTTCTCCATCTTTCTCTTTCTCTCTCATTTTTCTTTTCTTGCTCTCACGATCTCCCATTCATCTGGATTCATTTCTCTCTTTTCACCTCTCTGCTCTTGTCGCCCTCTTCTTCACCTCTTCACCTCTCATTGTTCTCCTTCATTCTTTCTCTTTCTCTTCTCTCACTCACTCCATCTCCCATTCATCCCTTTTCCTTTCTCTCTCTTTTCACCTCTCTGCCCTTGTCGCCCTCTTCTTCACCTCTCATTGTTCTTCTTTCTGTCTCTCTCTTCTCTCACTCACTCCATCTCCCATTCATCTCTTTTCATTTCTCTCCACATCTTTCTCCTTTCTGTCCTAATCTACCTCTTCTTCACCTCTCATTGTTCTCCTCTCTCTCCCTAATTCTTCTCTCACTCTCACCATCTCCCATTCATCTCTTTTCCTTTCTCCCCACCTCTTCTCTCTCGATTCCCCTCTCTGTCCTCCTCTTGCTCATTTTTGCATCTCATTGTTCTGCTTCTTACTCTTTCTCTCATTCTTCTTATCTCACTTATTCCATCTCCCATTTATCTCTTCTACTTTCTATACACCTCTCTGTCCTCCTCCTGCTCTTCTTCACCTCTCATTGTTCTCCCTTATCTTCCTTTCATTCTTCTTCTTTCACTCATCCCATCTCCCATTCATCTCTTTTTCCTTTCTCTCCACCTCTTTGTCTTCCTCCCGCTTTTCTTCACCTCTCATTGTTCTCCGTCTTTCTCTCTCCCCATCTCTCATTATTTTCTCTCCATCTCTCATTCATCTCTTTTCCTTTCTCTCTATTTTCACCTCTCAGTCATCCTCTTCTTCGTCTCTCATTGTTCTCCTTCTTTCTCTCTCTCCATCTCTCATTCATCTCTTTTCCTTTCTCTCTATTTTCACCTCTCAGTCATCCTCTTCTTCGTCTCTCATTGTTCTCCTTCTTTCTCTCTCTCCATCTCTCATTCATCTCTTTTCCTTTCTCTCTATTTTCACCTCTCAGTCATCCTCTTCTTCGTCTCTCATTGTTCTCCTTCTTTCTCTCTCTCCATCTCTTTTCCTTTCTCTCTATTTTCACCTCTCAGTCATCCTCTTCTTCGTCTCTCATTGTTCCCCTTCTTTCTCTCTCTCCATCTCTCATTCATCTCTTTTCCTTTCTCTCTATTTTCACCTCTCAGTCATCCTCTTCTTCGTCTCTCATTGTTCTCCTTCTTTCTCTCTCTCCATCTCTCATTCATCTCTTTTCCTTTCTCTCTATTTTCACCTCTCAGTCATCCTCTTCTTCGTCTCTCATTGTTCTCCTTCTTTCTCTCTCTCCATCTCTTTTCCTTTCTCTCTATTTTCACCTCTCAGTCATCCTCTTCTTCGTCTCTCATTGTTCTCCTTCTTTCTCTCTCTCCATCTCTTTTCCTTTCTCTCTATTTTCACCTCTCAGTCATCCTCTTCTTCGTCTCTCATTGTTCCCCTTCTTTCTCTCTCTCCATCTCTCATTCATCTCTTTTCCTTTCTCTCTATTTTCACCTCTCAGTCATCCTCTTCTTCGTCTCTCATTGTTCTCCTTCTTTCTCTCTCTCCATCTCTCATTCATCTCTTTTCCTTTCTCTCTATTTTCACCTCTCAGTCATACCCTTCTTCGTCTCTCATTGTTCCCCTTCTTTCTGTCTCTCTCATTCTTTTTCTCTTCCTCTCCCCGTCTCCTATTTATCTCTATCCATTTCTTTCCACCTCTTTCTCCTTTCACCTCATTGTCCTCCTCCTCCCTCTTCTTCACCTCTATTTGTTCTCTTCTTTCTTTCTCTCTCTCACATTCTTCTTCTCTCCCTCTCACCATTTCCCAATGATCTCTTTTCCTTTCTCTCCACTTCTCTTCCTCTCACTAACTTCTCTCTAGAATCTTATGCCGCGTACACACGACCGTTTTTCATGACGTTAAAAATGCCATTTTTTAAATTGGTCATTAAAAACGATGGTGTGTGGGCTCCAGAGCATTTTTAACAACGTGAAAAATGGGCTAAAAAAAATTAGAACCTGCTCTATTTTTTCACATAGTTTTTCACCTCGTTATTTTTAACATCGTGAAAAACGGTAGTGTGTATGCTTTTACGAGGGGAAAAAAACACGCATGCTCAGAAGCAAGTGATGAGACGGGAGCGCTCGTTCTGGTAAAACTAGCGTTCATAATGGAGATAGCACATTCGTCACGCTGTAATGCACAGAAAAACACGAAGACTGAAAAGCGCGAATCGTATCTCACCAAACTTTATTAACGCGAGGATCAGCAAAAGCGTCCCAAAGGGTGGCGCCATTCGAATGGAACTTCCCCTTTATAGTGCCGTCGTACGTGTTGTACGTCACCGCGCTTTGCTCAAGCGTTTTTTTTCATGAACGTGTGTAGGCAAGGCAGGCTTGAGAGGAAACAAGAAAAATCACGTCGAGAAAAACGTTGTTTTTTTCAATGACATTAAAAACGGTCGTGTGTACGCGGCATTATTGTCTGGAGAATTAAAGCAAGAAAACATAACAGGTGTGGGAAGCAATAGGAAGGTGATGGCATCCATCAAAGGTTGTAGGACTTCTTCATGGTTGGGTCTTACCTTCACACCGGGCTGCAGCAGACGAGGAGAACAATCTTCACTTCGCCAACACCTTGGAATATTTCAGGTTAACCGACCGTTACAAAATTTGTTCTGTTTTTATACTTACCTTACGTAACTTCCTTCCTGTAGAATTCTTTGTAAAACGAGAACAAGGCAGGTAAACAGATGTCCCTCAACCAGACTAAACCCAACAAATGAAATGGGTCTGTGCCCAAAGGTCTTATAACATGCAGTGAAAAGGAACTTGGTAGTCTTCTGTCTGTCTTGCCGGTACATGAAAAGAATACAAATTTCAGCTGTAATTCCCGTGTCATAGAAGGGAAATTTTAAACCATATAGGTAGAAAAGTAACGGTGTATATATATATATATATATATATATATATATATATATATATATATATATATATATATTATGGAAGAGGCCCTAGAGAATAAAATGGTGGGTGTTGCAGTTTTTTTTGTGTCACACTGGGTTTTTTCAACGCCAATTTTTTTTGGGGGAAAAGATAAATTGTAATGAATTTTAATGCACATAAATACAATATAATACCCATTTTTTTTTGTAAAATATAAAATATGGTGTTACACCGAGTAATTAGATACCTGACATGTCACGTGCATAGAATGGTTTCAAAACACAGGAGTTTAAACACTAAAAAAAAAAGTGAATGCAGTTAGGCTTTCCAGTTATTAAAATCGATCTATAATGACCCTAGTTATATATTTTTTTTGTGATCTTTTTTCTAAAATACTGATTTAAAAAAAAAAAAATATATATATTTTTTTATATTTTGTTATAAAATTTTGTAAACAGGTCATTTTTCTCCTTCATTGATGTACGCCGATGAGGCTGCACTGATGGGCACCAATAAGGCGGCACTGGTGGGCACCGATAAGGCGGCACTGGTGGGCACCGATAAGGCGGCACTGGTGGGCACCGATAGGCGGCACTGGTGGGCACCGATAAGGCGGCACTAGTGGGCACCGATAGGTGGCACTGGTGGGCACTGATAGGCGGCACTGGCGGGCACTGATAAGGTAGCACTGGTGGGCACCGATAAGGCGGCACTGGTGGGCACCGATAGGCGGCACTGGTGGGTACCGATAGGAGGCACTGAGAGGTGGCACTGATGGGTGGCACTGAAGGGCATTTATAGGTGGCACTGGTGGGCACTGATAGGCGGCACTGGCGGGCACCGATAAGGTAGCACTGGTGGGCACCGATAAGGCGGGACTGGTGGGCACCGATAGGCGGCACTGGTGGGCACGGATAGGCGGCACTGGTGGGCACCGATAGGAGGCACTGAGAGGTGGCACTGATGGGTGGCACTGAAGGGCATTTATAGGTGGCACTGGTGGGCACTGAGAAGTGGCACTAATAGGTGGCATTGATAGGTGGCACTGATAGGTGGCAGTGATGGGTGCCAGTGATGGGTGGCAATAATGGGCACTGATGGGTGGCAATAATAGGCAGCATTGCTAGGTGGCACTGATGAGGCATTGATAGGTGGCACTTGTGGGCATTGATAGGTGGCACTTGTGGGCATTGATAGGTGGCACTTGTGGGTATTGGCAGGTAGCGTTATACTGGCACTGATGAGGCACATCTGCCTCCTTCCTCTTTGGGACCGATGTCCCTTGTGAAAGAGCCGGTGAACGGCTTTTTTTCCTCCTCACGCTGTCGGTGTGAGGAGAAAAAAAAAATGATTACCGATTCTTTGTTTACATCACGTGATCAGCTTTCATTGGCTGACAGCTGATCACGTGGTAAGGGTCGGGATCGGCCCCTTACTCGGATCGGTGATCACTCGAGTCTCAGTGACTCGGGTGATCACAGGGGCGCGAGGGGAGCGCGCAAAGGGGAGGCCTCCCGGATTGACAGTGTAATGTACTTGTACTGTCTACCCTCAAGTTGTAAAGCGCTGTGGAAACTGTTGGCGCCATATAAATCCTGTATAATAATAATAATAATAATAATGTAAACACAACACCAGGGACGCGATATGGTTGGGAAAAGAAAGAGATCAAGACTCTGTAACACAGGAATCTTTAGTAACATAATAGAATCTAAAATGTAGAAAAATATATTTTAACATTACACCTGTAATAAATATAATAATATATCCCTTTTATTATTACAGAACCTGCATTATATACAGTATATAGGCTTATTAAATAAAATATAAACACCAATGATGTGCAGTTCCCCATACCAACCAGTTATAGATGGTAAGTACTCCAAATAATGAACGATGATTGCTGGTGGGTTGCTACGGGCTACTGCACTTTACCTTTTGAATGATAAAACTCTAGTGCACATTCACACATGATACAGTTATGTACAATGTTGACACAGCAGCCAGCACAATATTAGAGGTGTTTTCCATAAATCCTGGTAACACTGACAGAGGTATTCAGTAGAAGAATTATTGATGATGGGCAAGGCAGGCAGGAAGTTGTTTTTTTTGGGTTTGTCGTTGTCAAACCAGTAACAGATAAAAAAAAAAAAGGAACACAAGGGGGCACCAACTAAGTGTAGTATTGATAAGTACAGTAAAACCTTGAATTGCACGTAACGCATTTCTCAATACAAGCTTTTTTTTTTTTTTTCTTAAATCCTGGCTCGGTTTGGGAGCGTTGTCTCGCAAGACGAGCAGGATTCAAGCCTCTGGGGTGTGCAGTACCGCATTTGGCCAGAGGTGCGGGGGCGCCCGGTGACGCTCGGAGACAGAGTGTCTCTGAGCGTCTCCGAGTGTTTCCGAGTGTCTCCAGCGCCCCCCCCACCTCTGGCCACATGCGGTGCTGCATAGACAAGCAGTGGCTATGGAACATTTCTATGGGGAAACTCGCTTTGATATACAAGTGTTTTGGATAACAAGCATTCTTCTGGAACAGATTATTCTCGTAATCCAAGGTACTACTGTATTATAATGATATTAAAAAGCTTGGGACAGGAACAGAACTCTGGAAACACAACGAGGAACACAAGGGGTGCCAACGAAGTGGAGTATTAATTAACCACTTCAGCCCCGGAAGAATTTGCCCCCTTCCTGACCAGAGCAGTTTTTGCGATTCGGCACTGCGGTCGCTTTAACTGACAATTGCGCGGTCGTGCGACGTGGCACCCAAACAAAATTTACGTCCTTTTTTCCCCATAAATAGAGCTTTCTTTTGGTGGTATTTGATCACCTCTGATGTTTTTTTTTTTTTTTTTTTTTGCGCTATAAACAAAAAAAATAGCTACAATTTTGAAAAAAATAAGCAATATTTTTTACTTTTTGCTACAATAAATATCCCCCCAAAAAATATAAAAAAACCCAAATTTTTTCCTCAGTTTAGGACGATACGTATTCTTCTACATATTTTTGGTAAAAAAAAAAAAAAATCGCAATAAGCGTATATTGATTGGTTTGTGCAAAAGTTATAGCGTCTACAAAATAGGGGATAGATTTATGGAATTTTTATTAATATTTTTTTTTCCTACTAGTAATGGTGGCGATCTGCGATTTTTATCGTGACTGCGACATTATGGCGGACACATCGGACACTTTTGACGCCATTTTGGGACCATTGTCATTTATACAGCGATCAGAGCTATAAAAATGCACTGATTACTGTGTAAATGTAACTGGCAGGGGAGGGGTTAAACACTAGGGGGGCGCTCAAGGGGTTACGTGTGTCCTAGGGAGTGATTCTAACTGTGGGGGGGGGGCGTGGCTACCAGTGACATGACAGAGATCACTGCTCCCGATGACAGGGAGCAGTAGATCAGTGTCCTGTCACTAACAGGGAAATGCCTTGTTTACAAAGGCATCTCCCCGTTCTGCCTCTCTGTCTCACGATCGAGGGCCGCCGGCGAACATCGAGATCGCAGGACCTGCGGGCACACTCGTGCGACGCGCTCGTGCAAGGCGGCAAATTTAAAGGGACGTACCTGTACGCCCATTTGCCTGCCTGTGCCGTTCTGCCGACGTATATATGTGCGTGCGGCGGTCGGCAAGTGGATAATAAATGTACCTGTCCCGGGTGGAGCTGCCTACTGGAGTCTAATATTCACCTATCCTGCGTGATTCCATAAACGTTAAATGTTACATTGATGGACTTTTACCTCAATCCAGAGACAACTTTTTATTATTTTGTACTTCCTACTCTCGGTCAGTAGTCCCTTTTTTATAGATTTTATAGGGGGTTTGTGTGGATAGTGTATTTATACCTGTTTGCGCCATCATAATACTATTTTTTGTTATAAATCAGTGACAGATGAATTCTGAATGGATGGTGTCATAGGTGCTCAACCTGTGGCCCTCCAGCTGTTGCGGAAATACAAGTCCCATGAAGCATTGCAAGGCTGACAGTTAGAAGCATGACTCTCAAAGACAACAGGCATGATGGGACTTGTAGTTCAGCAACATCTGGAGGGCCACAGGTCGAGCACCCCATGGAAGGGTATGGGCTACTTCACCTGGCATACCATCACTAGGGTTGCCACCTTTTCTTCAAGCCAAACCCGAACACTTTAGCGGCCTGGGACACCTTTGGGTGCCCCAAGTAGAATAATAATGTGGTGCGCATAACGCGCCATAGCGAACAGTGGGTGTGGCCAAATTGCTCTTCCTGACATCATCGCCCTACCCCCCCTCCCCCCAGTGATGCCGAACCTGTCCCTCAGATAGCCGCCCACAGTGTGACTATTTTGGTTACTTGGGGAGCCACAGCCCGGTCAGAATAATGTGTCCGGGTTTCAGTCTGCCTGAAACCCGGACACATGATTCAAAACCTGGACTGTCCGGGTGAATCCTGAACAGGTGGCAACCCTAACCATCACTCCCTTACTGTATAAACCCATAGCAACATGAAGTCATGGAAACGTCTCATAAACAGTGGTGGAATTCCTGTCCTGCTTTAGTCTTCATTAGCTAATTCAATATGAATGTACTAATGCGAACAAGAGTCTCATACCACTGGTATGGACAGTCTTTGACCTGCACTCTCTTATCAGCCTTGTTGTGTCCAGCATGTTGCTGATCCGTGACGTCTGAAGAAGTTGCCCTCCGGGGGGTAAATTTGGAATACCGCTTTAGCCTGATAAAGTATTCATGACTAGAATCTAACTAATCTACCTAAGAAACAATTTAACTTTTGAGAAAAACGTAGCCTTGCCTAGACCTTTTACCAGACTGATTACACCCCTAAATGTGTATCATCTATTTTACCGCACCACTTCTGCTGTGAAGTACAAGAGAGGTCCTTTCAAGGGCTTGGTTTGTGTTTTCCAAAGTTCCAACTGTTTTCAGAAGTTCTCAGAGTTTTTTGCCCACCATCTTCCCAAGCCATACTAATCACGGTTCCTTTATCCCAATACATCAGAGAGTTGCTTTATATTGAAAGAAAAAGGGGACAATAACTTTACAGTTTCAGAAACCGGCTTTGTGTCCTCATTGAAACTTTCTGCTAATCTCTAATGCACCAGTTGTCCCCAGAATAAGGTCCTCAGCTGTTATTTACAGTATAGTTTTTGTGCAGGTCATTCACTTTTCTCCTACTCCATCTGTCCTGAAGGCACTTTCACTCCAGTCAATTCCACGCTGCTATTCGGGCCGCCATGACCCAGGCCCTTAGACTTTTGGAAATCCTTGGCGATTTCCTCGAATGTCCGTCCGCGAGTCTCAGGAACTTTGAAGAACGTGTAGATGAAGAACACTATCAGAAGTATCACGAAGATGAGGAAGACGTATGGACCGCATCCAAGCTTTTTGTGAGAAAGCGCAGAACGGTAGAATAAAACAAAAGAAAAAGGGAAGAAATTATTTACAAAATGTATACCGGGATGAGCTGCTACAACTGATCTAAAGAAAATAACTTGAAGTTGAGATGTGAACCTCCACAACTCAAGAAACCTTGAGTCAAGATGACCTTAGGAAACCTTGAGTCAAGATGACCTTAGGAAACCTTGAGTCAAGATGACCATAGGAAACCGAACTCAAGATGGCCTTAGGAAACCTTGAATCAAGATGAACTCAAGATGACCTTAGGAAACCTTGAGTCAAGATGACCTTGGGAAACCTTGAGTCAAGATGACCTTAGGAAACCTTGAGTCAAGATGACCTTAGGAAACCTTGAGTCAAGATGACCTTAGGAAACCTTGAGTCAAGATGAACTCAGGTTTGCTAAGGTTATCTTGAGTTTATCTCGACTCAAGGTCTCCTAAGGTCACCTTGAGTCAAGATAAACACAAGATGACCTTAGGAAACCTTGAGTGAAGATGACCATAGGAGACCTTGAGTCAAGATGACTCAAGGTCTCCCTTGAGTCAAGATGAACTCAAGATGAACTCAAGATGACCTTAGGAAACCTTGAGTCAAGATGACCTTAGGAAACCTTTAGTCAAGATGACCTTAGGAAACCTTGAGTCAAGATGACCTTAGGAAACCTTGAGTCAAGATGACCTTAGGAAACCTTGAGTCAAGATGACCTTAGGAAACCTTGAGTCAAGATGACCTTAGGAAACCTTGAGTCAAGATGACCTTAGGAAACCTTGAGTCAAGATGACCTTAGGAAACCTTGAGTCAAGATGACCTTAGGAAACCTTGAGTCAAGATGACCTTAGGAAACCTTGAGTCAAGATGACCTTAGAAAACCTTGAGTCAAGATGACCTTAGGAAACCTTGAGTCAAGATAACCTTAGGAAACCTTGAGTCAAGATGAACTCAGGTTTACTAAGGTCATCTTGAGTTTATCTTGACTCAAGGTCTCCTAAGGTCACCTTGAATCAAGATGAACTCAAGATGACCTTAGGAAACCTTGAGTCAAGATGACATTCGGAGACCTTGAGTCAAGATGACTCAAGGTCTCCCTTGAGTCAAGATGAACTGAAGATGACCTTAGGAAACCTTGAGTCAAGATGACCTTAGGAAACCGAACTCAAGATGGCCTTAGGAAACCTTGAATCAAGATGAACTCAAGATGACCTTAGGAAACCTTGAGTCAAGATGACCTTAGGAAACCTTGAGTCAAGATGACCTTAGGAAACCTTGAGTCAAGATGACCTTAGGAAACCTTGAGTCAAGATGACCTTAGGAAACCTTGAGTCAAGATGACCTTAGGAAACCTTGAGTCAAGATGACCTTAGGAAACCTTGAGTCAAGATGACCTTAGGAAACCTTGAGTCAAGATGACCTTAGGAAACCTTGAGTCAAGATGACCTTAGAAAACCTTGAGTCAAGATGACCTTAGGAAAACTTGAATCAAGATGAACTCAAGATGACCTTAGGAAACCTTGAGTCAAGATGACATTCGGAGACCTTGAGTCAAGATGACTCAAGGTCTCCCTTGAGTCAAGATGAACTGAAGATGACCTTAGGAAACCTTGAGTCAAGATGACCTTAGGAAACCGAACTCAAGATGGCCTTAGGAAACCTTGAATCAAGATGAACTCAAGATGACCTTAGGAAACCTTGAGTCAAGATGACCTTAGGAAACCTTGAGTCAAGATGACCTTAGGAAACCTTGAGTCAAGATGACCTTAGGAAACCTTGAGTCAAGATGACCTTAGGAAACCTTGAGTCAAGATGACCTTAGGAAACCTTGAGTCAAGATGACCTTAGGAAACCTTGAGTCAAGATGACCTTAGGAAACCTTGAGTCAAGATGACCTTAGGAAACCTTGGGTCAAGATGACCTTAGGAAACCTTGAGTCAAGATGACCTTAGAAAACCTTGAGTCAAGATGACCTTAGAAAACCTTGAGTCAAGATGACCTTAGAAAACCTTGAGTCAAGATGACCTTAGAAAACCTTGAGTCAAGATGACCTTAGGAAACCTTGAGTCAAGATAACCTTAGGAAACCTTGAGTCAAGATGAACTCAGGTTTGCTAAGGTCATCTTGAGTTTATCTTGACTCAAGGTCTCCTAAGGTCACCTTGAGTCAAGATAAACTCAAGATGACCTTAGGAAACCTTGAGTCAAGATGAACTCAAGATGACCTTAGGAAACCTTGAGTCAAGATGACCATAGGAGACCTTGAGTCAAGATGAACTCAAGATGACTTTAGGAAACCTTGAGTCAAGATGAACTCAAGATGACCTTAGGAAACCTTGAGTCAAGATGAACTCAAGATGACCTCAGGAGACCTTGAGTCAAGATGAACTCAAGATGACCTTAGGAAACCTTGAGTCAAGATGACCTTAGGAAACCGAACTCAAGATGGCCTTAGGAAACCTTGAATCAAGATGACCTTAGGAAACCTTGAGTGAAGATGACCATAGGAGACCTTGAGTCAAGATGACTCAAGGTCTCCCTTGAGTCAAGATGAACTCAAGATGACCTTAGGAAACCTTGAGTCAAGATGACCTTAGGAAACCTTTAGTCAAGATGACCTTAGGAAACCTTTAGTCAAGATGACCTTAGGAAACCTTGAGTCAAGATGACCTTAGGAAACCTTGAGTCAAGATGACCTTAGGAAACCTTGAGTCAAGATGACATTCGGAGACCTTGAGTCAAGATGACTCAAGGTCTCCCTTGAGTCAAGATGACTCAAGGTCTCCCTTGAGTCAAGATGAACTGAAGATGACCTTAGGAAACCTTGAGTCAAGATGACCTTAGGAAACCGAACTCAAGATGGCCTTAGGAAACCTTGAATCAAGATGAACTCAAGATGACCTTAGGAAACCTTGAGAGTCAAGATGACCTTAGGAAACCTTGAGTCAAGATGACCTTAGGAAACCTTGAGTCAAGATGACCTTAGGAAACCTTGAGTCAAGATGACCTTAGGAAACCTTGAGTCAAGATGACCTTAGGAAACCTTGAGTCAAGATGACCTTAGGAAACCTTGAGTCAAGATGACCTTAGAAAACCTTGAGTCAAGATGACCTTAGGAAACCTTGAGTCAAGATAACCTTAGGAAACCTTGAGTCAAGATGAACTCAGGTTTGCTAAGGTCATCTTGAGTTTATCTTGACTCAAGGTCTCCTAAGGTCACCTTGAGTCAAGATAAACTCAAGATGACCTTAGGAAACCTTGAGTCAAGATGAACTCAAGATGACGGAAACCTTGAGTCAAGATGACCATAGGAGACCTTGAGTCAAGATGAACTCAAGATGACTTTAGGAAACCTTGAGTCAAGATGAACTCAAGATGACCTTAGGAAACCTTGAGTCAAGATGAACTCAAGATGACCTCAGGAGACCTTGAGTCAAGATGAACTCAAGATGACCTTAGGAAACCTTGAGTCAAGATGACCTTAGGAAACCGAACTCAAGATGGCCTTAGGAAACCTTGAATCAAGATGACCTTAGGAAACCTTGAGTGAAGATGACCATAGGAGACCTTGAGTCAAGATGACTCAAGGTCTCCCTTGAGTCAAGATGAACTCAAGATGACCTTAGGAAACCTTGAGTCAAGATGACCTTAGGAAACCTTTAGTCAAGATGACCTTAGGAAACCTTTAGTCAAGATGACCTTAGGAAACCTTGAGTCAAGATGACCTTAGGAAACCTTGAGTCAAGATGACCTTAGGAAACCTTGAGTCAAGATGACCTTAGAAAACCTTGAGTCAAGATGACCTTAGGAAACCTTGAGTCAAGATGACCTTAGGAAACCTTGAGTCAAGATGACCTTAGGAAACCTTGAGTCAAGATGACCTTAGGAAACCTTGAGTCAAGATGACCTTAGGAAACCTTGAGTCAAGATGACCTTAGGAAACCTTGAGTCAAGATGACCTTAGGAAACCTTGAGTCAAGATGACCTTAGGAAACCTTGAGTCAAGATGACCTTAGGAAACCTTGAGTCAAGATGACCTTAGAAAACCTTGAGTCAAGATGACCTTAGGAAACCTTGAGTCAAGATGAACTCAAGATGACCTTAGGAAACCTTGAGTCAAGATGACCATAGGAGACCTTGAGTCAAGATGAACTCAAGATGACTTTAGGAAACCTTGAGTCAAGATGAACTCAAGATGACCTTAGGAAACCTTGAGTCAAGATGAACTCAAGATGACCTCAGGAGACCTTGAGTCAAGATGAACTCAAGATGACCTTAGGAAACCTTGAGTCAAGATGACCTTAGGAAACCGAACTCAAGATGGCCTTAGGAAACCTTGAATCAAGATGACCTTAGGAAACCTTGAGTCAAGATGACATTCAGAGACCTTGTTTAAAGATGAACTCAAGATGACCTTAGGAGACCTTGAGTCAAGATGAACTCAAGATGACCTTAGGAAACCTTGAGTCAAGATGACCTTAGGAAACCGAACTTAAGATGGCCTTAGGAAACCTTAAATCAAGATGAACTCAAGATGACCTTAGGAAACCTTGAGTCAAGATGAACTCAAGATGACCTTAAGATGAACTCTGCAGTAGAATAAACTTGAAGTTGAGATGTGAACCTCCACAACTCAAGAAACCTTGAGTCAAGATGATCTTAGGAAACCTTGAGTCAAGATGACCTTAGGAAACCTTGAGTCAAGATGACCCTAGGAAACCGAACTCAAGATGGCCTTAGGAAACCTTGAATCAAGATGACCTTAGGAAACCTTGAGTCAAGATGACCTTAGGAAACCTTGAGTCAAGATGACCTTAGGAAACCTTGAGTCAAGATGACCTTAGGAAACCTTGAGTCAAGATGACCTTAGGAAACCTTGAGTCAAGATGACCTTAGAAAACCTTGAGTCAAGATGACCTTAGGAAACCTTGAGTCAAGATAACCTTAGGAAACCTTGAGTCAAGATGAACTCAGGTTTGCTAAGGTTATCTTGAGTTTATCTCGACTCAAGGTCTCCTAAGGTCACCTTGAGTCAAGATAAACACAAGATGACCTTAGGAAACCTTGAGTGAAGATGACCATAGGAGACCTTGAGTCAAGATGACTCAAGGTCTCCCTTGAGTCAAGATGAACTCAAGATGAACTCAAGATTACCTTAGGAGACCTTGAGTCAAGATGAACTCAAGATGACCTTAGGAAACCTTGAGTCAAGATGACCTTAGGAAACCTTGAGTCAAGATGAACTCAGGTTTGCTAAGGTCATCTTGAGTTTATCTTGACTCAAGGTCTCCTAAGGTCACCTTGAATCAAGATGAACTCAAGATGACCTTAGGAAACCTTGAGTGAAGATGACCATAGGAGACCTTGAGTCAAGATGACTCAAGGTCTCCCTTGAGTCAAGATGAACTCAAGATGAACTCAAGATGACCTTAGGAGACCTTGAGTCAAGATGAACTCAAGATGACCTTAGGAAACCTTGAGTCAAGATAACCTTAGGAAACCTTGAGTCAAGATGAACTCAGGTTTGCTAAGGTCATCTTGAGTTTATCTTGACTCAAGGTCTCCTAAGGTCACCTTGAATCAAGATGAACTCAAGATGACCTTAGGAAACCTTGAGTCAAGATGACGTTCGGAGACCTTGAGTCAAGATGACTCAAGGTCTCCCTTGAGTCAAGATGAACTGAAGATGACCTTAGGAAACCTTGAGTCAAGATGACCTTAGGAAACCGAACTCAAGATGGCCTTAGGAAACCTTGAATCAAGATGAACTCAAGATGACCTTAGGAAACCTTGAGTCAAGATGACCTTAGGAAACCTTGAGTCAAGATGACCTTAGGAAACCTTGAGTCAAGATGACCTTAGGAAACCTTGAGTCAAGATGACCTTAGGAAACCTTGAGTCAAGATGACCTTAGGAAACCTTGAGTCAAGATGACCTTAGAAAACCTTGAGTCAAGATGACCTTAGAAAACCTTGAGTCAAGATGACCTTAGGAAACCTTGAGTCAAGATAACCTTAGGAAACCTTGAGTCAAGATGAACTCAGGTTTGCTAAGGTCATCTTGAGTTTATCTTGACTCAAGGTCTCCTAAGGTCACCTTGAGTCAAGATAAACTCAAGATGACCTTAGGAAACCTTGAGTCAAGATGAACTCAAGATGACCTTAGGAAACCTTGAGTCAAGATGACCATAGGAGACCTTGAGTCAAGATGAACTCAAGATGACTTTAGGAAACCTTGAGTCAAGATGAACTCAAGATGACCTTAGGAAACCTTGAGTCAAGATGAACTCAAGATGACCTCAGGAGACCTTGAGTCAAGATGAACTCAAGATGACCTTAGGAAACCTTGAGTCAAGATGACCTTAGGAAACCGAACTCAAGATGGCCTTAGGAAACCTTGAATCAAGATGACCTTAGGAAACCTTGAGTCAAGATGACATTCAGAGACCTTGAGTCAAGATGAACTCAAGATGACCTTAGGAGACCTTGAGTTCAAGATGAACTCAAGATGCCCTTAGGAAACCTTGAGTCAAGATGACCTTAGGAAACCGAACTTAAGATGGCCTTAGGAAACCTTGAATCAAGATGAACTCAAGATGACCTTAGGAAACCTTGAGTCAAGATGAACTATAGATGACCTTAAGATGAACTCTGCAGTAGAATAAAACAAAAGAAAAAGAGAAGAAATGATTAACAAAATGTATACTGGGATGAGCTGCTACAACTGATCTAAAGAAAATAACTTGAAGTTGAGATGTGAACCTCCACAACTCAAGAAACCTTGAGTCAAGATGACCTTAGGAAACCTTGAGTCAAGATTACCTTAGGAAACTTTGTGTCAAGATGAACTTAAGATGACCTTAAGAAACCTTGAGTCAAGATGAACTCAAGATGACCTTAGGAAACCTTGAGTCAAGATGAACTCAAGATGACCTTAGGAAACCTTGAGTCATGATGACCTTAGGAAACCTTGAATCAAGATGACATTAGGAAACCTTGAGTCAAGATGACCTTAGGAAACCTTGAGTCAAGATGAACTTAAGATGATCTTAGGAAACCTTGAGTCAAGATGAACTCAAGATGACCTTAGGAAACCTTGAGTCAAGATGAACTCAAGATGACCTTAGGAAACCTTGAGTCAAGATGCACTCCAGATGACCTTAGGAAACCTTGAGTCAAGATGAACTCAAGATGACCTTAGGAAATCTTGAGTCAAGATGACCTTAGGAAACCTTGAGTCAAGATGAACTCAAGATGACCTTAGGAAACCTTGAGTCAAGATGAACTCAAGATGACCTTAGGAAACCTTGAGTCAAGATGAACTCCAGATGACCTTAGGAAACCTTGAGTCAAGATGACCTTAGGAAACCTTGAGTCAAGATGACCTTAGGAAACCTTGAGTCAAGATGAACTCAAGATGACCTTAGGAAACCTTGAGTCAAGATGACCTTAGGAAACCTTGAGTCAAGATGAACTCAAGATGAGCTTAGGAAACCTTGAGTCAAGATGAACTCAAGATGACCTTAGGAAACCTTGAGTCAAGATGAACTCCAGATGACCTTAGGAAACCTTGAGTCAAGATGACCTTAGGACACCTTGAGTCAAGATGACCTTAGGAAACCTTGAGTCAAGATGAACTCAAGATGAGCTTAGGAAACCTTGAGTCAAGATGAACTCAAGATGACCTTAGGAAACCTTGAGTCAAGATGAACTCCAGATGACCTTAGGAAACCTTGAGTCAAGATGAACTCAAGATGACCTTAGAAAATATAGCTGACTACTATAGTTAACATGCTTCCCCCCAAACCAAATCCTGCATAATCCTGATCCACTTACCGCTGCATAGGGGAATAACATTCCAACAAGGAAGTTGGCTGTCCAGTTTGAGCAGCCTGATACGGCCATAGCTGCTGGTCGTGGTCCTTGGCTGAAAAGCTCAGCCACGATGAACCAAGGGATAGGTCCTGGGCCAATCTCAAAGAAAGCCACATAGAGGTAGATGGCTACAATGCTCACATAACTCCACCCAAAGGTCTGTTCCTAAAGAAAACCATATAACGAGATAAAAGTTAGACACAAAAAAATGGAAAAGTGGTCAAAAAGGTACAGTCTATAAGAGAGAATGGAAGAAAAGGGAAGCAAACCCATGAAAATATTAGATGTGAAATCCAACTTAACCGGTTGCCGCCCGGCCACAGTACATTAACTGCGGCAGGGTGCATCACCTATATGTACATCATCCAGCCTGTTCAGGGTTAGGGCCACACAGCACGCCCCTCCAGTGACCGCTGTTGGTAACCCAAAAATTGTGACATAAAATGTGACATAGGGTGCAATAGGCTTTAAATGGCTGTTGACGGTTAGGGAAGTTCATTTTAACTATCCAGAAGCTCTACATGTGCCAACAAATGGCCCTTGTTAGCTAGATAACATGACGTTAGATATTGAGAATTAGACATGTGCACACCGGAAATTTTCATTATGTTTAGTTTCAGATGCATCTGTTCATTGAAGAAATTTTGTTTTGCTATATTCATTATGTTGACCCAATTCATTTTCGGCATTCGTTTAGTAAATTTGTTGATCCTAGTGGATTTGAAAAATGTAGCAGTTTTTCCAGGAAATTTCCTATATATTCGATTTATTGTCGAATCGGACGGATTAGAATCGGAAGGATTCTATATTTTCGGGAACGCTAGTCCAACCCACCAAGAGAAATGGCATGAGCTGATTGGACAATATTGACCGGCATCATGCGCATCCGAATTAACCAATGGAACAAAATTTGGATCCATTCGTTATCCGAATCTGAATTATTGAACAAATTAGAAAATGTATTAATTTCCCCATGAACCCGAACTACTATTGCCTCATGTGATGTCATCAGAATAAAACAAAAGCATTTGTTAACCACTTCCGGACCGCCGCAAGACTATATAGGTCCTGACTTTGAAGAGGGATATCTCGGTTATGGCAGCAGTTGCTGCCATAACCGGGTATCCATCTCTTTAGGCGGCGGTCCGCTTTCTGAGAATGGTGGTCTCTGTGGCGGATTTGCAGCGAAGTCACCATTATCGGGAGATGGCCCCCCCTCCCGCCGTTCTCCCGCGCCCTCCGCCGCTTACCGGAGCCGTCGATATCGGCGAAGGAGCCGATCGGGTCCTCTTCCTAGCTGGGTATGGATACGAGTGAGGGCAAGATGGCCCCCCCATCTGTTTCAATACCATAGCATGGTGGAAGCGACGTCAAAACGTCACTTCCGCCCATAGCTCTTAAAGGGCCATTTTATTTTTGTAATTTTTTCAAATGACAAATTTATTTTTATTTATTTTTTTATTGCATTTTAGTCTAAATATGAGATCTGAGGTCTATTTAAGAGGACCTGTCATTCTTTTTTTTCTATTACAAGGGATGTTTACATTTTTTTTAAAAACAGTGTCAAAATAAATAAAATAAAGTAAAATAGATAAGAAAAAAATTATATATTTTTTTTAAAGCGCCCCGTCCCGACGAGCTCATGCACAGAAGCGAACGCATATGTGAGCAGCGCCCACTTATGAAAACGGTGTTCAAACCACACATGTGAGGTATCGCCACGATTGTAAAGGCTCGTACACACAAAAATCCACGGAAAAGTTTGTCTGAAGGGAGTTGGCAGGGAACACCCATAGCAAGCATACGGCAGGACTTTACTGCAAACTTTCCCAAAACTTTCCCAACATCACGTGTTTTTTCTGCTCTTTACTGCCACACTTTGGTCAACTTCTGCTATTGTTGGTTGATTTTAACATTGGTTCTGGGCATGCGTATTTGTATGGATTTCTGTACACACGGTCAGGCTTTGCACCATCGGACTTTTGTTGCCGAAAAGTTTGTCCGTTTGCAGAGCGAACTTTTGTCCGATGAAAACCGAAAAAGTTTGTCCGATGGAGCGTACACACGGTTGGATTTTCTGGAAAACTTGCTCATTTTGAAGTTTCTTGGCAAAAAGTCCGACCGTGTGTACGGGGCCTTTAGAGCGAGAGCAATAATTCTAGCCCTAGACCCCCTCTGTAACTCAAAACATGCAACCTGTAGAATTTTTTAAACGTCGCCTATGGAGATTTTTAAGGATAAATTTTGACGCCATTCCACGAGCGGGCGCAATTTTGAAGCGTGACATGTTGGGTATCAATTTACTCGCCATAACATTATCTTTAACAATATAAAAAAAAATGGCCTAACTTTACTGTTGTCTTATTTTTTAATTCAGAAAAGTGAATTTTTTCCCAAAAAAGTGCGCTTGTAAGACCGTTGCGCAAATACGGTGTGACAAAAAGTATTGCAATGACCGCCATTTTATTCTCTAGGGTGTTAGAAAAAAAAAAAGATATAATGTTTGGGGGTTCTAAGTAATTTTCTAGCAAAAAAAATGTTTTTAACTTGTAAACACCAAATCTCAGAAAGGGCTTAAGTGGTTAATTTTGATACAAATTTTTGGGGGATATTGTTGACATTCATTACCATGTCTATTCGGAGATTCATATAAATCCATATAGTGAGTCCACACAGTGTCCATAAACAAATCCGTATTGAGAAGAAAAAAGAAACACTGAAGGGTCATCACATAACTCTTGTAGATAAAGAGAGGTAGAATACTCTTACCAGAGCATTGGACCTGTGGTTTAGGCAGGTCAAATGGGCATAAGAGGTCTCAGTGGCAGTCCTCGTCTGTTGGTCTGGAGCCTGGGTCAAACGAATCCCCGATGTGAACTGTCCAGTGGGCTCCCCAACTTGACAGCACACCTTTGGTTCGACGTAGATCAAGGTAATCCTCAGATGGAACAGGAACAACCCCCCAAAGAAAAGCTCTTTTCCACAGTAGATCTACACCAGAGCCCTCCTTGATACAGGTGCTCAGGTTACCCTAATGACCAGAGACTTTTACAAGAAGTACCTGTCATACCTGCCCCTGGAAGAGATGGGAGACACCAAGATTCAGGGTATCCAAGCAGAAGAGTACTCTTGTGATGGATGTCTGCGGATCAAGTTGTCGTGTGATCCATTGAGGGCTGGGGAGCCCCAGAACTTTGAGACACTGGCCATTGTCTGTCCCTGGCTGCCAAGGCCCTCAAGAAGCTCACTCATCGTTGGGACCAATACCGATCTGGTGAAATGGCTTTTAGCCCCTGCTGTCCCCAGATGTGTTCCCATACCCTCACTACCGGAAGAGGTTCCTGCTTCAGTACCAGAGGAAGAACCAAGAGTAGCTGAGACTGTGACTCCCAGGGAGAAGAGAAGGAAGAGAGTCATTTATCCTCCCCGGAAACTAACTCATGATCAGATGGGAGAAAGTTCCGAAGACACGGTCCTAACCTCAAGAAGGACCATGCCCACATCTGGTCCCTCCACTGTACATTTGGTGGAGGGCAACCCCAACTCACTCCCTGGCACAATTAGGCAAGCCACTTCCAATAATATGGCCTGTGAGCAGGACAATCTTCCTCACCATGCCAGGTGTGAGATTCCCCTGCCAGGTTCCCTTGCAACTGTGAACTATCTTTTATGTACATATTGTTGATGCTGTCTTTGGGGACCAAAGATTCAAAGTGGGGGGAGTGTGTAGCGGGGTATTTCCCTTTAATACAGAGAGACTACATCTCCCAGTACATCTTGCAGCACCCAGGGTGCATTGCTCCAGAACAGAGACTGCTGGGGCAGACTTTATAAAGGGGAGGCAGAGTTTTGTTCGGTCTCTTTGGAAACCCCCTCTCCTAGCAAGAGGATCTCTGTGCGGAACTGCTGTGTGCACAAGGCCTGAAGCCTGGGCCTTGTGCTCTTTTCCAAAGAGCCCTCTGCCAGCCTAGCTGAACCTTAGAGACATCTTCTCATCCTTGTTACACTACACCAGGAGGACTAAAGACTTGGATGTCGGTGGATTCCTGTTCCTAGACGAATCGGCGGAGGAAACGGACTTGGACTTGTCCGGGTGGTGAGAGCTGTTTAAAGACAGATACTTTATATTTACTATTCGTTTGGATTACAAAGTTGTTCTTCAAGTGCACCACCGAAAGATTGCTAGCGAATATTGTTTCACTGAACTTCCATTTAGATCAGTCAGGCCTGACTGCATAGGTAGACATTGCTGGGTATTAGTCTGCCCATGAGGGGAAGTAGCTGCAAAAGGGCAGCGCTAGAGTTTCATAGCAATACTTTATTATGCTGATTACTCTGTTTATCTTTATTACTGTTTATTGCAGGGATCTGCAACTTGTTATACTGTTATTTAATTACTTGCCCATTAGCATCAGTAAAGTATCTGGGTAAAGTACATTTGGTGTCAGTTTCGCTTACTTTAATAGGAGTTTTAAAGTATATTCTGTGTATGTTTGTTATAGGACTGCGTCACCAACAGTTGCGGTCACGCGGTCCTATCCCATTATCACTAGCTGTGCCACGGGAGGTTAGAGCCGATTGCCAGGGGTTGACAGCGGTGCACTACAGGGCCCAAATCAATACCAGCAGCCCTCTTAACTGGGGGTATCGCTACAATTAAAACCAACAAAAATACATAAAAGTGATCACATACAATAAAATGTTAAAAAAAGGGGCAGTGAGTGAAGTAGTGTACCAAGCCCAACGCGTTTCGAACTGGAGTTCTTCAACAGCCTTCCCCCTTTTTTCTCTTCACATGGGCGGTCGGTTAAGCGAAAGCTTTTTTGCTCCTTGCTGCAATATCTACTGTGGAAAAGAGCTTTTCTTTGGGGGGTTGTTCCTGTTCCATCTGAGGATTACCTTGATCTACGTCGAACCAAAGGTGTGCTGTCAAGTTGGGGAGCCCACCGGTCAGTTCACATCGGGGATTCGTTTGACCCAGGCTCCAGACCAACAGACGAGGACTGCCACTGAGACCTCTTATGCCCATTTGACCTGCCTAAACCACAGGTCCAACGCTCTGGTAAGAGTATTCTACCTCTCTTTATCTACAAGAGTTATGTGATGATCCTTCAGTGTTTCTTTTTTCTTCTCAATACGGATTTGTTTATGGACACTGTGTGGACTCACTATATTGATATTGTTTATCATCTTGGTTTATTTTGAGGCCTAAAACATTGGGCTTCATTTTCATATAGCGATACATCCCAATTCCACGTTTATTAATTTTAGTCACATTTTATGTAGCAGCTTGTGTTTTTTCTTTCACGTTTCTTTTTCACTCATCTTTGAGATTAGCGCAATAGTTTTCCGTAATTTTTATATTCATATACATCCAAATCTCTGAAAATGTAATCTTCATTCGAAAAACAAAACAAAACACACATGTCTATTGAGAATCGGAGGAACCCTAAACCTATTGCTAATGCAAATCCAAAAACTAACCTTGACCCTAACCCTTTGTTTATCAATGGAAGGAACCCCTATCCGGGGCAATGTGTGGGACTATGAAGATGCCTATTGATAATGTTTAGTAATTGTCCCAATAAGGAGTATAATGAAAATACGAAAATCATACAATAAAAATTCATTTATTACAGATACACAAGTACATTTAAAAAAAAAAAAGAGGAATACATAAATACATTGTGATGCATTTGTTCCTACAATGTTGCGTGCTGCTGGTCCTACAAGTTTCGCCTATAATCAGGCTTCATCAGGGACGCAGACACTTTAACAAATCTACAATGATACATAGCAGTAAAAGTTGCATCTAAACGGGGATAAATTCCCTGGTTAGATGCAACTTTTACTGCTACTTGGTTATGCTGTGCACCTTGGGCACCACCAGCCATCCAAAATTCCATTAACACATATGTAAGTGTTATTTTTTGTTACAATGTAATAATTTTTGTTGTTGTTGCTGTGTTTCAGACGATGTGCATTTTGTGAGATCTTTTATGATCCATTAAGATGCATTCAATAACTCTGATCATTGGCTTCTTTATTTACATTTATATAAGTCTTTCTATTATTATTATTTTTTCATTGATTAATCTCCTCTTTATTGTTCTATATATATATATATATATATTTATCATACACTTAGGACTTATATATTGGAATTGGGATAACTCCCCGTGTATATTTCCGTGCGGCCCCTGTCCCATTGTGGAAAGCCTACAGGGTGATAGTTACATCAACGTTTCCATCTGTTGAGAGGAGGTACACTCTGATTCGACATGAGGTGGCCATTCGTGAATTATTAGGTATCTGTCCATGCCCTCAGAGAGAGCTTTTTGAATTCAATGTAATTTGTAATATATTATTTTGTTTGATGTATAGTATTATAAATGAGTTTCTTCTTTTTTAAACTTATGTACTAAAATGAATTTCTATGTATCATTGTAGATTTGTTAAAGTGTCTGTGTCCCTGATGAAGCCTGACTATAGGCGAAATTTGTAGGACCAGCAGCACGCAACATTGTAGGAACAAATGCATCACGGTGTATTTATGTATTCCTCTTTTTTTTTTAAATGTACTTGTGTATCTGTAATAAATGAATTTTTATTGTATGATTTTCGTATTTTCATTATACTCCTTATTGGGACAATTACTAAACATTATCAATAGGCATCTTCATAGTCCCACACATTGCCCAGGATAGGGGTTCCTTCAATATATTAACTTTAACAGGGACGTAGATGCTATTGACTACGATATCTGACCAGTGCCTGCTCTGAATGCTATTTATCTTTGTGTATCAATGGTCACCATGTCACCGCTGGTATGTTGATCACGTGACTTTGTTAGAAAACCCAAAACTTCACCTGAGCTGTCTGCATGGCGAACATTGAGGTTACATTAACCAAAATTTTAGCAAAGGCTAAATTTGTTATTTAGCTGAAAACAATTAGTTTAGCCTAATTTATCACTCATCTCTTATAACTAGTGGGAGAACTGATTTCCTTGAGGAAACAGAAACAATTGGAAACTGGTGGTGTTTTCTTTTTATGCACCCCGATATTGTATCATATAACATATGCAAAATAATCAAATTCATCCAGTAACAAAAAATATATATATATTTTCAATACTGTATTTAGGTCTTCTGACCAGAGTACGATAAGACCTCATGGTAAGGGGAATATGGAGAAGAGTAAAAGAAGAAGTAGAATAGGAAAGATAATTTGATTAAGAAACATAAAATAGTGAGCTCTCACCGTAAGCTTAAGAGCAATTGTCAATATGAGAGCGAATACGGCCATTCCACCAAGGCCGGTGAGGTGTAGTGTCCGCCGACCAGCCCGTTCTACAACCAAAAGCTGAAAGAGACAAAAGTCAAGAGAGTTCATTTAGCTAATCCTTTAGTATGAATTCACTTATTCACAATAAAATAGCGAAACCTTTTGCAGAGAAAGATGGGAGTCTAGAGGCCCGTATAGATAGATTTTGGGCCTGTGTTCATGGGCAATGCAAGCTTTCGACGTTACGGTTAATGAAACAATAGAAGCTTGCACTTCTCCAAACTCACACATCGCCCTCCAGCTATGGGTGTCCCAGGTGCCAGCCAAAGAGTCCATCCTCACTCTGTGCACTCAAGCCCAAGAAGACAAATGGCTGGAGACCGATGAGGTAACTTTGTTGAACCATCCAGAAAACACATTGATGTCCCTACCTGAAGACCACAACTCTAACGTGTTTCACCCTTCCGGGAAATGCATTAGTAGGTCAGTCTTCAGGTGGTGACGTCAGAGTGTTTTCTACCTCTGACTACGGGTGTCCCAGGTCCCTGCCAAGGAGTCCATCCTCGCTCCATGCACTCAAGCCTAAGAAGACAAATGCCCACACACCAATAAGGACACTTATTCAGAAAGAGCTTTATCGAACTATCCAGAAAACACACTGACATCCCCACCTGAAGACCACCCCACCAACGTGTTTCACCCTTCAAGGCCTAATCGTAGATGAATGATTGTGCATTAAAGGATGAAACACATTAGAAGGTCAGTCTTTAGGTAGGGATGTCCGTGTTTTTTCTCCCTCCAGCTATGGGTGTTCCAGGTGCTGGCCAACAAGTCCATCCTTGCTACGTACACTTGAGCCCAAGACAAATGGCCGCACACCGAACAGGTCACCTCTTGAGAAATATTTTATTGAACCATCCAAAAAACACAGTGACATCCCCACCTGAAAGACCACCCCTCTAACATGTTTCACCCTTTAAGGCTTAATAATAGATGAATTAATAGGCATCAAAGGATGAAACACATTTGAAGGTTAGTCTTCAGGTATGGACGTCCGTGTTTTTTCTCCTTCCAGTTATGGGTTTCTCAGGTGCTGGCCAACAAGTCCACCCTCGCTCCATGCATTCAAGCCCAAGAATCCAAACTAACACACACTGATGAGGTCACTTCTTCAGAAAAGCTTTATTGAACTATCTAGAAAACACATTGACATCCCCACCTGAAGACCACCCCTCTAATGTGTTTCACCCTTCCAGGCTTAATCGTAGATGAATGATTGGGCATCAAGAGATGAAACACATTAGAAGGTCAGTCTTCAGGTAGGGATGTCCGTGTTTTTTCTCCCTCCAGCTATGGGTGTCCCAGGTGCTGGCCAACAAGTCCATCCTTGCTACGTACACTCGAGCCCAAGAAGACAAATGGCTGCACACCGAACAGGTCACCACTTGAGAAATACTTTATTGAACCATCCAGAAAACACAGTGACATCCCCACCTGAAAGTCCACCCCTCTAACATGTTTCACCCTTCAAGGCTTAATAGTAGATGAATTAATAGGCATCGAAGGATGAAACATATTTGAAGGTTAGTCTTCAGGTAGGGACGTCCGTGTTTTTTCTCCTTCCAGTTACAGGTGTCTCAGGTGCTGGCCAACAAGTCCACCCTCGCTCCATGCATTCAAGCCCAAGAAGCCAAACGAACGCACACTGATGAGGTCACTTCTTCAGAAAAGCTTTATTGAACTATCTAGAAAACACATCTCCACCTGGACACCATCCCTCTAACGTGTTTCATCCTTATGGACTTTATTGTAGATGACTGAATAAGCATCGAAGGATGAAACACATCAGAAGACCAGTTTTCAGGTGGGGTTGTTGGTTTACTTTCTGGCCAATTCAGTAAAGCTTTTATGAAGAAGTGCCCTTGTTGGGTGTGCGGCCGTTTGTAGTCTTGTGCTTTTGATACCAGTTTAAGATGCTTCCAAGATCATTCAGAATTCAATGCAGGTGCATGCAGTTGACCTGCACTTGAGCTGATTCAGTTGCGTTTGCATACCTATAAACTAGTATTGGGTGAGAACCAATTCAGGAGAAATGAAAAGCTCATTGACACAGGTTCTAAGCTAAAACTGTTTTCTATTGTTTTGGGTAGAGTAGGAAAGGGTATGATCCCCTGTCAGAAGAAGGAGCTAGATCTCTTGACTTGTTCAATCAATGAAGCTGGCTAACGTTAGTGGGCCTGCTCACATGTAACATAGTGCTCCACATGGGGTTCTTAGAGTGTCCAAGGGTGAGTGCCACACCACACCAGGAAAATTTGAATCAAGTCACGATAGAGTTGTACAAGATACCCAGTGGCGGAGCGTCCATAGTGGGTGCAGGAGCGCCGCCCCCTCTCTCCTGCACCCATCAATCAACAATAGATAGATTCATGCATTGCATGAATCTATCTATTGTCGCTGCTGCCGCCCACACGCCTATCAGGCATCCAATCATAGCAGGGATGACATAGAGGACGGGAGAAGACATTGAGGACTCAGAGGGAGCGTGGAGGAGGATGGCGCTGACCCGAGAAAGGTGAGTGCCGGGCGGGGGGGGCAAACTGGCTGCATTTGAGGGGCAAACTGGCTGCATTTGAGGGGCAAACTGGCTGCATTTGAGGGGGCAAACTGGCTGCATTTGAGGGGGCAAACTGGCTGCATTTGATGGGGAAACCGCCATCATTTGAGGGGGCAAACTGGCGGCATTTGATGGGCACAGTGGCTGCGATTGATGGGCACAGTGGCTGCAATTCATGATTTTTTTTTCAGTTTGTTTGCGCCCCCCCCCCCCCAAAAAAAATTTAAGCACCAGCCGCCACTGAAGATACCCAATGCGTTTTGGGGGTTTAGGCTCTCTCCTTTCATCAAGGCTTACAACTGCTGTGACTGGACTCAGTAGGGTCCTTTTAACACTTGCACACTATTCTTATACTCAAGAGCAGTATTAGCAGGACACATACAAGAGGCATGATATGCAACTTGCTAATACTACCAATACTGCACAACGTGAATTGATTCGCATTTTCTCTAGACTCTATGACTTATGGTGCTGCTTCTATTACACACTAGCTATTTATTGCTTTCTGTGTCCCTGCTTAGGGAGACTCACACTAATTTTCCTGGTGACCAGTGTCAAGGTGATAGGAAATCCAACGTTTTACAGTTGTCACCAAAGTAGGAAGTGAGGGGGAAATCATCCAATTGAGAAAAACAAAAAATGTCTGCACTTTGGGGAAATTTCCATTCACTTCCTCTTCGAATTCAGTGATAAGGAAGGAAAGGGAAATCTACCATGGGACACAGACACAGTCTGAGCATTTGAAATGGGACGCTGTCCTGAAACAAAGAGGGCTCAGAGAGCTTCTTATCAGTCAGCGTGGTCATGAGTCAGTGCTGACCAATGCCCAATCACCATTGCTAGCATGATGATGCTAAGCAGTCTTGCATTTTTTCAGATGCCCTGACTGCAACACTGGTTGGTATGTGGCAGGAGATAAACATCAAAGGAGCCAAGTGTAGCGGGACCTGGGGTGTGGGGAGGGTGTTAGGTGGGAGGTTGAGTTAGTTCACAAAACCGAAAAGGTGAACTAGCTCACCACACCCTTCCACACCTTAGGTCCCGCTACACACCTATGACTACTATCTTTTCCCGCTACACTCCTATGACTACTATCTTCTCCCGATACACTCCTATGAATACTATCTTCTCCCGCTACACTCCTTTGACTAGTATCTTCTCCCGCTACACTCCTATGACTATTATCTTCTCCCGATACACTCCTATGACTACTATCTTCTCCCGCTACACTCCTTTGACTAGTATCTTCTCCCGCTACACTCCTTTGACTACTATCTTCTCCCGCTACACTCCTTTTGACTAGTATCTTCTCCCGCTACACTCCTATGACTATTATCTTCTCCCGATACACTCCTTTGACTAGTATCTTCTCCCGCTACACTCCTATGACTATTATCTTCTCCCGATACACTCCTATGACTACTATCTTCTCCCGCTACACTCCTTTGACTATTATCTTCTCCCGCTACACTCCTTTGACTAGTATCTTCTCCCGCTACACTCCTATGACTATTATCTTCTCCCGCTACACTCCTATGACTACTATCTTCTCCCGCTACACTCCTTTGACTAGTATCTTCTCCCGCTACACTCCTTTGACTACTATCTTCTCCCGCTACACTCCTTTGACTAGTATCTTCTCCCGCTACACTCCTATGACTATTATCTTCTCCCGCTACACTCCTTTGACTAGTATCTTCTCCCGCTACACTCCTTTGACTACTATCTTCTCCCGCTACACTCCTTTGACTAGTATCTTCTCCCGCTACACTCCTTTGACTAGTATCTTCTCCCGCTACACTCCTTTGATGATTATCTTCTCCCGCTACACTCCTATGATGATTATCTTCTCCCGCTACACTCCTTTGACTACTATATTCTCCCGCTACACTCCTTTGATGATTATCTTCTCCCGCTACACTCCTATGATGATTATCTTCTCCCGCTACACTCCTTTGACTACTATATTCTCCCGCTACACTCCTTTGATGATTATCTTCTCCCGCTACACTCTTTTGATGATTATCTTCTCCCGCTACACTCCCTTGACTAGTATCTTCTCCTGCTACACTCCTTTGACTACTATCTTCTCCCGCTACACTCCTATGACTACTATCTTCTCCTGCTACACTCTTTTGACTACTATCTTCTCCCGCTACACTCCTTTGACTAGTATCTTCTCCTGCTACACTCCTTTGACTAGTATCTTCTCCTGCTACACTCCTTTGACTACTATCTTCTCCCGCTACACTCCTTTGACTACTATCTTCTCCCGCTACACTCCTTTGACTACTATCTTCTCCCGCTACACTCCTATGACTATTATCTTCTCCCGATACACTCCTATGACTACTATCTTCTCCCGCTACACTCCTATGACTATTATCTTCTCCCGCTACACTCCTTTGACTAGTATCTTCTCCCGCTACACTCCTATGACTATTATCTTCTCCCGCTACACTCCTTTGACTAGTATCTTTTCCCGCTACACTCCTTTGACTACTATCTTCTCCCGCTACACTCCTTTGACTAGTATCTTCTCCCGCTACACTCCTTTGACTAGTATCTTCTCCCGCTACACTCCTTTGATGATTATCTTCTCCCGCTACACTCCTATGATGATTATCTTCTCCCGCTACACTCCTTTGACTACTATATTCTCCCGCTACACTCCTTTGATGATTATCTTCTCCCGCTACACTCCTATGATGATTATCTTCTCCCGCTACACTCCTTTGACTACTATATTCTCCCGCTACACTCCTTTGATGATTATCTTCTCCCGCTACACTCTTTTGATGATTATCTTCTCCCGCTACACTCCCTTGACTAGTATCTTCTCCTGCTACACTCCTTTGACTACTATCTTCTCCCGCTACACTCCTATGACTACTATCTTCTCCTGCTACACTCTTTTGACTACTATCTTCTCCCGCTACACTCCTTTGACTAGTATCTTCTCCTGCTACACTCCTTTGACTAGTATCTTCTCCTGCTACACTCCTTTGACTACTATCTTCTCCCGCTACACTCCTTTGACTACTATCTTCTCCCGCTACACTCCTTTGACTACTATCTTCTCCCGCTACACTCCTATGACTATTATCTTCTCCCGATACACTCCTATGACTACTATCTTCTCCCGCTACACTCCTATGACTATTATCTTCTCCCGCTACACTCCTTTGACTAGTATCTTCTCCCGCTACACTCCTTTGACTAGTATCTTCTCCCGCTACACTCCTATGACTATTATCTTCTCCCGATACACTCCTATGACTACTATCTTCTCCCGCTACACTCCTTTGACTACTATCTTCTCCCGCTACACTCCTTTGACTATTATCTTCTCCCCCTACACTCCTTTGACTACTATCTTCTCCCGCTACACTCCTTTGACTAGTATCTTCTCCCGCTACACTCCTTTGACTACTATATTCTCCCGCTACACTCCTTTGATGATTATCTTCTCCCGCTACACTCCTATGATGATTATCTTCTCCCGCTACACTCCTTTGACTACTATATTCTCCCGCTACACTCCTTTGATGATTATCTTCTCCCGCTACACTCCTATGATGATTATCTTCTCCCGCTACACTACTTTGACTACTATATTCTCCCGCTACACTCCTTTGATGATTATCTTCTCCCGCTACACTCCTTTGATGATTATCTTCTCCCGCTACACTCCTTTGATGATTATCTTCTCCCGCTACACTCCCTTGACTAGTATCTTCTCCTGCTACACTCCTTTGACTACTATCTTCTCCCGCTACACTCCTATGACTACTATCTTCTCCTGCTACACTCTTTTGACTACTATCTTCTCCCGCTACACTCCTTTGACTAGTATCTTCTCCTGCTACACTCCTTTGACTAGTATCTTCTCCTGCTACACTCTTTTGACTACTATCTTCTCCCGCTACACTCCTATGACTACTATATTCTCCCGCTACACTCCTTTGACTACTATCTTCTCCCGCTACACTCCTTTGACTACTATCTTCTCCCGCTACACTCCTTTGACTACTATCTTCTCCAGCTACACTCCTTTGACTTCTATCTTCTCCAGCTACACTCCTATGACTACTATCTTCTCCCTCTACACTCCTTTGACTACTATCTTCTCCCGCTACACTCCTTTGACTACTATCTTCTCCCGCTACACTCCTTTGACTGCTATCTTCTCCCGCTACACTCCTTTGATGATTATCTTCTTCCGCTACACTCCTATGATGATTATCTTCTCCCGCTACACTCCTTTGACAATTATCTTCTCCCGCTAGACTCCTTTGACGATTATCTTCTGCTGCCCATGCCAACCAGTGTAGCTGTCTGGGAATCTGAAAACCTTTTAACATTTTCCATCCAAGACTAAAAGAAAGAAAATGGCCTTAGATATAAATTAGTGTAAATAATCTAAACCCATGGAGGAGGACAGAACCATTCATGGACTGTAGTGTTGCAGAGAAATCTGATTTTAGAGGACTTTACCATGGCAAACAGCCAATGGGCTACACAGTGGCACGTGTAACATACTCACCGATACAACTGTGAACACCACATTCACAATACCAGCGCCGATGGTGGCGTAGATTGGATTGGGGACTTTGGCATTCTCAAAAATACTGGTAGAGTAGTAGAAGACCTGCAAGAAGAAGATTACATATGCTATTCAATAGGAAAGGGCAAGAGGAAAAGTATAAAAGTGGGCAGTAGAATAGCAACCTATCAAACTCTGCAACTAGCCCAGTTCCATGGAACATAAACAGCAGAGGCGTAATTAGAACCTTCAGGGATTCGGTGCAAGAAACCATGAAGGGCCCTCCTGTCTCCCGGCTGTGGCCCTTCTCTCTGAGCCCGGTGGAGGAACGCAAGCGCAACCTTTGCGACCCTGGTAGTTCCGTCACTGGTGTTGATTTTATTTTTTTATTATTTTTTACCATTTGTTAGGAGCCCCATTGGGGGACTTTGGTGAAATATCAAGAGTCTTATCAGACCCCTGATGTCTCACTTTTGAGACACAGAAAGTGATTGAGGACACAGCCCTCAATCTCATTTTCTGCAGCCTCAGCTGCACAGAATGAATGGACAGGAATAGCTCTGTACAGAGGCTTTCCATTCATTCATAAACAGAAGCATAGAAAACACAGTTTACTATGCTTCAGTTATGAATGGACACAGGAGCGATCAGTACGGATCAATGACTCTGTCTATTCAAAAAAGGAAGGGGCTGATAAATGACATATTTACCAGCCCCCTTCCCCCCTGCTCTCCATCTTGATACAGGCAACGGGAGAGGGCAGGGGGGAGTTTGGCAGAGGGGGGCCAGGAGAGCACACGGGGGGGGGGCAGCAGAACCTGAATAGGAGGGGCTACAGGGTGGCATGTAGAGAAACAGATCCCCTCCATCTTCCTCATGCAGCCACTGAATGCCAGCGGGAGGGAGAGGAGGAAAAGCAGGATTTCAGCGGCTGAAGAGGAAAAATGGAGGGGATCACTTTCTCTACATAATCAGCCAGGATCAAGGCACCACATCCTGAAAAAAATTCAGAAAATATCTAAACACAGAAAATGGGATTTTTAAGGTGCCGACAATTATTATAACAAAGGTTTATTCATAAAATCACAAAATGTTATTATAGATATTTAAAGTTAAATACACTCGTAATCCCAAAACTATCACAGAAAATTCATGCGGTCATAATGTATATACAGTAACTTCAGCTCAACATGTTTCACCATTCAATGGCTTCCTCAGGAGACTTGTAAAGCACTGTACAATATGCCACCTGGAGACTCAACAGGAGTTTTTAGAAGATCAATAAACAAACAAATGTTGAAACCGACGGAATTACAGTTAGAGATATCAGTGTGTCATGGGAGGAATACAATCCACTGTGGGAGCCGTATCAAGTAGATAGCGAAAAGGGAACCCCTGCAGAGGGTTAAAATCCTTCAGTTTCAACTATTCACTGGGGTTCCCCCTTGCTGTTTATCTTTTATGGTGATTTATCAGATTACTACAGTGATTATCTATTTAAAATCTGATTAACCGGGTTGCCTTTCATCAATTGGGCAAGCTGGTTTATTCCCTCAGTTTTAACCATCTACAGGGGTTCCCTTTTCGCTATCTACTTGATACGGCTCCCACAGTGGATTGTATTCCTCCTATGACACACTGATATCTCTAGTGCCTTGTACACACGATCCGAATTTCCGTTGGGATAAACTCCGACGGATTTTTCCGACGGAATTCCGTTCAAGCTGTCTTGCATACACACTGTCACACCAAATCCCGACCGCCAAGAACGCGGTGTGACGTACAACACTATGACGAGCCGAGAAAAATTAAGTTCAATGCTTCCGAGAATGTGTCTACTTGATTCTGAGCATGCGTGTATTTTTTTCTTCGTCGGAGTTCCATACAGACTATCGGAATTTCCAATCTGAATTTTTTCCGTCGGAGAAAAAGAGAACATGTTCTCTTTCTAAATTCCGACGGAAAAAATGTTGATGGGGCGCACACACATGGTCGGAATATCCGATGAAAAAATTCCGTCTGACTTTTTCCATCGGAAATTCCGATCGTGTGTAGTACAAGGCATTACTGTAATTCTGTTGGTTTCAACATTCGTTTGTTTACTGATCTCCTAAAAACTCCTGTTGGTGACAAAATGTAAAGTGCTTTACAAGTCTCCTGAGGAACAGGGGTTTCCTTTTCGCTATCTACTTGATACGGCTCCCACAGTGGATTGTATTCCTTCCATGACACACTGATATCTCTAACGGTAATTCCGTTGGATTCAGGACTTTTTTCCATGGGAAATTCCGATCGTGTGTACAAGGCATTACTGTAATTCTGTTGGTTTCAACATTTGTTTGTTTACTGATCTCCTAAAAACTAAAAACTCCTGTTGGTGACATATTGTAGAGTGCTTTACAAGTCTCCTGAGGAAGCCATTGAATGGTGAAACACGTTGATCTGAAGTTACTGTATATACATTTTCACAGCATGAATTTTAGGATTATTGACTGTTTTTAACTTGAAACATCTATAATAAAATTCCGTGATTTGGCTTCCTCAGTTTGCCCAACTAATGAAAGGCAGCCCAGTTAATCAGATTTTAAATAGATAATCACTGTAGTAATCTGATAAATCACCATAAAAGATAAACAGCAAGGGGGAACCCGGAAATTGAAGAAGGTTTGGACAGCCGCACTCCAAAAAATAGTTCCTTTATTTTAAAATCAAGTCACAAAAATACATGCCACAGCAAAAAAGCAGATGTAACCTGACGCGTTTCACACTGTGGTTAAGTGCTTATTCATAGCAAGGGGGAACCCCAGTGAATAGGTGAAACTGAAGCATTTTAACCCTCTGCAGGGGTTTCCTTTTCACTATCTACTTGATACGGCTCCCACAGTGGATTGTATTCCTCCTATGACACACTGATATCTCTAAAGCCCTGTACACACGGCCGGTTTTCTCGTCAGGAAACGACAAGAAAACTGCCGGGAGAGCTTTCTTGCCGAGAAAACCGGCCGTGTGTACGAGGCTTTCCGGTTTCTCGTCAAGAAAACTGGCCAGAATCTCGACGAGAAAAATAGAGAACCTGCTCTCTATTTTCCCGTCGAGATTCTCGTCGGCTTGTTTCCCGACGAGAAACCCGAGCGTGTGTACACTTACCTGTCGCCGTGGAAACCCGCGCATGCTCAAAATGACTTTGACGCATGCGCGGTAGCTTCCTAGGCATAGGTAGGGTGTAGCAAGATGGCGGCGGCGGCATCGAACGTGATGAGCGCACGCTCGTCGCAGTCGATGACGTCACCGCGTTCGTTCCATTCAAAAGAACGGCGGTTCTTTTGACTCGAGCGTGTGTACACTCGGCCGGGACAAGATTTTTGTCCAAGAATCTCGTCAGGGAAAAACAACGTGTTTTTTCCTGACAAGATTCTCGGCCGTGTGTACGAGGCTTAACTGTAATTCCGTTGGATTCTTTGATCTCCTAAAAGTTCCTGTTGGGCATCCAGGTGAGATATTGTACAGTGCTTTACAGGTCTCCTGAGGAAGCCATTGAATGGTGAAACACGTTGATCTGAAATTACTGTATATACATTTTCACAGCATGAATTTTAAGATTATGACTGTTTTCAACTTGACATATCTATAATAAAATTCTGCGATTTCATGAAAAAACCTTTGGTATATTAATTGTCGGCGCCTTAAAAATCCCACCCTCAATGTTTAGACAGTTTCTCTACAGCTGTCCACCTGGTGAAACTGTGTGTATGCTGTATTTGTCCTGTGTGAATGGGGCCAAAAGGAAATGTTATTGGGTTATTTTCTCTCCAGGTTAAATGTTCTTCGTGGAGTGAATCAGGAAAATATTGCATTATGGCCACTAGTTGGAGCTCAGGAAGGATCACAGGAAATCGATACGTATTTACTACAATTGTCAGCCTTAATCTAGTGGCCATATGAATGAATGAATGAATGACTTGTATAGCGCTCACATGCGAACTGAATCGCCTCTAGGCGCTTTTTGCAGCCAGTGTCTGCTTGGCTGGTGCGGTCATTTTACCCCGTAGGATCGCGACACGCTTGGGACACACAGTTGTACACACATATATACATATATACTGGGCCAATTTGGACAAGATCCAATTAACCTACCATGTCTTTGGAGTGTGGGAGGAAACCGGAGGACCCGGAGGAAACCCACACAGGCACAGGGAGAACATGCAAACTCCAGGCAGATGGTGTCGTGGTCGGGATTCGAACCAGCGACCCTTTTGCTGCTAGAGTGCTACCCACTACACCACTGTGCTGCCCTTTCATACATAAGGCTGTACTTTCCGGATTCATTCTATTCTATATGCATAAGGAACATTCAACCTGCAAAAGAAAATTGCCTAGTACCATTCGATTTTTCTGGCATTTGCACAAAATTAATAGCTCTGCACATTTTTTTTTATTTTTTATAAATGCATCTCCTTGTGTGTTGCACTCTCTTTAGCCCCCGAGAAACTCTCCCCACTATGAAAGGTCTATGCTATGAGTAAGCACTGAAATTACAGTGCGACACGCGTCAGCTTGTCTGCTCTCATTCTTTGCTGTGGTTTGGATTTTTGTGATTTTCCAATAAAGGAACTGTTTTTGGAGTGCGGCTGTCCAATAGTTTCCTTCCATTTTTTGCATCATTATATGCATTGCCTGCACCCGTGGCTTGGGATAGAAGTGGAAAAATCAATCAGGTACATCTTAACGGTAATTTTCTTTTTTCACTATGAAAGGTCCAGTTGATTGTATTTGCTTGCAGGTCAAATGTTACCAGTCCTCCCCTGAGTAGTACTATTTCAGCCCTAAACATTCAGGCTCGGTTCACACCGTCGCCGCATGCGGCTCACATCAGGGGGTCCGGTGCGTGCCGGTTCACCGTTTCAGGTCCGATTTCAGCCCGAATTTTGGGTTGAAAACGAACCTGAAACGCACCAAAAAAAGCATGCGTTTTTCCGGCACACCACACCGGACCCGCTGCGGAGATATGTGAACCGGCTCCATAGAGAGCCGGTCACATTCTCCTGCTATGCGAATTGAATGCGTTCTATTCACATAGGTGTGAACCCAGCCTAAGTCTGCATTTCTCCCCCTCAACACTCCCCTTGTGCACTGGTGGGGGCAGGGGGTCCGGTGCGTGCTGATTCACCATTTCAGGTCCGATTTCAGCCCGAATATTGGTGTAGCGGGGTGGTCAATTTAAGGGAAGTCTCTGAGTGGTAATTAGGCTCAGACGCCTTAATTTGTTAGGGGTTATGGACCATTTTTGTCCTCAGGGGATAATGCTGGTGATGAGTTCCCTGTGGCCTGTGGGTGGTGCTGCCATTCTGGGCCGGGGTTGAGCGTAGTGCTGTGCCTTTTGTGTCCCCTCTCGGCAGCTGTACAGTGGGGCGGGGAACCTGCTGTGCATGCCGAGAGAGGATATAAAAGGGGCAGACATCTCTTGATCGGGGTCCACCCCCAGACACCTTCAGCCTGGGAGAGAGTGCGGTCCATCTCCGGGTGCCCTAGGCCCGGAGGCTGTGTTCCTGTTCCATCTCAGGCACCTTTGGCCTGGGATGGGGTACTACCCTGCCGTCCTGTTCGCCTGGGTATGAAGACCCAGGGGTTGTGGAGAAGGCCCGGGGCCCAGCACCTTCGGCTGGGGTCCGCTAAGGATTGAGGAGTCCAGGGTGCCGCCTTGCGAGGGGACCCGCACTCTCAGAGAAGGGAGGATCATTCCGAAGGACCGATGCGGGAGTCACGGTGAAGGAAGGGTCTGTTGACTCTCTTGGGGGACATCTTCTACTTGATAGGGGCCATGTTCTAAGAAGGAAGTTCACGTTCACCAGGTCAGTGGCAGTGGCCTTATTCACCGGGTCTGTGGCAGAGACTTTGCGCCTAATGTACTGTTTGAGAATCTGAGTAGTACAGTAAAGAGCTACCGTTTGTGCCTGGACCTCCTCCACACCTTGAGCTGTTCTGTTTCCTTTGCTCCAACCTCCTTTTCCTATCCAAGAGACTGTGTATTGTAAAGCAAGAATAAATCTTAAGTTGAAGCTTCAGCTGGTGTGGACATTCATGTTACTGGGGAAGTTAAGGACTTACCTCTACTTACAGTAGAGGCGAAAATCATTCTCGGGAGGATTTTGACCCTGGCTGCAGACAAGACCCAACAATAACACCGCTCAACCTTTTGCACAAAAGGGTACGGGGCTGATAGCGCGGTGTGCCTCTCTCCCCCTGCGAGGAGCCGAGTTGAATGCAGGAGGCGGATAGGTAGGTGCGCTAGATTGGGTTGACTGCGGACCTGAAACGGACCAAAAGACGTACAGCGTTTTTGTGCAAAACGCACCGGACCCGCTGTGGTGATATGTGAACCGGCTCCATAGAGAGCCTGTCAAAATCTCCTACTATTGCCAATTGGATGCAGGGATCCCGCATGCAATTTGCAATGATGTGAACCCGGCCTTAGGCTCCATTTACAGTTGTGCGACTTGTTGTGCAACTTTGGACATCAAACTCGCATGACCAGTCTTTCCCCATGTTTTCCAACGATAATCTTTCATGTACACTATATTACCAAAAGTATTGGGACGCCTGCCTTTACACGCACATGAACTTTAATGGCATCCCAGTCTTGGTCCGTAGGGTTCAATATTGCGTTGGCACCACCCTTTGCAGCCATAACAGCTTCAACTCTTCTGGAAAGGCCGTCCACAAGGTTTAGGAGGGTGTCTATGGGAATGTTTGACCGTTCTTCCAGAAGTGCATTTGTGAGGTCAGGCACTGATGTTGGATGAGAAGGCCTGGCTTGCAGTCTCTGCTCTAAGGCCCCTTTCACACTGGGGCGGTTTGCAGGCGCTATTTAGCTAAAAATAGCGCCTGCAAACCAAGCCTAAACAGTGGCTCCTTTCTCTCCAATGTGAAAGCCCCGAGGGCTTTCACACTGGAGCGGTGCGCTAGCAGGACGGTAAAATAAGTCCTGCTAGCCGCATCTTTGGAGCGGTGAGAGGAGCGGTGTGCTTACCGCTCCTCCACTGCTCCTTCCCATTGAAATGCATGGGATACCGCGGTAATACCGCCCGCAAACCGCGGCTGTAGCCGCGGTTTGCGGGTGGTATTAACCCTTTATTGGCCGCTAGCGGGGGTTAAAACCGCACCGCTAGCGGCCGAATAGCTCAACAATCCCGACGTTATAGCGCCGCTAAAAATAGTGGTGCTATACCGCCACCGCCCCCACTGCCCCAGTGTGAAACCAGCCTAATTCATCCCAGAGGTGTTCTATCGGGTTGAGGTCAGGACTCTGTGCAGGCCAGTCAAGTTCCTCCACCCCAAACTCACTCATCCGTGTCTTTATGGACCTTGCTTTGTGCACTGGTCCAAATCATTTGGTGGAGGGGGGATTATGGTGTGTGCGGGGGATTATGGTGTGTGGGGGAGGGGGGATTATGGTGTGTGGGGGAGGGGGGATCATGGTGGAGGGGGGATTATGGTGTGGGGGGGTTGTTTTTCAGGGGTTGGGTTTGGCCCCTTAGTTCCAGTGAAGGGAACTCTTAAGGCGTCAGCATACCAGGACACTTTGGACAATTTCATGCTCCCAACTTTGTGGGAGGAGTTTGGGGATAGCCCCTCCCTGTTCCAACATGACTGCCCACCAGTGCACAAGGGGAGTGTTGAGGGGGCAAAATGCAGACTTAGGCTGGGTTCACACCTATGTGAATAGAACGCATTCAATTCGCATAGCAGGAGAATGTGACCGGCTCTCTATGGAGCCGGTTCACATATCTCCGCAGCGGGTCCGGTGTGGTGTGCCGGAAAAATAGGATTTTTATAACAGCTTACCTGTAAAATCCTTTTCTTGGAGTACATCACGGGACACAGAGCGACATAGTCATTACTAATGGGTTATATAGTTACCGTCAGGTGCTGGCACTGGCAACTTCCAAAACCGGAAGTACCCTCCCCTATATAAGCCCCTCCCATCCGGGAGCACCTCAGTTTTGTAGCAAAGCAATAAGTGTCCCCAAAGAGGGGCGGGAGCTCTGTGTCCCGTGATGTACTCCAAGAAAAGGATTTTACAGGTAAGCTGTTATAAAAATCCTATTTTCTTTCTCGTACATCACGGGACACAGAGCGACATAGTCATTACTAATGGGATGTCCTAAAGCAATGCCAAATGAGGGGGGGGATACACCATATATAAGCTGAGCGCTATCAGACATGAGGATCTTTTTGCGGCCTGCAACACACTGCGCCCAAAGGCGACATCCTCCTGACTTCTAACGTCCACCTGGTAGAACCTAGTAAACGTGAGAACTGAAGACCATGTTGCGGCCTTACAGATTTGAGCCAGGGAGGCCTGGTGATGCACTGCCCATGAAGTTCCAACTGCTCTCGTGGAGTGCGCCCTAACTTTGAACGGAGGCGGTCTCCTTCTCAAGCCATAGGCTTGTATTATGACCTGTCGAATCCACTTGGCTAAAGTAGATTTTGACGCTGCCTGACCCTTTCTGGGGCCTTCCGGCAGAATAAACAAAGTATCCGTTCTGCGAATCTGAGCAGTGGCCTTTAGATAAGCTTTAACTGCTCTTACTACATCCAAAGAATGCAATAACTTTTCCTCTACCGAAGTAGGTTTGGGGAAAAAAGAAGGAAGAACCACATCTTGGTTCAAATGAAACCTCGATACCACCTTAGGAAGAAAGGCTGGATGAGGACGTAACACTACTCTGTCCTTATGGATAACCAGATATGGCTCCTTACAGGACATAGCTGCTAATTCCGATACTCTTTTAGCCGAACAAATGGCTACTAGAAAAATCAATTTCCTGGTGAGAAGCACTAAGGAAATATGCTGTAATGGTTCAAATGGTTGTTTCTGTAGAACCGACAGAACCAAGTTTAGATCCCATGGACATATGGGAATATTAACCGGAGGACTAATACGCATCACTCCTTGTATAAAGGCTTTGACTAGTGAATGCGAAGCCAAGGGCCTTTGAAAAAATATTGACAAGGCCGAAATCTGACCTTTGATAGTACTCAAGGCAAGCTTCCTATCTACAGCCCATTGTAGGAAGTCCAGAATTCTACCTATTACGTATTTACGTGGATGCCATTTCTTGGCTTCACACCAGGCGATGTACGCCTTCCAGATTCTATAGTAGATCTGCCTGGATACCGGTTTCCTGGCATTGATCATGGTAGACACCACAGCATTAGAGAGCCCTCTCTTTTTTAGAATGTGGGCTTCAATAGCCAGGCCGTCAAACCTAGGGCTGGTAAGGAAGGGTGGTATATCGGTCCTTGCGAAAGCAGGTCCGGACGATGTGGGAGAGTCCAAGGACTCCCCACAGACATTTTTACAATCTCCGCGTACCATGCCCTTCGGGGCCACGCTGGAGCCACCGGAATCACTGGTTTCTTTTCTACCCTGATTCTGCGGAGTAATCGAGGTAACAATTGTGGCGGTGGGAATGCATATATCAGCTTGAACTGATCCCAAGGGAACACTAGGGCATCCGAGCCGCACGCTAGGGGATCCCTTGTCCAAGAGACAAACCTGTCCACTTTCGTGTTGAACCTGGATGCTAGCAGATCTACATCCGGTGTTCCCCACCGCTGACATATTGTCCGGAAAACCTCGGGATGAAGGGACCATTCCCCTGGGCATAATTGTTGGCGACTTAGAAAGTCCGCCTTCCAATTCTCCACCCCTGGAATGAATACCGCAGATATGGCTGGGACATATCTTTCTGCCCATCTCAGGATGTAATTTACTTCCCTTTGGGCTGCACGACTCCTGGTGCCCCCCTGACGATTGATATATGCCACTGCTGTGGCATTGTCTGACTGAACTCTGACAGGGGACCCTTGGAGTTTGGATGTCCATGCTACTAGGGCATACCGGGCTGCTCGTATCTCTAAGAGATTGATGGGCAGGGCCTTTTCCGCATCCGACCATCTGCCCTGGAGAGACCATTGCTCCAGTACTGCTCCCCAGCCTAAAAGGCTGGCATCTGTAGTGACCACCTTCCAGGAAATCGGACTGAAGGATTTCCCTCTTTCCAGATTCCGGGGAACCAACCACCAACGGAGGCTTCTGCGAACGGAAGGGGACAAGGACATTGGTACGTCCAGAGCCTGAACTTTTTTGTTCCAGGCTGACAGTATGGCCCTTTGCAACTTCCTTGAATGGAATTGACCGTAGGGTACTGCTTCGAATGATGCCACCATTTTTCCCAGCAGCCTCATGCACAGGCGTATGGATGGCTGTCTTTTTGAACCCACTAAGTGGATCAAATCTCTCAAAGACGACCCCTTTTCTCGAGGCAAGAAAATTTTTCTCTGGTCTGAATCCAGCCTTAGCCCCAAGTATTCCAGACTTTTGACTGGTTCTAGGGCTGACTTGTCTCGGTTGATAATCCAACCGTGATATTCCAGATACTTGATTGTCTCGTGAACAACCACTTCTAGTTTTTCCACTGAGTGGTCTATCAGCAACAAGTCGTCTAGATATGCCATTATCGTTACACCTCGTGTTCTTAGATTGGCCAATAATGGGGCCAGAATTTTTGTGAACACTCTTGGTGCTGTGGCCAGACCGAAGGGTAAGGCTCTGAACTGAAAATGGCGCCCTTCTATCGCAAAGCGTAGAAATTTTTGGTGGGCTGGAAAGATGGGGATGTGCAAATACGCATCTTTGATGTCGATCGAGGCTAACCATTCCTCCCCTTGTAGGGCAGTGGCTACCGATCGGATCGACTCCATCCGGAAAGTCCTGATATGCAGGAATTTGTTTAGCCCTTTTAGATTTAATATGGGCCTCACGTCCCCGTTTGGCTTCGGAACTGTAAAGAGGTTTGAGTAAAACCCGAACCCCCATTCTTCCAGGGGGACCTCTATAATTACTGCTTGAAGCAATAATTGTTCCAGTGCCAACAGGAGGGATCCTCTCTTCTGGGGATCCCTTGGCACGTTCGACCTTATAAAGCGGGAAGGAGGGGAGTTTTTTAACTCCAATTTGTATCCCAGATTTACTGCGGAGAGCACCCATCTGTCTCGGATCGTGTCCCGCCAGGTCTCTGTGAACAAATGAAGTCTTCCCCCCACCCGATTGGGTGGGGGCAACCCTTCATGCATTTGACTTTGGGGGAGGTTTTGTACCTCTCCTGCTCCAGGGCTTCTTGTTACCCTGCAACTGTCCCTGATTTTTACCTCCGGGATTTGACCGGGGAGGCCGTCGGAACTGTTTCACAGCCGATGTCCTAGGGTCTGGAGAAGCCGGCCTCTTAAAAGAGGGACCTCTAACTCTATTTTTGACCGGCAAGAGTGTACTTTTACCGCTGGAAATTCTCTGGATATACTTGTCCAGGTCTTCCCCGAATAAACGCTCCCCATGAAATGGGAAGCTGACCAGCAATTTTTTACAGGGAGCTTCAGCAGACCAGTTTTTGAGCCATAGAAGCCTGCGCATATGTACTACAGACAGCGTAAGGCGGGAGGCCTGATGGATTGAATCCTTTATAGCGTCCACCGCAAAGCATAAGGCTCTAGGTAGATCAGCTAGAGCAAGAGCCTGCTGATCTGGCACGTCCCTTAAGACCTGTTTCAACTGATCCTTCACTGCTTGGCAGACCCCTATAGCTGCCACTGCTGGTTGTGTCACCAATCCTGCTGTAGAAAAAGCAGATTTCAATAAGGACTCCAATTTTTTATCTATTGGGTCCTTGAACATTTGGACATTTTCCACCGGACATGTCAGTGATTTATTCACACAAGAGATGGCTGCGTCCACTGTAGGGACCTTCCATTTTCTGACGAACTTATCCTCCATAGGATAGACCACCGGAAATCTCTTGGGGGGAGTAAATATTTTGTCAGGATGCTCCCAATCCTGGTAAATGAGCCCCTCCAATAAAGGATGGATCGGGAAAGAACAAACAGTCTGGGGAGCTTTTAGCGACCCCAACGAGGAGACAGAAGAGGAGGATGGCTCCGCAAGTGGCATTTTAAATGCTGATCGGACCATATTAGTCAGGGACTGAACCCATAACCTCTCAGCATGTGATGCTGAGAACGGCTCCTCCACTGTTGATTCCTCTACAACCGAATCAACCTCATCCTGATCCCCCTCAGGTAGGTCGACCTCTGTATGGGACTGTTGCTCTGTTAACAGGCACTCTGAGGGAGGAGACGGAGATCGAGCGCTTTTCTCCTGTGACAGGGAAGCAGCAATTAGTGCTGACAATCTCTCTTCCAGCCCTCCCAGAGCTGAGGAAAAAACCTCCTCTGTTACATACACAGGAGCAGGTGAACTGAGGACAGCCACAGTACCAGATACTCCTGGGGGTGCTCTACGGTCACTAACCTCTGATTCTTCAGGGGAGACTGGTGCAGCCAAAGCATGCCCAAGATCCTCAGAGCCCGATGGAGACCCCCTATTCCTCCTGGAATTTCTAGTCCCGGAGTTTTTAGACGGCATATTCCTAAGCCACAAAGCTGAGGTATTCCAGCCGAAAATACACCAGTTACTGATAATAGTCTAGCATAAATGCTGCTATAATAAACAGTTGGTGTCTACTAATGTG
Organism: Rana muscosa; assembly: GCA_029206835.1. Taxonomy (NCBI): domain Eukaryota; kingdom Metazoa; phylum Chordata; class Amphibia; order Anura; family Ranidae; genus Rana; species Rana muscosa. Next base: position 316,540,175 of record CM055123.1, read on the forward strand.
CCTTTCTAGGGGATGCCTGTATCAACCGCTTGCTGTATGCCTTTAAATGTTGTCAGCTCTGTCTCTGTACTTCATAGCCAGCTTACTGCAATAATGTGGCTTTTTAAAACCTGCTGGGACGCCTGCACATGCGCAGAAGCGCTGCGGCGCGCACAGAGCGTCATCCCCCAGGCCCCGCCCCTTTTTCCGGCCACCTCTATATATAGAGGCGCATGCACGCGCACGCGCGCGGCCACGTGCGCCTCGGCGCTAATTTTCAAACATGGAAACCAGGGACAGGAGCCAGGGCCCCCTTTGCCGCAGGCCGGGGGATAGACGAACACTGCAACATGGCAGAGGAAACAGTTTCCTGTAGGAGAACTCACCAGCTGCCTGGACTTTGCTCTCTGAGAAGAAACTAGTCCATATGACAAGAAAAACATTCCACAGCGGCCTCTAGTGGACAAACACAGGTACCGCAGTTTAATATACTAAACATATATAAAAAAACATTCTTTTTTTTTTTTTTTTTTTTTTTTTCTTGACCACCATTAAAAATTATTACATTTTATTAGTAGTAACAGGCATGCACAGAATATTAGCGGGAATACCTTAGGTAACAGACAGAAAGACAAATTAGGCTTGGGGGTCCCCCAATAGAACCAAGTTCCTGGGGGCCCCCACTTACCTGTTCCCCGCCGCAGGACTTTGTTTGGTCCACAAAAGCCCAAACTTCACCTATCACGGCAGGCATTGTAATCAAACCTTCAGGGACCGGGTTCCCAAGGATTCCACTCCCCTGGACCTGTATAGCACCCTGCACAGAAAACATCTTGGTCGTGGGTATGACCAGAGCTCTGGATCCCAGGGTCCAGCTCTCCTAAGAGAAGCATTACAGGCAGAACCTTGCTCTTCTCTGCAAGGCCCGGGTACCGACCGTTTAGCTATGAAGCTTTTTTGGTCGGATCCGGAATAGCTTACTGAGGCCCAAAAGAACCTGTACGCAAGCTCAGTGAAAAACACATGTTTCTTCTTGGCCAACACCTTAGACACTGGCAAAAAACTGAGGTGCTCCCGGATGGGAGGGGCTTATATAGGGGAGGGTACTTCCGGTTTTGGAAGTTGCCAGTGCCAGCACCTGACGGTAACTATATAACCCATTAGTAATGACTATGTCGCTCTGTGTCCCGTGATGTACGAGAAAGAAAACGCATGCTTTTTTTGGTGCGTTTCAGGTTCGATTTCAACCCAAAATTCGGGCTGAAATCGGACCTGAAACGGTGAACCGGCACGCACCGGACCCCCTGATGTGAGCCGCATTCGGCGACGGTGTGAACCGAGCCTGAAGGGGATCAAGACGTTTGTTCATGGTCAGATGGTTGCTCAGTCAGTTCTAGACCATTATTATAATGGTATATAATGGATGAGTGAATTTGGGGTGTAGGAACTTGACTGGCCTGCACAGAGTCCTGACCACAACCCGATAGAACACCTTTGCGGATGAATTAGAGCGGAGACTGCGAGCCAGGCCTTCTCGTCCAACATCAGTGCCTGACCTCACAAATGCTCTTCTGGAGGAATGGTCAAACATTCCCATAGACACACTCCTAAAACTTGTGGACGGCCTTCCCATAAGAGGTGAAGCTGTTATAGCTGCAAAGGGTGGGGCCAACTCAATATTGAACCCTACAGACTTAAGCCCCGTACACACGGTCTGACTTTTGGCCAACAAACTTCATTTTGAGCAAGTTGGACCAACAATCCGACCGTGTGTACGCTCCATCGGACAAACTTTTTTTTTTTTTTTTTTTGTGTTTTCATGGAACAAAAGTTGGGTCTGCAAAAGGACAAACTTTTGGCCAACAAAAGTCCGATGGAGCAAAGTCCGACCGTGTGTACAGAAAACCATCAGACTTTTGTCCGATGGACAAAACAACTAATGTTAAAATAAACCAACAATAGCAGAAGTTGACCAAAGGGTGGCAGTAAAGAGCAGAAAAGAGCAGAAAAACCACGTGATGTTGCAAAAAGTTTTGGGAAAGTTTGCAGAAAAGTCCTGTGGTGTGTATGCGATGGGTGTGCCCGACCAACTCCGTTCGGACAAAAAACCACGGAAAAGTCCGATGGCAGTCCAACCGTGTGTACGAGGCTTAAGACTGGGATGCCATGAAAGTTCATGCATGTGTAAAGGCAGGCGTCCCAATACTTTTGATATTATAGTGTATTTGCAAGTTGCAGAGACTTCAGTGTAGTTCATGCAATACTTTGGTCCGACTTTCATGCAACTTGAGGGCCATAAACTTCAATGTTAACCCTCAAAAGTTGCATGAAAGTCGTACCTGAATGTTATACAATGTAACAATTTGCCATTAACACTGGTCACAGCCAAAGTCGTATCCAAGTTGCACCCATCCAAAGTTGCGTCAAAGTTGCACTCCAAATTCAGCGCGACTTTGGAGTCGTAGAAATGTGAATGGAGCCCCACCCCCGCTCTGATCTTCCCTCTCCTCCGTTTTAGCTGGACCTGCCTGTATAGTAAGAGGAAGCTGAGAAAAGGCTGAGAGGATAGACAGGGAGGGATACGCACGGCATTAATCCCGGACAGTTGCTGTGACAGCTGCAGAACGATGGCGATAATGATGGGCTGCCGATACTGCCTGGAGCGGAATAATTCAATGAAGGACACGGGCTTCTCCTGCGACATCCGCTCCCCTTCCTCCTCCATTTCTCTAATTTCTGAGGACACGTCTTGGGATTGTCGAAGTTTCTGTAAAACTAAAACACCAAACATTGTATAAAACACACGGAGGGCCAATGGGGGCTCAGAAATAACACAAGTCAGTGGCGGTTTACGGAAAGGGTAATCTGGCCAATAGGTTTAGGGGCTTTAACCTTTCAGGGGTCGGCACTTTTTCCGTAGACTGTTTGTGGTCAATTACCGTATATACTCGAGTATAAGCCGAGTTTTCCAGCACATTTTTTTGTGCTGAAAATGCCCCCCCCCCCCCCCCTCGGCTTATACTGGAGTCACCTTTTTTGTGCCTGATCCCTGGACTTTGGGGACCCGGTGCCAGCCATCCGTAGGTCCCCTGGAAACTTGGCACACATGTAGCCCCACTCTTCATCTACAAGTGTGCAAAGTTTGTTGTCCGGGGGACCTACAGCCGGGGAGCACCGATTTTTCAAATTCGGGAACCCCTTCCATAGACTCCCATGTTAAACGGTCAGTTCTCCGGTGATTTTGGGGTCCCGGTACCGGCCGGTCGTAGGTCCTCTGGACCCGAAACTTGGCACACATGTATCCCCATTTCTCCTCTATAAGTGTGCAATGTTTGTTGTCCGGAGGACCTACGGCCGGGGAGCACCGATTTTTCAAATTCGGGAACCCCTTCCATAGTCTCCCATGTTAAACGGTCAGTTCTCCGGTGATTTTGGGGTCCCGGTACCGGCCGGTCGTAGGTCCTCTGGACCCGAAACTTGGCACACATGTATCCCCATTTCTCCTCTATAAGTGTGCAATGTTTGTTGTCCGGAGGACCTACGGCCGGGGAGCACCGATTTTTCAAATTCGGGAACCCCTTCCATAGTCTCCCATGTTAAACGGTCAGTTCTCCGGTGATTTTGGGGTCCCGGTACCGGCCGGTCGTAGGTCCTCTGGACCCGAAACTTGGCACACATGTATCCCCATTTCTCCTCTATAAGTGTGCAATGTTTGTTGTCCGGAGGACCTACGGCCGGGGAGCACCGATTTTTCAAAGCCGGGCACCCCTTCCATAGACTCCCAATATTAAACGTCTGTCTAGTCATGGGCACAGTGAGGCATGGGCACAGTGAGGCATGGACACAGTGAGGCATGGGCACAGTGAGGCATGAACATGGACACAGTGAGGCACAGAGAGGCATGCAGATGGACACCCTAGGCTTATACTCGAGTCAATACGTTTTCCCATTTTTTTGTGGTAAAATTAGGTGCCTCGGCTTATATTCAGGTCGGCTTATACTCGAGTATATACGGGGTATGTAATTCTCAAGAGAAAAAAGATTTTCACTCGCATTTATATTTTTAACCCCGCCCATCCTGGCTTCCCTTTAAACAGTTCTGAAAGCCCGGAGGGGTGGAAAGGTTGGTGATCATATGACTACCGTCATAGTGGTCACATGGTTGGAATGTGGTTGGGTTCAGCGTGGTGTGGCGACAATAACACACGCACACAGTTCAGGTGCAAAAGGCAGAATGTGCATTAAAATAAGGCAAATAGTTCACACCAACCCAGTGGTAGGAGGCCCAACCAGGAACACTCACGGATACCAACAGCGTGTAGCCGAGCAGGCTTCAGCCGAACTGACAGAATCTGTCTGGAGGGCAGAATGCGGTCTGGCCTCTCAGAGCCCAAACAGGCAGGTGTCTAAGGAGTGTGCGGAGCCCTAAGCTTTCCCTACTCAACTGAAACTTCGCCCTGCTGCTAATTCTCTCTCTGACAGATGGGTGACATGTCCCAACACTACCCACACATGAATGCATGCCAAAAACCCCGGGGGCCAGGGTCCTAAATAGATTCTGCCACACCCAAGGTGGCCGCCAGAGTCACATGGACGATCTGCATCCAATCAGATCACTGCCCCAGAGACTCAGGAAACCATAGAGGAGCCATGTTCCTCATGACTTCCTCTCCCTTTGCATTGCTGCTGCGGGTGAGCGCCACCTGCAGTGGAGACAACAGACTGCACCTGCCTACAGGAAGCCGGTCCAGCTGGCTACTGATCTTTAGTCTGAACCAAGAGCTGTCTTTGACGGCTCGTCCTTTGTGCTGGGAGCGCACAGTGATCACGGCCACCCAGTGACATACGGCATATATATATATATATATAGCGCCCTGCTCCCAATGACTGGGCGTTATGTCAAATTAAGTGGGTGTGTGAGCTGGTAGTATGGCTCAGACTTTGTAAATAATTAATGCTGAATTAGCCTCTGTTCCGGCTATGGCTGTGTTGGAGGACTTCCCACTGTTTGCCTGTAGGTGGCGTTACCACCCCAGGCCAATGTGGAAGACTGACAGGCCAAAGTGCATTGGGTACCTTCCCCCGGGAACAGTTCAGTGGGCGTGGTCTACCCGCTGAGCATGCTGGGGAAGGGTACTTAAGGGGCAGATACCATTTTTTGGGGTCCTTCGTCCCCTCGCGGCTCTCCTGGCGTGAGGAGTGTGTTATGTGAATTCGGCCCCCGGGACCATGTTGGCCCAAGGCCGCAACTCTACCAAGTTGGCCCAGTCATGCTGACTGGGGCCTACACTTTCAAGGTGATCCTGTGCTGTCCGTCCTGAGGGAGGAAGCCACTCAATGGAGGAAACCATGGGAGGACCTGTCCTGGAAAAGACCGAGCGGAAGGCTGGTGTCTTGAGGAGGGCCTGGTGATTCTATTAGAGGATGCACCACAGCTAAAGTTTACATTGCAGTCTGCCGGGTCAGCTTAAATGTTTTTGACTGTTTGGCTGGAAGTCCGGGCGTTAAGTCCTGTGGCAGAGGATCCCGGATTATCCAATTTTGTGCCCAACCGGTCTGTGGCAGAGATTGTTCCTGATCTTTGTCTGTGTATCATTCCGGCTGCTAGGCCAGGTGAGAGGGGCCTATCCGGGTGAGCAATATCCACTCAGGGAGGAGTGGTGAATGACTTTGTAGTTGAGGAGTTTTCCCCAGTGATCTGTACTGCGTACCTGAACCTTCCCCTTCCCTTCACCCTTCTACTATTCTTCATATGTTTTATGGAAAGGAAAATAAAACCTAACAGCAGAAGGTTTTACATCCTGTGTGGACATTGGAGTTTCTACAGACTTTCTTCCCCTAGACAAGGAATACCGAGGTAATGTGCAAGGCCCAAATATAAACCAGCAGCTCCTACGGGGGTGTGCTACACACATATATATATTATATATATATATATAGCATGTTATCCGCCCTTTTGCCAACACATATGTGTTTGGTGGTCGTAAAGGAGTTCATGTGTTCTGTTCACCATCTTCCTAAATGCTTGCTAAGGCCAGTTGTGGGGTAGGGATACCCAACACCTCCTTCCTCCATGCCCATCCAACAACGTTAGATATGGGTACAGTCCTCTGTGGGACTTTTAGAGGGTGGAGTCTTGAAAATTCATTGATATGAAAAATATAAATGTATTAAATATGGTACATAGTATCAAAAAATATATACCGTATATACTCGAGTATAAGCTGACCCGAATATAAGCCGAGGCACCTAATTTTACCACAAAAAACTGGGAAAATGGATTGACTCGAGTATAAGCCTAGGGTGTCCATCTGCATGCCTCACTGTGTCCATGCCTCACTGTGCCCATGTGCATGCCTCACTGTGCCCATGCCCCACTGTGCCCATGCCTAGACTGACATTTAACATGGGAGTCTATGGAAGGGGTGCCCGGATTTGAAAATTTGGTGCTCCCCGGCCGTAGGTCCCCCAGACAACAAATTTTGCACACTTGTATAGGAGAAATGGGGCTACATGTGTGCCAAGTTTCGGGTCCAGGGGACCTAGGACCGGCCGGTACCGGGTCCCCAAAATCACCAAAGTAATTACTGTTTAACATGGGAGTAGATGGAAGGGGCACCCGGGTTTGAAAAATTGGTGCTCCCCGGCCGTAGGTCCCCCGGACAACAAACTTAGCACAATCGTAGAGGAAGAGGGGGGCTACATGTGTGCCAAGTTTCGGGTCCAGGGGACCTAGGACCGGCCGGTACCGGGTCCCCAACATCACCAAAGAAATTACTGTTTAACATGGGAGTAGATGGAAGGGGCGCCCGGGTTTGAAAAATTGGTGCTCCCTGGCTGTAGGTCCTCCGGACAACAAACTTAGCACAATTGTAGAGGAAGAGGGGGGCTACATGTGTGCCAAGTTTCGGGTCCAGGGGACCTACGGCCGGCCGGTACCGGGTCCACAAAATCCGGGAGATCAGCCGCACAAAAGTGACTCGAGTATAAGCCGAGGGGGGCATTTTCAGCACAAAAAAATATGCTGAAAAACTCAGCTTATACTCGAGTATATACGGTATATGAAAGAACATGGAACAAAGTCGGATGTACATTAAAGAACAAGAACAACAAGAATTACAGTGTCACATAAACCAGAAACCACTATGAAAGTTATGCTGCTGACGCTAGGAGTGGATGTGTCCTGTTGCACCGCTAAAAGATCTTTTTCTCTTTGAGCAGCCCTTGCGTAGTGCAACCCTTTGTGACATTAATCCACTCCTAAATCTTTGCTGAGACATTTGTGTGGATACCATTTAAACAGATGGTTCAGGGAACAACGGCATCAGCAGTAGAAATTTTCTCCTGTTTTGGCCGTAGGCGCCCTCTGTGCCCTGATCCTGGACGTTGCTCTGCATTGGTCCCATGTGTCTCCTCATCAACCTGCAGCGATTTTTTGACCTCTGCCTTTTAACAAGGATGTCCTTCATTGAACTCAATATACAACAATGATCACAGTACATACCGCTATTAGCCCCTGAAGAAGAGATTTTATACAAATCTACAGCCTCGAAACGCGTCGGGCATCCTGTGTCCTCTTGTAGGAATCAGGACTTTCATAGTGGTTTCTGGTTTATGTGACACTGTAATCCTTGTTGTTTTTGTAACAATTCATGTTCTTTAATGTACATCCGACTTTGTTCCATGTTCTTTCATATATATATTTTTTGATACTATATACCATATTTAATAAATTTATACTTTTGATATCACTGAATTTTCAAGACTCCACCCTCTAAAAGTCCCACGGAGAACTGTACCCATATCTTATGTTTAATAGAGATTGGGTGGTTTATCTACTTTCAATTTAGTTTTTGCTGCGACCATACACCATCCAACAAAGTTGGACTGGATGAACTTGTGTCTTTTTAAAACCTCACCAACTATCTTTTCTCCATCTCCATGTACTTGCCTAAGAAAAATATTTCGCTAAGGAATGCAGGGGGAAGGGGGCTTGTGAGCTGCACTGCAAGTGCTTGGAGATGGAGAAAAGGGCCATTATTCAAAGCTGCTGTCTCCTTGCTAGCTGCGTTGTCGGACAGCCATGGAAGAGAGGAGGGGTACACCTTCGGACTTTGTAGCTAGCCTTATTAACCACTTTCCAGAACGCCGCCTGTAGATTTACATCGGCAGAATGGCACGGCTGTGCAAAGGGATGTACCTGTACGTCCCTTTGAATTTGCCTCCCTGCCACGAGCTCCGTGACCACGCCCGCGGGACCCCCCCCGGCTCGATGTCCGCCAGTTTATCGCAATCGTGTCACAGAGCTGCAGAAGGGGGAGATGCCTATTTAAACAAGGCATTTCCCTGTTCTGCCTAGTGACAGGACACTGATCTACTGCTCCCTGTGATTGGGAGCAGTGATCACTGTCGTGTCACTCATAGCCACGCCCCCTAACAGCTAGAATCACTCCCTAGGACACACTTAAAGTGGAAGTAAACCCATCGATTTAACAGTTTCAAAAAGCAGTTACATTCCTGGCATGCCGAAAATGTCAACTGTCACATTGTTTGTGCTCTCAACCAAACTGTCAAACCATCCAATGTCTGGTGTCATAACTGATCACATGTGCAGCTGAAGATTAAACAGAGGCCAAGATGGCAGCTTCCTTGCCTAAAAATGATAGGAGGGTTTACTTCCACTTTAACTCCTTCCTTGCCCCCTAGTGGTTAACCCCTTCACTGCCAGTGTCTTTTACACAGTAATCAGTGCATTTTTATAGCACTGATCGCTGTATAAATGACAATGGTCCCAAAATAGTGTCAAAAGTGTCCGATGTGTCCGCCATAATGTCGCAGTCATGATAAAATACGCTGGTCGCCGCCATTACTAGTAAAAAAAAATAATAACAACAATAAAAATGCCATAAAACTATCCCCTATTTTGTAGACGATATAAGTTTTGCGCAAACCAATCAATAAACGCTTATTGTGATTTTTTTTAAACCAAAAATATGTAGAAGAATACGTATCGGCCTAAACTGAGGAAAACATTTTTTTATATATTTTTGGCGGATATTTATTATAGCAAAAAGTAAAAAATATTGCATTTTTTTCAAAATTGTCGCTCTATTTTTGTTTATAGCGCAAAAAATAAAAATCGCAGAGGTGATCAAATGGCACCAAAAGAAAGCTCTATTTGTGGGAAAAAAAGGACGTCAATTTTGTTTGGGTACAGTGTCGCACGACTGCGCAATTGTCAGTTAAAGCGACGCAGTGCCGAATCGCAAAAACTGCTTTGGTCAGGAAGGGGGTAAATTCTTCCGGGGCTAAAGTGGTTAAGCAGGTAGGGAGATGAGACAAAGTACTACATGTTCCCTGTGGAACCGGACACATTAGAAAAATGGAAGTGAGACTTCTTTAAAGCCAAATAGACGGTAAATATATACAGTATATACTGTCTATCAATCAAAAGAAATTGTATTTCTGTCAATGAAGTTCTGGGATTTATACAGCCCCTGCCAAACAGATCAGCCAGGTTGGTGACCTGATAAAGAAAGTGGGAGGACATCTTTCCAAAGTGAGCGATCTTAGAAGATTGTCGCTGAAACAGGTGTTCCTATTGGAAGATTTCCCCTCTATTCCTGCATCACTAACACCTGTAACATTTTGGATCTCCCATCACTTTCTGTTGACAATGGCCATCAGGACCAAAGTAGGGACCAGTGACGGCACGTCCACAAGGGGCACAGGGGCACCGCCCCCCTGATCCATACGCCTGGCCCCTAATCTACATGCAGGGTGCCAGACGCATGGAGCCCAAGGCTCTAATATGCTTCAAAAAGGGTGGGCTCGGGCCACAAAGGACTGCACCCTGAGCCCACCCAGTTGTGTGACAATAGCGAATTAATATTCACTATCGTCTTCCTGATTCTCCTCCCGGCCAATCAGGAAGCAGCTCCTGAGACCTGATTGGCCAGGGAGTCTTAGGATTCCCAATCGTGTCTCAGGACTCATATCTTGTTCAGCCCAGAGGAGAATGGAGAGGAGAATGGCCGGCCTCCTATATTAGGGTAAGTTTAGCTGCCCTCCCATCCATCTTCCCCCGAAATAGAAATAGTGGGGGATGTGGTGCTTGCAGCGATTGCCGCCTTCCTGTCCGCCGGTCCTCTCCATCTGGAGTTAGTGCGCCCCCACAAAATAGAAGTTCTAACCCTTCAACACTATCCAAAACTAAAAAAACTAGAGATGAACTTTAATATCTATATTCACACTTTTCAAGTTATCACTGTAGATGAAATTTCTCCAACAAGCCAATGAGTTGTCCAATCAGTAGATAAGGGAATGAAGAAAATCTCGGGTGGAGATGTACTCTGGGATACATTGTGCACACAGCTGGTGGATAAGAGAGAGGAGCAGTCATGACTTTGGCACCCTGATCTCATATGGTCCCCAGGACAGTGGACCCCTTGGCACCCCCTGTAGTAATAATAACTCACTTTTTTCAGCTCTCTCCGGTTCATGCTTGATGATCAGCAGGTAGCGGGGGCTTTCAGGACAGAATGGAAGCAGGGCACACTGGATGATTGCCAGGAAGACTGTGATACCCAACAACAGGGGCCAGAAGGTCGCTGAACCCAAGATGAACTCAAGACCAAAAATCTGGAAACAGCAGCAAGAAAGAAGAGTCAGTTAAAAGGGAAATAAATATAAAGGATAAGTGCTCTTCTTTTCTGCTCCTCTTCTCTACCACTTCCATTATAGACTGTTCTTACTTCAAACTCAGCTCTTCCAAGATTATGACTGTGCAGCCTATCCAGCACCGTAGCCAATATCCTAAAAAAGTGATTTTTGAGATCCATCCAACATACGCACCATCCACGTCAATGGAAAGCCTGTCTTAAGCTTGGCAGTTGACCAGGCATTTTCAACCAGGGTTGCGTGGAACCCTAGGGTTCCTCCCAAGGTTGCTAGGGGTTCCTTGAGCTGTGGCTAGTTAACCTTCCATCTGATGGTGCCTTCATATCTCCAGGTCCATTGACACTTAGCAGAGCCAGTAGCATGACACCAAAGATATTTTCAGCTGACTCTAAGGGTGACAGTCTAACCAGCACTGTGAGGGGTCATGCCTTCCACTGACCACTAATGTAAGGAGCGTTTTCCCTTTGACCTCCAATGGACTAATCTTAGTAGGGGTTCCCAGAAAACCCAAAATTATTTCAAGGGTTCTTCTGGGGTAAAAAGGTTGAGAAAGACTGATGTAGACTTAGGCCACAGAACATCTCTACCACTTCCATTATAGACTGTTCTTACTTCAAACTCCGCTCTTCCGAGATCATGACTGTGCAGCCTATCCAGCACCATAGCCACTATCCTGAAAACGTGTGATTTCTGAGACCCATCCAACGTACGCACCATCCACGTCAATGGAAAGCCTGTCTTAAGCATGGCAGTTGGCGTTTTTAATTACGTAGACCATGCATTTTCAACCAGGGTTTTGTGTAACACTAGGATTCCTCCCAAGGTTGTTAGGGGTTCTTTGAGCTGTGGCTAGTTGACCTTGCATCTGATGGTGCCTTCATATCTCCAGGTCCATTGCTACTTGGCAGTGCCAGTAGCATGACACCAAAGATATTTTCAGCTAAGGGTGGCATTCTAACCAGCACTGTAAGTGGTCATTCCTTCCACTGACCACTAGTGTAAGGAGCCTTTTCCTTCTGACCTCCAAGGGACTAATCTTAGCAAGGGATTCCCAGAAACCCTGAAAATTATTTCAAGGGTTCTTCTGGGGTAAAAAGGTTGAGAAAGACCGATGAAGACTTGGGCCACAGAACACATAGATGCACTGAAATGTAGCACCAAAAAGAAACAAATCACTGATTGATTCGATACCAAGAAGTCCTATGATGTGGCAACAATAAGTGGTTTGCTTTTTTTGGTGCTATATGGGGAAACATTTGAGCCACAGTCAGCCTCCTCCCCCACTTTCCATCATTTCCTGTGTGGATATTAATGTTGGGCTATATTCCTGAAGTTCATTAGAACTGAAGAGCAGCTTGAAGACATTTTCAACATTACAGAACAAGCCCAGTTGAATGTGACCAACTACTACTAGATAACATTAACACTCTGTTTCTTTATAAAATAAAGTGAACTTTGATGTACTCACCTGTGCTATCAATATTCCAATCACGATGCCAAGCTGGTTGAGTGTCCCCAAAGCTCCTCGGTAACGAGTGGGCGACAGTTCCCCGATGTACATCGGCACTAGACCAGTGCAGAACCCAGAGAAAGCTCCAATGATGAATCTTCCAATAATCAGCATCTCTGGGGACCAGGCAATCTTAGAAAGTGCCATTAAGGCACCTCCAACCAGAGCGAAGACATTGACTAGTAGCATGGCATTCCTCCTGGAAAAGGGTCAAATGAGAACCGTGGTGATATATAAATATCAAACCAAATGAATAATGATATTTTCTAAAAACATGTGAAATGTCTAAAGGCCTAATGCCTCGTACACATGACCGGTTTTCCCGTCGGAAAAACTGCGATGAGAGCTCTTCCAAAAATCATGACCGTGCAGCCTATCCAGCACCATAGCCACTATCCTGAAAATGTGTGATTTCCGAGACCCATCCAACATACGCACCATCCACGTCAATGACCCCTTGATAAAATTTCCCAAGTTGTGGGGACCCGTAACAATAAAATTATTTTCGTGGCACCTTCATTGAAGATAGTTTTGCAGGCTGCTATAAGGACGCAAGTAATACCAGCGCTAAAAAGGAGCCTCTAGTGGAGCAACATGGATGAACCAGCATGCTCCACTAGACACTCTCTAAATTGGCCCTAGTAGTATATGCTTGTGAGTTAGGGACTTTCGATTGTAAGGGGGGTGGAATCAGTGGCAGTGCTGGGGGGAGTTCTGATCAGCCAACTTAGGTGCTCTTGATCAAAGTCATCTGCTGATCTAAGAACTGTAGTGAGGACTTTTAATGGCACATTATAATCACAGACAGTGTTACTCACTGTGTCTCCGACTTTGTAGTGTCTCGCAGCAGTGATACCTATGCCGAATTCAGGATATAGGGTCTCCTCCAGCCCCTCCCACTTCACGTGTCCTCATCAGTCAGCTGACCTCTAGTCTCCGCCCTCCCCAGCCATACCATGAACTGAATGGGCGGCCGTGGGCTCCAGGAATGACCCAGTTGGGTGGCCACAGGCTCCACTGACAGCCCCTGCTGGGCGGCCGCCGAAAAGGCTGGGAAAGCGGCGCAGGCTCCAGGAACAGCCCTGGATTCAGAGACCCCTGGCAAAGCGGAACTTGACCCCGACGGGGTCGCGACCCACAGGTTGAGAACCGCTGCTCTAGAGGTTGCTAGGGGTTCCTTGAGCTATGATCAATTTCTGCCTCTCAGATAAGTTCCCATTGACACCTTTGGTCTTTTTAGCTATCTGTAAGGGGGGGATTCTGCCCAATGACCACAAGTGTAAGGAGCATTCTTCCCACTGACCTTAACCGCTTGCCGACCGCCGCACGACTTTTTACTTTTGACAGAATGGCACGGCTGCGCAAATGGGCATATATAATGTGACAGCAGGCAGGTAAAGTCACCAGGTTGCATCCAGGATGGAAGGTATATATGTCCTAGATTCAGGCTTTATGCCGATTTATACCACTAGAGGGAGTGCTGGGAGTCTTGCAGGGGAAGAGTTAATGAGCCCAGCTGAATCAAGTGGCTCATTGAGGCCTCTACAAGAACTCCCAGCATGCTAAGGGAGATGCTTCATCCTGGAACCAGTTCTCTGTTGTGCAAGACTGGGGAGTGTGTTTCTGTCCTGTGTGGTGAGACAAAGCCTGTGTGGCTAAAACCTTCAAAAACAGGGAGATAGGGGCTGGGGCAGCACAAGGCTGCACCTAGTTGTCAGACAGGGAACCTACATGTGTAGTAAGCGGTCAAGCTGACCAGGTTTTCTTTTTGTATGTTTCTTTTTGTTTTGCTGTTTTTCCCCTGTAAATAGTTTAAATAAACCGCACCTTTTGTTTTTTGCAACTACAAACTCTGTCTGCTGTGCCTGTTTTTGTGTGGTGAACCCATCCAGGGGGTCACACACACCCGCTGCCGAGTTAACCCCCTCACAGTTGGTGGAGAATGCGGGCAGTTTTTTTTTTTTAAGGCCAGCATGGAGGAGATATTGAAACAGCTGGCTCTAGCAAATGCCAATCAGCAGCAGACAAATGCAGGTTTGCAAAAGAGCCTTGCAGCTCAACAACAGAGCTTTGCAGCCTACCAGCAAGCTTATCAACAGAGCCTTGCAGCCCAGCAGCAAGCTCACCAACAGAGTCTGGAAGCTCAGCAACAAGCCCTGCAGCAATCGGAGGCCCGTTTCATAGACCTGTTGCAGAAGCAAGAGCAGAGACTACAACAAATGGAAACAGTAATGCAGCAACGTCCGCAGACCAGTGAGGAAAGTCATTCCACTAATACCGCGTCCTTTGGGGTGAGTCGTTTATTGACAAAAATAACTGGAGAGGATGATCCAGAGGTGTTTTTGACCACATTTGAAAGGACTGCTGAAAGAGAAAAGTGGCCTAAGGAGCAGTGGGCTGGACTGGTGGCTCCTCTGTTAACTGGTGAATCGCAGAAAGCTTACTATGACCTAGAGCCTGACCAAGCAAAAGACTATGTGATGCTAAAAACTGAAATATTGGCACGGCTGGGTGTCACCCTGGCTGTCCGGGCTCAGCGTGTGCATAACTGGACTTTCTGGCTTGGAAAACCCCCAGGTCTCAAATGTATGATCTCATTCACCTGAGCAGGAAGTGGCTACAGCCAGAGACTTTGTCCGCACCAAAGATTGTGGAACGTGTTGTGATGGATCGTTTCTTGAGAGCTCTTCCTACTGGCATCCAAAAGTGGGTAAACCATGGAGACTCAGAAACGGCCGATAATTTTGTGGATCGAGTAGAGAAGTACTTGGCTACAGAGAACCTGACTGCCTCTTCCAGAGACTCACAGACTTTCCACCCTAAGACCAGACCATCCCCAGTGGTGGGTAAGATGATTCTAAGGGGTGAGGGTGGAGAGAGTGAGAGGGTGGGAGTTCTACCCAAGGTTTGGCGAGAACAGCCTGGGAAGTCAGGGGCTCAAGAGGCAGCAAGAAGGATTGTTTGTTACCGCTGCCGACAAGAGGGACATATTGCAGCAAATTGCCCGGTTGTGGATGAACCCATGCAATGTGACTTTCTAAGGGACAGACGTCAGTCGCTGTTTGCGACAGTCGCATGCACTGCCATTCGGGGAACTGAGAAACATTTATGCAAAATGTGTATTAATGGTAGAAATGTTGTTGTGTTGCTGGATTCAGGTAGCCTGGTGACATTGATAAAGGCTGGATTAGTTACTACAGAGGTCTCTGGGAATAACAAGGTAGCTGTTATTTGTGTGCATGGGGACACCCGAGAGTATCCGGTGACTACAGTGTGTTTTGAGACCCCCAAAGGTACCCTCTCTCATCGGGTGGGATTAGTGTCTCACTTGCCTCATGATGCCATTGTGGGAAGGGATTTTCCAAAGTTCTGGGAACTATGGGATTGTCCTGAGCCCCCCACTGGTGCCCCTATATACCAGGAATGTGATAGCCAGAATTCCTCTGAGAGTGGTGAGGATTCTCCAGAATTTCCCTTGTCTGTATTGGCTGGCAGGGGAGACTCGAGAAACTGGGGAGGAGCCAACATCCTTAGACGAAAACATGCCGTCTGTGGAGTTTTCTGATCTCGAGGTTCACAAGAAATTTTTTGCCACAGAACAGGTAAAAGACCCCACCCTAATAAAGGCACTGGAAAACATAGTGGAAATAGATGGCGAGTTAGTGAACCCCGATGAGACCTGCACTTACCCATACTTCATTGTGGAAAAGGACCTACTGTATCGGGTGGCTAAAAGGGCAGAAGAAACCATTGAGCAGCTTTTGGTGCCCAAACCTTACAGGAAGTTGGTGTTAGAGTTGGCCCATGGGCACATTCTTGGAGGTCATCTGGGGACAGAGAAAACTAGGGGGCACCAGTACATCTTGGTTATAATGGACTATGCCACCCGTTATCCGGAAGCGATTCCTCTCCGAAATACCTCGGCCAAAACCATAGCCAAAGAGCTATCTCTTGTTTTTAGCCGTGTGGGTATTTGTAAAGAACTGCTTATGGACCAAGGTACACCCTTTATGTCCCGGGTTATGAAAGAGCTGTGTAAGTTGTTCAAAGTGACACAATTGCGTACATCTGTGTATCACCCCCAAACAGATGGGTTGGTTGAAAGATTCAACAAAACCCTAAAACAAATGTTAAAGAAAGTGGTGGATAGAGATGGAAAGGATTGGGACTGTCTAATTCCCTATTTAATGTTTGCTATTAGGGAGGTACCCCAATCCTCTACGGGTTTCTCACCCTTTGAGTTACTTTATGGGAGACACCCCAGAAGGCTGTTGGATATCGCCAAGGAAACCTGGGAAAATGAGAGTTCTCCCCACAGGAGTGTGATTGAGCATGTCGCCCTGATGCAAGATAGAATTGCACAGGTAATGCCAATCGTAAAGGAACATTTGGCCCAAGCGCAGTTGGCACAGCAGAGAGTGTACAACCGTGGAGCCAGGACCCGTACCTTTTCCGCGGGGGATAGGGTATTGGTACTTGTCCCTACGGTTGAAAGCAAATTCCTCGCCAAATGGCAAGGCCCCTATGAGATAATGGAAAAAGTGAGCGAAGTGAATTACAAGGTCAGACAACCAGGAAGGCGAAAGCCCGAACAGATCTATCACGTTAATCTGTTGAAAGCCTGGAGGGATAGAGAGTCCCTAGTCGCGGAAACTTTGTCACCAGCTCACTCTGATTGCGGGATTCCCGAGGTTGGAATAGCAGTCACCTTGTCAAACCCCCAACAACAGGAGGTTAAGGAGTTTGTGCTTCGCAACAAAGAGGTTTTCTCTGAGCTGCCGGGACAAACGTCTGGCGTAGAGCATGATATTATTACCCCGCCCGGTGAAAGGGTGAAACTAAAACCCTATCGGATCCCAGAGGCCCGACGGGAGGCAATACGTGAGGAAGTACAGAAAATGCTTAAGTTGGGGGTGATAGAGGAATCCTAAAGTGATTGGTCAAGTCCCATTGTGTTAGTGCCTAAACCGGATGGGAGCTGGCGATTTTGTAACGATTTTCGACAACTGAACAAAGTTACAAAATTTGACACCTACCCCATGCCACGTATAGATGAGTTGATCAACCGGCTGGGAACAGCCCGATACATGACAACTCTTGATCTCACAAAAGGGTATTGGCAAATTCCCCTGGCCAAGTCGGCCAAGGAGAAAACCGCATTTGTAACCCCAGACGGGGCGTTCCAATATAAAAGAATGCCGTTTGGGTTACAGAATGCGCCGGGAACATTCCAGCGGAAAATGGACCAGATACTGAGGCCCCATCAGAAGTATGCCGCGGCTTACCTGGATGATGTAATTATCTACAGCACAGATTGGGCCTCACATCTGCCAAAAGTGCAAGCAGTCCTAGACTCTATTCGGGAAGCTGGGTTTACGGCCAACCCCAAGAAATGTACCATTGGGCAGGAGGATGCCAAATATCTTGGGTACACCATTGGGAGGGGAGTAATAAAACCCCAAGTCAACAAAGTCGAGGCCATACAGAATTGGCCACGTCCCAACAGCAAGAAGCAGGTACGAGCCTTTCTGGGAATTGCTGGTTATTATCGGCGATTCATTCCCCACTTTGCTTCTCAGGCTGTGCCCCTTACCAACCTGACAAAAGGGAAAGAGTCTGTCATGGTTAAATGGACCCCAGAGGCTGAGGCAGCATTCCAATTCTTAAAAAAAGCCTTATGTAGCCAGCCAGTGTTGTACTCACCAGACTTCTCTAGGCACTTTGTCGTACAAAGTGATGCATCAGACGTTGGGTTAGGAGTAGTGATGAGCCGAACACCCCCGGGTTCGGTTCGCACCAGAACCCGCGAACGGACCGAAAGTTCGTACGAACATTAGAACCCTATTAAATACAATGGATGCGAACGTTCGAATTCTAAAGTGCTAATTATAACAACTATTATGCATGTTATTGTCCTAAAAAGGGTTTGGGAACCCGGGTTCTGCACCAGGGGACATGTATCAATGCAAAAAGAAGTTTTAAAATCGGTCGTTTTTCGGGAGCAGTCATTTTAATGATGCATAAAGTGAAAAAAAAAAAGTCAAATATTCCTTTAAATATCGTACCTGGGGGGTGTCTAAAGTATGCCTGTGAAGTGCCACGTGTTTCCCGTGTTTAGAACTGTCCCTGCACAAAATGACACTTCTAAAGGAAAAAAAAGCCATTTAAAACTGCTTGCGGCTTTAATGTAATGTCTGGTCCCGGTAATATGGATGAAAATCTTTAAGAAAAATGGCATAGCTACCCCATGACCCCCCCCCCCCCCCTACCCCAGCCCATTACCAGCCCCTTTGGGTCTTGTATGGATATTAAGGGGAACCCCGCACATAAAATAAAAAAGGCCCTATATACTCTGAACAGCCGTATACAGGCGGTGCATACAAGACAGGGACTGTAGGTTTGTTCTTATGTAGAATCTGTTTGTAATTTTGAACAGGTACATTGTTGAAGTGTAGCTCCAGCCCAAAAATCTATTTTTAAACTTTTTGGAAAACATAGGTAAGGGTTATCACCTCTGTAACATTTGTTTTGCTGTCTGTGCCCCTGTTCAGAACATTTCACCTCACTTTCCGTCCCAATGACAACTGTTTTTGAAATGTGGTGTTTTTCTTGAACCAAGGATTGCTGATAAAGCATCAGTACAGAGGAGACACCTTTCTCCCATATTTATTCTTACAGGAGAGAATTTTCCTTCCTAGTGGTAGATTTCCTCTCACTTCCTGTTGTCTTCTTGCGTTTGCAAGTAGGAGTCGTTTGTAAGTTGGATGTTTGAAAGTAGGGACCTGCCGTATATACTCTGCAGAAATAGGCCCCTTAGTTGTTGGTGTTGGCACAACACTGTAAGCACTCACAGTTACTCTTGGTTGGTGCTGGAACGCCCTGCTGTCAACTATTATATCAGGAATTTTAATTACATATAATTGTTGAACAGTGGTAGTAAAAATTGGGCCTTTGATGGTGGTGCTGGTGCCACAACACTGTAAGCCCTGACAGTTACTCTTGGTGGGTGCAGCAATGGGCCCTGCTGTGAATTATTAGATCAAGAATTGTAATTACATGCCCCTTTTGAACAGGGGCTGAAAAATTGGGCCTTTCGTGGTGGTGGTGGTGGTGGCGTTGCCACAACACTGTAAGCCCTCAGACTTACTCTTGGTGGGTGCAGGAATGGGCCCTGCTGTGAATTATTAGATCAAGAATTGTAATTACATGCCCCTGTTGAACAGGGGCTGAAAAATTGGGCCTTTCGTGGTGGTGGTGGTGGTGGTGGTGTTGCCACAACACTGTAAGCCCTCAGAGTTACTCTTGGTGGGTGCAGGAATGGGCCCTGCTGTGAATTATTAGATCAAGAATTGTAATTACATGCCCCTTTTGAACAGGGGCTGAAAAATTGGGCCTTTCGTGGTGGTGGTGGTGGTGGTGGCGTTGCCACAACACTGTAAGCCCTCAGAGTTACTCTTGGTGGGTGCAGCAATGGGCCCTGCTGTGAATTATTAGATCAAGAATTGTAATTGCATGCCCCTGTTGAACAGGGGCTGAAAAATTGGGCCTTAGGCACTGGTGGCACAACACTACAACCCCTCACAGATACGTTACTTGGAGCACAGCAATGAGCCCTGTTGCAAAGTATTGCTTCAAAAATTGTAATGACACGCCCCTGTTAAACAGGGGCTGAAAAATTGGGCCTTAGGCACTGGTGCCACAACACTCCAACCCCTCACAGATACTGTACTTGGAGCACAGCAATGAGCCCTATGGCAAATTATTGCTAAAAAAATTGTAATTACACGCCCCTGTAAAACAGGGGCTGAAAAATTGGGCCTTAGCCACTGGTGGCGGCACCCATAAACAAAAATGATCTTCCAAGCTATCATCATCAATCGTATCATTGAGGACTCGGAGGAGGAGGATAGCCAGTCAACATAACAGCACAGGCACTCAGCATCAGCATCAGTCTTGAAGGGATGTGACATGTTAAAATCAATTAGTCTGTTATATCAGCATCAGGTGTGTGGTAGCTGGTGGTGATCCAAGACTGGTTCATCTTGATGAAAGTCAGTCGATCAACCGAGTCGGTGGACAGGCGCACCCTGTGATCCGTGACAAATCCTCCAGCAGCACTGAATGTGCGTTCCGAAAGAACGCTGGATGCAGGACAGGCCAGTAGCTCAATTGCATACTGTGCAAGCTCTGGCCAGTGATCCATCCTCAAGACCCAGTAAGCCAGAGGATTTTCGGTGGGGAAGGTGTCCAAGTCTGACCTTGCCCCTAGATATTCCTGCACCATGTTTATCAGACGCTGGCGATGGTTGCTGGAACCGATCATACTTTGGGGCTGCGGACTAAAGAATTGTCTGAACGCATCGGTCAGACGGCCACCTTCCCCACCGCTCCTTCTTTGACTGGCCGAAGCCTCAGCAACTCGTTGTCCAGGACCAGGAGTTTGTAACCTCCCAGTCTCTGGGACGCGTTGCACAGACCTTTCTGCAAGGCCTCCCGGAGTTGTCTCATCCTCTGCTCCCTCTGCGAAGGTAACATAAGGTCCGCAACCTTACCCTTGTACCGTGGATCAAGGAGAGTGGCCAGCCAGTAATGGTCCCTCTCCTTGATCCGAAGAATACGAGGATCCTTCCGCAGACTTTGCAGGATCAGGGAGGCCATGCAGCGTAGGTTTTCTGAGGCATTCGCTCTGGAGTCCTCTGGGTCACTAAGGACGACATGATCCGCAGCCACCTCCTCCCAGCCACGTACAAGTCCACTGGTTTCTTGGGACTGTAAATCATCCCTAAAAGACTGCTGCTGATGATGCTGAGTGCCAGCCTCCACCTCCATGCTGACACAATCCTCCTCCTCCTCCTCCTCTTCCTGTGCGATGGGTGGGACAGAAGGAACACTGTCTGGGTAAAGGGGGCCTTGAGAGGCAAGGAAGTCCTCCTCTTCCTGCCTCTGTTCTGCCTCAAGTGCCCTGTCCATTATTCCACGCAGCGTGTGCTCCAACAGGTGGACAAGAGGTACAGTGTCACTGATGCATGCACTGTCACTGCTCACCATCCTCGTGGCCTCCTCAAATGGTGCCAGGACAGTGCATGCATCCCTGATCATGCCCCACTGGCGTGGAGAAAAAAAACCAAGCTCCCCTGACCCTGTCCTGGTGCCGTAGTCGCACAGGTACTCATTGATGGCCCTCTGCTGCGTGTGCAGCCGCTGCAGCATGGCCAACGTTGAGTTCCACCTGGTGGGCATGTCACATATAAGGCGGTTCTTGGGCAGGTTCAACTCCTTTTGCAGCTCAGCCAGGCGAGCACTGGCATTATAAGATCTGCGGAAATGCACACAGACTTTCCTGGCCTGCCTCAGGACATCCTGTAAGCCCGGGTACCTGCCCAAGAACCGCTGCACCACCAGGTTAAGGACGTGAGCCACACAGGGCACATGGGTCAGTTGTCCCTGTCGGAGGGCGGAGAGGAGGTTGGTGCCATTGTCGCAAACCACCATTCCTGGCTTAAGCTGGCGTGGCGTCAACCACCTCTCGGCCTGGCCCTGCAGAGCAGACAGGACCTCTGCCCCAGTGTGGCTTCTGTCCCCCAAACACACCAGCGCAAGCACAGCATGGCATCTTTTTGCCTGCGTACTTGCGTAGCCCCGTGAACGGCTACGGAGCACCGCTGGTTCATAGGACAAACCACAGGAAGAGGCCATGGAGGAAGAAGAAGAGGAGGGGGTGGAGGAGAGAGGTGTGTCACAACCAGTAGTAGCATTTTGGAGGCGTGGCGGTGGAACAACCTCCAACACTACTGCACCTTGTCCTGCATCCTTCCCAGCTGCCAAAAGAGTGACCCAATGGGCCGTGAAAGAAAGGTAACGTCCCTGTCCATGCCTGCTGGACCATGAGTCAGCGGTAATATGCACCTTACCGCTGACCGCCCTGTCCAGCGAGGCCAAGACATTGCCTTCCACATGCCGGTAGAGAGCCGGAATAGCCTTCCGTGAGAAAAAGTGGCGTTTGGGAACCTGCCACTGAGGAACCGCACATTGCACAAACTCACGGAAGGGGGCCGAGTCTACCAACTGAAAAGGCAGCAGTTGAAGCGCTAGCAATTTAGCCAAGCTAGCATTCAACCGCTGGGCATGTGGATGGCTGGGAGTGAACTTCTTTCGACGGTCCAGCAGCTGGGGCAGGGAAATTTGCCTGCTAGAATCGGACGTCGGTGTACTGCTAGCAGAGTGGCCGCAAGTACTTGGCTGTGACACACCTAATTCTACACCTTCATTCCTCTCAGTGCATGTTTCAGAGAGGACTGAAGTTATAGTGGGGTTGGAGATCCCAGCTGATACGGTGCAAGGAGAGGTCCGCTTTGTTCTTTGGTGTGGGTCTTTGAGGTAGGCTTGCCAACGAGCTGCATGGCAGGTCAACATATGTCTGGTCAGGCATGTGGTACCCAAGCGGCTGATGTTTTGGCCACGCGATATACGCTTGAGACATATGTTGCAAACAGCAGCTGTGCGATCTGATGCACTAGCCTCAAAAAAGGCCCACACCAAGGAACTTTTTGAATGACGGGCAGAGGCAGCGCCCTGCACAGGCGGAGCTCTGCGGTGTGATTCCGTCGGTGTACTGCCCTTACGCTGGCCACCAAAGGGCATCCTGCCTCGTTGGAGATGTGCCTCCTCCTCATCCTCCTCCTCCTCCTCTCTCCTATTAGGCACCCACGTGGAGTCAGTGACCTCATCATCCCCTCCCTCCTCATCACTGGAGCCAATCTGGCAGTATGCTGCAGCTGCTGGAACATGACTGCCAGATTGGTGTCCTTCTTGAGCATCCCCTCTGTCTGCTCTCACGCTACTGCCTTCCTGTAGCTGGGTTTCATCATCAGACCCTTCGAAACGCTGGGCATCCTCCTGGAGCATGTACCCAACACTGTGCTCAAACAGTTCGGGGGACTCCTCAGGAGGAGGACATGGTGGGTCTAGGGAAGGAGTGACTGATGATGAGTCTGACATTGATACCAGGGAAGAGGACGCTTTGGCAGCTGCTTTTCCAGTACCCTGAGCCTGGGTGAGAGAGGACGAGGAGGAGGAGGAGGGCTTGGTCATCCACTCTACCAAGTCTTCGGCATGATGTGGCTCAACATGTCCAGCTGCCGAAAAGAAGGACAAGCGTGTCCCATGGCCATGTGCTGATGACAATGCACCGCGTCCACGACCAGCACTGTTGCCCCCAGACACAGAGCCTGCTTGCCCTCTTTTATTGCCTCCTGACTGTCTGCCTCTCCTTGTTTGCCTTCCAGACATTCTAATAGATGGCCTGCAGGGAGATGGGAAAAAAGCAATAAGGGCTACCTTCAGGTGTCCTTCTCTGTCCCTTTACTTAAGGATTTCTAAATATGGTTGAGGATTATTGCTTTTGCACAGAATAGCACAACGACAATTTCCCTGACTGTCCAAAAAACAAGGATTTCAAAGATGGTTGATGAGGAATGCTTTGGCACACTATAGCACAAGGAGAAATCCCCTCACTTTCCTTCTTTGTCCCTAGAAACAAGGACTGGCACAGTGAAAGAAACTGACACTCTCCCTACCTACAGTTTTCTGTCCCTAGAAAAAATGTTTTTTTAAAGCACACTATAGCACAAGGAGAATTCCCCTCACTTTCCTTCTTTGTCCCTAGAAACAAGGACTGGCACAGTGAAAGAAACTGACACTCTCCCTACCTACAGTTTTCTGTCCCTAGAAAAAATGTTTTTTTAAAGCACACTATAGCACAAGGAGAAATCCCCTCACTTTCCTTCTTTGTCCCTAGAAACAAGGACTGGCACAGTGAAAGAAACTGACACTCTCCCTACCTACAGTTTTCTGTCCCTAGAAAAAATGTTTTTTTAAAGCACACTATAGCACAAGGAGAATTCCCCTCACTTTCCTTCTTTGTCCCTAGAAACAAGGACTGGCACAGTGAAAGAAACTGACACACTCCCTACCTACAGTTTTCTGTCCCTAGAAAAAATGTTTTTTTAAAGCACACTATAGCACAAGGAGAATTCCCCTCACTTTCCTTCTTTGTCCCTAGAAACAAGGACTGGCACAGTGAAAGAAACTGACACTCTCCCTACCTACAGTTTTCTGTCCCTAGAAAAAATGTTTTTTTAAAGCACACTATAGCACAAGGAGAATTCCCCTCACTTTCCTTCTTTGTCCCTAGAAACAAGGACTGGCACAGTGAAAGAAACTGACACTCTCCCTACCTACAGTTTTCTGTCCCTAGAAAAAATGTTTTTTTAAAGCACACTATAGCACAAGGAAAAATCCCCTCACTTTCCTTCTTTGTCCCTAGAAACAAGGACTGGCACAGTGAAAGAAACTGACACTCTCCCTACCTACAGTTTTCTGTCCCTAGAAAAAATGTTTTTTTAAAGCACACTATAGCACAAGGAGAAATCCCCTCACTTTCCTTCTTTGTCCCTAGAAACAAGGACTGGCACAGTGAAAGAAACTGACACTCTCCCTACCTACAGTTTTCTGTCCCTAGAAAAAATGTTTTTTTAAAGCACACTATAGCACAAGGAGAAATCCCCTCACTGTCCTTCCCTGTCCCTACAAACAAGGATTCGCACAGTAAAACACACTGACACTCTCCCTACCTATCCTTCTCTTTCCCTAAACTAAAGGAATCCAGGTTAAGCAAGAAAGAAATAAATGTCACTGTCCCTGCCTATGCTTGTCTTTCCCTGCTCCGGAACACACTACACTAGGCCGCCGTGCTGGCGGCCTTTTATAGTGTGGGGCGTGTACTAAACACCCTCAGCAATAATTGGCCACAGGCATCCTGCCTGTGGCCAATCATTGCTCTCCTCGCTGCCGGCGCTGTGATTGGCCAAGCATGCGGGGTCACAGTGCATGCTTGGCCAATCACAGCGCCTGGATGACACTGCGATGGCGTAGTGCATTGTGGGCCGTTCGCGTCACTCGAATTTGGCGCGAACGGCCCAAATCGTTCGATCTTCGTCGAACGATCGAACAGCCGATGTTCGAGTCGAACGTATGTTCGACTCGAACACGAAGCTCATCCCTAGTTAGGAGCAGTATTGTCCCAGGTCTGGAACGGGGAAGAGCACCCAGTCATTTACCTCAGCAGGAAATTGAAGTCCCATGAGGTAAATTACGCCACGATTGAGAAGGAGTGTTTAGCGGTGAAGTGGGCTCTAGATTCCCTTCGGTACTATCTGCTAGGGAGGCACTTTGACATGATTACTGATCACGCTCCTTTAAAGTGGATGGCTCAAAACAAAGAGACAAATAGAAGAGTGAATAGGTGGTTCCTGGCCCTACAGGAATTCAACTTTACAGTAAAGCATCGCCCTGGCGTTCAAATGGGGAATGTGGATGCTTTGTCTCGAGTACATGCATGCCTGATTGCTTGTGTTCCAACCCCAAGGTTAAAACAAGAGGGGGGGGTATGTGACAGAATGCAGGTAAAATCACCAGGTTGCATCCAGGATGGAAGGTATATATGTCCTAGATTCAGGCTTTATGCCGATTTATACCACTAGGGGGAGTCCTGGGAGTCTTGCAGGGGAAGAGTTAATGAGCCCAGCTGAAGTAAGTGGCTCATTGAGGCCTCTACAAGAACTCCCAGCATGCTAAGGGAGATGCTCCATCCTGGAACCAGTTCTCTGTTGTGCAAGACTGGGGAGCGTGTTTCTGTCCTGTGCGGTGAGACAAAGCCTGTGTGGCTAAAACCTTCAAAATATAGGGGCTGGGGCAGCACAAGGCTGCACCTAGTTGTCAGACAGGGAACCTACGTGTGTAGTAAGCGGTCAAGCTGACCAGGTTTTCTTTTTGTATGTTTCTTTTTGTTTTGCTGTTTTTCCCCTTTAAATAGTTTAAATAAACCGCACCTTTTGTTTTTTGCAACTACAAACTCTGTCTGCTGTGCCTGTTTTTGTGTGGTGAATCCATCCAGGGGGTCACACACACCCGCTGCCGAGTTAACCCCCTCACAATAAATATACGCCCCCTTTAAATTGGCACCGTGTGGTCGTGACCGTGCCCGCGGGTCCCGTGGACTTGATGTCCGCCGGTGTCCCGCAATCGTGTCACGAAGCTGAAGAACGGGGAGATGTCAGTGTAAACAGTGTAAACACAACATCTCCCCGTTCTGCCTAGTGACGTCACTGATCGTCTGTTCCCTGTCATCGGGAACAGTGATCAGTGACGTGTCACGGCAAGCCACGCCCCCTAACAGTTAGAATCACTCCCTAGGTCACACTTAACCCCTTCAGGGCCCCCTACAGGTTAACCCTTCACTGCCAGTGTAATTTTTACAGTAATCAGTGCATTTTTATAGCACTGATTGCTGTAAAAATGACAATGGTCCCAAAATGGCATCAAAAGTGTCCGATGTGTCCGCCATAATGTCGCAGTCATGATAAAAACCACTGATCGCCGCCATTACTAGTAAAAAAAAAATATTAATAAAAATGCCATAAAACTACCCCCTATTTTGTAACTTTTGCGCAAACCAATCAATATACGCTTATTGCAAATTTTTTTTACCAAAAACATGTAGAAGAATACGTATCGGACTAAACTGAGGAAAAAAATTGTTTTTTTATATATTTTTTGGGGGATATTTATTATAGCAACAAGTAAAAAATATTGAATTTTTTCCAAAATTGTCGCTCTATTTTTGTTTATAGCGCAAAAAATTAAAACCGCAGAGGTGATCAAATACCACCAAAAGAAAGCTCTATTTGTGGGAAGAAAAAGGACATCAATTTTGTTTGGGAGCCACGTCGCACGACCGCGCAATTGTCAGTTAAAGCGACGCAGTGCCGAATCGCAAAAAGTCCTCTGGTATTTGGCCAGCCAAATGGTCCGGGGCTGAAGTGGTTAAGGTACCATGAGTTGTAGATATGGTAAATTTTGGCACAAAGTTATTTCAAGGATGCTTCTGTGTTGAAAAGGTTGAGAAAGGCTGCTGTAGGTGCCTCCATATACATTTGATCACCCAATTTCAAGCAGGGTTTCTCAGGAGGTTGCTTGGAGGTTCCTTGAACTGTGGCTGATTGACCTCCCATTTGGTGGCGGCTGCATAGTTCTGGGGCCAATGCCACTTGGCAGGGCCAGCAGAAAGACACAAACTATCTTTTTAGCCATCTGTGGGGGAAGCATTATGACTACCACTGTAAGGGTTGCTTTTTCCCATTGATCCCCAGTGTAAGGGTGCTCCAGAGAAACAATGGGATTCCACAGAACCTATGCTACGCTCCCCCAATTTCCACTTTAGGCAGGTAATATAGCTATGACAAATTAGCAACCATTAAGTAGGAAGCACAGGCAGCTTCCTCAGGGCTGGATCCCCATATCTGCAGCCTGAAGGCACAACATTTTTGGTACCCAAACCCTCAACCCTCTACAAGGATCTCCTGTTTTACCTGGAATTTTTTTCTTTTTTTGTGGCCCTATGCTGATTTAGAATATTATGATTGTAGGAGATGATTGTACTTCTACCATTTCTGAACAAAATGCGTGGCTAATAAATATCCACATAAAAGCCAACTATTTCCTTCTGTTGCCTATAGGCACAAGCCTACTGTGCCTAATGGTAAACCCAGCCTTAACCACTTAAGCCCCGGACCAATACGCAGCATAATGACCGGGCCCCTTTTTGCGATTCGGCACTGCGTCGCTTTAACTGACAATTGCGCGGTCGTGCAACGTGGCTCCCAAACAAAATTGGCGTCCTTTTTTTCACACAAATAGAGCTTTTTTTTGGTGGCATTTGATCACCTCTGCGGTTTTTATTTTTTGCGCTATAAACAAAAATAGAGCGTAAATTTTGAAAAAAATTCAATATTTTTTACTTTTTGCTAAAATAAATATCCCCCAAAAAATATATATAATTTTTTTTCTTTTCCCTCAGTTTAGGCCGATACGTATTCTTCTACATATTTTTGGTAAAAAAAAAAATCGCAATCGGCGTTTATTGATTGGTTTGCGCAAAAATTATAGCGTTTACAAAATAGGGGATAGTTTTAAGGCATTTTTATAAAATTTTTTTTTTTTTACTAGTAATGGCGGCGATCAGCGATTTTTTTTTTCGTGACTGCGACATTATAGCGGACACATCGGACACTTTTGACACATTTTTAGGACCATTGTCATTTTTACAGCGATCAGTGCAATAAAAATGCACTGGTTACTGTAAAAATGACACTGGCAGTGAAGGGGTTAACCACTAGGTGGCGCTGGAGGGGTTAAGTGTGCCTAGGGGCGTGTTTCTAACTGAGGGGGGGCATGGCTACGAGTGACACATCACCGATCTTCGCTCTGATTACACAGAGCGGAGATCGCTGACATTGTCAGTAAGTAGGGGAGCGGGGAGATGTTGTGTTTACACTAACATCTCCCCGCTCCATGCCTCCGTGAGACGATCGCGGGGATCCCTGCGGCGATCGAGTCCGCGGGACCCGCGGTCCGACTCACGGGGAAGGCAGGGGGTCCCGAGCGCGCCGACGGCGGCGCGCGCGCGACCCCGACGTCGGCAGTTAAAGGGCCAGGTACGTGATTGTGCCTGTACGAGCCATTCTGCCGACGCATATATACAGTGAGGGGTCCTTAAGTGGTTAAAGTGGATGTAAACCCCAATTTTTTTTTTTTTTTTTTTTTTTTTAGCTGTCACAATGTAGAGTATAAGATTTCCTATCATTTGTGCCCAGTCTTGCCACAAAGAGTTAATCCAGATCTGAGCAATCCTCTTTTATTGTTCAGTGAGATAAAACGGACAAACAGAGAAAAACCTTTGTCCGTTCCGCCCCCTTGCTTTGAGTGACAGGTTATTTACATATCTCATGCACTAGCTTTAGCATTATTTTTTAATTCCCACCTCCCACTCCTTTTCTGTAGTCATGTGGTTACTTTTCTGGATTTTGACTGGATGTTAGTGATCATAGCAGAAGGAATACACAGGAGAAAATGCATGTTGACAAGGGGAGTGTAGAGCTGGGAGTGTAGAGGGAGATCCACCATATTAATATTGGGTAGTATAGTTACATGCTCCTGATGAGCGGCTTAAGCCGCGAAACGCGTCGAGCTACCATGACATTGTGTATGCGATACACACCCATCTGAGATATGTGTCCATACCATCTCTACCCTACAGGGATGTTTTAGACTGTTGTATGTGCAGATGTTAATATTTTAACTATACTACCCAATATTAATATGGTGGATCTCCCTCTATTTTACCATGATCATTGATGTTTGTTAAGCATGTTATTTACCAGTGTTTGCATATTCAGAGATTGGCGCCTTGCGATAGGTTGCGGTTTTAGTACATGCAATTAATGCTCACACCCATGTTTTGTATGCAACGTTAAATAAATATTTATGTCTCCACCATTCACATGCCTTTGTCATCATGAGCTTCATATAAAGTCCCACCCATCCTTCCAATTGCATCACTGTGGTCTACCGCCACATTGTAATAATCCAGGAAGTATTATGCATTTCCTAACTACTATCATCATTTTCTAAATAATGGGCAGACATTGAGGTCAGGACTCTGTGCAGGCCAGTCAAGTTCCTCCACCCCAAACTCGCTCATCCATGTCTTTATGGACCTTGCTTTTGTCCACTGGTCCAAATCCTTTGGTGGAGGGGGGATTATGGTGTGAGGGGGTGGAGGGTGGGGATTATGGTGTGGGGTTGTTTTTCAGGGGTTGGGCTTGGCCCCTTAGTTCCAGTGAAGGGAACTCTTAAGGCGTCACAAGACATTTTGGACAATTTCATGCTCCCAACTTTGTGGGAGGAGTTTGGGGATGGCCCCTCCCTGTTCCAACATGACTGCGCACCAGGGCACAAAGCAAGGTCCATAAAGGCATGGATGAGCGAGTTTGGGGTGGAGGAAGTTGACTGACCAGCACAGAACGCCTGGCCTGTAGCAGTAAATGTGCTATGGGGCGGTCATTAAATGGATATCCATCTGCGCTTGTAACGTGCACATTGCTTTTCCTATGTGTCCGAAACTTCAAATTTACAGCAATATACATGGATAGACTTGTGTAGCGCCCATCCCAGTTTATGGGACGCTATATGAGTAAATTTAGGGGTGGTCTAAGCCAATAGTTGGGTTCGGACCTGTTGATTAGAACAAATTGTTTGCTCTGCTCTGGGTGTGATACTGCCCGGCAGTGTTATTCTCCTTTGCCTGCAGGTGGCACTGTCACCGCCGGCACAGGCTGGATCACGGGCGTATCACAGCGCCTTGGGTGTCTTCTCTCGGCAGCCATGCAGTGGGCGTGGTCTACCCGATGTGTATGTTGGCGTAAAGCAATTCCAGGGGGACCCCAGGGAGTTTGGGGGGACCTCTGGTCCAGTGAGCGTGTCTCGTGGCCCTCATGGCACGGGACGCCTGTGATTGGTCTCGGGCACCTTTAGCCCGAGGCTCTGCTGCTGCATAGTAGGCCCAGCTCTCCTATCTAGGGCCTACGCTTCAGGGAGGGATCCCAGGTTGCCCGGTTGAAGGGGCCCATCTTTGGGGAAGGAGTTCCAGGGGAAGATCAGTCCCGGCGGAGATAGTGACGGTACTGCTGTCTCGATGAGAGGCCTGGAGGCCTACCTAAAGGGGGATCCATCATCTCTGACATCCGTGTTCCACTCCGGTTGCTAGGACCAGGGGGACCCCAAGGAGTTTGGGGAGGCCTCTGGTCCAGTGAGCGTGTCTCGTGGCCCTCATGGCACGGGACGCGTGTGATCGGTCTCGGGCACCTTTAGCCTGAGGCTCTGCTGCTGCATAGTAGGCCCAGCTCTCCTATCAAGGGCCTACGCTTCAGAGAGGGATCCCAGGCTGCCCGTTTGAAGGGGCCCATCTTTGGGGAAGGAGTTCCAGGGGAAGATCAGTCCCGGCGGAGATAGCGACGGTACTGCTGTCTCGGGGAGAGGCCTGGAGGCCTACCTAAAGGGGGATCCATCATCTCTGACATCCGTGTTCCACTCCGGTTGCTAGGACCAGGGGGACCCCAAGGAGTTTGGGGAGGCCTCTGGTCCAGTGAGCGTGTCTCGTGGCCCTCATGGCACGGGACGCGTGTGATCGGTCTCGGGCACCTTTAGCCCGAGGCTCTGCTGCTGCATAGTAGGCCCAGCTCTCCTATCAAGGGCCTACGCTTCAGAGAGGGATCCCAGGCTGCCCGTTTGAAGGGGCCCATCTTTGGGGAAGGAGTTCCAGGGGAAGATCAGTCCCGGCGGAGATAGCGACGGTACTGCTGTCTCGGGGAGAGGCCTGGAGGCCTACCTAAAGGGGGATCCATCATCTCTGACATCCGTGTTCCACTCCGGTTGCTAGGACCGCTCTCAAATGGACTACCCGGGTGAGCAATACCCAGTGAGGCTTGAGTGGTGACGAAAGTGTTCTCTAATTTTTGCGTGCCTGAACCTTCCCCTACTTTGTCGTTTCTACTCTCTCTCTCTTCCATGTTTTGCCTCAAGAAAATAATAAAACCTTGCTGCTTAGGTTTTACACCTGTGTGGACATTGGCTTTATTACAAAGGGACTTTCGCCTAGACAACGGAGACCAGGGATCCACTCTGGAGGCCCAAAAATCTAACACCGCTCGTCTCTCCATATCTGGAGTTGGACAACGGGCAAGTAGCAGGTGTGGCTTACTGCAAAATGGATGGAGCGGAAGGGTCATGTGTGCTACACTTGTTTGTTAGAAGAACAGAATAGAAGCTGTTAAAGAGACCCTGTCACCAGACCAATCGCTTCACCAACGATCAAATCTAAACCATAACCTTAAAAGAGAAGGCGGCATCCTTACCTGCCAAAACGGTTGGCGAAGTAGCCCACGGAGAGGGAGCCCACCATCCCACCTACGGAGAATATGGCCACAGAGAGGGACCAGAGCGATGTCAGGAGGCTTTCAGAAATATACTCGTTGTAGCGATGGACGTACGTCTCATTATAGAACGTCTTGATGATCTGAAAAAAGGAAACGGCAGTTGCATAGTTTAGTAAAACAAAAAAAATACCCGGGAGAAGCCTTTCTCAATGTTTTTTTTTACAATCTTGAAATCTTGAAATATGTTTTTGGCCTTGGCTATGGCCGCCGACTGTATCACACGGGAGCGCGCCCGCAAGCTAACCCCCCCGGGAGAGAGTTTCCCAGAGGGGGGTTAGCTCTTGCAGGGAGGAGCCGAGACAGCCGCCGTGGGACCCCAGAAGAGGAGGTTCGGGGCCACTCTGTGCAAAACGAACTGCACAGTGGAGGTAAGTATGATATGTTTGTAAATAAAATAAAAAACACGAACCTATAGTAAGGTGACTCGATTTTTTAAATGAAATCCGGGGACATATTTTTTTTTTTACTAGTAATGGCGGCAATCAGCGACTCTCTGCCCGTCGCCACCGCCCGCCTCAAAGCCTGTCAAGTCTTACTCTCCGGGCCCCGGGTACTACTGGGTGGGGAGCGGAGGAAGATCACTCCACTGGGGAAGGCAAGGAGATAAGCAGGCAGGCGGCTGGCCGGGACTTGAGCCAAGGCAGAAGAACATGCGAGCGGAGCTGAAGAAATATTCCCTCCTCTCCGACCAGCACATGATCATCAGAGAGGGGCACAGATAATGGAAATAATGGGGTGTAATTCCGATTTTTTAAATTTTTTTATTCTGCACTGACTGTCTTTGAAATTGCCCCAGCCCCTGTTCAAATCCAATCCGGGGACAAAACTGGGGACAGACTTGGTCCGGGGACAGTGTCCTCAAAACCGGGGATGTCTGGTCACCCCAGAGATGGACTGGACATCGGGACTACCGGGAGATTCCCGGTGGGCCGATTGGTCAGTGGGCCTGGCGGGCCGGCTGTCACTGTGTCACTCACTCGCCTCTGAGTCTGATCTGTGTGTCACATTTACGCTCCTGCACCCGGCAACCGGCGGCGCCAGCCAATAGCCTTCAAATCGCGGCCACGACACTTCCCTCCTCCTAAGTGTACCGCCCCGTCCTGAGCGGCGTGACGTCACTCACGGCCGGAGCGGAGGCGGGAGGGGATTCGCATGGTGGGAGGAGCCGTAGAGAGCTGCTGCAAGCAAGAGGACGAGCCACTGCCAGCGCCACCGAGGAGGAACCTTACCCAACCAACAACTTCATCATACAAGTAAAGTTCCTTCAGACAGAGAACGGTCACTCAGTAAGAAACCTCCACTCAGCCAAATTTGGCTGATGGATGCCATACGGAATGCAGCCATCTGACTGCAGTCTGATTATGAACTGTCTGTGACTGTCTGTCTGATTTTCTTTAATATGCAGCATGGCGGGGGGAGGGGAGGGGGGTTAATGTACTGCCACTGGTCATCATAGTAACTGATGTAATAATGTCCTGCACAGGTCACGGTCACTGATGATTAATGAATTTACAGGTCACAGTCACTTATGATGAATGAATTTACAGGTCACAGTCAGTGATGATGAATGAATTTACAGGTCACAGTCACTGATGATGAATGAATTTACAGGTCACAGTCACTTATGATGAATGAATTTACAGGTCACAGTCACTTATGATGAATGAATTTACTGGTCACAGTCACTGATGATGAATGAATTTACAGGTCACAGTCACTGATGATGAATGAATTTACTGGTCACAGTCACTGATGATGAATGAATTTACAGGTCACAGTCACTTATGATGAATGAATTTACAGGTCACAGTCACTTATGATGAATGAATTTACTGGTCACAGTCACTGATGATGAATGAATTTACAGGTCACAGTCACTTATGATGAATGAATTTACTGGTCACAGTCACTGATGATGAATGAATTTACAGGTCACAGTCACTTATGATGAATGAATTTACAGGTCACAGTCAGTGATGATGAATGAATTTACAGGTCACAGTCACTGATGATGAATGAATTTACAGGTCACAGTCACTTATGATGAATGAATTTACAGGTCACAGTCACTGATGATGAATGAATTTACTGGTCACAGTCACTGATGATGAATGAATTTACTGGTCACAGTCACTGATGATGAATGAATTTACAGGTCACAGTCACTTATGATGAATGAATTTACGGGTCACAGTCACTGATGATGAATGAATTTACAGGTCACAGTCAGTGATGATGAATGAATTTACAGGTCACAGTCACTGATGATGAATGAATTTACAGGTCACAGTCACTTATGATGAATGAATTTACAGGTCACAGTCACTGATGATGAATGAATTTACTGGTCACAGTCACTGATGATGAATGAATTTACTGGTCACAGTCACTGATGATGAATGAATTTACAGGTCACAGTCACTTATGATGAATGAATTTACGGGTCACAGTCACTGATGATGAATGAATTTACAGGTCACAGTCACTGATGATGAATGAATTTACTGGTTACAATCACTGATGATGAATGAATTTACAGGTCACAGTCACTGACGTATGATTTTACTGGTCACGGTCACCGATGAATGAATTTACTGCCACTGCTGGTCATGGTTACTGATGAATGAATTCATGTACTGCCACTTTTTTTGCGCAATTGCGTATAGTTTATATACTGTTTTTGTGTGTTTAGAAAAATAAAGTGGGCCGGTCTGGATGAAGTCCAGGGCCACATTTTTGTCCCAGTCCATCCCTGGGTCACCCTAACCTTATAGTATCACTTGAAGCTCCGCCTCATTTACTAAGCTCTAATGCAGCGCACAGTCTGTTTGCCTTTAGTAAATCAGCCCCATGATGTTCAGCTTGTGCAATGTTAGTCACGGTCCTACTGAATTGTAGGGGACTGAGGAGGGACTGAGGAGGGACTGAGGAGGGACAGAGGAGGGACAGAGGAGGGAAGGACTGAGGAGGGACTGAGGAGGGACTGAGGAGGGACAGAGGAGGGAAGGACTGAGGAGGGACTGAGGAGGGACAGAGGAGGGAAGGACTGAGGAGGGACTGAGGAGGGACTGAGGAGGACACGCTACAGGTTTGGATGAAAAAAATCCAGAGACTGGGAACATGCTACGTGAGGCTGGTAGAGATCACCAGTATTAATCTCTTTTACAAATCAATGTTCCCACAATAAACTGCTAGGGGTCCAAGGGCTACCCAACATGTACTGCCTGTGTCGCTTGGGCACCAAGGAAATAATGACTTTACAGTGGAGGGGATATCCTGATCGTCTCCCCTGCAGATTGTGTAAGTTCTCCCACTTACATAGAAATGAAGGGTCTATAATTTTTATCATAGGTGTATTTTATATGATGGAGACAGAATATCAACCAAAAATCCAGAAAAATCACATAATACAAATGTTATAATTGGAGTTGCAGTTCGGTGAGTAAAATAAGTATTTGATCCCCTCCCAACCAACAATAATTCTCCCCCCACAGACTGGCTACAGAAGGTGCTCATGGGGGGTATATATGGAGTATATAGTATATATGTGGTGTATATATGGCATATATAGAGGGTGTATATAGTATATATGGGGGTATATATGGAGTATATAGAGAGTGTATATAGTATATATGGGGTGTATATAGTATATACGGGGGGTTTATATATGGAGTATATAGAGAGTGTATATAGTATATATGGGGGTATATATGGAGTATATAGAGGGTGTATATAGTATATACGGGGGGTATATATGGGGTGTATATAGTATATACGGGGGGTTTATATATGGGGTATATAGAGAGTGTATATAGTATATATGGAGTATATAGAGAGTGTATATAGTATACATGGGGGTATATATGGAGTATATAGAGGGTGTATATAGTATATACGGGGGGTATATATGGGGTGTATATAGTATATACGGGGGGTTTATATATGGGGTATATAGAGAGTGTATATAGTATATATGGAGTATATAGAGAGTGTATATAGTATATATGGGGTGTATATATGGAGTATATAGTATATACGGGGAGTATATATATGGGGTATACACAGACTGGCTACAGTAGGTACTCATGTGGTACACGGATCAGTCCTGTCAATGTAAGAAGTTTCTCCTAACGACAACTCGTTATGTGTATAAAAGACACCTGTCCACAGAATCTCTTTCCTCCAATCACATCTCACCATCATGGGGGAGACCAAAGAGCTGTCAGAGGACGTCAGGGTCAGCGGCGGCTGGTGCTCAAAACTTTTGGGGGGGCGCAAACAAACTGAAAAAAAAAACCACTTCAATTGCAGCCACTGTGCCCGTCAAACGCAGCTACTGTACCCATAAATTGCCGCCACTGTGCCATCAAACGCTGACACTGTGCCCATCAATTGCTGCCAGTGTGCCCATCAATTGCTGCCAGTGTGCCCATCAACTGCCGCTACTGTGCCCTTCAACTGCTGCCAGTGTGCCCATCAACTGCCGCTACTGTGCCCATCAATTGCTAACACTGTGCCCATCAATTGCTGCCAGTGTGCCCATCAATTGCTGCCAGTGTGCCCATCAATTGCCGCTACTGTGCCCATCAATTGCCGCTACTGTGCCCATCAAATGCTGCCACTGTGCATCCCCCGCCCGCCCGGCACTTACCTGTCTTTGTGGGGCAGCGGGTCACGGTTCTCCACGCTCCTCGATGTCTTCTCCCGTCCTCTCTTCCCGTCCTCTGCTATGATTGGACGCCTGATAGGCGGCGTCCAATCACAGCGCCCGTCGTTTCAGCCAATCAGGTGACAGGTAACAGACCCGAGCACCTAATTGGCTGAGAGGCGGTTCAGTGTTAGGAAAGTGATTCATTCGCTTTCCTAACACAACGCTGAGTGAACAGCGAACGCACATCATGGTACCCCCGCCGCTGTAATTCAGGTGCCCGGCGCCCGAAAAGGGGTCGGGCACATGAATAGGGGGTGGCAGCGGCGACCATAGATAGATTCATGCAATGCATGAATCTATCTATGGTGAGATAGAGGTGGCAGGAGAGAGGGGGCGGCGCCCGTGCGCCCTTTATGTACGCACCACTACTGGTTGCGGTCAAGATTTGGAGACCTGCAGAAGGCTGGAATGGGCTACAAGACCATCAGCAAGAAGCTCGGTGAGGAGGAGACAACTGTTGGATTGATTATTCCCAAATGGAAGAAATACAAAGTAACCATCAATAGTCCTCAGTCTGGAGCTCCATGCAAGATTTCTCCTCATGGGGTGAGGATGGTCATGAGAAAAGTGAGGGCTCTGCCCAGAACTACATGGGAGGGGCTTGTTGGGACCTCAGTCACCAAACAAACCATTGGGAACACAATACACCGCCATGGATTGAAATCCTGCAGCCCCCGCAAGGTCCCCCCTCCTGAGGAAGACACAGGTACAGCCCGTCTGAAGTCTCCCAATGAACATCTAAATGATTCAGAGGAGGATTGGGGGAGAAAGTTCTGTGGTCAGATGAGACCAAAATTCAGCATCAACTCGACTCGCCGTGTTTGGAGGAAGAAAAATGGTGACTATGACCCTACGGAGGGGGAAACATGAGGCTTTGGGGTGTTTCTCTGATAAAGGTCCAGGCCGACTTTGCCGCATTGAGGGGCCAATGGACGGAGCCCCATGTATTGTAAGATCTTGGATGAGAACCTTGTCTCACCCAGAACACTGAAGATGGGTCATGGATGAGTCTTCCAGCATGACAATGACCCGAAACATCCCGCCAAGTCAACAAAGGAGTGGCTCAAGAAGAAGCACATGAAGGTCACGGAGTGGCCTAGCCAGTCTCCAGACCTTAATCCTATAGAAAATTTATGGAGGGAGCTGAAACTTTGAGTTGCCAAGAAACCTTAAGGATTTAGAGAAGATCTGTAAAGAAGAGAGGAGACAAAATCCCTCCTGAGATGTGGAAACCTGATCACCACCTACAATAAACCTCTGACCTCTGTGCTTCCCAACAAGGGTTTCCCCACCATATATACCCCCCATATATACTATATACACTCTCTATATACTCCATATATACCCCCCATATATACTATATACACTCTCTATATACTCCATATATACCCCCCATATATACTATATACACTCTCTATATACTCCATATATACCCCCCATATATACTATATACACTCTCTATATACTCCATATATACCCCCCGTATATACACTCTCTATATACCCCATATATAGCACATGAGCGCCTCCTGTAGGCAGTCTGTGGGGGGAGAATTATTGTTGGTTGGGAGGGGATCAAATACTTATTTTACTCCATTTATAACATTTGTATTGTGTGATTTTTCTGGATTTTTGGTTGATATTCTGTCTCCATCATATAAAATACACCGATGATAAAAATTATAGACCCTTCATTTCTATGTAAGTGGGAGAACTTACACAATCTGCAGGGGAGACAATCATTATCCCCCCCCCCCCCCCCCCCACACTGTACATTTAATGACTAAATTCTAAAAAATTTATTTTTTTACTAAAAACCTCAGAGATGATGAAACTTTGTTTCCCTTTAAGAAACAGGAATGTTTTGCCATAAATCAAGGAAATGTCAGAATTGTGAGTGCAGGGGACGGGATAGGAAAAGTGGAATGTTTTAGAACATGTTGAAGCGAGTTCCCCGGTGATATGTGTAGCTGAGCACGTCGATCGGGGGGGGGGAGGGGAGGGGGGGGGTCAGTCTGTATGGATCTATAGTGCAGAATTCCTTTATTCCTTGCAAAGTCCAGCAAGTCATAGATGCCGAATGTCCCTAAAGAATATGTAAACCCAACATTTCCTTTTCCTGATATGTGTCTGCTGTACCATGTACTGGTATGGGCAAGTCTCCTGTTCTCTTTGTGTCGCTTCCTTTGTGTGAAATTCCTGCTGATCCTGCCAATCCCTCTGCTTTCCTATTAAAAACTGACCACACTAAGCAGGAGAACAGAGTGTGGTCAGTTCTCTAACTATGCTGGTAACTCAGCCTGCTCTCCTCCAATGATCAGACTTTTCCTGACAACCTCTCTCGCCCTGCACAGCCAATCACTGGGAAGCTCAGTGTGCTGTTGTTTCTCCCCCTCCCCCCAGCTCTTATACAGCTGAGAACAGATAGAATGTGATCACTTATAAAAAAGGGGAAAAAAATTATGTTGCTATTTTTTTTTTTTATATCTCTACACAAATGTTTTGCCTTTTATCTCTCTTTTAAACTGAATGGGTTGGTGAGGGTTTATATACTTTAACCACTTCATGACCACGATATGTATATATATACGTTGCGGCCTGCCAGTGGTTTACTGGGATTATGGCTGAAGAAATCATAACTCCAGTATTTGTTTTTCAGCCGACGATTTTCTTTCTAATGAAAGTGGTCTGAGAGGCTAATTAGCCTCTTCCAGAAGCAGTGGCCACTTTCAGTCGCGAGCTCCGTGCACGTGGGACCCGCGGGACTCAATGTCCGCCTGCATCCCGCGATCGGGTCACGGAGCTGAAGAACGGGGAGATGTCAGTGTAAACACAGCATCTCCCCGTTCTTCCTAGTGACAGGACACTGATCATCTGTTCCCTGTCATCGGGAACAGCGATCAGTGACGTGTCACGCCAAGCCACGCCCCCTAACAGTAAGAATCGCTCCCTAGGACACACTTAACCCCTTCAACGCCCCCTACAGGTTAACCCCTTCACTGCCAGTGACATTTACACAGTAATCAGTGCATTTTTATAGCACTGATCGCTGTATATATGACAATGGTCCCAAAATAGCGTCAAAAGTGTCCGATGTGTCCGTCATAATGTCGCAGTCATGATAAAAAAATCGCTGATCGCCGCCATTACTAGTGAAAAAAAAAATATTAATAAAAACGCCATAAAACTATCCCCTATTTTGTAGACGCTATAACTTTTGCGCAAACCAATCAATAAACGCTTATTGCGTTTTTTTTTTTTTATACCAAAAATATGTAGAAGAATACGTATCGGACTAAACTGAGAAAAAAAAATATTTTTGGGGATATTTATTATAGCAAAAAGTAAAAAATATTGCATTTTTTTTTTAAATTGTCGCTCTATTTTCGTTTATAGCGCAAAAAAAAAAACCGCAGAGGTGATCAAATATGACCAAAAGAAAGCTCTATTTGTGGGAAAAAAAAGGACGTCAATTTTGTTTGGGTGCCACGTCGCACGACCGCGCAATTGTCAGTTAAAGCAGCGCAGTACCGAATCGCAAAAAGGGCTCTGGTCAGGAAGGGGGTAAATTCTTAAATAATAGCTGGTATTGCGAAACGCACGTAAACCGCGTTACTCTCAACCTGAGGTTTTACTGTATAAGGAAATGTTACAAGTGGAGCCTCTAAGAGATATAAATGGAGGTTGATTTACTAAAACTGGAGAGTGTAAAATCTGGTGCAGCTCTGCCTGGGAGCCAATCAGCTTCTAGTTTTTTATTCTCAAAGCTTAATGGAACAAGCTGAAGTTAGAAGCTGATTGGCTCCCATGTACAGCTGCACCAGATTTTACGCTCTCCACTTTTAGTAACTCAACCCCATAAGCTGACTTTTGGTGGTATTTGATCACCTCTGCGGTTTTTATTTTTTGCGCTATAAATAAAAAAATAGCGAGAATTGTGAAAAAAAAAAAACGCAATATCTTACTTGTTGCTATAATAAATATCACAATTTTTATTGAAATTTTTTTGTTTTCCTCAGTTTAGTCCGATACGTATTCTTCTACATATTTTTGGTAAAAATAATAAATCGCAATAAGCGTATATTGATTGGTTTCCACAAAAGTTATAGCGTCTACAAAATAGGGGGTAGTTTTATGGCATTTTTATTATTATTTTTATTTTTTTACTAGTAATGGCGGCAATCTGCGATTTTTATCGTGACTGCGACATTGCGGTGGACACATCGGACACTTTTGACACTATTTTGCAAACATTGTCATTTATACAGCGATCAGTGCTATAAAAATGCACTGATTACTGTGTAAATGACACTGGCAGTGAAGGGGGTTAACCACTAGGGGGGGAGGAAGGGGTTAAGTGTGTCCTAGGGAGTGATTCTAACTGTGGGGGGGATGGGCTACAAGTGACACGACAGCGATCACTGCTCCCGATGACAGGGAACAGTAGATCAGTGTCCTGTCACTAGGCAGAACAGGGAAATGCCTTGTTTACATCCCCCCGCTCTGCCTCTCCGTGAGACGATCACTGGGAAACCCGGCAGACATCGAGTCTGCGGAATCCGCCGGCTAGGGTGACCACATTTCCAAACTACCATTCAGGGACACCCTCCCTTCCCAAAAATCAGCTTGTGCTGTAACGAATCACAGCACAGTCATTAGACACAAGAGGCGGGATTTATGATTTCTCCAATCACAAGCAGGGGGCGGGGATTGTGCTCCTCCAGGCATTCCCATCCAGGACAAGTACTGTCAGTGAGTAGGGATGAGCTTCGAGTTTGAGTCGAACATTGCCTGTTTGCATGTTCGCCGAACAGTGAACAATTTGGGGTGTTCGTGGCAAATTCGAAAAGCCACGGAACACCCTGTAAAAGTCTATGGGAGAAATCTAAAGTGCTAATTATAAAGGCTTATATGCAAGTTATAGTCCTAAAAAGTGTTTGGGGACCCGGGTCCTGCCCCTCAGGAGCAGTGATTTTAATAATGCTTAAAGTGAAACAATAAAAGTCAAATATTGTGGAGGGTGTGTATGATATGCATGTAAAGTAGTGCTTGTTTCCTGTGCTTAGAACTGTCCCTGCACAAAGTGTCATTTCTGAAGGAAAAAGAGTCATTTAAAAGCACTCGCGGCTATAGGCTGAAGGGCCTGGTCTGGATATTTGGGGGGAACCCCACGTCATTTTTTTTTCAATTTGATGCAGGGCTCCCCTTAACGTCCATACCAGACCTGAAGGGCCTGGTAATTGAATTTGGGGGGACCCCCACGCATTTTATTTTTTTATCAATGACTTTTCCCTGTATTGCCGGGAGCCGACAATTCATTAATAGCTGCGGGTGAGTTTTAAATGACTTTTTTTCCTTCAGAAATGAGATTTTGTGCAGGGACAGTTCTAAGCACGGGAAACAAGCGCTGCTTTACAGGCATACTATAGACACCCCCCAGGTACAGGCTGTGTCAGTTTC
This sequence comes from Rana muscosa, assembly GCA_029206835.1. NCBI lineage: Eukaryota > Metazoa > Chordata > Amphibia > Anura > Ranidae > Rana > Rana muscosa. The sequence goes on from CM055123.1 coordinate 316,582,406, forward strand.
ATTCCAGGACACTGTATTGTCCTGGAATGAAGGTGCCCGGGACAGACCTGCAAAATGCGGGACTGTCCCAGGCAATCCGGGACATGTGGTCGCCCTACCGCTGGCACGCTCGTGGAGAATGTGGCAGGGGCGGCGCTCGCGCACGCCCGCATGGCGGTAAATTCAAAGCAACGTACAGGTACATGCTTTGCGCAGCCATGCCCTTCCGCCGACGTATATGTACTTGCGGCGGTCGGCAAGTGGTTAAAAAAAATCCTGACTCGGTTTGCGAGCATTGTCTCGCAAAACGAGCAGGATTCAAGCCTCTGGGGTGTGCAGTACCGCATTTGGCCAGAGGTGCGGGGGGGTGCCGGTGACACTCAGTGGTACCTTGGATTACGAGCATAATTTGTTCCAGGAGAATGCTTGTAATCCAAAGCACTTGTATATCAAAGCGAGTTTCCCCATAGGAATCAATGGAAACTCAGATAATCCGTTCCAGTGGCACTGCTAGTGTATGCAGTACTGCATGTAACCAGAGGTGGGGGGGCACCGGAGACATTCGGAAACACTCAGAGAGCACTCAGAGGCACTCGGAGACACTCGGGAATGGATTATCTGAGTTTCCATTGATTCCTATGGGGAAACTCGCTTTGATATACGAGTGCTTTGGATTACAAGCATTCTTCTGGAACAAATTATGCTCATAATCCAAGGTACCGCTGTAGTAGTTTATGTCTTGCCCCGGTGTTAAAGTCATTGGGAGAGTTCCTTTGCATGCCTCTGTAATAAAGTGTGATATAAAGAAGCTCAGTAAATGAGGAGAAGCTCTGCTGACTTCCATCATCCAATCACGTGCAAGCAAAAATGCAATTTTTTTTAATTTTTTTTTATTCTCCTTGCATGTGATTGGGTGAAGCTTCTTCTACTTTACTAAGCTCTGGAGCAACTACACATGCAAAGTGCACAGTCTATTTGCATTTAGTAAATCCACCCCCCATAGACTCAACAACCCGAGGTCCATCGCACTCCTTATCGCAATATAGCGCCTTATGAAGAAGGAAAATTCAGAAATCATCACCTTTTCAGGGGCATTGATCACTCCGGTGTTGTACCCGTACTGCAGAGAGCCGATGGACGCCACCAAGACCGGGAAGATCAGCGAGCACGTGAGCCTGCCCTGTAGAGAGAGATAGAAGTGACAAGACATTTAAGGAGTCTATTTATACTTTTTTTTAAAAACAACATACAAATGTCTCAGCATTCGCACAGCCGTCGCGATGTATCCCCAAAATGCATCTAATTTGTATATTTCCTATGATCGTTAGCTCCATCTAGTGGCCATAATGTGGTATTTTCCTGATTTACGGCAGTCAGGAAAATACTGCATTATGACCACTAGATGGCGCTGACAGTCATTGAAAATCCACGTATTAGACACATTTTATGGATTATTTATGACGGCTGTACAAATGCTCAAGATTTTTTTATATATATATATATATATATATATATAAATAGACCTGTTCATAGCTATACCTACTGCAAGAGAAGCAAAGAAGGACCAACATCCACATATAGACATCAATTCTAGTTCCAATACACTTTGTTTTTGGACTCCAAAGACATGCTAATAGGCTAACTGGCTCCTGTCTAACGTGACCCTAGAATGTTAGTCATGTGACTAACGAGTCACATGACACCGGGGAGTGAAAATGGCTAATTGGGCCCAATCTGGACATTTTCACTTAGGGGTGTACTGACTTTTGTTGCCAGCGGTTTAGACATTAATGGCTGTGTGTTGAGTTATTTTGAGGGGAGAGGAAATTTACACCGTTATACAAGCTGTACACTCACTACTTTACATTGTAGCAAAGTGTCATTTCTTCAGTGTTGTCACATGAAAAGATACAAGAAAATATTTACACATGGGAGGGGTGTACTTACTTTTGTGAGATACTGTATGTGGGAATGTGAGGTAGATTGTAAGCTCCTTGAGGGCGGGGACTGATGTGAATGTACAATATACACCCTGTTCCAAATTATTATGCAAATTATATTTTTCTCATTTACCTAAATAATTGATGTAAACAACAGTAATTCTCATGTTATCAACTATAAGGCCTCATGCCCACGGACGTTTTTACAGCCGCGTTTTTGAGCGTTTTTTACAGCTTAAAAACGCCTGTCCATGTTAGTCTAGAGCTTCATGCCCACCTAGACGTTTTTAAGCTGTAAAAAAAAAACAGGACCAGTGCGTTTCTCAGCGTCGGCGTTAGGCATAAAAAAACGCGAAGCGTCAAAAAACGCGCAAAAACGCTGCGATTGTGTTTTTGAGCTCCGACGTTTTTTTTTTTTCGAAAAAAAAAGAAACAATAACATGGACAGGTGTTTTTAAGCTGCAAAAAACGCGGCTGTAAAAACGTCCGTGGGCACGAGGCCTAAGGCCTCATGCCCACCATGACCTTTTTATGAGCTGTAAATGGCATAGGCGTTTTTTGAGCTGCAAAAAAAACCCAGGACCAGTGCGTTCTGAAGCTCCAGCGTTAGAGCTGTAAAGACGTCAGACGCCGGCAAAGGGTGTAAAAACGCGATGTAACGAGGCTTAACGCTGTGTTACGCCTCGTCCGGCATTTCTTTCTCTATTCCAAATCAATGGTTCCCTATGGGAGCCCATTGATTTGAATAGAGGTCGCACCAGAAGTCAGATCCGACTTGCGGGGTGACTCGTGTGCGGAGAATCTTGATTTAAAAAAAAAATTGCGTGAAGTTCCCCCTCAGGATGATACCAGACCCTTCGGTCTGGTATGGATCTTGAGGGGGAACCCCCACACCCAAAAAAAAATGGCCCGGGGGTTCCCCCCAGAATCCATACCAGACCCTTATCCGACCACGCAGCCTGGCCGGTCAAAAAGGGGGGACGAGCGAGCGCCCCCCCCCTCCTGAACGTACCAGGCCGCATGCCCTCAACATGGGGGGGTGGGTGCTTTGGGGCAGGGGGGCACCCTGCGGCCCCCCCACCCCAAAGCACCTTGTCCCCATGTTGATGGGGACAAGGGCCTCTTCCCGACAACCCTGGCCGTTGGTTGTCGGGGTCTGCAGGCGGGGGGCTTATCGGAATCTGGGAGCCCCTTTTAGTAAGGGGGCCCCGAGATCCCGGCCCCCCACCCTATGTGAATGAGTATGGGGTACATCGTACCCCTACCCATTCACCTGGGGGAAAAGTGCTAATAGAAAAAACACACTAGACAGGTTTTTAAAGTAATTTATTAGGCAGCTCCGGGGGTCTTCTTCCGACTTCTGGGGTCTTCTACTGACTTCAGGGTTTTCTTCCGACTTCTGGGGTCTTCTAGAAAGAAATTGCTAAATTGTGCATCACCACAGGGTGACACTGTGGATGCACCTAGTATAAATGCGCCAACGTCCCGATAATCAATGGGAGAATATTGTTTGAACTAAAGATGGACTTTAAACGGCACATAGATAGATATTGTAAAAATTCTAAGGGTTTTATTGTTGGTAGAAAAATATAATTGAATTTAGGTAAAAAGTACGTTAATACAAAACAATGACATTATGTAACAGTCATCAATAATTAGTATAGGGTCCCATTTACAAGACTCAACACATCTCCCAGAAATTACATTAACATGTAAAATACACAAAGTAGAATAGGATAATGTATAGCCAACAAACACAAATGAGGAGTTGGACGGTATGCACGAGAGATGGCTGGTCTTATTGATAGGTCCGGTAAATTCAAAGATAAAGATCTTGCTTTCGCTCGACTAGTTTCGCGTTCCAAAACGCTTCGTCGGGAGCATAGTATTCTGTCAAGATTATACATAAACAGTTCAAAAGAGATACTTCAGTTAATATAATTTTAATACTTGTATCTAAAATAAAACTGATAAAAAACAACATTTTAAAGAAAAGCTAATATACATTGATTAAAAGTTTTCGATTGACCACAGAAGGATGAAACACCCACCACCTATACACTGCCAGCACCGAGCCCAGTCACACAACAAATGGGGCATGAAAATAGCTGGAATGTAAGTTAGTCCATATCCATAGGTGCTATTAAGAAAATTAAAAAATTGAGCAAGTTAGATAGCAGGTGCAGAAATTATAAAACCGTAAATGGGATAATGTGTCAAACAATAAAACCCTTAGAATTTTTACAATAACTATCTATGTGCCGTTTAAAGTCCATTTTTTAGTTTAAATAATATTCTGGGGTCTTCTACTGACTTCGGGGTTTTCTTCCGACTTCGGGGGTCTTCTACCGACTTCGGGGGTCTCTCCGGTTGTTCTATCGCTCTCCGGTGCTTTCTCCGCTCTCTCCGGTGCTTTCTGCCTTCTGCCGAGCACCTCCGCTATCTTCTGCCAGCTCTTTTGCTAGTGGGGGCCCGATCTTCATCGTCGTCTTCTTCCCTCTTCTCTTCTTGAGATGTTGACACGACGAGGTCTGCCGCTGTAATGCTGTGTGACCGGTGCGCAACGACTTATATAGGCATGGGGCGTGGTCACCGGGTGATGTCACCCGGTGACCCCGCGGCCTTATGACGTCGCAGTCCCCGGGGCATGATGGGACTGCGACGTCATAAGGGGGCGGAGAGACACAGCATTACAGCGGCAGACCTCGTCGTGTCAACATCTCAAGAAGAGAAGAGGGAAGAAGATGATGATGAAGACCGGGCCCCCGCTAGCAAAAGAGCTGGCAGAAGATAGCGGAGGTGCGGCAGAAGGCAGAAAGCACCGGAGAGCGGGAGAAGAACCGGAGAGAGCGGAGAAGGCACCGGAGAGCGAGAGAAGAACTGGAGAGACTCCCAAAGTCGGTAGAAGACCCCTGAAGTCGGTAGAAGACCCCAGAAGTCGGAAGAAGACCCCCGGAGCTGCCTAATAAATTAAAAAACCTGTCTAGTGTGTTTTTCTATTAACACTTTTCCCCCCGGTGAATGGGTAGGGGTGCGATGTACCCCATACTCATTCACATAGGGTGGGGGGCCAGGATCTGGGTGCCCCCTTATTAAAAGGGGCTCCCAGATTCCGATAAGCCCCACACCCGCAGACCCCGACAACCAACGGCCATGGTTGTCGGGAAGGGGCCCTTGTCCCCATCAACATGGGGACAAGATGCTTTGGGGTGGGGGGGCCACAGGGCGCCCCCCTGCCCCAAAGCACCCACCCCCCCCCCATGTTGAGGGCATGCGGCCTGGTACGGTTCAGGAGGGGGGGCGCTCGCATTTTGAATTTCCGAATTTTCGCGTTTCGGAAATCTGGAATTTTGGAAATTCGATAATTTGGGAAATTCAAGAATTCGGAATTCGAAAGTTCTGAAATTCGAAAATCTGAAAATTTGGATTTTTGAATTTCCGAAAAAAAGCTAAAAAACGAATGAAAACGAAAACGAACAAATTTTTCAGCAGTGCACATGTCTAATGGGTAGGGAGGGTGGCGGGGCATGGATAGGGACGCCCGTGTGCCCACAATGGATGGGCCTGTGCTGGATCCCTAAGCAGGTGAGTCTGTAGGGGGCAGCACCGGATAGGAGGTGAGTATTACAATCAGAGCTGCTTTTTTTTTGTATTTTTAGGATCAATGGGGGAACCATATTTTCTTTAAAAAAAAAATAAAAAAAATAAACTGCCACTATAACTGCCAAAAAACACTGAAATATAATTGTCTTGCAACCATGGCAACAGTTTAAAAAAAGGAGATCTTCTTAGGCCTTGGTTACCAATCACCTTGTTGTTCTTTTTTTCTTTTCTTTTTTCTTTTTTTTATTTCCAAGCCTGGGTTTGCCCAATAGGCTTTGTTTTGTATCTTTCACCTTATATTCTTTCAATAAAAAAAATAAAATAAAAAAAGGAGATCTTCGAATTTATATCCATCTGCATTTGTAACGTGGGCGTTGCTTTTCCTATTTATCTGCACAGACTGCAATATCCATGGAGAGAATTCTTTGCTAGAAGAACAGAAGCTGTACTAAGGCTCAGGTCACGCCGATGCGTTTTTCTTTTATTGCTTTTTTTGCAGAAACGCACCACAGCCCAATGTAACATGGTTTCCTATGGGACAGCCGCTGCGTTTTTGGAAAGGGTCACGGACCTGGGCGTTTTTAATCGTGGCGCAGAATAGCCGCGTTTCTGGCTGCGATTTCAAAGCGCCCAGGTATGAATGACAAATCGCACAATGCACATTTCAGACGCCATTCATTTGAACGGCACCTAAAAACACGATGCGGTTCTGTTGCGATAAATCACGCAGCAAACCGCATGGCGTGACGCATGGCGCCCCCAAAAAAGAAGCTCCTGAACTTTTGCTGCAATTGTGTTGTGTGTTGTGCGACTTTGTCGTTCACAGCTGGGCGTTTTGAAATTGCGGACAGAACTCGAGCTCTTGCTTAACCACTTCCTTACCGGGCACTTAAACCCCCCTCCTGCCCAGACCAATTTTCAGCTTTCAGGGCTGACGCACTTTGAATGACAATTGCGCGGTCATACAACGCTGTACCCAAATGAAATTTTCATAATTTTCTTCCCACAAATAGAGCTTTCTTTTGGTGGTATTTAATCACCTCTGCGTTTTTATTTTTTGCGCTATAAACAAACAAAAAAACATGGAAAATGATGAAAATAAAAAATCATGCTTGTTATAAAAGTTTGCAAACAGGTAATTTTTCTCCTTCATTGATATGCGCTGATGAGGCGGCACTGGTGGGCACTGATGAGGCTGCACAGGTGGGCACTGATAGGCACAGATAAGGCGGCACTGATGGGGACAGATAAGGCGGCACTGATGGGGACAGATAAGGCGGCACTGATGGGCACAGATAAGGCGGCACTGATGGGGACAGATAAGGCGGCACTGATGGGCACAGATAAGGCGGCACTGATGGGGACAGATAAGGGGGCACTGATGGGCACAGATAAGGCGGCACTGATGGGGACAGATAAGGCGGCACTGATGGGGACAGATAAGGCGGCACTGATGGGGACAGATAAGGCGGCACTGATGGGCACAGATAAGGCGGCACTGATAGGCACAGATAAGGCGGCACTGATGGGGACAGATAAGGCGGCACTGATGGGCACAGATAAGGCGGCACTGATAGGCACAGATAAGGCGGCACTGATGGGGACAGATAAGGTGGTACTGATGGGTGGCACTGATGGGTGTTACTGATAGGTACCACTGATGGCACTGATGGGCACTGGTAGGTGGCACTTATGGGCACTGGTAGGTGACACTTATGGGCACTGGTAGGTGACACTTATGGGCGGCACTGGTAGGTGACACTGGTAGGTGGCACTGTGGGCACTGGTAGGCGGCACTGTTGTGCACTGGCAGGTGGCACAGGTGGCACAAATAAGCAGGCGGCAGCTCTCCCTGATCGGGACCGATGTCCCTCTACCAGCCGCCGGTGATTGGCTTTCTTTTTTCTCTTCACGTGCTATCAGCATGAGGAGAAAAAATAGCCGATTACCAGCTCTGTTTACATCACATGATCAGCTGTCATTGGCTGACAGCTGATTACGTGGCCACGTGGCCTGGTGACTGCCAGGCGTTGCATAGGATGCATTAAAGGTGAAAAAACACGAGCTTTTACAACCCCTTTAAATAGACCCTGTCGCCAGAACAATCGCTTCACCAGCGATCCAGTAGATTTATGTCATGTATTCCCACCAGTAGGTGGCGCTATAGGTGTACATTTCACAGCTTGAAGTTTGGCACAGTACATCAGAAGTATCTGAAAGGCTATTAGGATTACAATTCAATATTTGTTCTGTTTGTAGGATTGCGAGTGTCGCCATTGGCAGCAATGGGCATGTTTGTGGAACCGGCGAGATCCTTACTACAGATCTCATTGTTACCGGTATTTACCTTTTATTACTCATTTATGGAGCCCTGGCACAGAGAACGCTAAATCACTCACATGGTGCAAAGGAGCTCACAATCTAACGCACCGATAGCTACACATAGGGAGTGTTTTGCTACACCCAGATCACCGTCCAACCCCACACAGGAGGGAACTGACCCCGGGACCCTCATAGCTGCATGCAATCACTTGCCCGCTTTGCTATATATATATATTGTATATACAGTGCAGTCACCGGCCACTTTATTAGGTACACCTGTTCAATCGCTCGGTAACACAAATTGCTAATCAGCCAATCACACGGCAGCAACTCAATGCATTTCGGCATCTAGACGAGGTGAAGACGACTTGCTGAAGTTCAACCCGAGCATCAGGAATGGAGGAAGAAAAGGGGGCAGAGGCGGCTCTTTAATTAGGCAAATTAGGCGGCCGCCTAAGGCCTCGTGCTCACAGGGGCCTCGTGGCCGCCTAATATGCCTGACGGAGGAAGGGGAAAGCCCAGCATCAGGAAGAACGATGGCACTGCCTGCGGATGTGCGGGACCCAATCTCCTCATGCAAGGACTCTGCACTAAAATGTTTAAACTTTTTCCCATTATGGGCGTGAGTGGGGCCTCATGTCTAAGTTTGGCCTAGAGCCGCCTCTGAAAGGGGGATCTCGGTGACTTTGGACGTGACGTGGTTGTTGGTGTCAGACGGGCCGGTCTGAGTATTTCTGGGATTTTCACACACAACCATCTCTTGGGGTTTACAGAGAATGGTGGGAAAAAGAGAAAATATCCAGTGAGTGGCAGTTGTGTGGAGGAAAATGCCTTGTTGAGGTCAGAGGAGAATGGGCAGACTGGTTCCAGAGGATAGAAAGACAACAGTTAAGCCCCATACACACTATCAGTTTTCTTGCAGGTTTTTCTCTTCAGGTTTACCAAAACCATCTAATATGAGGTCAAACCTTAAGAGTTTCAATTCGTATGCAATCAGGCAGGCCCTTGCACTACATGGTTTTGGTAAACCTGAAGAGAAAAACCTGCAAGAAAACTGATAGTGTGTATGGGGCTTAACTCAAATAACCCCTCGTTACACCCAAGGTATGCAGAATACCATCTCTGAACACACAACACATCCAACCTTGGAGCAGATGGGCTACAGCAGCAGAAGACCACACCGGGGGCCACTCCTGTCAGCTAAGAACAGGAAACTGAGGCTACAATTGGCACAGGATCACCAAAATTGGACAAGAGAAGATTGGAAAAACGTTGCCGGGTCTGATGAGTCTGGATTTCATCTCCGACATTCAGATGGTGGGGTCAGAATTTGGCGCATGGATCCATCCTGCCTTCTATCACCGGATCAGGCTGGTGGTGGGGGTGTCATGGTGTGGGGGATGGGGTATCACCGGTTCAGGCTGGTGGTGGGGGTGTAATGGTGTGGGGGATGGGGTATCACCGGATCAGGCTGGTGGTGGGGGTGTAATGGTGGGGGGATGGGGTATCACCGGTTCCGGCTGGTGGTGGGGGTGTAATGGTGTGGGGGGTGGGATATCACCGGTTCAGGCTGGTGGTGGGGGTGTAATGGTGTGGGGGGATGGGGTATCACCGGTTCAGGCTGGTGGTGGGGGTGTAATGGTGTGGGGGATGGGGTATCACCGGGTCAGGCTGGTGGTGGGGGTGTAATGGTGTGGGGGATGGGGTATCACCGGTTCAGGCTGGTGGTGGGGGTGTAATGGTGTGGGGGATGGGGTATCACCGGTTCCGGCTGGTGGTGGGGGTGTAATGGTGTGGGGGGTGGGGTATCACCGGTTCAGGCTGGTGGTGGGGGTGTAATGGTGTGGGGGATGGGGTATCACCGGTTCAGGCTGGTGGTGGGGGTGTAATGGTGTGGGGGGATGGGGTATCACCGGTTCAGGCTGGTGGTGGGGGTGTAATGGTGTGAGGGATGGGGTATCACCGGTTCAGGCTGGTGGTGGGGGTGTAATGGTGTGGGGGATGGGGTATCACCGGTTCAGGCTGGTGGTGGGGGTGTAATGGTGTGGGGGATGGGGATATCACCGGTTCAGGCTGGTGGTGGGGGGTGTCATGGTGTGGGGGATGGGGTATCACCGGTTCAGGCTGGTGGTGGGGGTGTAATGGTGAGGGGGATGGGGTATCACCGGTTCAGGCTGGTGGTGGGGGGGGTGTAATGGTGTGGGGGATGGGGGATCACTGGTTCAGGCTGGTGGTGGGGGTGTAATGGTGTGGAGGATGGGGTATCACCGGTTCAGGCTGGTGGTGGGGGTGTCATGGTGTGGGGGATGGGATATCACCGGATCAGGCTGGTGGTGGGGGTGTAATGGTGTGGGGGATGGGATATCACCGGTTCAGGCTGGTGGTGGGGGTGTAATGGTGTGGGGGGTGGGGTATCACCGGTTCAGGCTGGTGGTGGGGGTGTAATGGTGTGGGGGATGGGGTATCACCGGCTCAGGCTGGTGGTGGGGGTGTAATGGTGTGGGGGATGGGGGATCACCGGTTCAGGCTGGTGGTGGGGGTGTAATGGTGTGGGGGATGGGATATCACCGGTTCAGGCTGGTGGTGGAGGTGTAATGGTGTGGGGGATGGAGTATCACTGGGTCAGGCTGGTGGTGGAGGTGTAATGGTGTGGGGGATGGGATATCACCGGTTCAGGCTGGTGGTGGAGGTGTAATGGTGTGGGGGATGGGGGATCACCGGTTCAGGCTGGTGGTGGGGGTGTAATGGTGTGGGGGATGGGGGATCACCGGTTATCACCGGTTCAGGCTGGTGGTGGGGGGTGTAATGGTGGGGGGGATGGGGTATCACCGGTTCAGGCTGGTGGTGGGGGTGTAATTGTGTGGGGGGATGGGGTATCACCGGTTCAGGCTGGTGGTGGGGGTGTAATGGTGTGGGGGATGGGGTATCACCGGTTCAGGCTGGTGGTGGGGGTGTAATGGTGTGGGGGATGGGGTATCACCGGTTCAGGCTGGTGGTGGGGGTGTATTGGTGTGGGGGATGGGGTATCACCGGTTCAGGCTGGTGGTGGGGGTGTAATGATGTGGGGGATGGGGTTATCACCGGTTCAGGCTGGTGGTGGGGGTGTAATGGTGTGGGGGATGGGGTATCACCGGTTCAGGCTGGTGGTGGGGGTGTATTGGTGTGGGGGATGGGGTATCACCGGTTCAGGCTGGTGGTGGGGATATAATGGTGAGGGGGATGGGGGATCACTGGTTCAGGCTGGTGGTGGGGGTGTAATGGTGTGGGGGATGGGGTATCACCGGTTCAGGCTGGTGGTGGGGGTGTAATGATGTGGGGGAAGGGGTATCACCGGTTCAGGCTGGTGGTGGGGGGTGTAATGGTGTGGGGGATGGGGTATCACCGGGTCAGGCTGGTGGTGGGGGTGTAATGGTGTGGGGGATGGGATATCACCGGTTCAGGCTGGTGGTGGTGGTGTAATGGTGTGGGGGGATGGGGTATCACTGGTTCAGGCTGGTGGTGGGGGTGTAATGGTGGGGGGGATGGGGTATCACCGGTTCAGGCTGGTGGTGGGGGTGTAATGGTGTGGGGGATGGGATATCACCGGTTCAGGCTGGTGGTGGGGGTGTAATGGTGTGGGGGATGGGGTATCACCGGTTCAGGCTGGTGGTGGGGGTGTAATGGTGTGGGGGATGGGGTATCACCGGTTCAGGCTGGTGGTGGGGGTGTAATGGTGTGGGGGGATGGGGTATCACCGGTTCAGGCTGGTGGTGGGGATATAATGGTGAGGGGGATGGGGGATCACTGGTTCAGGCTGGTGGTGGGGGTGTAATGGTGTGGGGGATGGGGTATCACCGGTTCAGGCTGGTGGTGGGGGTGTAATGATGTGGGGGAAGGGGTATCACCGGTTCAGGCTGGTGGTGGGGGTGTAATGATGTGGGGGATGGGGTTATCACCGGTTCAGGCTGGTGGTGGGGGTGTAATGATGTGGGGGATGGGGTTATCACCGGTTCAGGCTGGTGGTGGGGGTGTAATGGTGTGGGGGATGGGGTATCACCGGTTCAGGCTGGTGGTGGGGGTGTATTGGTGTGGGGGATGGGGTATCACCGGTTCAGGCTGGTGGTGGGGGTGTAATGGTGTGGGGGATGGGGATATCACCGGTTCAGGCTGGTGGTGGGGATATAATGGTGAGGGGGATGGGGGATCACTGGTTCAGGCTGGTGGTGGGGGTGTAATGGTGTGGGGGATGGGGTATCACCGGTTCAGGCTGGTGGTGGGGGTGTAATGATGTGGGGGAAGGGGTATCACCGGTTCAGGCTGGTGGTGGGGGTGTAATGGTGTGGGGGATGGGGTATCACCGGGTCAGGCTGGTGGTGGGGGTGTAATGGTGTGGGGGATGGGATATCACCGGTTCAGGCTGGTGGTGGTGGTGTAATGGTGTGGGGGATGGGGTATCACTGGTTCAGGCTGGTGGTGGGGGTGTAATGGTGGGGGGGATGGGATATCACTGGTTCAGGCTGGTGGTGGGGGTGTAATGGTGTGGGGGATGGGATATCGCCGGGTCAGGCTGGTGGTGGGGGTGTAATGGTGTGGGGGATGGGGTATCACCGGGTCAGGCTGGTGGTGGGGGTGTAATGGTGTGGGGGATGGGGTATCACCGGTTCAGGCTGGTGGTGGGGGTGTAATGGTGTGGGGGATGGGATATCACCGGTTCAGGCTGGTGGTGGGGGTGTAATGGTGTGGGGGATGGGGTATCACCGGTTCAGGCTGGTGGTGGGGGTGTAATGGTGTGGGGGGATGGGGTATCACCGGTTCAGGCTGGTGGTGGGGGTGTAATGGTGTGGGGGGATGGGGTATCACCGGTTCAGGCTGGTGGTGGGGATATAATGGTGAGGGGGATGGGGGATCACTGGTTCAGGCTGGTGGTGGGGGTGTAATGGTGTGGGGGATGGGGTATCACCGGTTCAGGCTGGTGGTGGGGGTGTAATGATGTGGGGGAAGGGGTATCACGCGTTCAGGCTGGTGGTGGGGGTGTAATGGTGTGGGGGATGGGGTATCACCGGGTCAGGCTGGTGGTGGGGGTGTAATGGTGTGGGGGATGGGATATCACCGGTTCAGGCTGGTGGTGGGGGTGTAATGGTGTGGGGGATGGGGTATCACCGGTTCAGGCTGGTGGTGGGGGTGTAATGGTGTGGGGGATGGGGTATCACCGGTTCAGGCTGGTGGTGGGGGGGTATAATGGTGTGGGGGATGGGGTATCAACCGGTTCAGGCTGGTGGTGGGGGTGTAATGGTGTGGGGGATGGGGTATCACCGGTTCAGGCTGGTGGTGGGGGTGTAATGGTGTGGGGGATGGGGGATCACCGGTTCAGGCTGGTGGTGGGGGTGTAATGGTGTGGGGGATGGGGTATCACCGGTTCAGGCTGGTGGTGGGGGTGTAATGGTGTGGGGGATGGGTATCACTGGTTCAGGCTGGTGGTGGGGGGTGTAATGGTGTGGGGGATGGGATATCACCGGTTCAGGCTGGTGGTGGAGGTGTAATGGTGTGGGGGGGATGGGGTATCACCGGATCAGGCTGGTGGTGGGGGTGTAATGGTGTGGGGGATGGGATATCACCGGTTCAGGCTGGTGGTGGGGGTGTAATGGTGTGGGGGATGGGGTATCACCGGTTCAGGCTGGTGGTGGGGGTGTTAATGGTGTGGGGGGGATGGGGTATCACCGGATCAGGCTGGTGTGGGGGTGTAATGGTGTGGGGGATGGGGTATCACTGGTTCAGGCTGGTGGTGGGGGTGTAATGGTGTGGGGGGATGGGGTATCACCGGATCAGGCTGGTGGTGGGGGTGTAATGGTGTGGGGGATGGGATATCACCGTTCAGGCTGGTGGTGGGGGTGTAATGGTGTGGGGGATGGGGTATCACCGGTTCAGGCTGGTGGTGGGGGTGTAATGGTGTGGGGGGGATGGGGTATCACCGGTTCAGGCTGGTGGTGGGGGGGTATAATGGTGTGGGGGATGGGATATCACCGGTTCAGGCTGGTGGTGGGGGTGTAATGGTGTGGGGGATGGGGGATCACCGGTTCAGGCTGGTGGTGGGGGTGTAATGGTGTGGGGGATGGGATATCACCGGTTCAGGCTGGTGGTGGGGGTGTAATGGTGTGGGGGTAGGGATATCACCGGTTCAGGCTGGTGGTGGGGGTGTAATGGTGTGGGGGATGGGGTATCACCGGTTCAGGCTGGTGGTGGGGGTGTAATGGTGTGGGGGATGGGATATCACCGGGTCAGGCTGGTGGTGGGGGTGTAATGGTGTGGGGGATGGGATATCACCGGGTCAGGCTGGTGGTGGGGGTGTAATGGTGTGGGGGATGGGATATCACCGGTTCAGGCTGGTGGTGGGGGTGTAATGGTGTGGGGGATGGGGTATCACCGGTTCAGGCTGGTGGTGGGGGTGTAATGGTGGGGGGATGGGGTATCAGCGGTTCAGGCTGGTGGTGGGGGTGTAATGGTGTGGGGGATGGGGTATCACCGGTTCAGGCTGGTGGTGGGGGTGTAATGGTGTGGGGGATGGGGTATCACTGGTTCAGGCTGGTGGTGGGGGTGTAATGGTGGGGGGATGGGGTATCAGCGGTTCAGGCTGGTGGTGGGGGTGTAATGGTGTGGGGGATGGGGTATCACCGGTTCAGGCTGGTGGTGGGGGTGTAATGGTGTGGGGGATGGGGTATCACTGGTTCAGGCTGGTGGTGGGGGTGTAATGGTGGGGGGATGGGGTATCACCGGTTCAGGCTGGTGGTGGGGGTGTAATGGTGGGGGGATGGGGTATCACCGGTTCAGGCTGGTGGTGGGGGTGTAATGGTGCGGGGGATGGGGTATCACTGGTTCAGGCTGGTGGTGGGGGTGTAATGGTGTGGGGGATGGGCAGACTTTGGGCCCCCCATGTCCATCCCTTTATGACTAAAGTGTCCCCCATCTTCTGATGGCTCCTCCCAGCAGGATAATGCACCATGTCACAAAGCTCCAATCATCTCACCACTATGAGGTCACTGCACTCCAATGGCCTCCACACTTACCACATCTCATCCAATAGAGCACCTTTGGGATGTGGTGGAACGGGAGATTGGCATCATGGATGGGCAGCCGACAAATCTGCAGCAACTGTGTGATGTCATCATGTCACTATGGAGCAAAATCTGTGAGGAACGTTTCCAACACCTTGTTGTATCTCTGCCACCAAGAATGAAGGCAAAAGGGGGTCCAACAAGGGACTAGCGAGGAGGACCTAATAAAGTGGCCGGTGGGTGTAAAAGCTCCTTATTGGTCCTCTGTAAATGCTTCATGACTTTCACTGCAGGACCCCAAACCCCATACAAGTGTTTCCACAATGTGAGTCCTGATGAAGGAGGAGCAGCCCCTGAAATGTGTTGGCTTTCATTCTTACATAATAAAGAGGAACGGGGCGGCGGCTTCTCTCTGGGCTGTGGGCAGCGGGGGGTGCGGATTTTCTTTCTGGGCTGTGGGCAGCTGCTTCCTCGCTTCCCCTCGTCTCTTATCTCCTCCTCCTGGTGGCCAATCCGATCGGATCTCCTTTCGGCCAATCGGGTGACGGGTCTCAGGACCCGCTTCCTGATTGGCCAGGAGAAGAATCAGTGTTATAATAGAGAATATTAATTCGCTAGTGTCACACAACTGGGTGGGCTTCGGGCGCAGTGCTCTGCGCCCCGAGCCCACCCCTTTTTGAAGCCTATTAGAGGCTCCGTCTCTAATCACATGCTTCAACAAAAAACAAAACCCTGATTGGAATCCATGCGTCCGGCGCCCTGCATGTAGATCAGGGGGCCGGATACATGGATGGGGGGGGGGGTGGCGCCCTGCATGTAGATCAGGGGGCCGGATACATGGATGGGGGGGGGGGTGGCGCCCTGCATGTAGATCAGGGGGCCGGATACATGGATGGGGGGGGCGGCGCCCTGCATGTAGATCAGGGGGCCGGATACATGGATGGGGGGGGGGGGGGGGCGGCGCCCTGCATGTAGATCAGGGGGCCGGATACATGGATGGGGGGGGGGGGGCGGCGCCCTGCATGTAGATCAGGGGGCCGGATACATGGATGGGGGGGGGGGGCGGCGCCCTGCATGTAGATCAGGGGGCCGGATACATGGATGGGGGGGGGGGCGGCGCCCTGCATGTAGATCAGGGGGCCGGATACATGGATGGGGGGGGGGGGCGGCACCCTGCATGTAGATCAGGGGGCCGGATACATGGATGGGGGGGGGGGCGGCGCCCTGCATGTAGATCAGGGGGCCGGATACATGGATGGGGGGGGGGGGGCGGCGCCCTGCATGTAGATCAGGGGGCCGGATACATGGATGGGGGGGGGGGCGGCGCCCTGCATGTAGATCAGGGGGCCGGATACATGGATGGGGGGGGGGCGGCGCCCTGCATGTAGATCAGGGGGCCGGATACATGGATGGGGGGGGGGCGGCGCCCTGCATGTAGATCAGGGGGCCGGATACATGGATGGGGGGGGGGGGCGGCGCCCTGCATGTAGATCAGGGGGCCGGATACATGGATGGGGGGGGGGGCGGCGCCCTGCATGTAGATCAGGGGGCCGGATACATGGATGGGGGGGGGGGCGGCACCCTGCATGTAGATCAGGGGGCCGGATACATGGATGGGGGGGGGGGGCGGCGCCCTGCATGTAGATCAGGGGGCCGGATACATGGATGGGGGGGGGGGGGCGGCGCCCTGCATGTAGATCAGGGGGCCGGACGCATTGGTTTGGGTAGGGGGCGGCGCCCTGCATGTAGATCAGGGGGCCGGACGCATTGGTTTGGGTAGGGGGCGGCGCCCTGCATGTAGATCAGGGGGCCGGACGCATTGGTTTGGGTAGGGGGCGGCGCCCTGCATGTAGATCAGGTGGCCGGACGCATTGGTTTGGGTAGGGGGCGGCGCCCTGCATGTAGATCAGGGGGCCGGACGCATTGGTTTGGGTAGGGGGCGGCGCCCTGCATGTAGATCAGGGGGCCGGACGCATTGGTTTGGGTAGGGGGCGGCGCCCTGCATGTAGATCAGGGGGCCGGACGCATTGGTTTGGGTAGGGGGCGGCGCCCGTGGGTCCCTAATGGATGGGCCGACACTGTAATCTACACTGACATGATAATGGATAAGGAAATCTTTATCACTGCAGCTTCCTGTAGGGATCTGCTATACAATCCACAATCTGACTACCAGTAAATCAGCCAAAGTAGCCACAGCCCACGTAGAAAAGTCTGTCCCCTGCCAGCGTGCTGCAGAGAAGGAGCCTTTCTCTCCATATGGAAGCAGTGGTCTCTCTGCAGAGAAGGAACCTTTCTCTCCATATGGAAGCAGTGGTCTCTCTGCAGAGAAGGAGCCTTGCTCTCCGTATGGAAGCAGTGGTCTCTCTGCAGAGAAGGAGCCTTGATCTCCGTATGGAAGCAGTGGTCTCTCTGCAGAGAAGGAGCCTTTCTCTCCGTATGGAAGCAGTGGTCTCTCTGCAGAGAAGGAGCCTTTCTCTCCGTATGGAAGCAGTGGTCTCTCTGCAGAGAAGGAGCCTTTCTCTCCGTATGGAAGCAGTGGTCTCTCTGCAGAGAAGGAACCTTTCTCTCCGTATGGAAGCAGTGGTCTCTCTGCAGAGAAGGAGCCTTTCTCTCCGTATGGAAGCAGTGGTCTCTCTGCAGAGAAGGAACCTTTCTCTCCGTATGGAAGCAGTGGTCTCTCTGCAGAGAAGGAGCCTTTCTCTCCGTATGGAAGCAGTGGTCTCTCTGCAGAGAAGGAACCTTTCTCTCCGTATGGAAGCAGTGGTCATTCTGCAGAGAAGGAACCTTTCTCTCCGTATGGAAGCAGTGGTCTCTCTGCAGAGAAGGAGCCTTGATCTCGGTATGGAAGCAGTGGTCTCTCTGCAGAGAAGGAACCTTTCTCTCCGTATGGAAGCAGTGGTCTCTCTGCAGAGAAGGAACCTTTCTCTCTGTATGGAAGCAGTGGTCTCTCTGCAGAGAAGGAGCCTTGATCTCCGTATGGAAGCAGTGGTCTCTCTGCAGAGAAGGAACCTTTCTCTCCGTATGGAAGCAGTGGTCTCTCTGCAGAGAAGGAACCTTTCTCTCCGTATGGAAGCAGTGGTCTCTCTGCAGAGAAGGAACCTTTCTCTCCGTATGGAAGCAGTGGTCTCTCTGCAGAGAAGGAGCCTTTCTCTCCGTATGGAAGCAGTGGTCTCTCTGCAGAGAAGGAGCCTTTCTCTCCGTATGGAAGCAGTGGTCTCTCTGCAGAGAAGGAGCCTTTCTCTCCGTATGGAAGCAGTGGTCTCTCTGCAGAGAAGGAGCCTTGATCTCCGTATGGAAGCAGTGGTCTCTCTGCAGAGAAGGAGCCTTTCTCTCCGTATGGAAGCAGTGGTCTCTCTGCAGAGAAGGAGCCTTTCTCTCCGTATGGAAGCAGTGGTCTCTCTGCAGAGAAGGAGCCTTGATCTCCGTATGGAAGCAGTGGTCTCTCTGCAGAGAAGGAACCTTTCTCTCCGTATGGAAGCAGTGGTCTCTCTGCAGAGAAGGAACCTTTCTCTCCGTATGGAAGCAGTGGTCTCTCTGCAGAGAAGGAACCTTTCTCTCCGTATGGAAGCAGTGGTCTCTCTGCAGAGAAGGAACCTTTCTCTCCGTATGGAAGCAGTGGTCTCTCTGCAGAGAAGGAGCCTTGATCTCCGTATGGAAGCAGTGGTCTCTCTGCAGAGAAGGAACCTTTCTCTCCGTATGGAAGCAGTGGTCTCTCTGCAGAGAAGGAACCTTTCTCTCCGTATGGAAGCAGTGGTCTCTCTGCAGAGAAGGAGCCTTGATCTCCGTATGGAAGCAGTGGTCTCTCTGCAGAGAAGGAACCTTTCTCTCCGTATGGAAGCAGTGGTCTCTCTGCAGAGAAGGAACCTTTCTCTCCGTATGGAAGCAGTGGTCTCTCTGCAGAGAAGGAACCTTTCTCTCCGTATGGAAGCAGTGGTCTCTCTGCAGAGAAGGAGCCTTGCTCTCCGTATGGAAGCAGTGGTCTCTCTGCAGAGAAGGAGCCTTGCTCTCCGTATGGAAGCAGTGGTCTCTCTGCAGAGAAGGAGCCTTTCTCTCCGTATGGAAGCAGTGGTCTCTCTGCAGAGAAGGAGCCTTGCTCTCCGTATGGAAGCAGTGGTCATTCTGCAGAGAAGGAGCCTTTCTCTCCGTATGGAAGCAGTGGTCTCTCTGCAGAGAAGGAGCCTTGCTCTCCGTATGGAAGCAGTGGTCTCTCTGCAGAGAAGGAGCCTTTCTCTCCGTATGGAAGCAGTGGTCTCTCTGCAGAGAAGGAGCCTTTCTCTCCGTATGGAAGCAGTGGTCTCTCTGCAGAGAAGGAGCCTTGCTCTCCGTATGGAAGCAGTGGTCTCTCTGCAGAGAAGGAGCCTTTCTCTCCGTATGGAAGCAGTGGTCTCTCTGCAGAGAAGGAGCCTTTCTCTCCGTATGGAAGCAGTGGTCTCTCTGCAGAGAAGGAGCCTTTCTCTCCGTATGGAAGCAGTGGTCTCTCTGCAGAGAAGGAGCCTTGCTCTCCGTATGGAAGCAGTGGTCTCTCTGCAGAGAAGGAGCCTTTCTCTCCGTATGGAAGCAGTGGTCTCTCTGCAGAGAAGGAGCCTTTCTCTCCGTATGGAAGCAGTGGTCTCTCTGCAGAGAAGGAGCCTTTCTCTCCGTATGGAAGCAGTGGTCTCTCTGCAGAGAAGGAGCCTTTCTCTCCGTATGGAAGCAGTGGTCTCTCTGCAGAGAAGGAGCCTTGATCTCCGTATGGAAGCAGTGGTCTCTCTGCAGAGAAGGAGCCTTTCTCTCCGTATGGAAGCAGTGGTCTCTCTGCAGAGAAGGAGCCTTTCTCTCCGTATGGAAGCAGTGGTCTCTCTGCAGAGAAGGAGCCTTGATCTCCGTATGGAAGCAGTGGTCATTCTGCAGAGAAGGAGCCTTTCTCTCCGTATGGAAGCAGTGGTCTCTCTGCAGAGAAGGAGCCTTTCTCTCCGTATGGAAGCAGTGGTCTCTCTGCAGAGAAGGAGCCTTTCTCTCCGTATGGAAGCAGTGGTCTCTCTGCAGAGAAGGAGCCTTTCTCTCCGTATGGAAGCAGTGGTCTCTCTGCAGAGAAGGAACCTTTCTCTCTGTATGGAAGCAGTGGTCTCTCTGCAGAGAAGGAACCTTTCTCTCCGTATGGAAGCAGTGGTCTCTCTGCAGAGAAGGAACCTTTCTCTCCGTATGGAAGCAGTGGTCTCTCTGCAGAGAAGGAGCCTTTCTCTCCGTATGGAAGCAGTGGTCTCTCTGCAGAGAAGGAGCCTTGATCTCCGTATGGAAGCAGTGGTCTCTCTGCAGAGAAGGAACCTTTCTCTCCGTATGGAAGCAGTGGTCTCTCTGCAGAGAAGGAACCTTTCTCTCCGTATGGAAGCAGTGGTCTCTCTGCAGAGAAGGAGCCTTTCTCTCCGTATGGAAGCAGTGGTCTCTCTGCAGAGAAGGAGCCTTTCTCTCCGTATGGAAGCAGTGGTCTCTCTGCAGAGAAGGAGCCTTTCTCTCCGTATGGAAGCAGTGGTCTCTCTGCAGAGAAGGAACCTTTCTCTCCGTATGGAAGCAGTGGTCTCTCTGCAGAGAAGGAGCCTTTCTCTCCGTATGGAAGCAGTGGTCTCTCTGCAGAGAAGGAGCCTTTCTCTCCGTATGGAAGCAGTGGTCTCTCTGCAGAGAAGGAGCCTTGATCTCCGTATGGAAGCAGTGGTCTCTCTGCAGAGAAGGAGCCTTTCTCTCCGTATGGAAGCAGTGGTCTCTCTGCAGAGAAGGAACCTTTCTCTCCGTATGGAAGCAGTGGTCTCTCTGCAGAGAAGGAACCTTTCTCTCCGTATGGAAGCAGTGGTCTCTCTGCAGAGAAGGAGCCTTTCTCTCCGTATGGAAGCAGTGGTCTCTCTGCAGAGAAGGAACCTTTCTCTCCGTATGGAAGCAGTGGTCTCTCTGCAGAGAAGGAACCTTTCTCTCCGTATGGAAGCAGTGGTCTCTCTGCAGAGAAGGAACCTTTCTCTCCGTATGGAAGCAGTGGTCTCTCTGCAGAGAAGGAACCTTTCTCTCCGTATGGAAGCAGTGGTCTCTCTGCAGAGAAGGAACCTTTCTCTCCGTA
The DNA here is from genome assembly GCA_029206835.1 of Rana muscosa. NCBI lineage: Eukaryota > Metazoa > Chordata > Amphibia > Anura > Ranidae > Rana > Rana muscosa. Next base: position 316,603,360 of record CM055123.1, read on the forward strand.
TGGAAGCAGTGGTCATTCTGCAGAGAAGGAACCTTTCTCTCCGTATGGAAGCAGTGGTCTCTCTGCAGAGAAGGAGCCTTTCTCTCCGTATGGAAGCAGTGGTCTCTCTGCAGAGAAGGAGCCTTTCTCTCCGTATGGAAGCAGTGGTCTCTCTGCAGAGAAGGAGCCTTTCTCTCCGTATGGAAGCAGTGGTCTCTCTGCAGAGAAGGAGCCTTTCTCTCCGTATGGAAGCAGTGGTCTCTCTGCAGAGAAGGAACCTTTCTCTCCGTATGGAAGCAGTGGTCTCTCTGCAGAGAAGGAACCTTTCTCTCCGTATGGAAGCAGTGGTCTCTCTGCAGAGAAGGAACCTTTCTCTCCGTATGGAAGCAGTGGTCTCTCTGCAGAGAAGGAACCTTTCTCTCCGTATGGAAGCAGTGGTCTCTCTGCAGAGAAGGAACCTTTCTCTCCGTATGGAAGCAGTGGTCATTCTGCAGAGAAGGAACCTTTCTCTCCGTATGGAAGCAGTGGTCTCTCTGCAGAGAAGGAACCTTTCTCTCCGTATGGAAGCAGTGGTCTCTCTGCAGAGAAGGAGCCTTGATCTCCGTATGGAAGCAGTGGTCTCTCTGCAGAGAAGGAGCCTTGCTCTCCGTATGGAAGCAGTGGTCTCTCTGCAGAGAAGGAGCCTTGATCTCCGTATGGAAGCAGTGGTCTCTCTGCAGAGAAGGAGCCTTTCTCTCCGTATGGAAGCAGTGGTCTCTCTGCAGAGAAGGAGCCTTTCTCTCCGTATGGAAGCAGTGGTCTCTCTGCAGAGAAGGAGCCTTGCTCTCCGTATGGAAGCAGTGGTCTCTCTGCAGAGAAGGAACCTTTCTCTCCGTATGGAAGCAGTGGTCTCTCTGCAGAGAAGGAGCCTTTCTCTCCGTATGGAAGCAGTGGTCTCTCTGCAGAGAAGGAACCTTTCTCTCCGTATGGAAGCAGTGGTCTCTCTGCAGAGAAGGAGCCTTGATCTCCGTATGGAAGCAGTGGTCTCTCTGCAGAGAAGGAACCTTTCTCTCCGTATGGAAGCAGTGGTCTCTCTGCAGAGAAGGAACCTTTCTCTCCGTATGGAAGCAGTGGTCTCTCTGCAGAGAAGGAACCTTTCTCTCCGTATGGAAGCAGTGGTCATTCTGCAGAGAAGGAACCTTTCTCTCCGTATGGAAGCAGTGGTCTCTCTGCAGAGAAGGAACCTTTCTCTCCGTATGGAAGCAGTGGTCTCTCTGCAGAGAAGGAGCCTTGATCTCCGTATGGAAGCAGTGGTCTCTCTGCAGAGAAGGAGCCTTGATCTCCGTATGGAAGCAGTGGTCTCTCTGCAGAGAAGGAACCTTTCTCTCCGTATGGAAGCAGTGGTCATTCTGCAGAGAAGGAACCTTTCTCTCCGTATGGAAGCAGTGGTCTCTCTGCAGAGAAGGAACCTTTCTCTCCGTATGGAAGCAGTGGTCTCTCTGCAGAGAAGGAACCTTTCTCTCCGTATGGAAGCAGTGGTCTCTCTGCAGAGAAGGAACCTTTCTCTCCGTATGGAAGCAGTGGTCATTCTGCAGAGAAGGAACCTTTCTCTCCGTATGGAAGCAGTGGTCTCTCTGCAGAGAAGGAACCTTTCTCTCCATATGGAAGCAGTGGTCTCTCTGCAGAGAAGGAGCCTTGCTCTCCGTATGGAAGCAGTGGTCTCTCTGCAGAGAAGGAGCCTTGATCTCCGTATGGAAGCAGTGGTCTCTCTGCAGAGAAGGAGCCTTTCTCTCCGTATGGAAGCAGTGGTCTCTCTGCAGAGAAGGAGCCTTTCTCTCCGTATGGAAGCAGTGGTCTCTCTGCAGAGAAGGAGCCTTTCTCTCCGTATGGAAGCAGTGGTCTCTCTGCAGAGAAGGAACCTTTCTCTCCGTATGGAAGCAGTGGTCTCTCTGCAGAGAAGGAGCCTTTCTCTCCGTATGGAAGCAGTGGTCTCTCTGCAGAGAAGGAACCTTTCTCTCCGTATGGAAGCAGTGGTCTCTCTGCAGAGAAGGAGCCTTTCTCTCCGTATGGAAGCAGTGGTCTCTCTGCAGAGAAGGAACCTTTCTCTCCGTATGGAAGCAGTGGTCATTCTGCAGAGAAGGAACCTTTCTCTCCGTATGGAAGCAGTGGTCTCTCTGCAGAGAAGGAGCCTTGATCTCGGTATGGAAGCAGTGGTCTCTCTGCAGAGAAGGAACCTTTCTCTCCGTATGGAAGCAGTGGTCTCTCTGCAGAGAAGGAACCTTTCTCTCTGTATGGAAGCAGTGGTCTCTCTGCAGAGAAGGAGCCTTGATCTCCGTATGGAAGCAGTGGTCTCTCTGCAGAGAAGGAACCTTTCTCTCCGTATGGAAGCAGTGGTCTCTCTGCAGAGAAGGAACCTTTCTCTCCGTATGGAAGCAGTGGTCTCTCTGCAGAGAAGGAACCTTTCTCTCCGTATGGAAGCAGTGGTCTCTCTGCAGAGAAGGAGCCTTTCTCTCCGTATGGAAGCAGTGGTCTCTCTGCAGAGAAGGAGCCTTTCTCTCCGTATGGAAGCAGTGGTCTCTCTGCAGAGAAGGAGCCTTTCTCTCCGTATGGAAGCAGTGGTCTCTCTGCAGAGAAGGAGCCTTGATCTCCGTATGGAAGCAGTGGTCTCTCTGCAGAGAAGGAGCCTTTCTCTCCGTATGGAAGCAGTGGTCTCTCTGCAGAGAAGGAGCCTTTCTCTCCGTATGGAAGCAGTGGTCTCTCTGCAGAGAAGGAGCCTTGATCTCCGTATGGAAGCAGTGGTCTCTCTGCAGAGAAGGAACCTTTCTCTCCGTATGGAAGCAGTGGTCTCTCTGCAGAGAAGGAACCTTTCTCTCCGTATGGAAGCAGTGGTCTCTCTGCAGAGAAGGAACCTTTCTCTCCGTATGGAAGCAGTGGTCTCTCTGCAGAGAAGGAACCTTTCTCTCCGTATGGAAGCAGTGGTCTCTCTGCAGAGAAGGAGCCTTGATCTCCGTATGGAAGCAGTGGTCTCTCTGCAGAGAAGGAACCTTTCTCTCCGTATGGAAGCAGTGGTCTCTCTGCAGAGAAGGAACCTTTCTCTCCGTATGGAAGCAGTGGTCTCTCTGCAGAGAAGGAGCCTTGATCTCCGTATGGAAGCAGTGGTCTCTCTGCAGAGAAGGAACCTTTCTCTCCGTATGGAAGCAGTGGTCTCTCTGCAGAGAAGGAACCTTTCTCTCCGTATGGAAGCAGTGGTCTCTCTGCAGAGAAGGAACCTTTCTCTCCGTATGGAAGCAGTGGTCTCTCTGCAGAGAAGGAGCCTTGCTCTCCGTATGGAAGCAGTGGTCTCTCTGCAGAGAAGGAGCCTTGCTCTCCGTATGGAAGCAGTGGTCTCTCTGCAGAGAAGGAGCCTTTCTCTCCGTATGGAAGCAGTGGTCTCTCTGCAGAGAAGGAGCCTTGCTCTCCGTATGGAAGCAGTGGTCATTCTGCAGAGAAGGAGCCTTTCTCTCCGTATGGAAGCAGTGGTCTCTCTGCAGAGAAGGAGCCTTGCTCTCCGTATGGAAGCAGTGGTCTCTCTGCAGAGAAGGAGCCTTTCTCTCCGTATGGAAGCAGTGGTCTCTCTGCAGAGAAGGAGCCTTTCTCTCCGTATGGAAGCAGTGGTCTCTCTGCAGAGAAGGAGCCTTGCTCTCCGTATGGAAGCAGTGGTCTCTCTGCAGAGAAGGAGCCTTTCTCTCCGTATGGAAGCAGTGGTCTCTCTGCAGAGAAGGAGCCTTTCTCTCCGTATGGAAGCAGTGGTCTCTCTGCAGAGAAGGAGCCTTTCTCTCCGTATGGAAGCAGTGGTCTCTCTGCAGAGAAGGAGCCTTGCTCTCCGTATGGAAGCAGTGGTCTCTCTGCAGAGAAGGAGCCTTTCTCTCCGTATGGAAGCAGTGGTCTCTCTGCAGAGAAGGAGCCTTTCTCTCCGTATGGAAGCAGTGGTCTCTCTGCAGAGAAGGAGCCTTTCTCTCCGTATGGAAGCAGTGGTCTCTCTGCAGAGAAGGAGCCTTTCTCTCCGTATGGAAGCAGTGGTCTCTCTGCAGAGAAGGAGCCTTGATCTCCGTATGGAAGCAGTGGTCTCTCTGCAGAGAAGGAGCCTTTCTCTCCGTATGGAAGCAGTGGTCTCTCTGCAGAGAAGGAGCCTTTCTCTCCGTATGGAAGCAGTGGTCTCTCTGCAGAGAAGGAGCCTTGATCTCCGTATGGAAGCAGTGGTCATTCTGCAGAGAAGGAGCCTTTCTCTCCGTATGGAAGCAGTGGTCTCTCTGCAGAGAAGGAGCCTTTCTCTCCGTATGGAAGCAGTGGTCTCTCTGCAGAGAAGGAGCCTTTCTCTCCGTATGGAAGCAGTGGTCTCTCTGCAGAGAAGGAGCCTTTCTCTCCGTATGGAAGCAGTGGTCTCTCTGCAGAGAAGGAACCTTTCTCTCTGTATGGAAGCAGTGGTCTCTCTGCAGAGAAGGAACCTTTCTCTCCGTATGGAAGCAGTGGTCTCTCTGCAGAGAAGGAACCTTTCTCTCCGTATGGAAGCAGTGGTCTCTCTGCAGAGAAGGAGCCTTTCTCTCCGTATGGAAGCAGTGGTCTCTCTGCAGAGAAGGAGCCTTGATCTCCGTATGGAAGCAGTGGTCTCTCTGCAGAGAAGGAACCTTTCTCTCCGTATGGAAGCAGTGGTCTCTCTGCAGAGAAGGAACCTTTCTCTCCGTATGGAAGCAGTGGTCTCTCTGCAGAGAAGGAGCCTTTCTCTCCGTATGGAAGCAGTGGTCTCTCTGCAGAGAAGGAGCCTTTCTCTCCGTATGGAAGCAGTGGTCTCTCTGCAGAGAAGGAGCCTTTCTCTCCGTATGGAAGCAGTGGTCTCTCTGCAGAGAAGGAACCTTTCTCTCCGTATGGAAGCAGTGGTCTCTCTGCAGAGAAGGAGCCTTTCTCTCCGTATGGAAGCAGTGGTCTCTCTGCAGAGAAGGAGCCTTTCTCTCCGTATGGAAGCAGTGGTCTCTCTGCAGAGAAGGAGCCTTGATCTCCGTATGGAAGCAGTGGTCTCTCTGCAGAGAAGGAGCCTTTCTCTCCGTATGGAAGCAGTGGTCTCTCTGCAGAGAAGGAACCTTTCTCTCCGTATGGAAGCAGTGGTCTCTCTGCAGAGAAGGAACCTTTCTCTCCGTATGGAAGCAGTGGTCTCTCTGCAGAGAAGGAGCCTTTCTCTCCGTATGGAAGCAGTGGTCTCTCTGCAGAGAAGGAACCTTTCTCTCCGTATGGAAGCAGTGGTCTCTCTGCAGAGAAGGAACCTTTCTCTCCGTATGGAAGCAGTGGTCTCTCTGCAGAGAAGGAACCTTTCTCTCCGTATGGAAGCAGTGGTCTCTCTGCAGAGAAGGAACCTTTCTCTCCGTATGGAAGCAGTGGTCTCTCTGCAGAGAAGGAGCCTTGATCTCCGTATGGAAGCAGTGGTCTCTCTGCAGAGAAGGAGCCTTTCTCTCCGTATGGAAGCAGTGGTCATTCTGCAGAGAAGGAACCTTTCTCTCCGTATGGAAGCAGTGGTCTCTCTGCAGAGAAGGAGCCTTTCTCTCCGTATGGAAGCAGTGGTCTCTCTGCAGAGAAGGAGCCTTTCTCTCCGTATGGAAGCAGTGGTCTCTCTGCAGAGAAGGAGCCTTTCTCTCCGTATGGAAGCAGTGGTCTCTCTGCAGAGAAGGAGCCTTTCTCTCCGTATGGAAGCAGTGGTCTCTCTGCAGAGAAGGAACCTTTCTCTCCGTATGGAAGCAGTGGTCTCTCTGCAGAGAAGGAACCTTTCTCTCCGTATGGAAGCAGTGGTCTCTCTGCAGAGAAGGAACCTTTCTCTCCGTATGGAAGCAGTGGTCTCTCTGCAGAGAAGGAACCTTTCTCTCCGTATGGAAGCAGTGGTCTCTCTGCAGAGAAGGAACCTTTCTCTCCGTATGGAAGCAGTGGTCATTCTGCAGAGAAGGAACCTTTCTCTCCGTATGGAAGCAGTGGTCTCTCTGCAGAGAAGGAACCTTTCTCTCCGTATGGAAGCAGTGGTCTCTCTGCAGAGAAGGAGCCTTGATCTCCGTATGGAAGCAGTGGTCTCTCTGCAGAGAAGGAGCCTTGCTCTCCGTATGGAAGCAGTGGTCTCTCTGCAGAGAAGGAGCCTTGATCTCCGTATGGAAGCAGTGGTCTCTCTGCAGAGAAGGAGCCTTTCTCTCCGTATGGAAGCAGTGGTCTCTCTGCAGAGAAGGAGCCTTTCTCTCCGTATGGAAGCAGTGGTCTCTCTGCAGAGAAGGAGCCTTGCTCTCCGTATGGAAGCAGTGGTCTCTCTGCAGAGAAGGAACCTTTCTCTCCGTATGGAAGCAGTGGTCTCTCTGCAGAGAAGGAGCCTTTCTCTCCGTATGGAAGCAGTGGTCTCTCTGCAGAGAAGGAACCTTTCTCTCCGTATGGAAGCAGTGGTCTCTCTGCAGAGAAGGAGCCTTGATCTCCGTATGGAAGCAGTGGTCTCTCTGCAGAGAAGGAGCCTTGATCTCCGTATGGAAGCAGTGGTCTCTCTGCAGAGAAGGAACCTTTCTCTCCGTATGGAAGCAGTGGTCTCTCTGCAGAGAAGGAACCTTTCTCTCCGTATGGAAGCAGTGGTCATTCTGCAGAGAAGGAACCTTTCTCTCCGTATGGAAGCAGTGGTCTCTCTGCAGAGAAGGAACCTTTCTCTCCGTATGGAAGCAGTGGTCTCTCTGCAGAGAAGGAGCCTTGATCTCCGTATGGAAGCAGTGGTCTCTCTGCAGAGAAGGAGCCTTGATCTCCGTATGGAAGCAGTGGTCTCTCTGCAGAGAAGGAACCTTTCTCTCCGTATGGAAGCAGTGGTCTCTCTGCAGAGAAGGAGCCTTTCTCTCCGTATGGAAGCAGTGGTCTCTCTGCAGAGAAGGAACCTTTCTCTCCGTATGGAAGCAGTGGTCTCTCTGCAGAGAAGGAACCTTTCTCTCCGTATGGAAGCAGTGGTCTCTCTGCAGAGAAGGAACCTTTCTCTCCGTATGGAAGCAGTGGTCTCTCTGCAGAGAAGGAACCTTTCTCTCCGTATGGAAGCAGTGGTCTCTCTGCAGAGAAGGAACCTTTCTCTCCGTATGGAAGCAGTGGTCTCTCTGCAGAGAAGGAACCTTTCTCTCCGTATGGAAGCAGTGGTCTCTCTGCAGAGAAGGAGCCTTTCTCTCCGTATGGAAGCAGTGGTCTCTCTGCAGAGAAGGAGCCTTGATCTCCGTATGGAAGCAGTGGTCTCTCTGCAGAGAAGGAGCCTTTCTCTCCGTATGGAAGCAGTGGTCTCTCTGCAGAGAAGGAGCCTTTCTCTCCGTATGGAAGCAGTGGTCTCTCTGCAGAGAAGGAGCCTTTCTCTCCGTATGGAAGCAGTGGTCTCTCTGCAGAGAAGGAACCTTTCTCTCCGTATGGAAGCAGTGGTCTCTCTGCAGAGAAGGAACCTTTCTCTCCGTATGGAAGCAGTGGTCTCTCTGCAGAGAAGGAACCTTTCTCTCCGTATGGAAGCAGTGGTCTCTCTGCAGAGAAGGAACCTTTCTCTCCGTATGGAAGCAGTGGTCTCTCTGCAGAGAAGGAGCCTTTCTCTCCGTATGGAAGCAGTGGTCTCTCTGCAGAGAAGGAACCTTTCTCTCCGTATGGAAGCAGTGGTCTCTCTGCAGAGAAGGAACCTTTCTCTCCGTATGGAAGCAGTGGTCTCTCTGCAGAGAAGGAACCTTTCTCTCCGTATGGAAGCAGTGGTCTCTCTGCAGAGAAGGAACCTTTCTCTCCGTATGGAAGCAGTGGTCTCTCTGCAGAGAAGGAACCTTTCTCTCCGTATGGAAGCAGTGGTCTCTCTGCAGAGAAGGAGCCTTTCTCTCCGTATGGAAGCAGTGGTCTCTCTGCAGAGAAGGAACCTTTCTCTCCGTATGGAAGCAGTGGTCTCTCTGCAGAGAAGGAGCCTTTCTCTCCATATGGAAGCAGTGGTCTCTCTGCAGAGAAGGAGCCTTGATCTCCGTATGGAAGCAGTGGTCTCTCTGCAGAGAAGGAGCCTTTCTCTCCGTATGGAAGCAGTGGTCTCTCTGCAGAGAAGGAGCCTTTCTCTCCGTATGGAAGCAGTGGTCTCTCTGCAGAGAAGGAGCCTTTCTCTCCGTATGGAAGCAGTGGTCTCTCTGCAGAGAAGGAACCTTTCTCTCCGTATGGAAGCAGTGGTCTCTCTGCAGAGAAGGAACCTTTCTCTCCGTATGGAAGCAGTGGTCTCTCTGCAGAGAAGGAACCTTTCTCTCCGTATGGAAGCAGTGGTCTCTCTGCAGAGAAGGAACCTTTCTCTCCGTATGGAAGCAGTGGTCTCTCTGCAGAGAAGGAACCTTTCTCTCCGTATGGAAGCAGTGGTCTCTCTGCAGAGAAGGAGCCTTTCTCTCCGTATGGAAGCAGTGGTCTCTCTGCAGAGAAGGAGCCTTGCTCTCCGTATGGAAGCAGTGGTCTCTCTGCAGAGAAGGAGCCTTTCTCTCCGTATGGAAGCAGTGGTCTCTCTGCAGAGAAGGAGCCTTTCTCTCCGTATGGAAGCAGTGGTCTCTCTGCAGAGAAGGAACCTTTCTCTCCGTATGGAAGCAGTGGTCTCTCTGCAGAGAAGGAACCTTTCTCTCCGTATGGAAGCAGTGGTCATTCTGCAGAGAATCAACATGTCTCCTGATGAGCTTGAGTTAAATGCATACATTTTTATTAATCAGCATGATATGACTGAGAACAGGAGAGAAAGAACTTCAATAAACAAAGCAAAGAAAACTTGAGCCCATCAGAGTCCCCATCAGGGCCTCTTTATATCAGAGACCCCATCAAAGACCCCTTTACATCGGAGTCCCCCCCCCCCCCCGTTTAACCCGAGTCCCCCATTCATCAGACTCCCTCCTTACATCAGGCTCCTCATCAGAGCTCCCTTATAACAGTGTCCCCATCAAAGTATCCCCTTACATTGGAGTGCCCCTTACATCAGAGACCCCCTTACATCAGAGTCCTCCCTTACATCAGAGACCCCCTTACATCAGAGACCCCCTTACATCAGAGTCCTCCCTTACATCAGAGACCCCCTTACATCAGAGTCCTCCCTTACATCAGAGACCCCCTTACATCAGAGACCCCCTTACATCAGAGTCCTCCCTTACATCAGAGACCCCCTTACATCAGAGACCCCCTTACATCAGAGTCCTCCCTTACATCAGAGACCCCCTTACATCAGAGACCTCCTTACATCAGAGTCCTCCCTTACATCAGAGACCCCCTTACATCAGAGTCCTCCCTTACATCAGAGACCCCCTTACATCAGAGACCCCCTTACATCAGAGTCCTCCCTTACATCAGAGACCCCCTTACATCAGAGACCCCCTTACATCAGAGTCCTCCCTTACATCAGAGACCCCCTTACATCAGAGACCCCCTTACATCAGAGTCCTCCCTTACATCAGAGACCCCCTTACATCAGAGTCCTCCCTTACATCAGAGACCCCCTTACATCAGAGACCCCCTTACATCAGAGACCCCCTTACATCAGAGTCCTCCCTTACATCAGAGACCCCCTTACATCAGAGACCCCCTTACATCAGAGTCCTCCCTTACATCAGAGACCCCCTTACATCAGAGACCCCCTTACATCAGAGTCCTCCCTTACATCAGAGACCCCCTTACATCAGAGTCCTCCCTTACATCAGAGACCCCCTTACATCAGAGACCCCCTTACATCAGAGACCCCCTTACATCAGAGTCCTCCCTTACATCAGAGACCCCCTTACATCAGAGACCCCCTTACATCAGAGTCCTCCCTTACATCAGAGACCCCCTTACATCAGAGACCTCCTTACATCAGAGTCCTCCCTTACATCAGAGACCCCCTTACATCAGAGTCCTCCCTTACATCAGAGACCCCCTTACATCAGAGACCCCCTTACATCAGAGTCCTCCCTTACATCAGAGACCCCCTTACATCAGAGACCTCCCTTACATCAGAGACCCCCTTACATCAGAGACCCCCTTACATCAGAGTCCTCCCTTACATCAGAGACCCCCTTACATCAGAGTCCTCCCTTACATCAGAGTCCTCCCTTACATCAGAGACCCCCTTACATCAGAGACCCCCTTACATCAGAGTCCTCCCTTACATCAGAGACCCCCTTACATCAGAGACCCCCTTACATCAGAGTCCTCCCTTACATCAGAGACCCCCTTACATCAGAGACCTCCTTACATCAGAGTCCTCCCTTACATCAGAGACCCCCTTACATCAGAGTCCTCCCTTACATCAGAGACCCCCTTACATCAGAGACCCCCTTACATCAGAGTCCTCCCTTACATCAGAGACCCCCTTACATCAGAGACCTCCCTTACATCAGAGACCCCCTTACATCAGAGACCCCCTTACATCAGAGTCCTCCCTTACATCAGAGACCCCCTTACATCAGAGTCCTCCCTTACATCAGAGTCCTCCCTTACATCAGAGACCCCCTTACATCAGAGACCCCCTTACATCAGAGTCCTCCCTTACATCAGAGACCCCCTTACATCAGAGACCCCCTTACATCAGAGTCCTCCCTTACATCAGAGACCCCCTTACATCAGAGACCTCCTTACATCAGAGTCCTCCCTTACATCAGAGACCCCCTTACATCAGAGTCCTCCCTTACATCAGAGACCCCCTTACATCAGAGACCCCCTTACATCAGAGTCCTCCCTTACATCAGAGACCCCCTTACATCAGAGACCTCCCTTACATCAGAGACCCCCTTACATCAGAGACCCCCTTACATCAGAGTCCTCCCTTACATCAGAGACCCCCTTACATCAGAGTCCTCCCTTACATCAGAGACCCCCTTGCATCAGAGTCCTCCCTTACATCAGAGTCCTCCCTTACATCAGAGACCCCCTTACATCAGAGTCCTCCCTTACATCAGAGACCCCCTTACATCAGAGTCCTCCCTTACATCAGAGACCCCCTTACATCAGAGACCCCCTTACATCAGAGTCCTCCCTTACATCAGAGACCCCCTTACATCAGAGACCTCCTTACATCAGAGTCCTCCCTTACATCAGAGACCCCCTTACATCAGAGACCCCCTTACATTGGAGTGCCCCTTACATCAGAGTCCTCCCTTACATCAGAGACCCCCTTACATCAGAGACCCCCTTACATCAGAGACCTCCTTACATCAGAGTCCTCCCTTACATCAGAGACCCCCTTACATCAGAGACCCCCTTACATTGGAGTGCCCCTTACATCAGAGACCCCCTTACATCAGAGTCCTCCCTTACATCAGAGACCCCCTTACATCAGAGACCCCCTTACATCAGAGTCCTCCCTTACATCAGAGACCCCCTTACATCAGAGACCTCCTTACATCAGAGACCCCCTTACATCAGAGTCCTCCCTTACATCAGAGACCCCCTTACATCAGAGACCCCCTTACATCAGAGTCCTCCCTTACATCAGAGACCCCCTTACATCAGAGACCCCCTTACATCAGAGTCCTCCCTTACATCAGAGACCCCCTTACATCAGAGACCCCCTTACATTGGAGTGCCCCTTACATCAGAGACCCCCTTACATCAGAGTCCTCCCTTACATCAGAGACCCCCTTACATCAGAGACCTCCCTTACATCAGAGACCCCCTTACATCAGAGACCCCCTTACATCAGAGTCCTCCCTTACATCAGAGACCCCCTTACATCAGAGTCCTCCCTTACATCAGAGACCCCCTTGCATCAGAGTCCTCCCTTACATCAGAGTCCTCCCTTACATCAGAGACCCCCTTACATCAGAGACCCCCTTACATCAGAGACCCCCTTACATCAGAGTCCTCCCTTACATCAGAGACCCCCTTACATCAGAGACCCCCTTACATCAGAGTCCTCCCTTACATCAGAGACCCCCTTACATCAGAGTCCTCCCTTGCATCAGAGTCCTCCCTTACATCAGAGTCCTCCCTTACATCAGAGTCCTCCCTTACATCAGAGACCCCCTTACATCAGAGACCCCCTTACATCAGAGTCCCCCTTACATCAGAGACCCCCTTACATCAGAGTCCTCCCTTACATCAGAGTCCCCCTTACATCAGAGACCCCCTTACATCAGAGTCCTCCCTTACATCAGAGTCCTCTCTTACATCAGAGACCCCCTTACATCAGAGACCCCCTTACATCAGAGTCCTCCCTTACATCAGAGTCCTCTCTTACATCAGAGACCCCCTTACATCAGAGTCCTCTCTTACATCAGAGACCCCCTTACATCAGAGTCCTCCCTTACATCAGAGACCCCCTTACATCAGAGACCCCCTTACATCAGAGACCCCCTTACATTGCAGTCCTCCTTACAACTGAGTCACCCCATATATCCAAGTCCCCCTTTGCATCAGTGCCCCTTCACATCAGCAAACCCTTTCAGAGCTCCCTTATAACAGAGACCCCAAAAAGACCCCCCTTACATCTTAGTCACCTTATAATCAGATTTGATGGGAAACCCAATGTAAGGCGGGAGGGGGCTCTTACATTGAGTTTCCCACCAAAGCCCCCTTATATATAAGTACCCATTAAAGTCCCCCCTTAAATCGGAGTACCCCATATGTCAGAGTCCCCCCTTACATCTGGGTCCCCATCAGAGCCCCCATTACATTTGAGTCCTCCTTATATCTGAGTCGCCCCTTAGATCCAAGTCCCTCATACATCAAAGTCTCCCTTTACATCAGGGTCCCCATCAGATCCCCCACTATATCAGGGGACCCATCAAAGACCCCTTCAAATCAGGGTCCCCATCAAAGACCCCTTTACATCAGGGTCCCCATTAGATCCCCCCACTATATCAGGGGACCCATCAAAGACCCCTTTACATCAGGGTCCCCATCAAAGACCCCTTTACATCAGGGTCCCCATCAGATCCCCCCACTATATCAGGGGACCCATCAAAGACCCCTTTACATCAAGGTCCCCATCAGATCCCCCCACTATATCAGGGGACCCATCAAAGACCCCTTTACATCAGGGTCCCCATCAGATCCCCCCACTATATCAGGGGACCCATCAAAGATCCCTTTACATCAAGGTCCCCATCAGATCCCCCCACTATATCAGGGGACCCATCAAAGACCCCTTTACATCAAGGTCCCCATCAGATCCCCCCACTATATCAGGGGACCCATCAAAGACCCCTTTACATCAGGGTCCCCATCAGATCCCCCCACTATATCAGGGGACCCATCAAAGACCCCTTTACATCAAGGTCCCCATCAGATCCCCCCACTATATCAGGGGACCCATCAAAGATCCCTTTACATCAGGGTCCCCATCAGATCCCCCCACTACATCAGGGGACCCATCGAAGACCCCTTTACATCAGGGGACCCATCACAGATCTCTTTACATCAGGGTCCCCATCAGATCCCCCCACTACATCAGGGGACCCATCGAAGACCCCTTTACATCAGGGTCCCCATCAGATCCCCCACTATATCAGGGGACCTGTCAAAGACCCCTTTACATCAGGGTCCCCTTCAGATCCCCCCACTACATCAGGGAACCAGTCAAAGACCCCTTTACATCAGGGTCCCCATCAGATCCCCCCACTACATCAGGGGACCCATCAAAGACCCCTTTACATCAGGGTCACATCAGATCCCCCCACTACATCAGGGGACCCATCGAAGACCCCTTTACATCAGGGGACCCATCACAGATCTCTTTACATCAGGGTCCCCATCAGATCCCCCCACTATATCAGGGGACCTGTCAAAGACCACTTTACATCAGGGGACCCATCACAGATCTCTTTACATCAGGGTCCCCATCAGATCCCCCCACTATATCAGGGGACCTGTCAAAGACCACTTTACATCAGGGGACCCATCACAGATCTCTTTACATCAGGGTCCCCATCAGATCCCCCCACTATATCAGGGGACCTGTCAAAGACCACTTTACATCAGGGTCCCCTTCAGATCCCCCCACTATATCAGGGTCCCCATCAGAGTCCCACCTTTACTATCAGAGGGCCGGATAAAATCTTGCAATGGGGCATCTTTGGCCCCCCGTGGACGGTAGTTTGGAAACCACTGACCTAAATCACAGAGCGCCGCGACAAACAGCGAAAACTTCATGAAAGTCAATGTGTGTCATTTATAATGTAACAAAAAGTTACATTTGTCTTTGTAGTAATCCCACCAATGCAGGTCAACAGCCAAGTGTGGCCCTAAAGGGCTCCGAAATGTTCAGTAATGACAATCACGCCGTGTACCTTTGTGGGGTCCATCGCGCCGCTCGCCGCCCTCCGAGGGTTAATTCAGAATCTTGCAGAGCAATCCAGTGGCGGCAAGTCCCGTCCTGTCCCCGGCACTCCAGATGTTTCCCAACCTTCTTCTGTATTATTTCTTCGCTCTCCTGTGTCGTGTTCTGTGTGACTGGCTGGCATGGGTAGGGCGTCATAACCCGAGAGCTTTATATGTGCCAAGATTGCAACCGCCTCTCCCATCACTTCCCCCCCCCCCCCCACCTCCCACCTCCCTCTACACGCCATAGAAATGGTCCTCATGTGCTCACAGCCACCGAAATATATATATACACAGTATCTCACAAAAGTAAGTACACCCCTCAGTCACATTGGTGTAAATCTTTTCATGTGCTCAAAGCCACCGAAGTCAAGACCACAAGTATTAAAAAGGAAATCAAAGATATATATATATATATATATATATATATATATACACACAGTATCTCACAAAAGTAAGTACACCCCTCCCATGTGTGTAAATCTTTTCATGTGACAACACTGAAGAAATGACACTTTGCTACAATGTAAAGTAGTGAGTGTACAGCTTGTATAACGGTGTAAATTTGCTGTCCCTCTCAAAATAACTCAACACACAGCCATTAATGTCTAAACCGCTGGCAACAAAAGTGAGGACACCCCTAAGTGAAAATGTCCAAATTGGGCCCAAAGTGTCAATATATTGTGTGGCCGCCATTATTTTCCAGCACTGCCTTAAAGTGGTTGTAAACCCACTTTGTAAACAAACACCTACAGGTGAGCCTAGATTAATGCGGCGTACACACGATCGATTTCTTTGACGGTGAAAACACCGTCGAGAAAATCGACGTGAAAAACGAGGAACAGCTTGTTCCCCTCACACACGGCCGTTTTAAATGATATTTTTTTTTTTGGTCGAAAAAAACGACCGTGTGTAGGCTCCCCGGCAGTGTTTCCCTATGGGGAAAACTGCCGCGGAAAAAAACAACGGGAATCACGACGAGAAAAATTAGAGCATGTTCTAATTTTTCTCGTCGTGATTAATGCCGTTTTTCCCGTCGAGAAAAACGACAAAAAGCCCACAGACGGCCGTTTTTCTCGTCCAAAGGAAAAAATTTCATTTTTCTCGACGGGAAAAACGGTCGTGTGTACGCGGCATAAGGCTTACCTGTAGGTGCACAAAATATCTCCTTAACCTACACGGTTAAGGAGATATTTGCATTTAAAACCGGCGCCGCTGACGTCACGCGCATGCGCATGGGGTTAATCCCATTCACAAATTCGGCTAGGTCGCAGCATTCGACGACGTAGCCAAATTCGACGACTCCTGCGCGCATGCGCGGAGTCACGTCTTCGCCGCTCCCGCCAATCACAGCGCCGGAGCGGCGCTGTGATTGGCTGGTGCGGCGATACCCGTAAGTAACATTCCGGCTATCGCTGCAGCGATGGCTGCGTCTGGAGAGAGGGACGCGGACGGCTTCGGGGGCCCCGATCTAAGGTAAGTGGTACATAATGAGCTAGTATGCTAGTCATACTAGCTCATTATGCCTTTCTCTTGCAGGTTGCCTCAAAAAAAAAAAAAAAGGATTAGTGGGTTTACAACCACTTTAAAGCTCCACTGAAAAAAAATAAAAAATAAAAGCCAGCAGCTACAAATACTGCAGCTGCTGACTTTTAATATTAGGACACTTAAAGCAGAGCTCCACCCTAAAGTGGAACTTCCGCTCATCGGAACCCCCCCCCTCTCCGGTGTCACAATTGACACCTTTCAGGGGGGAGGGGGGTGCAGATACCTGTCTAAGACAGGTATTTTCACCCACATCCGGGAGTCCTCTCTGCGGGAAGCACGTCACTTCCTGCAGAATACCCGTTGTGTTCTGGGAGACACTCGGCTCCCAGAACACAGGAGGACCAGTCAGAACAGCGCAGCGCGACTCGCGCATGCGCCGTAGGGAACCGGGCAGTGAAGCCGCAGGGCTTCACTTCCTGGCTCCCTCACCGAGGATGGCGGTGGGGGCAGCAGAGTGACGAGCGATTGCTCTTCCTCTGCTGCGGACGTCGCTGGACTTCAGGACAGGTAAGTGTCCAAATATTAAAAGTCAGCAGCTGCAGTATTTGTAGCTGCTGGCTTTTAATATATTTTTTTTCGGCGGAGCTCCGCTTTTACCTGTCCTGGAGTCCAGCGACATCGGCAGCAGAAGAGGAGCAATCGCTCGTCACTCTGCTGCCCCCACCGCCATCCTCGATGAGGGAATCAGGAAGTGAAGCCCTGCGGCTTCACTGCCCGGTTCCCTACGGCGCATATGCGAGTCGCGCTGCGCCGTTCTGACTGGCCCTCCTGTGTTCTGGGAGCCGAGTGTTTCCCAGAACACAACGGGTATTCTGCGGGAAGTGACGTGCTACCCGCAGAATACCCGCAGAGAGGACTCCTGGAAGTGGGTGCAAATACCTGTCTTAGACAGGTATCTGCACCCCCCTCCCCCCTGAAAGGTGCCAAATGTGACACCGGAGGGGGGTAGGGTTCCGATGAGCGGAAGTTCCACTTGAGGGTGGAGCTCCGCTTTAACCCTCTTGGGCATGGAGGTCACCAGAGCTTCACAGGTTGCCACTGGAGTCCTCTTCCCCTCCTCCATGACAACATGACGGAGCTGGTGGATGTTGGAGACCTTGCGCTCCTCCACCTTCCGTTTGAGGATGCATCACAGAAGCTCAATAGGGTTTAGGTCTGGAGACATTCTTGACCAGTCCATCACCTTTACCCTCAGCTTCTTTAGCAAGGCAGTGGTGGTCTTGGAGGTGTGTTTGGGGTCGTTATCATGTTGGAATACTACCCTGCGGTCCAGTCTCTGAAGGGAGGGGGTCATGCTCTGCTTCAGTATGTCACAGTACATGTTGGCATTCATGGTTCCTCAATGATCTGTAGCTCCCCAGTTGATTAAAGTGCCTTAAAAATTTATGAATATACAGAAAAGGCATGGTCGCCCTGGGCGCTAGATAACCTCGTCCTGTAGGGTGACCACATTTCCAAACTACCATTCAGGGACACCCTCCCTTCCCAAAAATCAGCTTGTGCTGTAACGAATCACAGCACAGTGATTGGACACAAGAGGCGGGATTTATGATTTCTCCAATCACAAGCAGGGGGCGGGGATTGTGCTCCTACAGGCATTCCGGGCCAGGACAAGTACTGTCAGTGAGTAAAGCGGTGATGTGGTGATCCTTTTTTGGGGCCATCAGATCGGCCCGGGGGGTGGCTGTGTCAGTTTCATTCCGGGACACTGTATTGTCCTGGAATGAAGGTGCCCGGGACAGACCTGCAAAATGCGGGACTGTCCCGGGGCAATCCGGGACACGTGGTCAATCTATCGTCCTGACACTGGTCCTGCCTGTACAAATCAGATTCCAGCTGTCTTTTTTTCCAGACATCTCATTGGCTGCTGCGAATACCATTGACTCTTTTTGTTCCTAGGTGTCTGAATAATGCTGTGTGTGGGACGTGTACACAGGGTTGGTTTCCTGTTGGTACATCAGCCATTTCCTGGCATCTGACACCACTGATTGCTGTCAGTATGTTGCAGCACACACACCCCCCTCCCTCCTTTCATCGCCAATTCTTAACCCCAACAGAAAACAGTATTTTGGTTTTGCATTAATGCTGTTGGGTTGAATTCATACATTATGCCCTCGATATCCATAAAGCCACGGGGTCCTGGTGTACCGGGGTGGAACAGGGTAGGCTGGTTCCTTTTGGGTGAGCCAAAATGGTCAGGACAGAAAAGGCTGCTGCTTCTAGAGCTAGTCATGAGGACCACCAGTAGAGGGAGCACTCCCCAATTACGACACCTCAAAACAGGCCCAGCGAATCCTCTGCATTGGCAGAGATCATGTGACCAGTCATGTGATGCGAATGCAGAATATCCCATTCTCCATCTTTCTTTGAAAGTCAGTGCAATTTTTTATTTTATTTTTTTGGGGGGGGGGGGGGGGTCCCTTCATTTCCTGTCTTGGTGATAGGACAGGAAGTGGGGGAAAATCTCTGCAAAGGGAAAGCGATACCAGTTGTGGATAAAGGTGCTGCACACCCCTGATAGAACTTTTGAAAAAGGAAAAAGGTACCCCTAGGGGCTTTGAGTTGCAGCGATGAATGAAAATAATAATGAAATGAAATTTTATGAAAAAGTATACATTTTTATTCGGTAGAAAAAAGTCACATAAATACGATAGGATTCAGGACATGAGCTTCAAAGAACATCAATAGAAGCTAACACATATGTCTAAAAACAGCCAATAGAAAATGATACAACATTATGAATATTTACTATGGGAGCAAAACCCCAACGCGTTTCAACCTTAGCAGTAATGGCGGGCTTCTTCAGGGGGAAAAAAATATATATGCATGTCAATGAAAAATTGTTACAGAAAACAACCAGCAACGAAAAAACACATATACACCCGTGTACATAGGTGCCTATACGTGTGTGTGTGTAATATTAGCATATTAGATACAGTCAACTTAAGTGATAGTTGTAAAATACATACCCAAATAGATGTCAAGAACCGGGACTAATGGTCAGCCAGTGGACCTGCCGCCAGGAGCAAAACTCTCCCAAGAGTCCAGGCAGGAAAGGGAGGAGGTCAGGATAGTATCGTGGACCAGGTTGCGGAGCAAAAAAGGAGAAAATCTCCTCCATGGAGACACAGATATCAGTGAAACCCCATCATTACCCAGCAGTATCCCAAAAATCTAAAAATTAGACACACTGGTTGGCTTTAAAACTCTTTTATTCTATTTAAAAAAATAAAATTAAAAAAAATACAAAAAGGGCCACATTTTAGACACTCTTCCTCTCATTTTGGAAGTCAGTGCAATATTTTATTTGGCGGTAGGGGCCTCTTTTGTTGGGAAAAGCTCGTATGGCTCACCCTATCTCCATAATGGGGAAACTTCCCTTCATTTGCTATGCTGGTGCACCAGAGTGGAACAGGGTAGGTCCTATGGGTGAGCCAAAGTGGTCAGGAAGATCCTATGGGTGAGCCAAGGTGGTTAGGATGGTCCTATGGGTGAGCCAAGGTGGTCAGGATGGTCCTATGGGTGAGCCAAGGTGGTCAGAGACAATGTGACCAGTCCTGTGATATATATGCAGAGTTTCCCTTTCTTCTCCTTTTGGAAGGCAGCGCAATATTTTTTTGGTAGATCTGGAGGGGATCTTTTGTTGGGAAAAGCTCACATGGCTCACCCGAGCTCCATAATGGGGAAACTATGCTATGCTGGTGCATCAGAGTGGAACAGGGTAGGTCCTATGGGTGACCAGGATAGGTCCTATGGGTGACCAGGGTAGGTCCTATGGGTGACCAAGGTGGTCAGGATGGTCCTATGGGTGACCACGGTGGTCAGGATGGTCCTATGGGTGACCACGGTGGTCAGGATGGTCCTATGGGTGACCACGGTGGTCAGGATGGTCCTATGGGTGACCACGGTGGTCAGGATGGTCCTATGGGTGACCAAGGTGGTCAGGGTGGTCCTATGGGTGACCAAGGTGGTCAGGGTGGTCCTATGGGTGACCAAGGTGGTCAGGATGGTCCCATGGGTGACCACGGTGGTCAGGATGGTCCTATGGGTGACCACGGTGGTCAGGATGGTCCTATGGGTGACAACGGTGGTCAGGATGGAAAAATTATACTGCTTCTAGAGCTAGTCACAAGAACCACCAGTAGAGGGAGCAATTTCCAATTCTGGCACCTCAGAACAGACCCAGCAGACACTCTGCATCGGCAGAGACCATGTGACCGGTCATGTGATATATATGCAGAATTTTTCATTCTTCTTATTTTGTAAGTCAGTGCAATATTTTTTTGTAGGGGCTCTTTTGTTGGGAAAAGCTCACATGACGTACCCTAGTTCTTTACTGGGGACATTTTCCTTCATTTGCTGTGCTAGTGCACCAGGGTGAAACAGAGTTAGGTCCTATGGTTGAGCCAAGGTGATCAGGAAGGAAAAGTTCTCATGATTCAACCTAGCTCTATACTGGGGAAATTTCCCTTAATTTCCTATGCTAGTGATGGGATAGGAAGTGAAGAAAAATCTCAATGGAGACAGACACATCAATGAAACCCCATCACTTCCCTGTTCTGTCCAAAATGCTGGTTGGGGTTTGAAGACGTTTTAGGCACAGGTACACACTATATTGGTTTATAGCTCATTTGCTTATTGCATGTGTATTATTACAAAAGTATTGTGCACCTCAAAACTGTAGGTTGCATGGGTGAGCCAAGGTGGTCAAGATGGAAAAATGCCATCACTTCCAGAGCTCGTTATCAGGCCTGCCAATAGAGGGAGCATCCAATTAGGACATCTTAAAAAGGCGGTCCTGTGCTTTGGAAGACTCCATGTGGCCCCGTGCTTGGTCACGTTGTAGACGGGTGTTCAGAATTCTCCTTTCTTCATCTAATTGTCGCGCTTATGAGGATAATTTTCCTGCACGGTATTTATGAATAAGTAATTTTTAACCACTTCCAGCCCAAGGACGGGGGACGAGGGGGGGGGGGCAATAGGGGGCAGTAGAAAATCTACATAGAAAACTTGTATTGAAGCAATGCAGCAACGGTTCACAACAAACCCGGTGGGAAGGCTACACAGCCCAGTGTCATATGACGTCCTGGACTTTCAGTGGGGATATCTGAATGACGGGTGCAGCTACAGGCATCATTCAGATTTCATTATTTCCAGCCGGCAATTCCCTACACCATAAGAATGATCATAGCAGCAGTTACTGATCGTTCTCATACGCGACGTCATCCGGTGCTTCTCTGGGCTCTCCCGTACCATCGGGGACCCGGGGGAAAGAATCGTCCGGCGCCGGATGACGACCATAGAGATTTCCGGTGACCAGATGGTCACCAGTCATCTCTATGACCGTCAGAGGCCCGGGCGCGACGTTATGACGTCACGCCCCCGGGTTCCCGGATGTAAACAAAGCCGCGATCGCGGCTGTCAGCATGAGATCGGTGATTTTTTTTTTTCAATCTCATGCTTTCCAGCCTGGAGGAGAGATGTGGGGGGAGGAGGAGGTCTTATTGACCCCGCCTCTCTCCATAAAGAGGACCTGTCACAATAGATTCCTATTACAAGGGATGTTTACATTCCTTGTAATAGGAATAAAAGTGATCGAAAAAATGTAAATGTAAAAAAAAAGTGTAAAAATAAAAAAAATTAAGTAAAATAACATTTTTTTTTTTTTAAACGCCCCTGTCCCCGGTAGCTCGCGCTCAGAAGCGAACACAAACGTAAGTCCCGCCCACGTATGTAAACGCCATTTAAACCACACATGTGAGGTATCACCCCGTGCGTTAGAGCGCAAGCAACAATTCTAGCACTAGACCTCCTCTGTAACTCTAAACTGGTAACCTATAAAAAGATTTAAAGCGTCGCCTGTGGAGATTTTTAAGTACCGAAGTTTGGCGCCATTCCATGAGTGTGCGCTATTTCAAAGCTTGACATGTTAGGTATCTATTTACTCGGCGTAACATCATCTTTCACATTATACAAAAAAATTGTGCTAACTTTACTGCTTTGTTATTTATTTTAATTCATGAAACCGTTTTCTTCCCCAAATAAAGGCGTTTGAAAAATTATTGCGCAAATGCCGTGCGAGATAAAAAGGGGGCTCTTTAGTTGGGAAAAGCTCACATGGCTCACCCTAGCTCCATACTGGGGAGATTTCTTCCTCATAACTAATGTCCTACAGACCCTTTATTAGCTTTCTTGCCCTTCTTTGTACTCGCTCCATTTCCAGTACATCCTTCCTGAGGACTGGTGCCCAGAGCTGGACAGCATACTCCAGGTGCGGCCGGACCAGAGTCTTGTAGAGCGGGAGAATTATCCTTTTATCTCTGGAGTTAATCCCCTTTTTAATGCCAATATTCTGTTTGCTTTGTTAGCAGCAGATTGGCATTGCTGAGTAGGGATGAGCTCGGTGTTCGAGTCGAACATACGTTCGACTCGAACATCGGCTGTTCGACCGTTCGGCGAACATCGAACGATTTGGGCCGTTCGCGCCAAATTCGAGTGACGTGAACGGCCCATAATACACTGCGCCATTGCAGTGCAATCCCGGCGCTGTGATTGGACAAGCATGCACTGTGACCCTGCATGCTTGGCCAATCACAGCGCCGGCAGCTAGGTTGCCTGTGGGTTGCCTGTGGCCAATTATAGCTCAGGGGGTTTAGCACACACCCCACACTATAAAAGGCCGCCAGCGCGGCGGCCTTGTGTAGTGTGTTCCGGCGCAGGGAAAGAGAAGGATAGGCAGGGACAGTGTGATATTCTTTGTGCTATTCTTGTGTGCAGGGAGAGAGAAGGATAGGCAGGGAGAGTGTCAGTGTCATACTCTTTGCTAAACCTTGTGTGCAGGGAGAGAGAAGGATAGGCAGGGGACAGTGTCAGTGTCATATTCTTTACTAAACCTTGTGTGCAGGGAGAGAGAAAGATAGGCAGGGAGAGTGTCAGTGTCATATTCTTTGATAAACCTTGTGTGCAGGGAGAGAGAAGGATAGGCAGGGGACAGTGTCAGTGTCATTGTTGCTAAGCCTCCTGCACATTATACACCTGAAGTTAGCCCGTATTGCTGTGTTTTCCTGGTGTGTTACACCAACAGGCATTTGCAGCACTTACAGTGGGCGGAGTGTGCCTCCTGATCATATTACACCTGAAGTTAGCCCGTATTGCTGCGTTTTCCTGGTGTGTTACACCAACAGGCATTTGCAGCACTTACAGCGGGCGGAGTGTGCCTCCTGCACATTATACACCTGAAGTTAGCCTGTATTGCTGTGTTTTCCTGGTGTGTTACACCAACAGGCATTTGCAGCACTTACAGCGGGCGGAGTGTGCCTCCTGATCATAATACACCTGAAGTTAGCCCGTATTGCTGTGTTTTCCTGGTGTGTTACACCAACAGGCATTTGCAGCACTTACAGCAGGCGTAGTGTGATTCCTGCAAAATATACTCCTGAAGCTAGGCCTTATTGCTGGTTTTCCCATCTCCCTGCAGGCCATTAGAATGTCCTGGAAGGCAAACAAGGAGAGGCAGACAGTCAGGAGCCAATAAAAGAGGGCAAGCAGGCTCTGTGTCTAGAGACAACAGTGCTGGTCGTGGACGCGGTGCATCGCCATCAGCACGTGGCCATGGGACACGCTTGTCCTTCTTTTCGGCAGCTGGACGTGTTGAGCCGGATCATGCCGAAGACTTGGTAGAGTGGATGACCAAGCCCTCCTCATCCTCCTCATCCTCTCTCACCCAGGCTCAGGGTACTGGCAAAGCAGCTGCCAAAGCGTCCTCTTCCCTGGTATCAATGTCATCATCAGTCACTCCTTCCCTAGACCAACCATGTCCTCCTGAGGAGTCCCCCAAACTGTTTGAGCACAGTGTTGGGTACATGCTCCAGGAGGATGCCCAGCGTTTCGAAGGGTCTGATGATGATACCCAGCTAGAGGAAGGCAGTAGCGTGAGAGCAGAGAGAGGGGATGCTCAAGAAGGACTCCAATCTGGCAGTCATGTTCCAGCAGCTGCAGCATACTGTCAGATTGGCTCCAGTGATGAGGAGGGAGGGGATGATGAGGTCACTGACTCCACGTGGGTGCCTAATAGGAGAGAGGAGGAGGAGGAGGATGAGGAGGAGGCACATCTCCAACGAGGCAGGATGCCCTCGGGGGGCCAGCGTAAGGGCAGCACACCGACGGAATCACACCGCAGAGCTCCGCCTGTGCAGGGCGCTGCCTCTGCCCGTTATTCAAAAAGTTCTTTGGTGTGGGCCTTTTTTGAGTCGAGTGCATCAGATCGCACAGCTGCTGTTTGCAACATATGTCTCAAGCGTATATCGCGTGGCCAAAACATCACCCGCTTGGGCACCACATGCTTGACCAGACATATGTTGACCTGCCATGCAGCTCGTTGGCAAGCCTACCTTAAAGACCCACACCAAAGAACAAAGCGGACCTCTCCTTGCACCGCATCAGCTGGGATCTCCAACCCCACTATACCTTCAGTCCTCTCTGAAACCTGCACTGAGAGGAATGAAGGTGTAGAATTAGGTGTGTCACAGCCAAGTACTTGCGGGCACTCTGCTAGCTGTACACCGACGTCCGATTCTAGCAGGCAAATTTCCCTGCCCCAGCTGCTGGACCGTCGAAAGAAGTTCACTCCCAGCCATCCACATGCCCAGCGGTTGAATGCTAGCCTGGCTAAATTGCTAGCGCTTCAACTGCTGCCTTTTCAGTTGGTAGACTCGGCCCCCTTCCGTGAGTTTGTGCAATGTGCGGTTCCTCAGTGGCAGGTTCCCAAACGCCACTTTTTCTCACGGAAGGCGATTCCGGCTCTCTACCGGCATATGGAAGGCAATGTCTTGGCCTCGCTGGACAGGGCGGTCAGCGGTAAGGTGCATATTACCGCTGACTCATGGTCCAGCAGGCATGGACAGGGACGTTACCCTTCTTTCACGGCCCATTGGGTCACTCTTTTGGCAGCTGGGAAGGATGCAGGACAAGGTGCAGTAGTGTTGGAGGTTGTTCCACCGCCACGCCTCCAAAATGCTACTACTGGTTGTGACACACCTCTCTCCTCCACCCCCTATTCTTTTTCTTCCTCCATGGCCTCTTCCTGTGCTTTGTCCTCGGAACCAGCGGTGCTCCGTAGGCGTTTAAGGGGCTACGCAAGTACGCAGGCAAAAAGATGCCATGCTGTGCTTGCACTGGTGTGTTTGGGGGACAGGAGCCACACTGGGGCAGAGGTTCTGTCTACTCTGCAGGGGCAGGCTGAGAGGTGGTTGACGCCACGCCAGCTTAAGCCAGGAATGGTGGTTTGCGACAATGGCACCAACCTCCTCTCCGCCCTCCGACAGGGACAACTGACCCATGTGCCCTGTGTGGCTCACGTCCTTAACCTGGTGGTGCAGCGGTTCTTGGGCAGGTACCCGGGCTTACAGGATGTCCTGAGGCAGGCCAGGAAAGTCTGTGTGCATTTCTGCAGATCTTATAATGCCAGTGCTCGCCTGGCTGAGCTGCAAAAGGAGTTGAACCTGCCCAAGAACCGCCTTATATGTGACATGCCCACCAGGTGGAACTCAACGTTGGTCATGCTGCAGCGGCTGCACACGCAGCAGAGGGCCATCAATGAGTACCTGTGCGACTACGGCACCAGGACAGGGTCAGGGGAGCTCGGGTTTTTTTCACCACGCCAGTGGGGCATGATCAGGGATGCATGCACTGTCCTGGCACCATTTGAGGAGGCCACGAGGATGGTGAGCAGTGACAGTGCATGCATCAGTGACACTGTACCTCTTGTCCACCTGTTGGAGCACACGCTGCGTGGAATAATGGACAGGGCACTTGAGGCAGAACAGAGGCAGGAAGAGGAGGACTTCCTTGCCTCTCAAGGCCCCCTTTACCCAGACAGTGTTCCTTCTGTCCCACCCATCGCACAGGAAGAGGAGGAGGAGGAGGAGGAGGAGGATTGTGTCAGCATGGAGGTGGAGCCTGGCACTCAGCATCATCAGCAGCAGTCTTTTAGGGATGATTTACAGTCCCAAGAAACCCGTGGACTTGTACGTGGCTGGGAGGAGGTGGCTGCGGATCATGTCGTCCTTAGTGACCCAGAGGATTCCGGACCGAATGCCTCAGCTAACCTACGCTGCATGGCCTCCCTGATCCTGCAAAGTCTGCGGAAGGATCCTCGTATTCTTCGGATCAAGGAGAGGGACCATTACTGGCTGGCCACTCTCCTTGATCCACGGTACAAGGGTAAGGTTGCGGACCTTATCTTACCGTCGCAGAGGGAGCAGAGGATGAGACAACTCCAGGAGGCCTTGCAGAAAGGTCTGTGCAACGCGTTCCCAGAGACTGGGAGGTTACAAACTCCTGGTCCTGGACAACGAGTTGCTGAGGCTTCGGTCAGTCAAAGAAGGAGCGGTGGGGAAGGTGGCCGTCTGACCGATGCGTTCAGACAATTCTTTAGTCCGCAGCTCCAAGGTATGATCGGTTCCAGCAACCATCGCCAGCGTCTGATATACATGGTGCAGGAATACCTAGGGGCAAGGTCAGACTTGGACACCTTCCCCACCGAAAATCCTCTGGCTTACTGGGTCTTGAGGATGGATCACTGGCCAGAGCTTGCACAGTATGCAATTGAGCTACTGGCCTGTCCTGCATCCAGCGTTCTTTCGGAACGCACATTCAGTGCTGCTGGAGGATTTGTCACGGACCACAGGGTGCGCCTGTCCACCGACTCGGTTGATCGACTGACCTTCATAAAGATGAACCAGTCTTGGATCACCACCAGCTACCAAACACCTGAAGCTGATATAACAGACTAATTTATTTTCAAATGTCACATCCCTTCAAGACTGATGCTGATGCTGAGAGACTGTCCTGTTATGTTGACTGACTATCCTCCTCCTCCTCAATGATCCGATTGATGATGATAGCTTGGAAGAACATTTTTGTTTCTGGGTGCCGCCACCAGTGGCTAAGGCCCAATTTTTCAGCCCCTGTTTAACAGGGGCATGTAAATACAATTTTTTATGCAATGCTTTGCAGCAAGGCTCATTCCTGCACTCCAACTAGAGTATCTGGGAGAGGTTGCAGTGTCGTGGCACCAGCACCAGTGGCTAAGGCCCAATTTTTCAGCCCCTGTTTAACAGGGGCGTGTTATTACAATTTTTTATGCAATGCTTTGCAGCAGGGCTCATTCCTGCACTCCAACTAGACTATCTGGGAGAGGTTGCAGTGTCGTGGCACCAGCACCAGTGCCTAAGATCCAATTTTTCAGCCCCTGTTTAACAGGGGCGTGTAATTATAATTTTTGATGCAATACTTTGCATCAGGGCTCATTGCTGTGCTCCAAGTACAGTATCTGTGAGGGGTTGCAGTGTTGTGGCACCAGTGCCTAAGGCCCAATTTTTCAGCCCCTGTTTAACAGGGGCATGTAAATACAATTCTTGATCTAATAATTCACAGCAGGGCCCATTCCTGCGGCCCACCAAGAGTAACTGTGAGGGCTTACAGTGTTGTGTCAACACCACCACCACCACCACCAAAGGCCCAATTTTTCAGCCCCTGTTCAACAGGGGCATGCAATTACAATTCTTGATCTAATAATTCACAGCAGGGCCCATTCATGCGCCCACCAAGGGTAACTGTGAGGGCTTACAGTGTTGTGGCAACACCAACATGTAAGGGGCAAATTTCAGCAGAGTATATACGGCAGGCCCCTACTTTCAAACATCCAACTTACAAACGACTCCTACTTGCAAACGAAAGGAGACAACAGGAAGTGAGAGGAAATCTACCCCTAGGAAGGCAAATTCTCTCCTGTAAGAGTTAATATGGGGAAAAAAGTGTCTCCCCTCTACTGATTCTTTATCACCAATTCTTGTTTCAATAAAAACCCCAAATTTTCAAAAAACATTTGTCATTAGGACGGAAAGTGAGGTGAAATGTTCTGAACAGGGGCACAGACAGCAAAACAAATGTTACAGGGGTGATAACCCTTCCCTATGTTTTCCAAAAAGCTTAAAAATAGATTTTTTTGGCTGGAGCTACACTTAAACAATGTACCTGTTCAAAATTACAAACAGATTCTACATAAGAACAAACCTACAGTCCCTGTCTTGTATGCACCGCCTGTATACGGCTGTTCAGAGTATATAGGGCCTTTTTTATTTTGTGTGCGGGGTTCCCCTTAATATCCATACAAGACCCAAAGGGGCTGGTAATGGGCTGGGGTAGGGGGGGGGGTTGATGGGGTAGCTATGCCATTTTTCTTAAAGATTTTCATCCATATTACCGGGACCAGACATTACATTAAAGCCGCAAGCAGTTTTAAATGGCTTTTTTTCCTTTAGAAATGTAATTTTGTGCAGGGACAGTTCTAAACACGGGAAACACGTGGCACTTCACAGGCATACTTTAGACACCCCCCAGGTACGATATTTAAAGGAATATTTGACTTATTTTTTTCACTTTATGCATCATTAAAATGACTGCTCCCGAAAAACGGCCGTTTTTAAAACTTCTTTTTGCATTGATACATGTCCCCTGGTGCAGAACCCGGGTTCCCAAACTCTGTTTCGGACAATAACATGGATAATAGTCGTTATAATTAGCACTTTAGAATCCGAACGTTCGCATCCATTGTATTTAATAGGGTTCTAACGTTCGTGCGAACTTTCGGTCCGTTCGCGGGTTCTGGTGCGAACCGAAGCCGGGGGTGTTCGGCTCATCACTATTGCTGAGCCTATCATCTACTAGGACCCCCCAGGTCCTTTTCCATCCTAGATTCCCCCCAGAGGTTCTCCCCCCAGTGTATAAATTGCATTCATATTTTTGCCACCCAAATGCATTATTTTACATTTTTCTACATTGAACCTCATTTTCCATGTAGGGACCCGTCTAAGGTATGGAGTCCCCTGTGGAATGCCAGTTAATTGTGGGTTAACAGGAAGTTAAACAGTGAGGTATCTGCAATGTTGAGGTTGTCCCCAAACCGGTGTTGTGCAGCTGGGGACCGTGTAAGTGTTACGCAGATACAAAAGTGGATACGTGATACTTGCTGCCTCCAAAAGATCAGTGAAAATGTGGGGAGAAAACTGCGCTAGAACCCAAACAACAAAATTAAAAGCTGCTGGCACTCAAACAAACAAAGTCAAGCGTAAACGGTGAATAAATATTGCAGCGCTAAAGAATCAACAATGAATAATGTGCATGCTAAAAATTACACAACGTGAATTGTGAACAAAAACAAATAAGATAAATGAGAACTAATAATAAAAAAGTTCAAGGAAGCCAGAAGGCTTTAAATAGTGATGTGAGAACAATTCCATGTGAAATAAACACAATATAGGAGAGTTCTTCCCATTGGATGGCACAGAGTACAAGGAAATCAAGTTGTCTGTTGTGACTCATATTTGCCCCAGTTGATGACCGCTTGAGTCGAAACGCGTTGGGCGAGCATTACTGCACCCCACATTGCTTTTTATATGTTTTATTGTGATCACTTTTACATTTGTAATTTTTATGGCATTTTTTATAATTAAACCTTACCTGGTTTGACCTGCACCATTGGGAGCATCTCCTTCTGTTCCTTTTTTCCATCATTTGGCGTTCGCACGGATCCACCTTGATGTCCATCTACTAGAGGGAGGAGTGTGAACCTCATATTCCAACATGCCGGACCGCCACTTCCAGGATTGATCCAGGCGTCCCGAGACCACCAGGGTCCCTTTAACATTGATCCAGACCATCTGGGATCACAAGCCTACATGACCCACTGATGTACAACAGATGAGTCCACCTGATCTGGTAAGAGAACCTCATTTGTTCACTTTGTGAAGAGTGTGAGAGTCACAACAGACAACTTGATTTCCTTGTACTCTGTGCCATCTAATGGGAAGAACTCTCCTATATTGTGTTTATTTCAAATGGAATTGTTCTCACATCACTATTTGAAGCCCTCTGGCTTCCTTGAACTTTTTTATTATTAGTTCTCATTTATCTTATTTGTTTATTGTTCACAATTCACGTTGTGTCATTTTTAGCATGCACATTATTCATTGTTGATTCTTTAGCGCCGCACTATTTATTCACCATTTACGCTTGACTTTGTTTGTTTGAGTGCCAGCAGCTTTTAGTTTTGTTGTTTGGGTTCTAGCACAGTTTTCTCCCCACATCATGTGAAATAAACACAATATAGGAGAGTTCTTCCCATTAGATGGCACAGAGTACAAGGAAATCAAGTTGTCTGTTGTGACTCTCACACTCTTCACAAAGTGAACAAATGAGGTTCTCTTACCAGATCAGGTGGACTCATCTGTTGTACATCAGTGGGTCATGTAGGCTTGTGATCCCAGATGGTCTGGATCAATGTTAAAGGGATCCTGGTGGTCCCGGGACGCCTGGATTAATCCTGGAAGTGGTGGTCCGGCAAGTTGGAATATGAGGTTTACACTCCTCCACTAGTAGATGGACATCAAGGTGGATCCGTGTGAACTCCAAATGATGGAAAAAAGGAACAGAAGGAGATGCTCCCAATGGTGCAGGTCAAACCAGGTAAGGTTTATTTATAAAAAATGCCATAAAAATGACAAATGTAAAAGTGAGCACAATAAAACCTATAAAAAGCAATGTGGGGTGCAGTAATGCTCGACTGATGCGTTTCGACTCAAGCGGTCATCAACTGGGGCAAATATGAGTCACATCAGACAAGTTGATCTCCTTGTACTCTGTGCCATCTAATGGGAAGAACTCTCCTATATTGTGTTTGTTTCACATGGAATTGTTCTCACGTCACTATTTGAAGCCTTCTGGCTTCCTTGAACTTTTTTATTATTAGTTCTCATTTATCTTATTTGTTTATTGTTCACAATTCACGTTGTGTCATTTTTAGCATGCACATTATTCATTGTTGATTCTTTAGCGCCGCCTCCAAAAGATCGGCAACCTTATGTTTATTGTGATTGTATTATTATTTTGGTTCCAGTTTTAGAGCCGGTTCACACACAGGCGGCACGACTCTGGCCGCGACTTTGCGAGGCGACCTGGATGCGACCTGAGCGCGCACCACAGCGCGACTTGGGGCGACTTACAAGGCGACTTTCCGGTGGCCAATCAAACAAGAATCAGCACTGTGGGACAGAGGGGGGAGGGAGGGGGAGGGAGGGGTCTGCCTGAGAAAACATGAGAAAATAATTTTCTCTTCCTGTATTGTTGCTTCAGTTAAGACACGATCTGACTTTGGAGGCGACTTCCATTGAAATCAATGGGTACAAGTCGCCTAGAAGTCGGATTGAAGTAGTACAGGAACCTTTTCTGAAGTCGGAGCGACTGCAGTAGTGTACGTTAAGACGGCTCCATTCACTTCCATTACTTTTCTCAACAGCGCGACTTGGGGCGACTTCAAGTCGGATCCCAGGACGCCCCTGTGTGAACCGGCTCTTAAGGAAATGTTTCTTCTATTTGGTTACTGGTTAATAAATGGCCGTTTCAGGCCAATTTTACTCCAAAATGTGGTCATGGTTTTATTTCAGTTTAAGTGGAGTAAAAAGGCAGGGCAAGATAACGGTCATTATTCAGGTGGGTGCTGATTACATCGGTGGTACCTTGGTCATGTAGTACCCTTTAAATGACACGGAAATGATAAACTTCCCTGTAAAATCAATAACCTTATAAAAATGACACTTAGACAGAACGTCTCTGTATTTCCCAATTTCAACCGTTTCTATACTGCAGGTAAGTAAGGGGTTAACAACGTGAAAAAAAAATTTGACGTTTGTTATGTCAATAGAATGGAAACTATACCATGAAAAATTGAAAATGAAAGCTTAGAGAAAAATCTACAAGACGGTTACTGATTCGAGAGAAATAATTATCCAACTGTATAATACTGTATATACTCGAGTATAAGCCGACCCGAATATAAGCCGAGGCACCTAATTTTACCACCAAAAAACTGGGAAAACGTGTTGACTCGAGTATAAGCCTAGTGTGTCCATCTGCATGCCTCACTGTGCCTCATTTTGCCTCACTGTGCCTCACTGTGCCCATGCCTCACTTTGCCCATGCCTCACTGTGCCCATGCCTCACTGTATCCATGCCTCACTGTGCACATGCCTCACTGTGTCCATGACTAGACTGACGTTTAACATGGGAGTCTATGGAAGGGGTGCCTGGCTTTAAAAAATCGGTGCTCCCCAGCTGTAGGTCCCCCAGACAAAAAACTTTTCACACTTGTAGATGAGAAATAGGGCTACATGTGTGCCAAGTTTCGGCTCCAGGGGACCTACGACCGGCCAGGACCGGGTCCCCAAAGTCACCGGAGAAATGACCGTTTAACATGGGAGTCTATGGAAGAGGTTCCCGGGTTTGAAAAATCGGTGCTCCCCGGCTGTAGGTCCCCCGGACAACAAACTTTGTACACTTGTATAGGAAGAGTGGGGCTACATGTGTGCCAAGTTTCTGGTCCAGGGGACCTACGGCCAACCGGTACCGGGTCCCCAAAGTCCAGGAGATCAGGCACAAAAAGGTGACTCGAGTATAAGCCGAGGGGGGCATTTTCAGCACAAAAAAATGTGCTGAAAAACTCGGCTTATACTCGAGTATATACGGTACTTAATATTTCAATATTTAAGAGAACGCAAATGAATATTAGGTAAAATCAATATGACATAATTACCCTTTTCCAAGATGGCTACTGGTCTGAACTGCTGGTTACCAGAATTAAAAATGGCCACCGTGGCTTCCCAGATAACTTTTGCTTAAAGAGCAATTACTTCTTGCGACCTCAGAGCATCGAGGCATAAGGCGTCCAGGAATCTTTTATGACTGTGTCTGATCCTATATACCACGTTGGACAATAGGCTCATAAAAAATATAATAAGCCCAGCCCAAAAGGTATGGCTTCTTTTACATTGGTTAAAAAAAAACTATTGATTAACTTTTGTGGATTTAGGTAATATCACTTCCAACCACTAGGCATGTCTGAGGGCAGAAATACGTCTTCTGAAATATCTGTTAAATGATATGTTCTATTTTCATAATATGTATCTGTTTGTATAGTGGTGCTGATGAATATATATACCGTATATACTCGAGTATAAGCCAAGTTTTTAGGCACATTTTTTTGTGCTTAAAACCCCCCCTCGGCTTATACTCGAGCGAGAGTCTCCTCTCCCGCCGTGTCAGGCTTGATGAGGAGGGAAGGAAACCTGATTACGCCGTACATCCTCCTCTCTGATGATTCTCAGCAGGGCTGTATGTATAGGAAGTCTGCGCCATCCGGGCGGCCCACTGTAACAAAGCCCCGCCTCCTCCTCGTCCGTCCGTGACAAGGAGGAGGCAGGTCTTTGTTACAGTGGACGTCGCGGACGTCGTGGACTTCCTATACATAGAGCCCTGCTGTGAATCATCTGAGAGGGGACAATTACAACGTAATCAGGTGCAAATCCCTTCCTTCCTCATCAATACTGACACGGATCAAAGGTACATGGGCACAGTGAGGCTGCAAATGGGTACAGTGAGGCTGCATATGGGCACAGTGAGGCTGAAAATGGGCACAGTGAGGCTGAAAATGGCCACAGTGAGGCTGAAAATGGGCACAGTGAGGCTGAAAATGGCCACAGTGAGGCTGAAAATGGGCACAGTGAGGCTGCATATAGGCACAGTGAGGCTAAAAATGGGCACAGTGAGGCTGAAAATGGGCACAGTGAGGCTGCAGATGGGCACAGTGAGGCTGAAAATGGTCACAGTGAGGCTGAAAATGGGCACAGTCAGGCTGCAGATGGGCACAGTGAGGCTGCAAATAGAGTTGCCACCTCATCCCTTTAAACCTGAACACATATGAATTACACAGGTTCTGAGGCTGATTTAATGCACATAAGGCACCATGTGAGTTTAATTACCACCTTAATTAGCCACAGAACCTGTGTAATTTATATGTGTTCGGGTTTAAAGGGATGAGGTGGCAACTCTAGCTGCAAATGGGCACAGTGAGGCTGCAAATGGGCACAGTGAGGCTGCAAATGGGCACAGTGAGGCTGAAAATGGGCACAGTGAGGCTGCAGGTGGGCACAGTGAGGCTGCATTTGGTCACAGTGAGGCTGAAAATGGTCACAGTGAGGCTGCAGATAGGCACAGTGAGGCTGCAGATGGGCACAGTGAGGCTGCAAATGGGCAAAGTGAGACTGAAAATGGGCACAGTGAGGCTGCAGATGGGCACAGTGAGGCTGCAGATGGGCACAGTGAGGCTGCAGATGGGCATTGTTTACCCAGTAGCTGCTGCATTTTCCCACCCTAGGCTTATACACAAGTCAATACGTTTTCCCAGTTTTTTGTGGTAAAATTAGGTGCCTCGGCTTATATTCGGCACGGCTTATACTCGAGTATATACGGTATATAGTATTCAGGAACTCTAGTAACCGGTACAATGTACAATACAACCAGTATAATTGTAATCACCAATGTCACATAAAATTATGGTATATGGATTATTGTCTTACTCAGGTAGATCCTATGAGTACTTATTTATCTAGGTAAAGACACATGCTATGTGGAATAATATATAGACATGGTCACGATAGATATATGTCATTAATAACAATGATTGGCATCTTTAACCACTTATAGACCGTTTCACGATGAAATACGTCGGCAGAGTGGCACCGGTGCGCAAATGGGCGTACCAGTACGTCCTTCTGTAAAAGCAGGATAGTGCGCGCGTGCACGCCCGTCGCAGGATCGTGCCCGTGTGTCCCGCGGACTCGATGTCCGCTGGCGGCCCGCAATCTCGGTGAGGAGAGGCAGAACGGGGAACTGCCTATGTAAACAAGGCACTTCCCCGTTCTGCCTAGTGACATGACAGAGATCTACTGTTCCCCGTGATCGGGAACAGTGATCTCTGTCATGTTTCAGTAAGCCCATCCCCCCTTACAGTTAGAACACGCTGAGGGAACACAGTTAACCCCTTGATCGCCCCCTAGTGTTAACCCCTTTCCCTGCCAGTGTCATTTATACATTGATCAGGGCATTTTTATAGCACGAATCAATGTAATAATGTCACTGGTCCCCAAAACGAGCAATTTGGGGTCAGATTTGTCCGCCGCAATGTCGTAGTCCTGCTTAAAATCGCTGATCGCCACCATTACAAGTAAAAACAATCAAAAAAAAGTCCCTAAATCTATCCCGTAGTTTGTACACGCGATAACTTTTACGCAAACCAATCAATATACGCTTATTGCGATTTTTTTACCAAAAATAAGTAGAAGAATACGTATCGCACTAAACTGAGGAACAATTTTTTTTTAGATATATATTTTTGGGATATGTATTATAGCAGAAAGTAAAAAAAAAATATATTTTTTTCTAAATTGTCGCTCTTTTTTTGTTTATAGCGCAAAAAATAAAAACCGCAGAGGTGATCAAATGCCACCAAAAGAAAGCTCTATTTGTGGGAAAAAAAGGATATCAATTTTGTTTGGGTACAACGTCGCACGACCGCGCAATTGTCAGGTAAAGCAACGCATTGCCGTATCGCAAAAAAAAGCTCTGGTCGTTAAGGGGGAAAATCTTTCCGGGGCTGAAGTGGTTAAAACAATTCTAACTTCTAATTTGTTCTACATTAAAATATTAAATTTTTTACTTTATGACAGAATTATCCTTGGGTCAGTAGAGACACTGGAATCATAACTGTATCTGTGACCTGGAATATAATATATAATTTGAATGACTTATAATCATTTAGATTTGGAAATACCAATAGTAGACACAAATGTCTCCCTTAAGTGTTTGAAAGTAACTTTGGACAGACTCAAGAGTTTAGCTGTACAGTGGAACCTTGGATTACGGGCATAATCCGTTCCAGGAGAATGCTTGTAATCCAAAGTACTCGCATATCAAAGCGAGTTTCCCCATTGAAGTCAACAGAAACTAAAATAATTTGTTCCGCATTGACTTCAATAGCATGCAATACCGCATGCGGCCAGAGGCGGGGGGCGCTAGAGAGCCTCGGAAACGGCCGGAAAGACCCAAGGACACCTCGGCTGACCTCGGCAAACCTCGTAAAGACTCCGTTCCTGAGGTTTGCCGAGGTCAGCCGAACTGTCCTCGGGCCTTTCCGTGCATTTCCGAACAGCGCCGCCCCCCCCCCACCTCAGGCCAAACGCGGTACTGCACAACGCTTTGGCCTGAATCCTGCTCGTTTTGCGAGTTAGGATTTTTTTCAAAACAGTGCTCATATTGCGAAACGCTCATATTGCGAAACGCTCGTTAACGATGTTACTCACAATCAGAGGTTTCACTGTATAAACAATTCTTAGATTCTTTACATTAGGTTCCATTAGAGATGTGTGATTTATCTTTGAGAACAATCCAGTTAAGTATATGTGACAACTTTTATTGCGGCATCTGGTCTCTTTATCTACCCACACAAATCTCTTTGGTTTCTGCTTCGCAATTACAGTGGTACCTTGGATCACGAGCATAATTCGTTCCAGAAGAATGCTTGTAATCCAAAGCACTTGCATATCAAAGCGAGTTTCCCCATAGAAGTTAATAGAAACTCAGATAATTCGTTCCACAGTGACTTCTATTGTGTGCAGTACCACATGTGACCGGGGGTGGGGGGGGGCGCCAGAGGCACTCTGAAACACTCTGAAACCGCTCAGAGCCACTCGGATGCACTCGGAAACACTCAGAGAGGCTCGGAAACACTCAGGAATGGAGTGTTTCCGAGTGGTTCCAAGTGCATCCGAGCGGCTCCGAGTGTCAACGGCGCCCCCGCACCTCTGGCTAAACGCGGTACTGCACACCCCAGAGGCTTGCATCCTGCTCGTTTTGCGAGACGCTGCTTGCAAACCAAGTCAGGATTTAAAAAAAAATCATAGCTCGTATTGTGAAACACTCATTAACCGCGTTACTCGCAATCCGAGGTATTACTGTAGTTTGTTTGTATTATTTAGTATAGATTATCCATTGAAAGGTTGTAAATAGATGATGGTGACCCTTCTTTCACCTTCCTCTCATGGGCCCATGACATAAAAAAATTCAAAAGACATTATTATTATTTCTGAAAGGTCCAACATAATTTTGGAAGTCAGTGCAATTTTATTTTCTTTTTTTGCACATTTGAGCGATAGGTGGGTGGGGGGGGGGGTTGTCTCTTTTGTTGGGAAAAGCTCTCATGACTCACCCTAGCACTTTTCTGTGAAATTTTCTTGCTCAAAACAAGAAAATGCAAAATGTTCCTTTTTCTAAAGACATGTTTTAGATTTATTACATTGTTAGTCATTGCAAGCCTTGATCGGGGCTGGTGGCGTACCATTGGGCACCCTGTTTTTCAGCAACTTGTAGTAGTCTCAATGCAGATTTCTCTTTGTAAATCCCACACACACTTCCTGCCATTTCTTCTGAAATTGTAGTTCCCTTTTATACCTGCCAGGCCCATAACCACTAACCCTCTCGTTTCTCTACCACGTGTAGCACAAGTAAAGCCTTCATAGAGCAAAAAGGTATTCACGTGTCTCATTCCATCGCACAAAATGAACAGGATTGTTCCTCATTTCGTTGCTTTTTACCCCATTGGCGAGACGAAAAAAAAAGAAAAACTGTATAAAATACTTACCGTAAGTTTGCCAAAGAAAACCTCCGCACCCTGTGCTTTTCAGTGGGCTTTCTTCTCCAGTCTACACTGAATGAGATATAGGGGGTTTATTTACTAAAGCCAAATAGACTGTGCACTTTGCAAAGTGCAATTGCTCCAGAATTTAGTGTAGCACTTAGATCTTTTTCCCCCTCTAACCTTCCATGCAGGGGGATCAGACACACCATGCCACATGCCCGCGTCCTCTGGGTTAGAGGTCAGGCGGAGTTACCGTATTTATCGGTGTATAACACGCACTTTTTTCCCCTTAAAATCAGGGGAAAACCGTGGGTGCATGTTATACGCCGATACTCACAGATCCCGGCGATCTCCGCTGACTGAGCGCAGCGATCGCCGCCGAGATTCACAGTCACGCCCAGTCCCGCCATTGGGACCTGTGTTATGTCCATCATAGGGCGGGACTCGGCGTGACTGTGAGTGGAGCCGAGAAGAGCCGACTAGAGCCGAGTACACTCGGCTATGTGTATCTCGGCTCCGCCCAGTCCCTGCGTTCTCGGCGGTGTTCGCCCCGCTCCGCCCAGTCTCAGCGGCGATCTTCTCGGCGGCGCCAATTTTGAAATTCAAGGCTGCAATGAAAACTGGGGGCAAGGCTGCACTGGACACTGGGGAAAGGCTGCACTGGACACTGCTGGCAAGGCTGCACTGAAAAGGCTGCAATGGACACTGGTAAGGCTGCATTTAAATGTAAGTTTTTTTTCCTTAAACTTCCCTCCTAAAAGTTTTTTTCCCTAAAATTCCCTCCTAAACTTGGGGTGCGTGTTATACGCCGGCGCGTGTTATACGCCGATAAATACGGTATGTATTTGGGTCCCGCAGCGAGTTGCTTCCTTCCACTGGTTCTCCCCTCTAGATTATGAGGCCAATGTCCACACAACACCTTTACTCCAACGAAAGTTTATTTTATCTTGCTTTCAGGAACCAGAGAGTTGAAGTGAGAAAAGGGATAGCAGAATAGAATGGATTCAGGCACACTCTTGGCTTCGTCGCCACTCGATCCCGAATGGGTACAGCTCACCCGGATAGTCACTCAGTAGCACCAGCAGCCAGGCATGATGCTGAAACAATGACTCAGTCCCCTCCAAGGACAAAGTCAAGGAGATCCCTCCTTAAGTAACGACACTCCGCAAGGGCAGTTTGCGAAGAAAGGAATCCTTCCCTCCGACAGGTCACCAGGCCTCTCCCGAGACAGCAATCTTATATCACTCGCCTCCTCTATGGGACCGATCCTCCCCTGGTTTCCTCTCAGTCAGAGCGGTTTCCCTCACCTGGGCTCCCTGGGTTTCCTTTCTGGTTGTAGATCCAGTTAAAGGTACTGGGCCTACCTGGAACTCCGCAGCCTCGGGTCGAAGGTGCCCGAGACTCCTTAGTCAAAGTTGGGCGCACCCCCCCCCCCTTAGAGGGGCACTCTCCTCCGGGTACAGGTCCCCGGGTACTCCTCCTTAACAATGGCGTCTGCCCCTTATATACCCCCTCCAGGCCGGAACCGCCCACCAACGGCAGCCGAGAGAGGACATCCAATACCTACTCCATCACCTGTGGTTCAACCCCGGGTATAAGTGATAACACCACCTATACACCAGAAAGAGGAACTGCACACCAGATGACACAGCAGTAAGGCAGAGGCCAAATAATTAGAAGACCCGAGCCAACTATTGCTCTGGTCGCCACTAAATTTAGGTACAGCGGGATTTGAATTTGGGGACCTCGCTACATAAGTAAATGAGGTTAAGCTCCACTTTGCAAAGAATACCCAATCATGTGCCAGGAAAATAGAAAAAAAAATGAATTTTTGCTTGCACATGATTGGATGATGGAAATCAGAAGCGCTTCTGCTCACTTACTAAGCTCTGGAGCAAATGCACTTTGCAAAGTGCACAGTCTATTTGATTTTAGTAAATCAACCCCATTGGGTGATCACGTCCCATGGCGTTAGGGTTGCCACCTGTCCGGGATTCACCCAGACAGTCCGGGTTTTGAATCATGTGTCCGGGTTTCATCCAGACTGAAACACGGACACGTTATTCAAATTGGGCTGTGGCTCCCCAAGTAACCAAGATAGTCACACACAAATCTGTTGCCATCAGGGAGCTGTGGGCGGGCATCTGGGGGCAGGTTTGGCATCACTGGGGGGGCGGCTGATGATGTCAGCAAGAGCAATTTGGCTACACCCACTGTTATGCGCACCGCATTACTACTCTCCTTGGGGCACCTAAAGGTGTCCCAGGCCGCTAAAGTGTTCGGGTTTGGCTTGAAGAAAAGCTGGCAACCCTACATGGCGTGCAGAAAGCCCCCCCTGTGTACCGGGCCGAGCACAGCAATGAAATTTCCCAGCAGAGTATTGTACAATGTTGAAGGACGGGTTCAGATGTGAGAAGTGGATTACCAGTACAGTCAGGAAACTCTGATTAGATCCAATGATAAGAATAACGCTTTTCAGTTGTAGAAGACACTTCCCCTCTCCGGCCATTTATAACTTTGTACATACATCTCATCCCATCCACATGTTGAATTATTACGCCTTTATGTTCAGATCACTTTACAGAATCTGGAGGAGACTTTTTCTAAAAGTCTAATGTTCAGTGGCAAATTTTGACTTTTATTGGAATAAGTGTGTAGCGCACAGACCCCTCTCCTTACCTGCCTTGTTCGGTTCTTCGCAGGAAGAGAAGGGGCACACCGCACTACCAGCCCGTACCCTCCTGTAATAAGAGGTTGAGCGGTGTTGTTGATGGGTCTTCCACGGCCAGAACCTAAAATCCTCCAGAGAATGATTCTCACCTCTACAATAGATAAAGACAAGTCCTTGTTTCCCCAGTAACTGGAATGTCCACACCAGCTGCAACTCCAACGCAGAGTTTATTTTCTCTTTGCAATATAACAGTCTCTGATAGGAAAAGGTTGGAGCAAAGAACAGGACAGCCTAAGGTGTGGGAGAGGTCCAGGCACAAACACAATCACTTCACTGCTCGGCTTCTCGAGCAGACTCAGACCAAATGGATAGTCTCTCTAGGACGGCACTAGCAGCCAAATGGCACTCTAACTTAACCGCACAGTCTCTGCCACAGACTTGGTTGACTCGGTCTCTGCCACAGACCTGGTGAACTTGGTCTCTGCCACAGACCTGGTGAACTTGGTACTTCAAAACTTGGCCTCTATGTAAGGAGAAGACATCCCTCCAGAGAGTTATTGGGACCCTTCCTTCACCGTGACTTCTCACCGGTTCCTCGGAACAGTTTCTCCCCCGGCCTCCTCATCCCAAAACGCGGGTCCCCTCGCAAGGCAGCACCCTGAGATTCCTCAATCCTCGCTGGGCTCCAGCTGAAGGTGCTGGGCCCAAGGCCTCTGTCGCAGTCCCAGGGCTAAAGGTGCCTGGGACTGATTCACCGACTCCCGCCCCTGGGCCAAAGGTGCCCAGGGCGGACTGGAACGGGACCCCACTCCTGGGGTGGAAGACGAACGAACCCCAAGCAGGCAGCGTCTGCCCCTTTTATATCCTCTCCCAGCATACACAGCAGGTAGACCATGCCCACTGTACGAATGCCGAGAGGGGACACACAAGGCACAGCACTGTATCAGCGGTTCAACCCTGGGCTATTATGGCAGCGCCACCCATAGGCCACAGGGAACTGTACACCAATACTCTCCCTGCGGACAAAATGGTTGCAAGAACCCTGACAATTAGGGTGTTTGAGTATAACTACCACTCAAACACTTCCCCTAAATTTAGCACCCCGCTACAAGTGCATCAACCTTGATTTATTTATTTTCGAAGCCGCCACACCAATATGCACGGTACATTGTTACCATGTTTTTTTGGTGTGCTACAATGCATGCCAGTGTAGTGCTCACCCCCCTGTGAGCCACAGGTTCCTCTCCCAAATTAGTGCAGCCAGACACACAGCAACAGTCACTCTTGACTAAGGCACCACAGATGTAATCAGCACCCACATAAATAAAGGCCGCTAACCTGCCCCCGACCCTTTTACTCCAATTACTGCAATAACCACCGTGACGCCACTTTGGAGTAACAATTGGCCGTAGCGGCCGTTTATTAACCAATAACCAAATAAAACAAACATTCCTTAAAACAGGAACAAAAATAATAATACAATAAACATAACAATAAACATAAGGTTGCCGATCTTTGGAGGCTCCAAGTATCAAGTATGCACTTCGGTATCTGCGTAACTACTTACACGGCCCCCAGCCGCACCGCACCGGCTCAGGGACAACCTCAACATTCTGCAGATACCTCTCAGTCTAACTTACCAGTTAACCACTTGCCGGTCAGCGCACGACGATATACGTCGGCAGAATGGCATGGACAGGCAGATAGACGTATATATACGTCCCCTTTAAGAAGCGGCATTGTGGACGCTTCTCCTACTGACCACAGGCACTATGCAACTGAACACCACACCTGAGACATTGTTTACTCTCACAGATGCTGGACATTTTCTACCCCCAATGGCCACAATCTAGCCCCCCAAAAGTCTGAAGGACAGTAAACTGGCCCTTTGTTTGGAAAGTTTAAAAACCCCTGCCTTAGAGCATGACACCCGCCATTCGGTGTTGGCGCTGCCAGAATACGAGCAAGTTACTTTAAAACAGATGGTGTCCCACCTCGAGGGCCTGTTTGAGGAGAAGGTTCTGCGGCAAATAAAAAATGTTTTTCTGTTGAATTCAATGGCTTTCATTATTACAAATTAATACTCACAACTTTGGTGACGGCAAACAACCCCTGTTCGTTTTCGTTCAAAAGAGTAAGTTATAAAAAAAGATATCGGCATTTTCCATTTTTCTTGTGGGCACTGTGAAGCCCACAAGCACTGACTTCCTGGAAGTGGTGAATGCTCATCTCCCGGCATTCACCGCTCTATCTCGCGCACGAGCAGCGCCATCAACACTTCCGGGTTGCCATCACAACGGGCTGCGTCGTTGAAAGTACACGCCCCGTTGTGATGGCATTCAACAATAATTGAAAAAACTCTCACAGCTCAGAACGGTGAAGATATTCACCTGCATGCCCTTTTCTAAAATGGCGATATCAGCTACGCCCCCGTCACGTGACCGGCATCACGCGTCACTTCTTAGTAGAAAATCTTGCGGGATTACGAGTGAACAGTTTGCAGTGACCAAGAAATTTGAGCCTGCAAATTTCAAAGAGGAAGCCCTTTAGCCATGCAAACCACACTGACAAATCTAGATCAGGATGGTCACCTTGAAACAAGAGGTAGTCTCCTCTAAGAAGAATTCACCCCAACCCCATAGGGGCAAGAACCCACTGCACAGGGACCCAGAGAAGGACCGAAAAAGCTGGTGATGCGGCCACCACAGGCACATACAGTATCCAGGAACTGTGGGTGGTCTGGATTTAGAAATCCCTCCAGGCCATCATTAAACTACTTACTCCTGGGGCAGAGGGACAACCCCCGGTATCAACAACCCAAAGTCCCAGCAAGTCAGAGGACATGGTCACACCGAGCCCAGGGGTAGCCGCCTTAGTCAACAGGCAAGAAGTCCCATGCCTTATTGACATCAGGTCAGAGGTCACGGTCATGGAGTATGATTTCCATGTGCAGAGATTTTAAGGCACGAAAACAGTTAGACCCCTTCAGAGCGGCCAATAATCTATCTATCCTGATAGAAGGTATCACCTGGGTGAAGATCCAAATCGAAGACCAGGTGGTGGAGCGAGGAGGGGTAGTGGTGACCCATGGCCCGTCAACCCAGCAGTGCCTGTTGTGCTGAGCATGAATTTGTTGAAAGACCTGGGCACTGATAATAATCAACCCCTAGTGTTAATCCATCAATTTACATGGCTTAAGTTGTACATCGGGGTATAGATGTCAATATGGAAGAAGAGAGATGGTGTTGAAGGTCCCCACCCCTGTTCAGGGATAATTGTTTCAGGTTAATGTAAATGGCCCCTTATGACCCAGTTGTCCCCTTGTCCTCAATAGAATGCCCCTTTTCCTTGAGGTGTAGGGAGACTTCTGAGTCTTGACCTGTAGATTTTTCCTCCTACGTTGGGCCATTCATTTTTTGAGAGGTTGTTTCTTCTCCCCAATGTACAACTCTTTGAATGCCTCATTCACC
This sequence comes from Rana muscosa, assembly GCA_029206835.1. Classification (NCBI taxonomy): domain Eukaryota; kingdom Metazoa; phylum Chordata; class Amphibia; order Anura; family Ranidae; genus Rana; species Rana muscosa. Next base: position 316,646,882 of record CM055123.1, read on the forward strand.
ACATTGCATATACTAAGTTACTTTGCTTGGGGTTAGGTGTTTTGTGTTGGCCTTATTTGCAAGCTTTTGCGTATATTGTTGAGTTTGAAGGACACCGGGATGTAATGTTTGTCTGCAGAACCTTCTGAGTTTTTGCAAGACTCCATATGGGATGGCAAAAATACTCCACGTGTTCTGCTCTTCCCCTCAGTTTGTTGTGAAATGGTGAGCCCACCTCAAAAGGATATTTGACTTATAGGTTGAGTCTTGTGGACTTAATCAGGTCTCACACATTTGAAGGTGGGGTGCAGCATGGTAATAACACACAGTCCCAGTGCGAGGAAATAACTTGTATTGAAAAAATTCAAGGACAGTTCACAAACACCCGGTGGGAAGGCAGCCCAGCTGGGAACACTCACAGTTCCAAAAGCGTGCAGAAAGCAGGTTTCAGCAGAAATTACGGCGTCTGTAGAGAGGGGCAGAATGCAGCCTGACCTTCTTGAGCCCAAGCAGGCAAAAGTGCAGAGAGGTTGTGAACCCGCTTTCCCTCCTTGTTAGGAACCTTTCCCTGCCGCCAGTTCTGTCCCTACCAGACGGAGTACCTGTCCCTACTCTACCAACTCACAAATGCTGCCAATCCTGGGATCCAGGTCCCTAAATAGTCTCTGCCTGACCCAAGATGGACGCCAGAGTCACATGGGGTGGCGTCAGCATCCAATTGGATGCTTCCCCAGTGACCCAGAAAACCATAGAGGAACTGTGTTCCTCCTGACTTCCTCTTCATCTGCAGTGCCCCTGCGGAAGACCGCCACCTGCAGTGGAGAAAGTAGACTGCACCTGCCTACACAGGCAGGTCTGTATATGCTCAACCCAAGGATGAAATTGCATGGGTTTTTAGTTACATGAGCCCCCAGACTATGCCTGTCTGCCATAACTGCGTCAATTAATGTCTTTGGATAACTGAGCATCAATGATTTCCTTTTTGTCGACCCAGAAAGACGTTTATGTAGCACCCTGTTTCGGAAAAGCACTGCCGGAAACATGGTGCTACATGCCCATAGTTTTCACCCGACACCTTTGAAAAACTCTATACCTTATGGACAATACTTGCGCCTTCGGCGCAATTGTTCAAACGATACCCTCTTTTATGAGGAAGCGGGACAACTTCAGATGAGACTTCTGGCAAGAGGCTATAGTAGGTCATGCCTACGCAAGGCCTACAACAAAGCTACTGCTAAATCTAGACCAGAACTTCTTTTCCATACAAAAAACAAAAATGATTATAATTCAGAACAAATTAGAATCATTATGCGTTTTTCGCGACAGCATCATGCCATAAGGGACATAATCAATAAACATTGGACCATACTAACTGATGATCCTAAACTTAACAGATTTGTTCCAGACCATCCTTCCATCGTTTATAAACGTGCAACCTCTGTTAAAGACCTCTTGGTCCAGAGTGAATACAAAAACGCTCAAAAAAGAGATTCACACTGTCCTGCCTTTGGTACCTTTCCGTGTGGACATTGTTCACACTGCCCACTTATGAGAAAGGAGAAGGTCTTTCGTCTTCCTAATGGAGAGATATTTAAGCCCTCACACTTCACCAATTGCCAAACGCGTGGCGCGGTATATTTGATGGAGTGTGAGTGCGGAGCGTTTTATGTGGGTAAGACGAAACAGGAATTCTGGCGACGGGTGTCCAAACACACATACAGCATGGAGATCGGAAATCGATATCTTCCCATTGGAAGACATGCTGTATTACAACATGACTACAATGTACCCAAAGTTTCCTTTGTCGCACTTGACCTTATTCATATTCCCGAAAGAGAAGGGGATTGGAACAAAATTTTGCTCCAACACGAGCAAAGGTGGATCTTTAGACTGAAGGCCACCATATCTCCAGGGCTAAATGATTCCTTATCCTTTGCTCCTTTTCTAAAAGGATTTGCTTCAGGCAAAACACAATAGGACTGTAATTAATTTAAAATCAACTATTAAACCTTCCCACTGCCTCTCTCTCTCTCTTTCTTTTCCTTATCTCCTTCTTTCCTTTTTTTTCCCCCTCCCCTTCCTCCTCTTTTCCTTTTTTGCCTTTGTCCTGTCATGGGGATACATCTAAATGTCTCTATAATCATGCCTTGTACCTGTTAGATTTGAATCACCATTCTTTCAGTATGCTGTTAAATATCTTTTTAGATAATACTATGTTGAATATCAAATATATGTATGTTTTATTACGGTCAATTGCCTAATGTAACCTTCAAATGATTATGTATGGTAACACCATTATTATATACTTTTTTCTTTTTCCCTTTCTTTCTTTTTTCCTTTTTTCCACCAGCTGTCCCGGGATGTTCCCTCATACCACCTGGTCGGCCATGATCCGCACATTGGACTCGCTGATGCAAGGGTCTGCAGTTTCCCCAGCAGGGGGGGAGAGGCGCAGGGCCCTGTGTTTCCCAAATGCTCCCATAGGTGGCAGCAGGTCTGTCCACACAAGTGAGCAATCCTTCTGCTGGGCGGCATCTGTGACCACTTCCGGGTATTAACGTATGATCTGCGCATGCACGGCTACGTCGTGCGTGCGCATGACGTCATCATACCACGTGATTACGGCGGTGGTCGGAGACACATGTCTCTCACAGACGCCGAGGAATCCACCACTGAAATGTCGCCACTGCGGCAGGATGACCCCGATGGCAAGGTGAGGGTTACCAGGTGGGGGGGGGACCCCAAGCGGCGGGGCTGGCATTCAATTAAATAATTAAACACTTATTATATAAACTCTGAGTGCAGAGCAATCACTCAGATGACCTCTTGCATCTCAGTGTGAGCAGACAAACGATCCCTTGGGTAAGCACACCATTACAATTTAGGAATTTTTATTACAAATATTTATTTTCTTCTCTGCAACCATTTCTTTTTTTAAACAAACCTTAAATTGTGCCAATTTATTATTATAGAATTACCAACACACATTACAACTGAACCTCCTATTAAAGGAGTGCTCCAGTGTAGATTTTGTTTCCATTGGGATTGTTATACACTTATACTATAAGGTAATATGTTTACACAGGCCCGTCGCGACAGGACAGGCAAACCAAGCAATTGCTTGGGGCCCCGAGCTGGCCTGGGGCCCCCGCAGGGCAGGTCCTTGCTGCGCCGCCGCTTCCTATAAATGCTGCAGCCTGTAGCGTGGCCGAGCTCCTCTTCCTTCCTCCTGCAGTCCGGCTGGGTACCGCGCGGTACAGGAGATTCAGTTTCCTGTTCCCGGCCGGACTGACAGGAAGTGCACACACTGAGTGCTCACTTCCTTTCAGTCTGGCCGGGAACAGCAAACTGAATCTCCTGCTGCACGGTACGCGGTAGGGAGGGGGGGGGGGGGGTAAAAAGAACATGGGGGGAGTAAGGGAGGGAGGCAGTCATCAAGACCCATTTAGTATGAAAAATATGGTAGCTTGCTGACCAGAACCCTACAACGGAGAGAAAAGACTCTACAGTAGACTCTACTGTAGAGTATTTTCTCTGCTTTGTAAATTTTTGCAAAAAGCTTTAATAAATGTTACCTGATTCAAAAAAGAAGCAATAAGATGGAAATGGGATGGTAAAGAAAGAAAATGGAAAGAAAGCTATGGTAATTGTTTCTATGGTAAAGCTATATGGTAAATCTTTCTTTTTTGCTATCCTCATTAGATATTGTTAGATATACTGTGTCCACTGTACAAGATGTTTATCCCTTATCCATTATATGCCCAGCCATATGGGTGCTTTAAGACCTCATTGTTTACTGCCACAATGCTTCCATGTTGGTGTGTATATAACCCTGCTATTTTGGTTGTAACCACCTGCTATTTTGGTTGGGGGCCTCCATGTCCATTTTGCTTGGGGCCCCCAAATTCCTTCAAACGGCCCTGTGTTTACACTTTATCACTTATTCACTCTTCACTGATTCATGGGTGTTTTGTTTTATTTTTTCATGGATCCTCTCTGTGGAGGGTGGGTTTGCCTTTATGTGGGAGGGAGGGGGGGGGGGTTGGGGGGGGCATGCACTAGTTTAATTTGACATCTCCACCATATTCGTTTTCACATTAATCATTCTGTACCCATTGTTTCATTACACCATCACATCGATCTTCACATACACCACTGCTCATCTTTCACATTTCTGTCACAGCATCACTTGATACACAATGTGATCATAATTATCATTGATTGATTTATATAATAATCAATAAACCCATAAATATATAGATAATAACAAATATTCGAATAATTTTGGTGACACACCCAATTGAGAGGATGTACATTTCTGTCTGCTCAACACTTTGATGCTTTATATGTCTTACTACTTTGACACAATGCTAAGCACTGTGTAATTATGCTTTAAATGCTCCGCCGCAGGTGTCAGCCCCTTCCTGGGTTCCCCCCATTTGGGGATTCTCATCCCATGTGGTGAACTTCTGTAAGCTGCAGTCCCTCCCAGCGTTATTCCAGTGTGTGAGGAATCTACACGACCAGGAAGGTATTCTGGGACCCCGGGGCATCTTCTGTTGGAAATCCTGGTAAAAATGTTCAGTGTCTACACATAATAAATTGATGACTATGTTATTTATATACTTTTAAATTTTGTAAAAAAATTGGTAAAAATCTTTTTGAAACTTACTCTATATACCTCTTTTTAGCAACACCGAAACCTCTGAAGAAGACCCATGGAAAGGGTCGAAATGCGTTAGGAATTGCTACATGCTTTCATATACAATGTGTTAAGCTGTATGACAATTTTTGTGTTTGCAATTGTGTTCAATTACATGTTACCAGAGCTCATATCTTAAATCCGTACCATCATTTCTTTTGAATTTTAATAAACAATTCTATACATACATTGTTATCAATTTTTGATCTGAGCTGCCAAAAAACCCCACTGGGGGAACATCCCATTCATCAATGATTTCCCAAGCTATGGACCAAACTAGGGGTGCCGCTCCAGGTTCCAATAAGTCCTAAGTCCGGTGACTCACCCTGGCTCCTTATATGCAATGTAGTGAAAGGAAGTGGCCTCAAATGCCACACACCCTCAGAGCCCAATAATCAGTGTAGTAAAAGCAGCCTCAACCCATCTCTGTCCAGCTCACACCCACTGATGCGTTTCGTCCTGCCTCACGGGGCTTAGTTATGGGGGTCATGGTCATGCCTCCATGACTAAGCCCCATGGGCAGGACGAAACACGTCAGTGGAGGGGGCATGGCTTGGATGGAGCTGGGCTGAGGGCGCCTTTACTACAGTAATTACCTGGCTCAGATGCTGTGTGGCATTTGAGGTGATTTTCTACACTCCTAATGAACCGGGCAAAATTTGCTTAGTGGCTGGCCCTGTTGCCCCCCCCCCCACCCTGCGGGACATCCTTTGAATAAAAAATGAAAAAAGTCAGTTGGAAAACTGTCAGTTGCACAGAAGTTGCATCCAATCAGATGGGGATTCTATCAGTCGTCGACACCTGTTTTAAGAATATAAACTACAGCACATTTGTCCGTCCGTGTTGTATAGTGTGGAAGGAGGAATCTGATTTTTTATTTTTTTTGCTGTGTTTTTAACCAGCCTTAGATTTTCAACAACTGACTGCAGCCATTGCCTGAACCTCGTTGGCATGGGACTCAAATGTCCCCGAGCGGTTTAGCCTCAAGCTCAGGCTGCTGCGACATAATGAAATGGGCTGGAATCCAGAGTTAAGACACGAGCAATCACTGGAGCAATGCAAACAACCAAACCAACAGAAACCTCATCATTAGCATAGCAATGAAAAGTACGACACCGCAGGAGACAACCGCCATACTAACCCATTAATATACAATCACTGCAATCTTACAAAGCCACAAAGCTCTGTGTCAGTTCTATGCGGTTTGTATTTGACCTCTTCGAAAGGACTTCACAGGCTTCTCAAATGTTTAATGTAAGTGATCATATCAACGTGTATTTATGTTTACACATTTCTGTGTCCTCATTACATACTCAGGCTTTGCTTCCTGCTTTGCGGTGCCACACTTTCACACCTCTGCTTTTTTGCGTCGTGCGTTTTTGGAAAGGGTCAGGGACTTTTCTTTTTTCCGCAGCAGATTGCATTCCTGACGCCATCGACCAGTGCATGCTGGCCCCCCCCCCCCGACGTCACGGGGGGGGCACCAGGTGACGTCGCCGGGTGGAAGGAAGACTGTCCCTGCATTATCTCAATACAAGTTCTTTCATCAAACTGAGGCTGTGTGTGTTATTGCACCCCACCTTCAAATGTGTGAGCCCACAAAACTCAACCTATAATCCTTTTGAGGTGGTCTCACCATTTCACAATAGACTGATTACAGAGGAGCATCAAAAAGGATAAGTTGCGCTAAAGAATCAGTGATAACATAATAAATGTAAGATCAAATACATGAAATGAAGATTGATAAGTGACAGAAAAAAAAAAAACTTCATACAGTGGGGTATTGAGTCCATGTGGGATTCACCCAAAAAGTGAAAAAGGGGAATGATATATACAGTCAGGTCCATAAATATTGGGACATCGACACAATTCTAATCTTTTTGGCTCTATACACCACAATGGATTTGAAATGAAACAAACAAGATGTGCTTTACCTGCAGATTTTCAGCTTTAATTTGAAGGGATTTACATCCAAATCAGGTGAACGGTGTAGGAATTACAACAGTTTGTATATGTGCCTCCCACTTTTTAAGGGACCAAAAGTAATGGGACAATTGGCTGCTCAGCTGTTCCATGGCCAGGTGTGTGTTATTCCCTCATTATCCCATTTACAAGGAGCAGATAAAGGGTCCAGAGTTCATTTCAAGTGTGCTATTTGCATTTGGAATCTGTTGGTTGTCAACTCTCAATATGAGATCCAAAGAGCTGTCACTTTGAGTGAAGCAAGCCATCATTAGGCTGAAAAAACAAAACAAACCCATCAGAGAGATAGCAGAAACATTAGGTGTGGCCAAATCAACTGTTTGGAACATCCTTAAAAAGAAAGAACGCACCAGTGAGCTCAGCAACACCAAAAGACCCGGAAGACCACGGAAAACAACTGTGGTGGATGACCGAAGAATTCTTTCCCTGGTGAAGAAAACACCCTTCACAACAGTTAGCCAGATGAAGAACACTCTCCAGGAGGTAGGTGTATGTGTGTCAGATGAAGAACACTCTCCAGGAGGTAGGTGTATGTGTGTCAGATGAAGAACACTCTCCAGGAGGTAGGTGTATGTGTGTCAGATGAAGAACACTCTCCGGGAGGTAGGTGTATGTGTGTCAGATGAAGAACACTCTCCAGGAGGTAGGTGTATCTGTGTCAGATGAAGAATATCTCCAGGAGGTAGGTGTATGTGTGTTAGATGAAGAACACTCTCCGGGAGGTAGGTGTATGTGTGTCAGATGAAGAACACTCTCCAGGAGGTAGGTGTATGTGTGTCAGATGAAGAACACTCTCCAGGAGGTAGGTGTATGTGTGTCAGATGAAGAACACTCTCCGGGAGGTAGGTGTATGTGTGTCAGAGGAAGAACACTCTCCAGGAGGTAGGTGTATGTGTGTCAGATGAAGAACACTCTCCAGGAGGTAGGTGTATGTGTGTCAGATGAAGAACACTCTCCAGGAGGTAGGTGTATGTGTGTCAGATGAAGAATACTCTCCAGGAGGTAGGTGTATGTGTGTCAGATGAAGAACACTCTCCAGGAGGTAGGTGTATGTGTGTCAGATGAAGAACACTCTCCAGGAGGTAGGTGTATGTGTGTCAGATGAAGAATACTCTCCAGGAGGTAGGTGTATGTGTGTCAGATGAAGAACACTCTCCAGGAGGTAGGTGTATGTGTGTCAGATGAAGAACACTCTCCAGGAGGTAGGTGTATGTGTGTCAGATGAAGAACACTCTCCAGGAGGTAGGTGTATGTGTGTCAGATGAAGAACACTCTCCAGGAGGTAGGTGGATGTGTGAATACAGAGGGTTCACCACAAGATGGAAACCATTGGTGAGCCTCAAAAACAGGAAGGCCAGAATAGAGTTTGCCAAACAACATGTAAAAAAGCCTTCAGAGTTCTGGAACAACATCCTATGGACAGATGAGACTGAGAGCAACTTGTACCAGAGTGATGGGAAGAGAAGAGTATGGAGAAGGAAAGGAACTGCTCATGGTCCAAAGCATACCACCTCATCTGTGAAGCATGGTGGTGGTAGTGTCATGGCGTGGGCATGTATGGCTGCCAATGGAACTGGTTCTCTTGTATTTATTGATGATGTGACTGCTGACAAAAGCAGCAGGATGAATTCTGAAGTGTTTCGGGGAATATTATTATCGGCTCATATTCAGCCAAATGCTTCAGAACTCATTGGACGGCGCTTCACAGGGCAGATGGACAATGACCCGAAGCATCCTGCGAAAGCAACCAAAGAGTTTTTTAAGGGAAAGAAGTGGAATGTTATGCAATGGCCAAGTCAATCACCTGACCTGAATCCGATTGAGCATGCATTTCACTTGCTGAAGACAAAACTGAAGGGAAAATGCCCCAAGAACAAGCAGGAACTGAAGACAGTTGCAGTAGAGGCCTGGCAGAGCATCACCAGGGATGAAACCCGGCGTCTGGTGATGTCATCGCGTTCCACACTTCAGGCTGTAATTGACTGCAAAGGATTTGCAACCAAGTATTAAAAAGTGAAAGTTTGATTTATGATTGTTAATCTGTCCCATTACTTTTGGTCCCTTAAAAAGTGGGAGGGGCACATATAGAAACTGTTGTAATTCCTACACCGTTCACCTGATTTGGATGTAAATTCCCTCAAATTAAAGCTGAAAGTCTGCAGTTAAAGCACATCTTGTTCGTTTCATTTCAAATCCATTGTGGTGTAGATAGAGCTAAAAAGATTAGAATTGTGTCAATGTCCCAATATTTATGGACCTGACTGTATATACAAAAAATAGTCCAAATAGATGAGTAAAAGTCCAAAGAAAAACGACCTTCACCTAAGCGAAGTGAAGAAGGAAAGGGAGCTGTGCGGGAGTCCCAAATTGAAGAAAAATCTCACTTGTGAGTGGATACCCTTACCGAATAAGGTGGACCCCCTGAAGAGCAAGGTCATAAGCGCATGCAGGCTCAGCCCTCTGCAGGGACAAAAGAGCCTCTCCGTCCTGGATCTCCGTACTGCAGCTCGGTCTCCAAAGTCCTCAATGGAAGATGGAACCACGGGTCCTTCAATCTGAGGGGATCGACACTAGGCCGACAGGCCGTCAGTGGAAAAAGGGACAAGGAGCTCCGATAGTGTAGTAAAATTAAGAGCCTTTATTGCTACATTAAAAGGGGGGTAAGCAGAATCACCCGCAATTTTTTTTTTCCGCAGCAGATTGCGTCAACCATAGACAGAGGAAGCAACTAAACAAACATAAAGAGAAAATATAAATACATATAACGTATATACTCGAGTATAACCCGACCTGAATATAAGCCGAGGCACCTAATTTTACCACAAAAAACTGGGAAAACTTATAGACTCGAGTATAAGCCTTGGGTGTCCATCTGCATGCCTCACTTTGCCTCACTGTGCCCATGCCTCACTGTGCCCATGCCTCACTGTGCCCATGCCTCACTGTGCCCATGCCTCACTGTGCCCATGCCTCACTGTGTCCATGCCTCACTGTGCCCATGCCTCACTGTGTCCATGCCTCACTGTGCCCATGCCTCACTGTGCCCATGCCTCACTGTGTCCATGCCTCACTGTGCCCATGCCTCACTGTGTCCATGCCTCACTGTGCCCATGCCTCACTGTGCCCATGCCTCACTGTGTCCATGCCTCACTGTGCCCAATGCCTCACTGTGTCCATGACTAGACTGATGTTTAACATGGGAGTCTATGGAAGGGGTGCCCAGCTTTGAAAAGTCGGTGCTCTCTGGCCGTAGGTCCCCCAGACAACAAACTTTGCACACTTATAGAGGAAAAATGGGGCTACATGTGTGCCAAGTTTGGGGTCCAGAGATCCTACGACCGGCCGGTACCGTGTCCCCAAACTCCAGGAGATCAGGCACAAAAAGGTGACTCGAGTATAACCCGAGGGGGGCATTTTCAGTACAAAAAAATGTGATGAAAAATTCGGCTTATACTCGAGTATATACGGTACATCAAACAAAACATGAATAGCTATTACCAGAATTCCATTGTTGCCAGATCCACCAAGGAGTACGAGAACTTACCGCCTGAGGCCCCATATCCCCATATGTAGATGGAAGCAAACAAGGGGCTGGGGGGGCGGAGGGAAGCAATCACATCAGGAAATGCTACAGACCATGGGCACTTAAGCGACCATAGTGCGCGCCCGAATGACCTGGCTATCAGAGAAGAAGATGGAGAGAAAAAACTCACCAAAAATTGGAACCTAGAAGTACCGTTTAAAAAGAATAAAGTTTTTAATTTAATCAAAGAATAGCAACCAAAAAGGGAAGGTTGCATATATATATGAGAACGGAGATATATGGTAGTAGAAATAATTAATTAAGGAATGTATAGGTATATGGACCAATAAAATTGATAATAAAGAAGAGTGTAAAATGTTTATTCATATGTGTGAACGGAGACCCAGTGCTGATTAGTGCAGCAAGTCTGGGTCCAGTAAGTCACAAGAAATGAAGAACAATAAGTAGAAAAGGGAAATCTTCTTATAATAAAATAGGACCAGAATACAATTGTATATTAAATAATATAAAAAAAACGGGGATGTCAGAATATGGAGATATTAAAAAGTGCAAATAAGAGAATTTCAAATGTCTCAGAGTGAGCATTAGAGCAAATAAATGCCTGAGAGAGGCACGCAGAGAGGTTAGAATCCATACCCTGAAGGAGAAACAGACAATGAGTCAGGTCACCCCCAGCCTCAAGCAGATCTAATGCTCTAGCAGCCGGCTTAAGATCGCCCACTATTCCGCCGGCGTCTGACGTCACTGGCCGAATGCAGACGTGATGGTACCGTTGCGCATGCGCCGAGATCAACGAGACATATCCCAGAACTCCAAAGACCAAGAGGCCAAGTGGCATGGGGACTCGGGGGGCGTGGCCAAGGACGTGAACGAGGTGGAGGGAAGGCAGCCGAAAGGGCTCCTATACGTACATTAACCCTTAGCAGCCCCCGAGGGTGGAAAAAGCCGCAGGAGTGGGGAAAGACGCAGACAGAACCTAAATAGGACCTAGATGGACACCCCGAGGGCCGTGGGCACTGAGGGGAAGGAGGAGATCAAGGGGCAGCAAAGTCACCGAACGGGCATCAATTGGGAAAAGGAAAATCCCAAAGGTGCCCGGGGCATCCGTATGGCCGCAAATGCGTGGCCATTGGCCAACAAAGCAGGTCCCGCGATGGGGCACCCCCGCCAAACCCCTAGGGCTCACAGGCGGAAAGATCCCAGGCAGCACAAATGCGGGGACAGCTAACCAATCAAGCTAAGTCCGCAAATGTGGAGGAAAGGACAACAAGGGAATTCCAAAAAAGAAAAAAATCAACAAAGAAATTACTAAATGGTGGTGGCAACATCATGTGGTGGGGATGATTTTCTTCAGCAGGGACAGGGAAGCTGGTCAGAGTTGATGGGAAGATGGATGGAGACAAATACAGGACAATCTTAGAAGAGAACCTGTTAGAGTCTGCAAAAGACTTGAGACCGGGGCGGAGGTTCGCCTTCCATCAGGACAACGACCCGAAACATACAGCCAGAGCTACAATGGAATGGTTTAGATCAAAGCCTATTCATGTGTTAGAATGGCCCAGTCACAGTCCAGACCTAAATCCCATTGAGAATCTGTGGCAAGACTTAAAAATTGCTGATCACAGACACTCTCCATCCAATCTGACAGAGCTTGAGATATTTTACAAAGAAGAATGGGCAGAAATGTCCCTCTCTAGATGTGCAAAGCTGGTAGAGACACCCCCAAAAAGACTTGCAGCTGTAATTGCAGAGAAAGGGGGTTCTACAAAGTATTGACTCCGGGAGGCGCCATACAAATACCCCCCCCCCCCCACACTTTTCACATATTTATTTGTATCATTTATCATTTTCCTTCCACTTCACAATTATGTGTCACTTTGTGTTGGTCTATCACATAAAATCCCAATAAAATACATTTACGTTTTTTGGTTGAAGCATGACAAGATGTGGGAAATTTCAAGGGGTATGAATATTTTTTCAAGGCAATTCTGAGTGTTTGCGGCACTTCCCTCTCCCCGTGTGTTGTAATCGCACTCAGCCACGGCGTGCACAGGACTTTATTCCAATAAAGGCTCCGCCCTCATTTCTAGTTATCTAGACGTCTGCCAGAAACTAAAACTCACTGGAAGGAACACAAGCTCGCCACATCAAACACTAAAACACCAAGTGCAAACAATTTCATAATAGACACATTTAAGGCCCATTCACACCAGAAACTGCACAGAACTGCATTTGAAACGCATTAAAAGCGCGCTTGACGTGCACTTGATGCGTGCGTTTTGCATGCATTTGCAGTGCATTTTTCTATATACGGTTTTTGGGGCTTGGCTTTCCTGGCTTAAAGCGGAGCTCCGCCGTAAAAAAAATATATTAAAATCCAGCAGCTACAAATACAGCAGCTGCTCACTTTTAATATTAGGACACTTACCTTTCCTGGAGTCCAGCGACGTCGACAGCAGAAGATGAGCAATCGCTCGTCTCTCAGCTGCCCCCACCGCCATCATGGGTGAGGAAATCAGGAAGTGAATCGTTGCGGCTTCACTTCCCGGTTCCCTTCTGCACATGTGCGAGTCGCGCTGCGCGTCTTTCACTGGTCCCCGCTGTGTTCTGGGAGCCGTGTGTTTCCCAGAACACAACGGGGGGGAGGACCGGGAAGTGACGCACTACCCGCAGTCTACCCGCAGAGTGCATACACGGAAGTGGGTGCAAATACCTGTCTTAGACAGGTATCTGCACCCCCCTCCCACCCGAAAGGTGCCAATTGTGGCACCGGAGGGGGGGAGGAATCCGATGAGCGGAAGTTCCACTTTAGGGTGGAGCTCCGCTTTAACCACTTAAGGACCGCCGCCTGTACATATACGTCGGCAGAATGGCACGGCTGGGCACAAGCACGTACAGGTACGTCCTCTTTAAGATGCCCAGCCGTGGGTCGCGCACGCGGCCGGTGGCGCACTCGCGACCCGGTCATGAGCTCCGTGACTGCGCCCTCTGTGATCGGGTCACAGAGCTGAAGAACGGGGAGAGGTAAGTGTAAACAAACCTCTCCCCCGTGCTTCCTAGTGAGACTGTCACTGATCGTCTGTTCCCTGTCATAGGGAACGACGATCAGTGACGTCACATGGCAAGCCACGCCCCCCTACAGTAAGAATCACTCCCTAGGTCACACTTAACCCCTTCAGCGCCCCCTACAGGTTAACCCCCTTCACTGCCAGTGTCATTTTTACAGTAATCATCAATGCATGTTTATAGCACTGATCGCTGTAAAAATGACAATGGTCCCAAAATGGTGTCAAAATTGTCCGATTTGTCCGCCATAATGTCGCAGTCATGATAAAAATCGCTGATCGCCGCCATTACTAGTAAATAAATAAAAATATTATTAAAAATGCCATAAAACTATCCCCTATTTTCTAGACGCTATAACTTTGGCGCAAACCAATCAATAAACGCTTATTGCGATTTTTTTTTTTACCAAAAATATTTAGAAGAATACGTATCGGCCTAAAGTGAGGAAAAATTAGCTTTTTTTAAAAAAAATTGGTGATATTTATTATAGCAAAAAGTACAAAGTATTGCTTTTTTTTCAAAATTGTCGCTCTATTTTTGTTTATAGCGCAAAAAATAAAAACCGCAGAGGTGATCAAATACCACCAAAAGAAATCTCTATTTGTGGGGGAAAAAAGGACATCAATTTTGTTTCGGGAGCCGCGTCACACGGCCGCGCAATTGTCAGTTAAAGCGACGCAGTGCCGAATCTCAAAAAGTGGCCTGGTCCTTTAGCTGCAAAATGGTCCGGGGCTTAAGTGGGTAAAGGGGTACGGTGCGTTGCGTTTGAAGAGCGTTTGTAGCCCGTTCGCTGCATTTGCGGTGCAGAAAAACGCAGCATGCTCTACTTTTTTTGTTTTAACTGCACTGCAATGATGTGAACTCTGCCCATAGGATTACCTGGATTTTGGGCTGTCTGTACAGTTGGAGTGCAGTCCAAAGTGCAGCCAACTGCGTTCAGTGTGAAAGGGCCCTTGCAGTAAATCGGATTTCCAGGCTGGAGTCCTCCTTTAATCCGGCGAGTGGCTAATCCCTTGAAATAAAAGCAGATGTACTTCCGTCACCTGTGCAGGACGGATTGTCCCCGGACCCAGCAGGTTTCGATCTACAATCAGTAAAGACGTGGTTTTCTCAGGATAATTTCCATAATGCATCTGTGATATGCAGGGCGTCTCGTGTTCAAGATAAGATTGTGCTGTTAGTTGTGTAGCACACAAATCCTTTACTTGCCCTTGGCTCGCTTGCAGGAAAGGCACACCATGCTATGTGCCCGTACCCTATTGTGTGAAGAGGTTGAGCGGTGTAAATATAACTGGGTCCCCACAGCGAGGTTCTCCAGAGAATGGTTCTCGTCTCTCACGTGATAAAGACAAGTCTCTATTTCCCCCAATAACTCCAAGGTCCACACCAGTTGCAACTCCAACGTAGAGTTTATTTTTTCATATCAGTCACTAGATAGGAAAGGGTGGATGGAGAACAAGACAGCAAAAGGTGTTGGAGTAGGTCCAGGCACAAACGAAATGTAGGATTCACTACCTGTCTCTCAAGTAGGCTTAGCTCACCCGGATAGTCTCCCATTAGAGTGGATCCTAGCAGCCGGAGTGATGCTCGAATTATATTACACACAGTCTCTGCACAAACTGTTACGGGTGAATTTGGGTCTCTGCCACAGACCTGGTGAACTTTGGGTCTCTGCCACAGACCTGGTGAACTTTGGGTCTCTGCCACAGACCTGGTGAACTTTGGGTCTCTGCCACAGACCTGGTGAACTTTACTTGTGGTATTAGGCCTCTTTCGGGGAGATGACACAAATACAATTACCGTATATACTCGAGTATAAGCCGAGTTTTTCAGCACATTATTTTGTGCTGAAAATGCCCCCCTCGGCTTATACTTGAGTCACCTTTTTGCGCCTGATCTCCCGGAATTTGGGGACCCAGTACTGGCCGGCCGTAGGTCCTCTGGACCCCACTCTTGGCGCACATGTAGCCCCACTCTTCCTCTACAAGTGTGCAGAGTTTATTGTCCGGGGGACCTACACCTGGGGAGCACCAATTTTTCAAAGCCGGGCACCCCTTCCATAAACTCCCATGTTAAACGGTCATTTCTCTGGTGAATTTGGGGACCCGGTACCGGCCGGTCGTAGGTCCCCTGGACCTGGAACTTGGCACACATGTAGCCCCATTTCTCCTCTACAAGTGTGCAAAGTTTGTTGTCTGGTGGACCTAAGGCCGGGGAGCACCGATTTTTCAAAACCAGGCACCCCTTCCATTGACTCCCATGTTAAATTTCAGTCTAGTCATGGACACAGTGAGGCATGGGCACAGTGAGGGAGGCATGGACACAGTGAGGCATGCACATGGACACAGTGAGGCACAGTGAGGCATGCAGATGGACACCCTAGGCTTATACTCGAGTCAATACGTTTTCCCAGTTTTTTTGTTGTAAAATTAGGTGCTTCAGCTTATATTCGGGTCGGCTTATACTCGAGTATATACAGTAATGTGTATACTAATGATTTAAGAATAACTTTTTTGATTATATTGTTGTTTGTTTTCACCTTGAAGAACACTTTTCTATGTTCCAAAGCGATATTGGATTTTAACTCTTTACAACCTAATCGTTTGTGATTTATTTAACAGGGACTGCTAACACAGTCACACGATTTAGGTTTACTCTAGGTATAGATACCAATTAAAATAAAGGAAACGGGGCCTATCTTTGCCCTTCCATTCCATTTCTTTTTCCTTCTTCTCCCTTCCCCCTTCCCCTCTTCTCATCCATAACCCACCCTCCCTTTCCCTGTGGGAAATGGCAGACTACTGTGGCAATGCGTGGGTTGATCAAATGAATAAACTTAGAACTACAGCACTACGTGACAACATTGAAACAAATCAAATCGCAGCTCTATTTGCCCATTTAACCAAATTATTGGAACATAAGTCAAGATTCTACTGGCAAAGCTACTTCTTTCAATCCTATATTGACAACAAGGTGGTCCCTTTAGGACTAAGAATACAGATTTTTCCTACACTTAAAAATCCCACCAGGTCCACTGCGCACTGAATGGGAAGAAAATCTCACTATGTGCTCAGTGAACATGATGAAAATGTTAAAAGAACATTATGACCTGGAAAACAAAAAACTGGACCCTGAAATCCAGGCAATACAAAATAAACTCTTCCCCTTCCGGGAGAGTGAGATCTTCACTGCATCGGAAGAGAAAACCAAAACGCATGTAGATAAATACAACAAACTACTTATACAAAATAAAGATAAAAAATTTGCACAGGATTCAGTAGCATTCAAAATGGGCAGAGCCTACAAATGGAACAGCACAAATAGGGGTAACTTTAACAGATTTAGACAGACTAACGATGGCAATGCCTCAGACACCTCAACCACCTCATCCTTTCGGTCTCATAGAAATCACACACGACGCGGTCCCCAGCCCCATCCCCCACCTCCCACTGACTCCATGGAAGCCACGGCTCCCCCACACGAACACTCCGATTGAGGGTCCACCACCCCTCGAGGGGAGAACCTAAATAACAACCGTACCAAGGCACCTAAACGTAAAACACCAACCACCATCAGAAGGAGAGGACACCTATTCCATGCCCTCTGATGTACGGGATAGGCCACAATACAGTGGAACAGCATCAGGAGCCACTCCCAAACAACCCAGATCAGCAAATTTTCGGGCACCAGCCTCAAAGGAAAAGGCCCCCCCACGACCCCAAAACCATCACATGTAGCACACACAGAGTCATATAGATCAATTCATAATACGTCCAATGTAACATCTTCCAATACGTTCAATGTTATTAATCTTACATCGCAAACGTTTTCCAATACCGAACTGGAAGTTCTGGGATTAGGACTTAATTTTTGCCCCACACGAGACGCGGACCCCTTTGAGATCGTCAAGGATATTAATCTCTTTGCCAGAAAGCTTAATTTTAAAACTTACTGGCATAATCAAACTAACAGGACAGATACAAATCCCGAGCTTAAATGGTCCCGCCAAGATTGCAGGATGCTGAAAATCCTAACTCAATTGGAAAAAGAAGGTGGAGTCTGGGACGACCCTGAAACAATGCACCATATAATTATGGATACCGGGGATATGGAATCCCCTACGTTCAGACCACTTGAATATAAGCGAAAATCACAGAAATGTCCAGCTTTTTCTAATTATAATTTAAAACATTTTGTTGACCACACAACCCAAGATTTTCAGAAAATAAATGCCACTTTGAGGAAGACATCAAAGGGAAAAAAATAAATCAAACCTAACACACTGTCAGAGAACTGCCCTCAATCAAATCAAAGATAGAAAGGGCATAATAATAAAACCTTCGGACGAGGGAGACAACCTTGTCATACAAACCACTGAAGATTATATGGCTATGTGCTATAGGATCCTGGAGAATCCCTCTTGGTATCGTCGGATCTCTCCGTCCAAGATCCGCGATTACCAACGGGAATTCTTCGGGATCATAGATGCAGGTTTCTCCAAAAACCTCATCTCAAAAAACACACAAGATTTCCTAAAAGTACAACACCCTATCACTCCTACCTTTTACTCCCTACCTAAAACACATAAATCTTTATCATATCCACCTGGTAGACCCATTATTTCAGGGATAGGATGCCTGACTCACCAAGCCAGTTCTTTGATAGATGACTATCTACTCCCACACGTGGAAAGCCTACCAACGTATCTCAAAGATACTATCCACGTTCTGACCGTCTTGGATGGTCTATCAGTCCCTCTTCATACTATTTTGGCCTCCATAGATGTAGAGGCCCTTTATTCCAGCATTCCCCACGCTAAAGGAGTTGCCACCACTTCAATCTTTCTAAATGAACGGGATCTCGATGCCATCCCATACAACACCTTCATAACACCTTCATAACGAAAATGCTGCATTTTATTTTAACCCACAATGTGTTCACCTTCGATGGCTCCCACTACCTCCATGTGCAGGGTGTAGCGATGGGGACCAAGTGTGCCCCATCGTATGCAAACCTGTACCTGGGGGGGGGGTGGGAGCGAGAGGTGTTTTCGTCGGATGATTCCTCGATGTACCTGCGCCACACTTTGTTGTGGCGCAGGTACATTGATGACATCCTGATCTTTTGGACAGGAACACCTGAACTTTTGATGCAGTTCGGGGAACAACTTAACCAGAATAAGCATAACTTATCCTTTACGTTCAACTGGCACAACGACACTCTCGCATTTCTGGATTTAAACATAAAAAAGGATGCTAAGGGAGTTATTACCACCAACCTGCACCGTAAAGATACAGCAGGAAATTCATTACTACATTCCACAAGTGCCCATCCATCTCATTTGATTAACTCAATCCCTTAAGGGCAATATTTACGAACCAAACGTAATTGCACCAATGACAATGACTTTAAAATCCAGGCCTCCCTGTTACAAAAGCGTTTCTTGGATAGGGGCTATAGTAAAAGATCCCTCAAAAAAGCATAGAAAAATGCCAGTGACAGCCCTCGTGATCTCCTTCTTTTTCAAAATGAACAGGGGGCTACTAGTCAACCCCCAGGGATTCGTCCCATCACAAAATTTAACAACCAATCCATGATCATACAAAGAATATTAGGTAACCACTGGCATTTCTTAAGGGACGACCCGATTTTGAGACAGTTTGTGGAATCTAAACCACATATAATCTACAAACGCAATCAATCGCTGAGAGACACCTTGGTCTCCAGCCATTTTATGCCTCAGGATTCCAGGGACCCCTGCGGTTCTTTACCACGGGGGACCTTTCAATGTGTTAATTGTGATTTCTGTAAATACATTCAGACTGTAAGTAGCGTCGTTTTGCCCACAGGAGCAAATCTCACAATGCAACACTTTGTAAATTGTGACACAATTGGCATCGTATACTTACTCACATTTGGGCGTGGTAGATACTATGTGGGCAAAACGAAAAGAAACTTCTGGAGACGTATTAAGGAACATGCTGTAGACATAGAAATAGGTATTACAGAGAAACCTATACCCAAACATTTTGCGGATCATCATGACTACAGCACAAATTCCTTGAAATTCCAAGCACTGGCTCGAATACACCCCCCCCCCCCCCCCAATCGGAGAGGTGACTTCGACCAGAAGATTCTCCAGATAGAGGCTAAATGGATCTTTAAATTAAGGGCAACTCAATTTCCGGGATTAAATGATGGCATTAGCTATGCTCCCTTCCTGTGAAAAATATCCATCTGAGCCCTTTAATATTTTATATCTATTCTCCCTTCCCCTTTCCCTACCCTGTTTTCTTCAGGATCCATTTCCATATCTAGTTGTTTTTAACTTTTTTATTTTATTTTATTTTATACATATATGTGCGAGAGCACATACGTTTTCACGTTTTATTTCATTTTGACTCTGTTTGAAATGTGTGAACTACGTATGTAAACAAACTTGTTCTCTATGATGTATGTCTACATTATATGGATTGCGTGCAGGTGATTAGCGATGTCCTTCGAATCTATATGGGATTAAATGCAATTCTTTCATGCTAAAACTATACAAAGGTATCTATACGTTTTTTTTTTTATCATGCATGACCTTTAACCACTCTTTTTGCTATAACTAACCCTCATTGCAGCAGCATATTCGCAATATCATTTAACTATTTAGGCTCATGTTCCTATTCATGTATATATCCTTATAGAAGGCTTGCTGCTGCACCTATTGTCCTGCATGAGTGTTGCTGGGGCGAGACCCTTGGCTTCGCCTGTGTCTGATCACTGCAAACCGGGGATTTTCTTAGGGCATCAACACCATTGCTGCCCATGAGCCAATGGCTCCCACTAGATCATCCCGGTGGCGTTCCCACCTAGTTCATCCATCTGGGAACACTACATGCTGACATAGTTACATAGTTAGTCAGGTTGAAAAAAGACAAAGTCCATCCAGTTCAACCATAAAAAAATAAATAAATAAAATAAAAAATATCGTACAATCCCACATACCCAATACTATACCCACAGTTGATCCAGAGGAAGGCAAAAAATCCCAGCAGAGCATGGTCCAATTTGCTACAGCAGGGGAAAAATTCCTTCCTCATCCCCCGAGAGGCAATCGGATTTACCCCCGATCAACTTTACCTATAAATGTCAGTACCCAGTTATATTCTGTACATTTAGGAAAGTATCCAGGCCTTTCTTAAAGCAATCTACTGAGCTGGCCAGAACCACCTCTGGAGGGAGTCTATTCCACATTTTCACAGCTCTTACTGTGAAGAAACCTGACGGGTTCTTCTGAGCCAGTCAGCCTGTACATCCTCCCCCTACTAGCTGTGGAACGCCTCGTTGCTGACGGTGCGGTTCACAGCGCCGTCAGCACGTCACGCCGCTACAGGTCCAGTCCATCCCTATTGAATGCAGCTCCTCCTCCACTCCCCGGCAATTCATTGCAGGCAGCTGGAGTTCGAGACCTGCCCCTGTTCATCTTGCCATCCGAACAAATGGGATATGGACATGGACCGGGGCTCTCCATGCATGCATTTCCGTAGCATGCACCCCGTGGCGATCAGTGACCAGATGGGCTCCCTCCAGTCCCTCCCTCCAGACCCCTTGGATCTACTCCAGTATTTCCCTATGGTCTGGGCGACTGGAGCGATCCTATGGATCCTCTCCCCTCTATTCCACCTGTCAGCGCGGCAGCAATCAGGCGGCTCTCCCGGTATATAAGGTACACTCTTACACTCTCCCCTCAGCAGTGCACCTCTCTGTATGAGAGGGACTACGAGGAGAGACGTTTCTTCCAAACATTTAAGGTATTGTAGGAAAGGAAACTTTCCCCATTATTTTAGATTTCTATGTCTTTGGTGTTTTTGTTTGACCCCATCACTTATATGCCCATTTGGTATGCCTTTACCCAGGTTCCCATTGATGTGGATCGGGGTTTCTGTCTACAATCTAAGGCATTCCCAGGGATTGGTTCCCCTTTTGCATACACATGTATGGTGTGATTATTACACACACCAGTGAGATACCTTATCTTCACCTTGACTTACATACATGCACTATCTCTAAGTTCCTACCGGTCATATATATCAGGTAAGTGACTAAGCATATGTAGCGCACGAACCCCTTTCTTTACCTGCATTACTTGGCTCCTCGCAGGAAGAGAGAGGCACACCGCACCACAAGCCCGTACCCTCCTGTAATAAGAGGTTGAGCGGTGTTGTTGATGGGTCTTCCGCAGCTAAAGTCAGAGAATGGGGTTTGGAAAAAGTGACTAAACACTGGAGAGGGGGCAACTTTATTAGGCAACTGAGCCAGCGTGAGTCCATGTGGATACATGAGACCAAGGTTGCTGTACCTAGAGGCTTAAACGTTGAGTTTGATCTCAACTGTTTTATTTCAGACAAATAGTTAGGTTGCCTTTATTTTATTGTTGATTTTTTATTGTCCCATGTTAAAGATGGCCGCGGGTATTTTTATGTCCAACTTTTATTTTTTCTATCACACATAAGGACCTAGGGTATTGTAACAAACTTCATACCACTTGTTTACCTTTATTGTATTTTCACTTGCTGGTGACACCGTGGTGGAAATCAGCCGTCTGTTCCTTTGACTTCCGGCTTTAGCATTTCCGTTTCTATGGTTGCCAGCTGGGTATATCAGTTAGCCGGGTGACACTGAAGCTCCACCCTCGCTGACGAAGTCCTTCTGGACGTAACGCCGCGTACGGGGGGAAGAGCTTATGCACGGACGTCACCCGCTGCCATCTCTCTGCTGGATAGTTGATCCGGCTTGCTGATCAGTATCAGCCTTTTATGCATTGCGCGATAGCGCTGATTTTATATGAGAACCTATTTTAAATAAAGTACATACGGAGTACACTTAGATTGTCCCCTTCATCTTTCTCTTGGCACCTGCACTTTACGGAGATCCATTCAGCATCCTACAGTGGAAGTTTGCTTGCTCATTGGAGATAAAATCCGGCTTTTCCTCACTCCTGACATTGGAAGGATTCATCTGCAGCAGCCACATCCCATTATCCCAGGGTGGATACATGCTCGCATGACCTTCTCTTAATTGAGAGGTCCACCAATTCTGGTAAGCACATTGCATGTGTGGGGGAGGATTGTATCGTCATCCCAGTCGGCAGAGATTTCTTCTTACTCTCTTCTATGAGGAATTTGTCTTATCATTATCCAATGGGACATTTGAATATCTGTTTTATTTGATTGGACTGTCACATTTTATTTTATTTTATCTTAGCTATTGCGCTGCACATACCATTTATTTTACAGAGAATGGTTCTCACCTCTATATTGAATAAAGATAAGTCCATATGTCCCCCAGTAACTTCAAGGTCCACACCAGCTGCAACTCCAACGTAGAGTTTATGTTCTTTAAACACAGTCTCTGACAGGAAAAGGTTGGAGTGAGAAACAGGACAGCTTAAGGTGTGGAGGAGGTCCAGGCACAAACGTAGTACAATTCACTGCTCCGATTCTCAAGCAGACTCAGCCTTTCTGCATAGTCTCCCTTGCTTGGGACTAGCAGCCAGAATGGTGCTCTAACCTAACCCAAAGTCTCTGCCACAGACCTGGTGAACTTGGTCTCTGCCACAGACCTGGTGAAATTGGTCTCTGCCACAGACCTGGTGAACTTGGTCTCTGCCACAGACCTGGTGAACTTGGTCTCTGCCACAGACCTGGTGAACTTGGTCTCTGCCACAGACCTGGTGAAATTGGTCTCTGCCACAGACCTGGTGAACTTGGTCTCTGCCACAGACCTGGTGAACTTGGTCTCTGCCACAGACCTGGTGAATTTGGTCTCTGCCACAGACCTGGTGAACTTGGTCTCTGCCACAGACCTGGTGAACTTGGTGTCTGCTGCAGACCTGGTGATCTTGGCCTCTGTTAAGGAGAAGACATCCCTCCAGAGAGTTACCGGGACCCTTCCTTCACTGTGACTTCCGCATCAGTCCTTCGGAGCGGTTCCTCCCCCGGCCTCCTCATCTAACATGCGGGTCCCCTCGCAAGGCGGCACCCTGAGATTCCTTGATCCTTGGTGGGCTCCAGCCGAAGGTGCTGGGCCCAGGCCTTTGCTGCAGTCCCAGGGCTAAAGGTGCCTGGGACTGATTCACCGACCTCCGCCCCTGGGCCTAAGGTGCCCAGGGTGGACTGGAACACACTCCCAATCCTGGGATGGAAACGAAACACACACACCCCCGGGAGTAGGACCCCCGGGGATACAAGAACCCCGCCCACGCAGCGTCTGCCCCTTGTAGATCCTCTCCCAGCATGCACAGCAGGTAGACCACAGCCACTGTATGGTTGCAGAGAGGGGACACACAAGGCACAGCACTGTATCAGCAGTTCAACCCTAGCCTACCATGGCAGCGCCACCTGTAGGCCACAGGGAACTGTACACCGATACTCTTCCTGCGGACAAAATGGTTGCAAGAACCCTGACAATTAGGGTGTTTGAGTATAACTACCACTCAAACACTTCCCCTAAATTTAGCACCCCGCTACACATACATCTCTATGTCTCTCACTTGCACTAATCCCATCCCTTTACACAATATGCACACACTCTCATTCCCTTATCTCTGTCTTTTTCCTTCTACCTTTTTCTTCCCCCCCCCTCCCCCCCTTTCCCCCTCCCCCTCTCCTTTCTCCCCCCCTTCCTTATCCCCCTTCCTTTTCCCTTATTCTTCCCCCTCTCCCTTCCCTTTCCCTCTTCTTGGGAACTGTATTTCTTTTTGGCATACACTCGCACGGTGCGATTATCACATATCTCAGTGAGACATCGCATCCTACCTCTTTCTCTTATCTTGACCTACATATATGCACTGCCCTTTGTGCCATTAGCCTTATATGTATGCATCTGTAGCGGGGGTGCCACTTTAAGGAACTCCGAAAGACTACCTTACCCAGTATGCAGAGGGACACCCAGAGGACATTGCACGGCGCAAGGTCTGCTGGGGCAGGCTATTTAAGGGGGAGCGGAACAACACGCGGCTCTTTTTGGACGCCGCCCACCTAGCAAGTGGAACCTGTGCTGGGTCTGCCGCTGAACTGGGCCTAAGAGTCGGGCCCGGAGATCCGAAGAGCCCTCCGACCTTCACGGGAAGAATCCAGGAGACGTCTCGTTCATCATTCCTCCTTGGACTGTCGGGAGACTGTGTGCTGAAGTCCCATCTGTGGAAGTCGGTTATACGGACTGGTCCGGTCGGGTGAGAGAGCACCTGCTCAGAGATTATTGACTAGTCTTAGGCCCAGTGTTCTTGTTGAGGAACTGCAACTACCAGAGAGTGTCACCTTGCACGCCGGAGGGACAGTGTGCTGTGCAGTGTTATTTAGACTTTGTTATTTGCTGAGCAAACAACTGTTGTGTTACCTGTGGATTACAAATAACCTACAAAGTGCCTTTGCTACACCTTTGCTAGCGAAGATTCTTCCCAACGGAAGCACCGTATCTGCAATAGTCAGGCCTGACTGTAGACTGTTTAGATACTGTCTGGGCGCCATCTTACCCACGAGGGGGGAAGCTCGCAAGCGTAGTTAGTAGACACTTAGAGTGTGTGGTACCAGTTAACTTAATACTACTTATATGCTGTGTGTGTGTCTAACTTGCAGGGCTCTGCATATATCACTGCACTACTGTCTAAATTGCATGTTTCTTACCCAGTAAAGAATTTATGGTTAAGCTTACTGCTGTGTGGATATATGTTGTTGCGGTACTGTGATTCCCACACCTAACGGGTTTCACAATCCCATTTTATCACTATCTGTGCCAAGGGAGGTTAGAGACAGTTACTAGGGGTTGACAGCAGCGTGTTACAGGCCCGAAAATCTATATCAGCGGCCCTCTTAGCTGGGGATATCACTACACACATATATGGTACCATAGAGGAGGAGGAAAGCCCTGGCCCCAGAGGAGGAGGAGGAGAGCCCCAGCCACAGAGGAGGAGAGCCCCAGCCACAGAGAAGGAGGAGAGCCCCGGCCGCAGAGGAGGAGGAGAGCCCCGGCCGCAGAGGAGGAGGAGAGCCCCGGCCACAGAGGAGGAGGAGAGTCCCGGCTACAGAGGAGGAGAGACCCGGCCACAGAGGAGGAGGAGAGCCCCGGCCACAGAGAAGGAGGAGAGCCCCGGCCACAGAGGAGGAGGAGAGCCCCGGCCACAGAGAAGGAGGAGAGCCCCGGCCACAGAGGAGGAGGAGAGCCCCGGCCACAGAGGAGGAGGAGAGCCCCGGGCACAGAGGAGGAGGAGAGCCCCGGCCACAGAGGAGGAGGAGGAGGAGAGCCCCGGCCACAGAGGAGGAGGAGAGCCCCGGCTACAGAGGAGGAGGAGGAGGAGAGCCCCGGCCACAGAGGAGGAGGAGAGCCCCGGCTACAGAGGAGGAGGAGAGCCCCGGCCACAGAGGAGGAGGAGGAGGAGAGCCCTGGCCACAGAGGAGGAGGAGAGCCCCGGCATGTTCACTATTTCTTCCTTTTTTCTTTTCTCCTTCCCTTTCTCCCCCCTTTTTCTTCCCCCCCCCCCTCTTGTACCTTCCCCAACCCCCCCCCTTCCCCTCCCCCCCCATCCTGACTTTGTCCCCCCCCCCCCCCTTCTGTGCTTGCCACATCACTTTTACTTTTCTGTCATTTATTTATTAGCGCTATCATCCTTGCATACCTAGGGATCCGCCCTTGTCTTTCCGCGCAGGCCCAGCAGGGGGGAGTGTCCTTACAGGCACGTAAGCCTTATTTGTCCGCCGCACTGACTCCATGCAGTTACAGCTTCCTGGTAAGTGTATCTTCTTCTAGATATTGATACACACTAAGCACATGTAATGATGCCAAAATACTTAGATCATGTGAATTGTAGAATTCCTGTTTCTACACATCCCCTCGACACGTGGGACACCGCTGCGCATGCATGCAGTCATGTACATAGTATAAAGTGTCTTCTTATACAATACAACAATTAACTTGCATCGATGCTTATTGAAAATCATAAATGTACTTTTAGTGAACATATAAACAGTATAATATGTGTGCTTTTGTATGTTCACCATTACTCTCTATTAATTTTTATATATTGTTGATTTTTGTATTTATTTTTTTTGTCTTCTTTTTCTTCCTTTACATGCATTGGCTGTGATATGTATGTATATATATATATATATATTCTAACAACTTTTCTTTGTTTCTAGAATTTATATAATATCCTATTGTGCCGTTTTCAAAGGCCCTGACGAAGCGGAAATCCGCGAAACGCGTAGGCCCTCTTATTCTACTTGGTTGGGAACTGCACACCCTGATATTGATCTTCTGAACTGTAACGTGATTTTATCTCATGTTTTGAAATAATAATTTTTTGATATTACTGCCACATGGCAGAAAAATAAAAGTTGTTTATTTTTCTATAATTCTGGTATTTCTATATTTATTTACTCCACTGAGGCACACACAAAGTCCCACCCCCGCTCAACCTTTTTCTTGACACATAGTCGCACTGTCTCTCAAGTAGGCTTAGCTCACCCGGATAGTCTCCCATTAGAGTGGATCCTAGCAGCCGGAGTGATGCTCGAATTAGATTACACACAGTCTCTGCACAAACTGTTACGGGTGAATTTTGGGTCTCTGCCACAGACCTGGTGAACTTTGGGTCTCTGCCACAGACCTGGTGAACTTTGAGTCTCTGCCACAGACCTGGTGAACTTTGAGTCTCTGCCACAGACCTGGTGAACTTTGGGTCTCTGCCACAGACCTGGTGAACTTTGGGTCTCTGCCACAGACCTGGTGAACTTTGGGTCTCAGCCACAAACCTGGTGAACTTTGAGTCTCTGCCACAGACCTGGTGAACTTTGAGTCTCTGCCACAGACCTGGTGAACTTTGGGTCTCTGCTACAGACCTGGTGAACTTTGGGTCTCTGCCACAGACCTGGTGAACTTTACTTGTGGTATTAGGCCTCTTTCAGGGAGATGACATCCCTCCAGAGAGTTACCGGGCCCCTTCCTTCACTGTGATCTCTCACCAGTCCCTCGGAACGGTCCTCCCCCGGGCCTCCTCTTCCAGATACGGGTCACCTCGCAAGGCAGCACCCTGGGATTCTTTTATCCTCCGCGGGCCCCAGCCAAAGGTGCTGGACCCAAGGCCTTCAGTTGCAGCCCCAGAGCTAAAGGTGCCTGGGACTGATACGCCAGTGTACCGGGCCAGGGAGACCCAGTACTCTCGAACCTGGAACCTCACCCTCGGGCTAAAGGTGCCCGGGGTGGCCAACGAACAGCGACACACTCCCCGGGGGTAGGACCCCCCGGGAAAACAAAGGACCCCCACAGGCAGCGTCTGTCCCTTTAATATACCACAGCAGGCCGACCACGCCCACCATACCACCGCCGGGAGGGGACATCCAAGGCACAGCACTATACTAGCGGTTCAACCCCAGCCCATGATGGCAGCGCCATCCACAGGCCACAGGGAACTATACACCAGTATCCCACCTGCGGTATAAAATGGTTAGCAAAGCCCTATCAAAATAAGGTGTTTGAGTACAACTACCACTCAAACATTCCCCTAAATTTGAAGACCCCGCTACAGCATCTAATCGGCCGTGCCTGTGAGGAGTGAGCTTTGCATTTCTTCGATAACCAGGAAGTGTGGCAGAGTGGCTAAAAGGATAGAGGGTCTCATGGCCATGAGAGTGACAGCTCCTGGCGCCCGGGAACAGGACTGAAACTAAGGGGGGTGGGGCATCATCTGACCTTCTCCTCCTGCCGCTCCCCCCGCACCATTACACCCCCACCAGCAGCCTGATCCGGTGATACCCCATCCCCCACACCATTACACCCCCACCACCATCCTGAACCGGTGATATCCCCATCCCCCACACCATTACACCCCACCACCAGCCTGAACCGGTGATATCCCACCCCCACACCATTACACCCCCACCAGCAGCCTGATCCGGTGATACCCCATCCCCCACACCATTACACCCCCACCACCATCCTGAACCGGTGATATCCCCATCCCCCACACCATTACACCCCACCACCAGCCTGAACCGGTGATACCCCATCCCCCCCACACCATTACAAACCCCCACCACCAGCCTGATCCGGTGATACCCCATCCCCCACACCATTACACCCCCACCACCATCCTGAACCGGTGATATCCCCATCCCCCACACCATTACACCCCACCACCAGCCTGAACCGGTGATACCCCATCCACCACACACCATTACACCACCACCACCAGCCTGAACCGGTGATACCCCATCCCCCACACCATTACACCCCCCCACCACCAGCCTGATCCGGTGATACCCCATCCCCCACACCATTACACCCCCACCACCAGCCTGAACCGGTGATATCCCCATCCCCCACACCATTACACCCCCACCACCAGCCTGAACCGGTGATACCCCATCCCCCCCACACCAATACACCCCCACCACCAGCCTGAACCGGTGATACCCCATCCCCCACACCATTACACCCCCACCACCAGCCTGAACCGGTGATACCCCATCCCCCACACCATTACACCCCCACCACCAGCCTGAACCGGTGATACCCCATCCCCCCCACCATTACACCCCCACCACCAGCCTGAACCGGTGATACCCCATCCCCCACACCATGACACCCCCCACCACCAGCTTGAACCGGTGATATCCCATCCCCCACACCATTACACCCCCACCACCAGCCTGAACCGGTGATACCCCATCCCCCACACCATTACACCGCCCACCACCAGCCTGACCCGGCGATATCCCATCCCCCCACACCATTACACCCCCCACCACCAGCCTGAACCGGTGATACCCCATCCCCCACACCATTACACCCCCACCACCAGCCTGAACCGGTGATACCCCATCCCCCACACCATTACACCCCCACCACCAGCCTGAACCGGTGATACCCCATCCCCCACACCATTACACCCCCCACCACCAGCCTGAACCGGTGATACCCCATCCCCCACACCATTACACCCCCACCACCAGCCTGAACCAGTGATACCCCACCCCCCACACCATTACACCCCCACCACCAGCCTGAACCGGTGATACCCCCATCCCCCACACCATTACACCCCCACCACCAGCCTGAACCGGTGATACCCCATCCCCCACACCATGACACCCCCCACCACCACCAGCCTGACCCGGCGATATCCCATCCCCCACACCATTACACCCCCACCACCAGCCTGACCCAGTGATACCCCATCCCCCACACCATGACACCCCCACCACCACCAGCCTGAACCGGTGATACCCCATCCCCCACACCATTACACCCCCACCACCAGCCTGAACCGGTGATACCCCATCCCCCACACCATGACACCCCCACCACCACCAGCCTGAACCGGTGATATCCCATCCCCCACACCATTACACCCCCACCACCAGCCTGACCCAGTGATACCCCATCCCCCACACCATGACACCCCCACCACCACCAGCCTGAACCGGTGATATCCCATCCCCCACACCATTACACCCCCACCACCAGCCTGAACCGGTGATACCCCATCCCCCACACCATTACACCGCCCACCACCAGCCTGACCCGGCGATATCCCATCCCCCACACCATTACACCCCCACCACCAGCCTGAACCGGTGATACCCCATCCCCCCACACCATTACACCCCCACCACCAGCCTGAACCGGTGATACCCCATCCCCCACACCATTACACCGCCCACCACCAGCCTGACCCGGCGATATCCCATCCCCCACACCATTACACCCCCACCACCAGCCTGACCCAGTGATACCCCATCCCCCCACACCATGACACCCCCACCACCACCAGCCTGAACCGGTGATACCCCATCCCCCACACCATTACACCCCCACCACCAGCCTGAACCGGTGATACCCCATCCCCCCACACCATTACACCCCCCACCACCAGCCTGATCCGGTGATACCCCATCCCCCACACATTACACCCCCACCACCAGCCTGAACCGGTGATACTCCATCCCCCACACCATTACACCCCCCACCACCAGCTTGAACCGGTGATACCCCATCCCCCACACCATTACACCCCCACCACCAGCCTGAACCGGTGATACCCCATCCCCCACACCATTACACCCACCACCACCAGCCTGACCCGGTGATACCCCATCCCCCACACCATTACACCCCCACCACCAGCCTGAACCGGTGATATCCCATCCCCCACACCATTACACCCCCACCACCAGCCTGAACCGGTGATACCCCATCCCCCCACACCATTACACCCCCACCACCAGCCTGAACCGGTGATACCCCATCCCCCACACCATTACACCCCCCACCACCAGCCTGAACCGGTGATACCCCATCCCCCCACACCATTACACCCCCCACCACCAGCCTGATCCGGTGATACCCCATCCCCCACACATTACACCCCCACCACCAGCCTGAACCGGTGATACTCCATCCCCCACACCATTACACCCCACCACCAGCCTGAACCGGTGATACCCCATCCCCCACACCATTACACCCCCACCACCAGCCTGAACCGGTGATATCCCCATCCCCCACACCATTACACCCCCACCACCAGACTAAACCGGTGATACCCCATCCCCCCCACACCATTACACCCCCACCACCAGCCTGAACCGGTGATACCCCATCCCCCACACCATTACACCCCCACCACCAGCCTGAACCGGTGATACCCCATCCCCCCACACCATTACACCCCCACCACCAGCCTGAACCGGTGATACCCCATCCCCCACACCATTACACCCCCCACCACCAGCCTGAACCGGTGATACCCCATCCCCCCACACCATTACACCCCCACCACCAGCCTGAACCGGTGATACCCCATCCCCCCACACCATTACACCCCCCCACCACCAGCCTGATCCGGTGATACCCCATCCCCCACACATTACACCCCCACCACCAGCCTGAACCGGTGATACTCCATCCCCCACACCATTACACCCCCACCACCAGCTTGAACCGGTGATACCCCATCCCCCACACCATTACACCCCCACCACCAGCCTGAACCGGTGATACCCCATCCCCCACACCATTACACCCTCACCACCAGCCTGAACCGGTAATACCCCATCCCCCACACCATTACACCCCCCACCACCAGCCTGAACCGGTGATACCCCCATCCCCCACCACCAGCCTGAACCAGTGATACCCCATCCCCCACACCATTACACCCCCACCACCAGCCTGAACCGGTGATAGAAGGCAGGATGGATCCATGCGCCAAATTCTGACCCCACCCTCTGAATGTCGCAGCTGAAATCCGACTCATCAGACCCGGCAACGTTTTTCCAATCTTCTATTGTCACGTTTTAGTGATCCTGTGCCAATTACATAGTGAAAAAAGACACAAGTCCATCAAGTCCAACCTCTGTGTGTGATTATATGTCAGTATTACATTGTATATCCCTGTATGTTGTGGTCAGTCAGGTGCTTATCTAATAGTTTCTTAAAACCATCGATGCTCCCCGCTGAGACCACCGCCTGTGGAAGGGAATTCCACATCCTTGCCGCTCTTACAGTAAAGAACCCTCTACCTAGTTTAAGGTGAAACCTCTTTTCTTCTAATTTTAGTGAGTGGCCACGTGTCTTGTTACACTCCCTTCTTTTCTCTCTATTGTGGGGTCACCAGTACGGTATTTGTACATTGAAATCATCTCCCCTCTCAGGCGTCTCTTCTCCAGAGAGAATAAGTTCAGAGCTCACAACCTTTCCTCATAACTAATATCCTCCAGACCCTTTATTAGCTTTGTTGCCCTTCTTTGTACTCACTCCTTTTCCAGTACATCCTTCCTGAGGACTGGTGCCCAGAACTGGACGGCATACTCCAGGTGCGGCACCCTCAGTTTCCTGTTCTTATCTGACAGGAGTGGCACCCGGTGTGGTCTTCTGCTGCTGTAGCCCATCTGCTTCAAGGTTTGACGTGTTGTGAGTTCAGAGATGGTATTCTGCATACCTTAGGTGTAATGAGTGGTTATTTGAGGTACTGTTGCCTTTCTATTATATAGAAACAAAATACCCCCCCCCCCCCCAGAGGATTGGGACCTTTGAGGCAACTTAACCACTTCAGCCCCGGACCATTTGGCTGCCAAATGACCAGGCAAATTTTTGGGTTTCTGCACTGCGTCGCTTTAACTGACAATTGCGCGGTCGTGCGCCGTGGCTCCCAAACAAAATTGACGTCCTTTTTCCCACAAATAGAGCTTTCTTTTGGTGGTATTTGATCACCTCTGCGGTTTTTATTTTTTGCGCTATAAACAAAAATAGAGCGACAATTTTGAAAAAATAGCAATATTATGTACTTTTTGCTATAATAAATATCCCCATTTTTTTTCTTAAAAAAGCGATTTTTTTCTCAGTTTAGGCCGATACGTATTCTTCTACATATTTTAGGTAAAAAAAAAAAACTCAATAAGCGTTTATTGATTGGTTTGCGCAAAAGTTATAGCGTCTACAAAATAGGGGATAGTTTTATGGCATTTTTATTATTTTTTTTTTTTTTTTTTTACTAGTAATGGCGGCGACCTGCGATTTTTATCGTAGATCGCCGCCATTACTAGTAAAAATAAATAATAATAATAAAAATGCAATAAAAGGATCCCCTATTTTGTAGACGCTATAACTTTTGCGCAAACCAATCAATAAACGCTTATTGAGACATTATGGCGGACACATCGGACACTTTTGACACATTTTTGGGACCATTGTCATTTTTACAGCGATCAGTGCTATAAAAATGAACCGATTACTGTAAAAATGACACTGGCAATGAAACCACTTGGGGCGCTGAAGGGGTTAAGTGTGTCCTAGGGAGTGATTCTAACTGTTAGGGGGAGGAGCTACCAGTGACACGTCACTGATCACTATTCCCGATCACAGGGAACATTCGATCAGTGACAGTGTCACTAGGCAGAATAGAGGAATGCCTTGTTTACAAAGGCATCCCCTTGTTCTGCCTTTGCCGACCGCAATCGCGGGCCGCCCATGAACCTCGAGTTCCCGGGACCCGCGAGCGCACTCATGAGGCACAGGTTGGGTGCGCGCTCTCCCGCTGGGCGGCTAATTTAAAAGTACGCCCATTTGCCTGCCCGTGCCATTGTGTCGACGTATATGTGTGTGCGGCGGTCGGCAAGTGGTTAATAATATATTCCTATCGGAACGGGTTATGATGCTCCCATCTGATGGAATATATTTGGCAGATGTCTGAACTAACCCCGACGTGTGACTCAGGATGATAGTGGTGAGATACTTGTATAAATACTTTTTACTTTTACTCCTTTATTGTTCATTTGTAGAACGTTTGGGTATTCCACTGTATCATGTTGGCTGTGACCTCAACAACACCGAGTCATCATCAAGCTGATTACCAATTTTCTACCTTTCCAAATTATTACCCATATCTCTAGGATCTTCATAGATCTATACCTCATACCCAGGGCCGCCATCAGGGGGGTACAGGCAGTACACCTGTAAGCGGCCCGGAGGTCTCCAGGGGCCCGGATGGCAACCCCCCTTTTTTTTTATAATGGGCCCGGAGGTCCCCAGAGGCCCGGAGGTCCCCGGGGCCCCGGTTCTTTTTTTTTTCCTATAATTTTTTTTTTGTAAGGGGCCCCGGTTGGCAATCCCCCCCCCCCCCTTTTCTTTTCTTTTTTTTCATAATTTCTTTACTTTTTTTGTAAGGGGCCCAAAGGTCCCCAGGGCCCAGATGGCAACCCCCCCTTTTTTTTTTTTTATAAATTTTTTTGTAAGGGGCCCAGAGGTCCCCAGAGGCCCGGAGGTCCCCAGGGCCCCGGTTGGCAACCCCCCCTTTTCTTTCTTTTTTTATAATTTTTAAAAAATTTTTGTAAGGGGCCCAGAGGTCCCCAGAGGCCCGGAGGTCCCCAGGGCCCCGGTTGGAAACCCCCCCCTTTTCTTTTTTTATAATTTTTTTTTGTAAGGGGCCCAGAGGTCCCCAGAGGCCCGGAGGTCCCCAGGGCCCCGGTTGGCAACCTCCCCCCTTTTCTTTTTTTTTATTATTATTTTTTTTTTTGTAAGGGGCCCAGAGGTCCCCAGAGGCCCAGAGGTCCCCAGGGCCCCGGATGGCAACCCCCCCTTTTCTTTTTTTTTATATATTTTTTTTTTGTAAGGGGCCCAGAGGTCCCCAGAGGCCCGGAGGTCCCCGACCCGATTCGGTCCCCAATTCGCGGCAGCCCCCCCCCCCCACTTCTCAATTTGCAGCGGCAGCACCCCCCCCCCCCCCCCGGTTCGGTTCTCCTCTGCTCCAGGGGGCCCATGCCTGAAGCTGTGTAAGGGGCCCCAAAATTCCTGATGGCGGCCCTGCTCATACCTTTAAAAGTCGTTGAATCCGGCAAGTGGAGGTTGTCAATTTTGACCTGTGCACGTGGGTACTACAGATTGGTGCATCTTTGTCTCCGGTTAAGTAATTTCTTGGCAATACAGAAGTGCAACACCTGGTTGATTGGCCTCTTCTATCCTCAACGATGCTCATTACCTACCTTTGGTTTCATATCCTCAAAGTTGTATTGTGTTTTTGTTATAGATTTATATTGATCTCTCCTAAAAGAAGTGCCCCCCTGATGAAGGGATTATCACTAAGACCCTGAAACGCGTTGGGCGAACTACAAAGGAGATCTTCATCTTTGTATCATATCAACTGTATTGTTTCTTATCTTAATCTTTAGTGATTTACGGGGATGTATGCACCTATTGGCTTTTTAACACTAATTCAATAAAATTTTACAATTTTTCAATATATACTTTGAATCATATATTAAGTTCTCTCAAAAGTCCCAATCCTCTGGGGGGTATTTTGTTTCTATATAATCTACTCGTTACTTGGATGTTGGCAACAATCCGGTCCTTCTTGGTGAAACCCTTTCCACAAATTTGTTGCCGTTTTATCATCTCAAACCAGCCTGCCGTTTCCCCTCTGACCTCAACAAAGCATTTTCCTCCACACAAGTTACAACTGCCGCTCACTGGATATTTTCTCTTTTCCCCACCAATCCCGAGAGATGGTTGTGTGTGAAAATCCCAGAAATACTCAGACCGGCCCGTCTGCCACCAACAACCATGCCACGTTCAAAGTCACGTAAATCCCCTTTCTTCCCCATTCTGATGCCCGGTTTGAACTTCAACAAGTCGTCTTCACCACATCTAGATGCCTAAAGGCATTGAGTTGCTGCCATGTGATTGGCTGATTAGCAATTTGTGTTACCGAGCAATTGAACAGGTGTACCTAATAAAGTGGCCGGTGAGTGTATGTTTTATGAATTCAAAACTCACTATTAGCACTTTAATAGGTCATATAAATTTGCATTATTTGTACTTTCAAAATCTGCGTTTTTTGCACGTATAGTTGATATAGCGCTACACTGCTTGAAATATTTTGCTCTTGTCACTCCTGGTGCCGTCCATATCTTTGCTACCACTCGCTACCAAGCTTTGGCTTGTTCCTCAACTATGCTTCTGCTTGAGCCCAACCTGCAACCACTTGTTTCTAACCTTTGGCTTGTTTACTGACTACACTTCTGCTTGATCTCAACCTGCAGCCACTTGTTTCCAACCTTTGGCTTGTTTACTGACTATCCTTCTGCTTGATCTCAACCTGCAACCACTTTTTTCTAACCTTTGGCTTGTTTACTGACTAGGCTTCTGCTTGATCCCAACCTGCAACCACTTGTTTCTAACCTTTGGCTTGTTTACTGACTATCCTTCTGCTTGATCTCAACCTGCAACCACTTTTTTCTAACCTTTGGCTTGTTTACTGACTAGGCTACTGCTTGATCCCAACCTGCAACCACTTGTTTCTAACCTTTGGCTTGTTTACTGACTATCCTTCTGCTTGATCTCAACCTGCAACCACTTTTTTCTAACCTTTGGCTTGTTTACTGACTAGGCTTCTGCTTGATCCCAACCTGCAACCACTTGTTTCTAACCTTTGGCTTGTTTACTGACTAGGCTTCTGCTTGATCCCAACCTGCAACCACTTGTTTCTAACCTTTGGCTTGTTTACTGACTATCCTTCTGCTTGATCTCAACCTGCAACCACTTTTTTCTAACCTTTGGCTTGTTTACTGACTAGGCTTCTGCTTGATCCCAACCTGCAACCCCTTGTTTCCAACCTTTGGCTTGTTTACTGACTACGCTTCTGCTTGATCCCAACCTGCAACCACTTGTTTCCAACCTTTGGCTTGTTTACTGACTATGCTTCTGCTTGATCTCAACCTGCAATCACTTGTTTCCAACCTTTGGCTTGTTTACTGACTACGCTTCTGCTTGATCCCAACCTGCAACCACTTGTTTCCAACCTTTGGCTTGTTTACTGACTACGCTTCTGCTTGATCTCAACCTGCAACCACTTGTTTCCAACCTTTGGCTTGTTTACTGACTTTGCTCCTGCTTGATCTCAACCTGCAACCACTTGTTCCCAACCTTTGGCTTGTTTACTGACTATGCTTCTGCTTGATCTCAACCTGCAACCACTTGTTTCCAACCTTTGGCTTGTTTACTGACTATGCTTCTGCTTGATCTCAACCTGCAACCACTTGTTTCCAACCTTTGGCTTGTTTACTGACTACGCTTCTGCTTGATCCCAACCTGCAACCACTTGTTTCCAACCTTTGGCTTGTTTACTGACTACGCTTCTGCTTGATCTCAACCTGCAACCACTTGTTTCCAACCTTTGGCTTGTTTACTGACTTTGCTTCTGCTATGTACAAGGGACACACCATCGGTCTTCTCTCCGTGACAGAACGTGGATGTGTGTGTTTACACACAGAGATCCACGTCCCTGGCTCTGTACCTGGCGGACATCGCGGCCGCCAGGCACGCGTATCGGCACCCCCCTAGCGGCCGGGGGGCCCGGGGACATCATATGAATGCCACCCAGGATAGCAGAGCCACCTTGCAGCCATCATATTACTATAGGCGGGATGTGAAGTGGTTAAATGGCCCCTTAATTTCCAGAGGATCCTCATGGGGCTGCACAGTCTGTGCAAATAGTTTGTCCAGGCCAAATGTCCCTCAGACAAAACTTCTGCTCTGCATCAGTGGTTCCCAACCTTACTGAGAATGGCCAGTTCTACCAAAATTGTCCCAAGAGTAAAAGGTAAAGTTTACACTAACACAATAAAAATATGGGGATACAAAACATGTATTAAAAGTCTAGAGGTACCTGCATGTGGCTGGGTGTTAATGTGGGGGGATGGGGTTTTTGAAGGGGGGTTTGGGGACTCTGCCGTCGAACTTGGTGTCTTTGTAAGGAATTCTGGAAGGATCTGGGGAACTGTGGGGGATGGGATCACTGGAGAAGGCTTTGAGCTTCTTCCTCCAGAGGGTTCTGTAGTTGACTGGAGTGCACTGAAGGGACTGGGGGGCACTGTGGGACACCATTGGAAGTTGGGAGCACTGTTGGGGGCTGGTGGCTCTGCATCAAGCTAGGTGCACTGAAGAGGACTGGGGGGGCACTGTTAGAGGTTGGGGGAAACTGTGAGCACTGGGACTGTGGGAAGTTGAAGGACAAGGTGGACCACTACGGAAGGTTGGGTGGCACTATGGGAGCTGGGAGGCACTGTGGGAGGCTAGGGTATCTGAAGGTGGCTGGGAGCCTAAGCTGAGGGAGGATGCGGCCCGGCAGTGGGCCACGTCCTGGTGGAAAAGTATGGGGATACACAATATGTATTACAAGTCTAGAGCGATCTGCATGTGGCTGGGTGGTACTATGGGGGAGGGGGGTTTAAAGGGGGTTTCAGGACTCTTCCATCAAACTTGGTGCCTTTATAAGGGATTCTGGAAGGACCTGGGGACATGTGATCACTGGAGAAGGCTTTAAGCTTCTCCCTCCAGGGGGCTCTTTAGTTGACTGGAGTGCACTGAAAGGACTGGGGGGCACTGTGGGACACCATTGGAAGTTGGGGGCACTG
The DNA here is from genome assembly GCA_029206835.1 of Rana muscosa. Lineage (NCBI taxonomy): Eukaryota > Metazoa > Chordata > Amphibia > Anura > Ranidae > Rana > Rana muscosa. Next base: position 316,685,109 of record CM055123.1, read on the forward strand.
TGAGGGGCTGAAGGCTCTGCAGCACTGCAAGGGGTTGGGGGACACTGTTAGAGGTTGGGGCAAACTGTGAGCACTGGAGGGTCCCAGGGGGACTGTGGGAGGTTGAAGGACAAGGTGGACCACTACGGAAGGTTGGGTGGCACTATGGGAGCTGGGAGGCACTGTGGGAGGCTAGGGTATCTGAAGGTGGCTGGGAGCCTAAGCTGAGGGAGGGTGCAGCCTGGCAGTGGGCCACATCCTGGTGGTTGAGAACACCGGTCTAGAGAGGAACATCAAAGGCGTGTTCTAGTATAAGTGTTTCCCTTCACCACTTCCACTTCAAATTAGAATAGAATTTTGACACTTTGCTGGGATAATTATTATTAATATATTTTTTTTTTTTTACATAATTAAAGTTTATTGAAATAATTGAAGGTAGCAGCATACAGACATGTAGATCTCTGTCCAAACATGACATAATACATATAGGATGCGAAGTGCAAGAAGAAGATGACAAAAAAATGGAAGGCAAGAACTGAAGGGGTCTTCAACCTTCTCCATGCATGTGATCCATAAAGGGATAGGCCAATCTACTGACCGCAGAATAAAGAATATACCGTATTTATCGGCGTATAACACACGCCGGCGTATAACATGAACCCCAAGTTTGGGAGGGAATTTTAAGGGAAAAAACTTTTAGGAGGGAAGTTTAAGGAAAAAAAAACTTACATTTAAATGCCCATCAATGCAGCCTTATCAGTGTCCATTGCAGCCTTGTCAGTGCAGCCTTGCCCCCAGTGTCCATTGCAACCTTTATCAGTGCAGCCTTGCCCCAGTGCAGCCTTGCCCCCAGTGTCCATTGCAGCCTTGTCAGTGCAGCCTTGCCCCAGTGTCCATTGCAACCTTTATCAGTGCAGCCTTGCCCCAGTGCAGCCTTGCCCCCAGTGTCCATTGCAGCCTTGTCAGTGCAGCCTTGCCCCCAGTGTCCATTGCAACCTTTATCAGTGCAGCCTTGCCCCAGTGCAGCCTTGCCCCCAGTGTCCATTGCAGCCTTGTCAGTGCAGCCTTGCCCCAGTGTCCATTGCAACCTTTATCAGTGCAGCCTTGCCCCAGTGCAGCCTTGCCCCCAGTGTCCATTGCAGCCTTGTCAGTGCAGCCTTGCCCCAGTGTCCATTGCAACCTTTATCAGTGCAGCCTTGCCCCAGTGCAGCCTTGCCCCCAGTGTCCATTGCAGCCTTGTCATTGCAGCCTTGCCCCAGTGTCCATTGCAACCTTTATCAGTGCAGCCTTGCCCTTAGTGCAGCCTTGCCCCCAGTGCAGCCTTGCCCCCAGTATCCATTGCAGCCTTACCCCAGTGCAGCCTTGGATGAATTAAAAAATGGTGCCGCCGAGAACGCCGCCAAGACTGGGCGAAACAAACGTCGCCGAGATCGCAGGGACTGGGCGGAGCTGAGATACACATAGCCGAGTGTACTCAGCTCTTCTCGGCTCCGCTCACAGTCACGCCCAGTCCCGCCCTATGATGGACATAACACAGGTCCAATGGCGGGACTGGGCATGACTGTGAGCAAAGCCGAGAAGAGCCGAGTACACTCGGCTATGTGTATCTCGGCGGCGATCGCTCCGCTCCGCTCAAATCAGCGGAGATCGACGGGGATCGGCGTATAACACGCACCCACGATTTTCCTCTGATTTTAAGGTGGGAAAAGTGCGTGTTATACGCCGATAAATATGGTATATGTATGTTGGTTGGACAATTTCCAGAAACAGAGAGGTATCTCCCAATCCCTGGTGATTGATAAAAAGGAGAATAAAAGAGAGACTACGCTCCCTCAAGGATAATGGGATTGTGGTTGGAGATAGTATGTCTGCTACTAAGGTGAGCACACAAACAGAAAAATCTTTAAGAAAATATACATTTATTTAATAGTATCAGATAAAAATCACATAGTCATAATACATATTTAGACCATGAGTTGATGCTTGATGCATGAAATAAGATGCTTGGATAAGCAGAGGGGCCAACATGTTTCGCAAAATGCTTCTTCAGGGCGCTGCATACATCTATGATTTTATCTAGGTTACATAGGACATAAAGCATGTCATTAGTATAGTATCAAACAAACAGTTAACTGTAAATTATAACAAAGGTAAAAGTTTTATATTTATTAAACACTACATGGTAGCAGCACAAGCAACAGAGAGAAGAAAAGAGATAAGTAAACAGTCAAGAAGGAGAAGGAGAAGGAAAGACACTACAGTGGAACCTCGGTTTAAGAGTAACGCGGTTAACGAGCGTTTTGATTTACGAGCAACTTTTTTTTTTTTTATTCTGACTCGGTTTGCGAGTGTTGTCTCGAAAGACGAGCGGAATTCAACCTAATAGGGCCTGCAGTACCGCATTTGGCCTGACGTGCGGGGGGGCGCCGGAGTCAAGCAGAGCCGAACAGCGACGATCGCAGCCGGCAATGCTCAGAAAGACACGGAAATACACGGAAATACTCAGTTTCCAAGCCTTTCCGACGTTTGCCGAGGTCAGCCAACGTGTCCTCAGGCCTTTCCGGCCATTTTTGAGGCTCTCCGGTGCCCCCCACCTCTGGCCGCATGCGGTATTGCATCCCATTGAAGTCAATGTGGAACAAATTATTTTCATTTCCATTGACTTCAATGGGAAAACTCGCTTTGATATGCGAGTACTTTGGATTACGAGCATTCTCCTGGAACGGATTATGCTCGTAATCCGAGGTTCAACTGTATCTAGATATTAAATTATCTTTCGACACTTCCATTGGAAGTCATTTTTGGTGTAACTTTTATGTCTTTACACGCTTGCTGTGCTAAATTTTTCATATCATTTATGTAGAAATCTGCAGCTACCTCTAGTAGCTATTAATATGTCCTTAGTGCAATCAGCACAATTTCTGAATAAAATTAAAGGACATCCAAAATTGTTTTGGTGAAGGTTTGTTTCGTAGACCTACATGATCACACCAGCCAGAGGTCCATCCATGGCTATGCCCCATTCAGACACTCTGATAGCTGACCTCTTCTCTGGAGAACAACTCATCCCAGCTGGTCGATTCTTAAAGCGGTTGTAAAGAATTTTTTTATTTTTAACGCAAACATCTCTATACTTACCGTATATACTCGAGTATAAGCCGAGTTTTTCAGCACATTTTTTTGTACTGAAAATGCCCCCCTCGGCTTATACTCGAGTCACCTCTTTGCGCCTGATCTCCCGAAATTTGGGGACCTGGTACTGGCCCGTAATAGCTCCCCTAGACCCCAAACTTGGCACACATATAGCCCCACTCTTACTCTACAACTGTAGAAAGTTTGTTGCCCGGGGGACCTACGGCCGGGGAGCACCGATTTTTCAAAGCCGGGCACCCCTTCCATAGACTCCCATGTTAAACGGTCATTTCTCCGGTGACTTTTGGGACCCGGTACCGGCCGGTCGTAGGTCCCTTGGACCCGAAACTTGGCACACAAACTTGTAGCCCCATTTCTCCTCTATAAGTGTGCAATTTTTTTTGTCTGGGGGACCTACAGCCAGGGAGCACCGATTTTTTTAAAGCCGGGGACCCCTTCCATAGACTCCCATGTTAAACGTCAGTCTAGTCATGGACACAGTGAGGCATGGGCACAGTGAGGCATGGACACAGTGAGACATGCACATGGACACAGTGAGGCAAAGTGAGGCACAGTGAGGCATGCAGATGGACACCCTAGGCTTATACTTGAGTCAATAAGTTTTCCCAGTTTATTTGCGGTAAAATTAGGTGCCTCGGCTTATATTTGGGTCGGCTTATACTCGAGTATATACAGTATTATACAGTTGGATAATTATTTCTCTCGAATCAGTAACCGTCTTGTAGATTTTTCTCTAAGCTTTCATTTTCAATTTTTCATGGTATAGTTTCCATTCTATTGACATAACAAACGTCAATTTTTTTTTCACGTTGTTAACCCCTTACTTACCTGCAGTACCTTCTTTGTGCATTGGAACCACTTTATGGTTATAACATCCTTCACTCACACACAAGGTTTTGGAGTGTCTGGGGGGTTTTGTGCCCGTTTGTGAGGTCAGGAACTGATGTTGGATGATAAGACCTGGCTCACCATCGGCATTCTAGTTCATCCCAAAGGTGTTGAGTAGGGCTGAGGTCAGGTCACACTAAAAACAAAGGTAAAAAGTCATATAATAGTCAATAAATATTCATGATCTATAAAAGCTGACCTCATTTATGTAACATGACTTAAGAAGAATACATAATATAACTTAATTACGTAGAGTTTATGGATGAATTTTTATAGGAGATGGAAAGATACTACCTCCGCTGGGTCACTGGAGTGCAGCTTTAAGTGTAGGAAGTCAAAAGTTGGGACAGAGACTGCTTGTAAGGGAGAAGCGGGAGCAGCATTGGGGAGGGACAACATAGGAATGCTAATGGACGGCGTGGACGCTTCTGGAGTTGGTTCATAGAAGTTCCATAGAAGGTAACCAGAAGCTTTTCCAGCTTTCTTGTATGGCGCTGCTCTGAGCATTGCATTGACTATTAATGAGAGGATGTCCTGCGCTGATGGTAGATGTCTTATAATTAGGGTTGCCACCTGCCCAGGATTCACCCGGACAGTTCGTGGTTTTGAATCATGTGTCCGGGTTTCAGTGGCTCCCCAAGTAACCGAGATAGTCCCACACAAATCTGTTGCCGCTGCGGATGGCTGTTTGGGGGCAGGTTTGGCATCACTGAAGGGTGGGGTAATGATGTCAGCAAGAGCAATTTGGCCACACCTACTGGCGCGCTCTGTGCGCTACGTTACTACTCCCCTTGGGGCACCCAAATGTGTCCCAGGTCTGTGGGCAACTGTGGGGGATGGGATCCCTGGAGAAGGCTCTGAGCGTGTTCTCTCCAGCGGGCTTTGTAGTTGACTGGAGTGCACTGAAGGAACTGGGGGGGGGGCACTGTGGGACACCATTGGAAGTCAGGGGCGCTGTGGGGGGTGCTGGAGGCTCTGCGTCAAGCTAGATGCACTGCAGGGGGCTGGGGGGGGGCACTGTGGGAGGTTGGGGGAAACTGTGGGCACTGGAGGCTCCCAGGGGGACTGTGGGAGGTGGTAGGACAATTTGGCCACACCCACTGGCGCGCTCTGTGCGCTACGTTACTACTCCCCTTGGGGCACCCAAATGTGTCCCAGGTCTTTTATAATCCTATAGTGTTTACTGCAAAAAAAATTGCCCTGTGCCGCAAAAGTGTTCGGGTTTGGCTTGAAGAAAAATTGGCAACCCTACTTATAATGCTAGCTGCTGCCTCCACCGTGATACCTACCTACCTATGTAGGGTCCGGGTATGAAAAATGGTAATATAGGTGGTGGTGGTTATGACGCTGCTCTGCAAAAGTGCAAATAAACCTTGAATAAACCAATATATAAAGTGATACGTGCTAATGAGTAATATAATATACCTTTAAATAGGAAGTAAACCCTGATGGGTGTTACTTCCTCTTTGTTTCCCTGCAAAAGGTAAAGCATAATGGGCTACTATGCATCACCCATTATGTGACACTTACCTGCAGGAGAAACCCGCGGTGTCCCCGTCTTCCTCGCTAGTAGCGAGCGTCCATTCTTCACCCCTCTTCCTTCCGGGGCCGCGAACTCCGGCTCTGTGACTGGCCGGAGTCGCTCCTGCGCATGCGTGCCGGAGCCGCCTTTAACGGCATGACCCGAGATAGAAACGGCACAGTGTGCCCTTTCGAACTCCGGCGCATGCGCAGATGAAATCGCTGTACGGCGATTTGCAAATATCTCCTAGACCGTGCAGGTCTGGGAGATATTTCAAGCACTTACAGGTAAGCCTTAATCTAGGCTTACCTGTAGATTAAAGTTGTTGTAAAGGGTTTACAACCACTTTAAATCTCTGCCACCTGGCTATCCCCTCCAACACCACCTTTTGCTTTCTTTGTAAATTGCCCCCCCCCCCCCCCCCCCAGCCCCAGTGTCAAAACCCTTTTCTCGCTGTAGGCCACCGACAGGACCATCGCATTCTCTGTGAGAACACCGGCCCTGCAGCAGCTGGTCATGGCCTACAGCTGTCCAATTAGCGACGATCCAGTCTTTTTCATGATGGGTTTATTTTATAATTGCATTGTGACTTTCTTTCGGCGGTAATTGATGCCATCCTTACATGGTTCATGACATTGCCGATCTTCGTAGATGGGCCCCTGCATCTGCAGCTTCTATCCTTTGCCTAGTCCATGTAGCACTGAAATTCTCTTTATTGTACATCATGAATTGTTATAAGATAACATTGCCAGAGCAAGCACACCAGAGAGGATGAGAAGAGCCCTTTGTAGTCACGTAGATATTTCCACTACCGTCATTTCGGGCCAAACATCCCACACTTCCTTCTGTGGTTTGGTGAATAATTTTTTTCACTAGTTCAAAGGAAATGACAGAAAAAGATACTAATGTGTGACTCTGTGATAGTGGCAGTGTGACTGTGAGACGTGACACACCACCATACATAAAATATAGGACCTTACTGAGTCTATGGGTGTTATGTTATTCAGAGAGAAAAATTGTTACAAAAAATGTATCGTCTACGTATCTAATGCAAATGACATTGAGGTGTAATGAATAGCAATTAAAACATAAAATCTCTTCTGTACTTATATAAAAGGTAGTTAGCCGAAAAAAAGAAAAATAATGCAGCCACCACATCTAAGGATAATTCTGCAATCAGATTGATGCAATATAAATGTGTCTAAAAATAAAGTGCTGGAAGAGTGCTTAATGTGTTAAATACAACTATTGCAGATGTATCGACCCATCAGTGGTGGCCGCTCCATTAGAGGCGCAGGGGCGCTGCCCCCCCAATCCATGCGCCCAGCCCCTAATCTACATGCAGGGAGTCAGACGCATGGATTCCAGTGGGTTTTTTTTTTAAGCACATGATTAGAGCCTCAGGCTCTAATTGGCTTCAAAAAAGGGTAGGCAGAGCCCATCCAGTTGTGTGACAATATCAAATTAATATTCGCTATTGTCTTCCTGGTTCTCCTCCTTGCCAATCAGAAAGCAGGTCTTGAGACCCGATTAGCTGAGTGGAGAGGCGTCCGTATTTGCCAGAAGCAGGAGACGCAGGGGGAAGCCACAGAGGAGGAGACGCAGGGGGAAGCCGCTGAAACTGCCCGTGACCTAAGCAGGGTAAGTGCTGGGCCAGTGGGCAGATGGACGGGCAAGCGACGGGGGGGGGGGGGTGTGCTGTATTGCCGACCAACCGAGCGGCGGTGGGCATTTTGACTAACGGATTGACCGACCGTGGGGGGGTGGGTTTCACTGGCCGACCGACCGACTATCGATGCCCCCCACTGAGACCACCGCCTGTGGAAGGGAATTCCACATCCTTGCCGTTCTTACAGTAAAGAACCCTCTACGTAGTTTAAGGTTAAACCTCTTTTCTTCTAATTTTAATGAGTGGCCATGTGTCTTGTTAAACTCCCTTCTGCAAAAAAGTTTTATCCCTATTGTGGGGTCACCAATACGGTATTTGTAAATTTAAATCATATCCCCTCTCAAGCGTCTCTTCTCCAGAGAGAATAAGTTCAGTGCTCACAACCTTTCCTCATAACTAATATCCTCCAGACCCTTTATTAGCTTTGTTGCCCTTCTTTGCACTCGCTCCATTTCCAGCACATCCTTCCTGAGGACTGGTGCCCAGAACTGGACAGCATACTCCAGGTGCGGCCGGACCAGAGTCTTGTAGAGCGGGAGAATTATCGTTTTATCTCTGGAGTTATTCCCTTTTAATGCCAATATTCTGTTTGCTTTGTTAGCAGCAGCTTGACATTGCTGAGCCTATCATCTACTAGGACCCCCAGGTCCTTTTCCACCCTAGATCCCCCCAGAGGTTCTCCCCCCAGTGTGTAGATTGCATTCATATTTTTGCCACCCAAATGCATTATTTTACATTTTTCTACATTAAACCTCATTTGCCATTTAGTTGCCCCCCCCCCCCCTCCCATTAATTTGCTCAGATCTTCTTGCAAGGTTTCCACATCCTGCGGAGAAGTTATTGTCCTGCTTAGCTTAGTATCGTCCGCAAATACAGAGATTGCACTGCTTACCCCCGTCCTTCAGGTCATTTATGAATAAATTAAACAGGATTGGTCCCAGGACAGAACCCTGGGGGACCCCATTACCCACCCCTGATCATTCCGAGTACCCCCCATTTATCACCACCCTCTGAACTCGCACCTGTAGCCAGTTTTCAATCCATGTACTCACCCTATGGTCCATGCCAACGGACCTTACTTTGTACAGTAAACGTTTATGGGGAACTGTGTCAAATGCTTTTGTAAAATCCAGATACACCACGTCTACGGGCCTTCCTTCATCTAGATACACCACGTCTACGGGCCTTCCTTTATCCAGATACACCACATCTACGGGCCTTCCTTCATCTAGATACACCACGTCTACAGGCCTTCCTTTATATAGATACACCACGTCTACGGGCCTTCCTTTATCTAGATACACCACGTCTACGGGCCTTCCTTTATATAGATACACCACGTCTACGGGCCTTCCTTTATCTAGATACACCACGTCTACGGGCCTTCCTTTATCTAGATACACCACATCTACGGGCCTTCCTTTATCTAGATACACCATGTCTACGGGCCTTCCTTTATCTAGATACACCACGTCTACAGGCCTTCCTTTATCTAGATACACCACGTCTACGGGCCTTCCTTTATCTAGATACACCACATCTACGGACCTTCCTTTATCCAGATACACCACGTCTACGGACCTTCCTTTATCCAGATACACCACATCTACGGACCTTCCTTTATCCAGATACACCACGTCTACGGGCCTTCCTTTATCCAGATACACCACGTCTACGGGCCTTCCTTTATCTAGATACACCACGTCTACGGGCCTTCCTTTATCCAGATACACCATGTCTACGGGCCTTCCTTTATCTAGATACACCACGTCTACAGACCTTCCTTTATCTAGATACACCACGTCTACGGACCTTCCTTTATCCAGATACACCACGTCTACAGACCTTCCTTTATCTAGATACACCACGTCTACGGGCCTTCCTTTATCCAGATACACCACGTCTACGGACCTTCCTTTATCTAGATACACCACGTCTACGGGCCTTCCTTTATCTAGATGGCAACTCAGCTCCTCATAGAAGGTTAAAAGATTGGTTTGGAAAGAACGATTCTTCATGAATCCATGCTGATTACTGCTAATGATACCGTTCTCATTACTAAAATCTTGTATATAGTCCCTTATCATCCCCTCCAAGAGCTTACATATTATTGATGCTAGGCTAACTGCTCTGTAATTCCCAGGGATGTATTTTGGGGCCTTTTTAAATGTTGGTGCTACATTGGCTTTTCTCCAATCAGCTTTAACATGCTTTTTTGATGCTTCTGCAATGCTTTTTTGAAGCTTTAACAAAACTTGGCAAATGCCCTGTGTGTGTTGGTTTAGATTTCCTTTAAAGGGGCCCAGTAGAACCCCAGCTCAGTAGTATCCCCACTCAGCAGATCCCCAGCTCATTAGTACCCCTCATTCAGAAGATCCCTTGCTCAGTAATACCCCCCAGCTCTGCTGATCCCCCGCTCAGTAGTAACCCCCAGCTCTGCTGATCCTCTGGTTTGCTGACCCTCCTCTCGCTCTCATCCCCGGTCACCTCCCGCTATATTGCTCCCATGCTGCGCACCATGTATGCCGTCTGCTAGTTGCTCCACTCCAGTCCAGTCCCCGCTCACCTTCCTACTGCTCCACGCTGCACGCCAAATGTAACGTCTGCACCAAACACTCTCAGCCAATGAGGAGGGGAGTTCCGGATAGCTGAGTCTCTCGTGCAATATCGTTGGATCGAGATGGACATGTAGTTGCATATTTATTAACCACTTAACGACTGCCCACTGTAAAAATACGTCGGCAGAATGGCACCGACAGGCAGAATCACGTATATCTACGTGACTGCCTTTGTATAGTTGGGGGGTCCAATCGGACCCCCCTTCTTTACAGTGAGCGGCCGTTATTCGTTTGGGAGCGATCCGGGATGAGGGGACAGCCGTTCGATTCCGGCCACCCCCTCTCGATCGCTCCCAGCGAATCGAATCCTTCCCCTGCCTGTGTAATGTTTACACAGGCAGAGGAAGTGATGTCATCTCTCCTGCGGCGCACACATATACCGAGCGCCGTACAAGAGAAGATGCAGGTCAGTGCACAAAACACTACACTGACACCAGGACACATAGGTACATAAATCGCCCCCCCCCAGGCCCCCCCAGACACCCCCAGATCACCCCCAGCCCCCAGTCACAGTGTCACTGATTGCAGTGACCATTTATTTAGTGATCACTGCAATCAGTGACATTTGTGACTGTAAAAGTGTCACTAAAGTTAGTTTTAGGTCCAGTGTAGCCCCCTAACCCCCCCTAATAAAGGTTTAACCCCCTGATCGCCCCCCAGATAACCCTTTCACCCCCTAGCACCGCCGTCGCTATGCGATCATTTTTCTGAACGCTGTCTTAGCGTTGGTGATGCCGATCGGTAGCCAGTTATTTTTTTTAGGTTCGCCGCAGGTTTTTATAGCGTCGGGTACCCCCATATATTACCTAATAAAAGTTTAACCCCCTTGATCGCCCCCCAGGTAACCCTTTCACCCCCTATCACCACTGTCGCTAAGTGATCATTTTTCTGATCGCTGTTTTAGCGTCGGTGATGCAGATCGGTAGCCAGTTATTTTTTTTAGGTTTGCCGCAGGTTTTTATAGCGTCAGGTACCCCCATATATTACCTAATAAAGGTTTAACCCCCTTGATCGCCCCCCAGGCAACCCTTTCACCCCCTATCACCACTGTCGCTAAGCGATCGTTTTTATGATCGTTGTCTTAGTGTCGGTGATGCCGATAGGTAGCCAGTAATTTTTTTTTAGGTTCGCCGTCAGGTTTTTATATAGCGTCAGGTACCCCCATATATTATCTAATAAAGGTTTTAACCCCCTAATTGCCCCTAGTTAACCCTTTCACCAGTAATCACCATATAAGTGTTATGGGTGATGCTGGTTAGTTAGTTTGCTTTTTATAGTGTCAGGGCACCCGCCGTATATAACCCAATAAAGGTTTAACCCCCTGATCGCCCGGCGGGTGATATCAATTAGGTTTTAGCATCAGAGAGGGTCTGCGTCACACCCCAGGCAGCGTCAGGTTAGTGCCAGTAACGCTAACACCCACGCGTGAAGCATACACCCCCCTTAGTGGTATAGTATCTGAACAGATCAATATCTGATCTGATCAGATCTATACTAGCGTCCCCAGCAGTTTAGGGTTCCCAAAAACGCAGTGTTAGCGGGATCAGCCCAGATACCTGCTGGCACCTGCGTTTTGCCCCTCCGTCCAGCCCAGGCCACCCAAGTGCAGTATCGATCGATCACTGTCACTTACAAAACACAACACACATAACTGCAGCGTTCGCAGAGACAGGCCTGATCCCTGCGACTCCAGTGCTGTAGGAGGTGATTTCACCACCACAGTTAAAAAAAAAAAGCAAATATGCCGAAGCATTGGGGCAGCAGGGGCGGAGGAGCGATTTTGCTCCTAATGCCGCGTACATACGGTCGAAATTCCGACGGAGGCTTGCCCGTGGAAAAGTCTGACCATGTGTACGCGGCATAACTTTTGCGGGAGGATGCCCCCATGCTTCGGCATATATAAATGGTGCATGTATGCCCATCATTAGAAGTGGGTGGATGAAGGGCGGTATTCTAATGGTGGGCATACCCACCGATCAATCTCTTTTTTCGTTCAGCCAACTGGCTGCATGAAAAAAAAGATTACAATACATGTCCAACAAGGACCAGCAACGTACTGGTATGTTGCTGGACTTTGAATGTTTATACCAGAATGATGCCTGCGGGTTTAGGTATCATCTTGGTATCATTCTTTTCAGCCAGCGGCCGGCTTTCATGTAAAAGCAATCCTAGTGGCTAATTAGCCTCTGGACTGCTTTTACAAGCAGTGGGAGGGAATGTCCCCCCCCCCCCGGATATAAAAAGTGCCATTGGGAAATTGGGAAAGCATTTTATCACACCGATCTTGGTGTGGTCAGATGCTTTGAGGGCAGAGGAAAGATCTAGGGTCTAATAGACCCCAGTTCTTTCAAAAAAAGAGTCACTACCTATTGCTATCATAGGGGATATTTACATTCCCTGAGATAACAATAAAAATGATAAAAAAAAATATGGAAGCAACAGTTTAAAGAAAAAAAAAAAAAAAGCTAAATTGATAATAAAAATAAAAAAAAAGCACCCCTGTCCTGCCCTGCTCTTGCCCAATGGCGAACGCAAGCGTCGGTCTGGCGTCATATGTAAACAGCAATTGCACCATGCATGTGAGGTATCACCGCGAAGGTCAGATCGAGGGCAGTAATTTTAGCAGTAGACCTCCTCTGTAAATCTAACGTGGTAACCTGTAAAGGCTTTTAAATGCTTTTAAAAATGTATGTAGTTTGTCGCCAATGCGCGTTTGTGCGAAATTTTAAAGCATGTCGTGTTTGCTATCTATGTACTCGGCCTAAGATCATCTTTTTTATTTCATCAAACATTTGGGCAATATAGTGTGTTTTAGTGCATTAAAATTAAAAAAGTGTATTTTTCCCCCAAAAATGCGTTTGAAAAATCGCTGCGCAAATACTGTGTAGAAACAAAAAAATGCAACACCCACCATTTTAATCTGTAGGGCCTTTGCTTTAAAAATATATATAATGTTTGGGGGTTCAACATAATTTTCTTGCAAAAAAAAAAAATGTTTTCATGTAAACAAAAAGTGTCAAAAAGGGCTTTTGCCCCATACACACTATCGTTTTTCTTGCCATTTTTTTTCTTGCCGTTTTTCACGTCGTTTTTTTTCATGTTTCCTCTCAAGCCTGTCTTGCATACACACGATCATTTTAAAAAACGATCAAGCAAAGCGCAGTGACGTATACCACGTACGACGGCACTATAAAGGGGAAGTTCCGTTCGAATGGCGCCACCCTTCATGTTAGTAAAGTTTGTTGAGCAACGATTCGCACTTTTCAGCCTCGTGCTTTTCAGTCCGTTACTGCGTGACGAATGTGCTATCTCCATTACGAACGCTAGTTTTACCAGAACGAGCTCTCCCGTCTCATACTTGATTCTGAGCATGCACGTTTTTTTTCACGTCGTTAAAAAAAATTGCATGAAAAACGACGTGAAAAAAGAGAGCATGTTCGAAATTTTTAATGGCCGTTTTTCACGTCTTTAAAAATGCTCTGGAGCCCACACACGATCATTTTTAATGGCCATTTTTTTTAATGGCATTTTTAACGGCATGAAAAACGATTGTGTGTATGGGGCATTTGTCTTCAAGTGGTTAGAAGAGTGGATGTAAGTTTCCTAATGTTGTGTATAAAATGCCAGAACAGTTCAAAACCCCCCCAAATGACCCCATTTTGGAAAGGCGGTGCTTGGTTTTCGGGATCCCGTACGCAGCTAGGCTCCCAAAAAGTCCCACACATGTGGTATCCCCGTACTCAGGACAAGCAGAAAAATGTATTTTGGGGTGTAATTCCACATATAACCATGGCATGTGTGAGCAATATATCATTTAGTGACAACTTTTTGTAATTTTTTATTTTTTTGTCATTATTCAATCACTTGGGACAAAAAAAAAAAAATATTCAATGGGCTCAACAGGCCTCTCAGCAATTTCCTTGGGGTGTCTACTTTCCAAAATGGGGTCATTTGGGGGGGGTTTTGTACTGCCCTGCCATTTTAGCACCTCAAGAAATGAGATAGGCAGTCATAAACTAAAAGCTGTGTAAATTTCAGAAAATGTACCCTAGTTTATAGACGCTATAACTGTTGCGCAAACCAATAATATACGCTTATTGACATTTTTTTTACTAAAGACATGTGGCTGAATACATTTTGGCCTAAATGTATGACTAAAATTGAGTTTATTCGATTTTTCCTTATAACAAAAAGTAGAAAATATCATTTTTTTTCCAAATTTTCGGTCTTTTTCCGTTTATATCGCAAAAAATAAAAATTGCAGAGGCAATCAAATACCATTAAAAGAAAGCTCTATTTATGGAAGAAAAGGATGCAAATTTCGTTTCGGTACAACATTGCATGTCCGCACAATTTACAGTTAAAGCAGCACAGTGCAAAATTCTGAAAACAGCTCTGGTCCTTTAGCTACAAAATGGTCCGGGGCTTAAGTGGTTAAGATAGTCATGATTAAACATTTCGTGATCATACATGATGATATTGAAAACACAAAAAAATAATAATAAATAAATATAAATATATATATATATATATATATATATATATATATATATATATATTTATTTATTTATAAATATATATATATATAATATATATATATATATATATATATATATATATATATATATATATATATAAATAGAAAAGAGCGGACATATAAGAAGCTCATAATAAATGGAGTAAATTCATATTAAATTAATAATGGTAGACAAATTGTAATGAATGAAGTATCTTGGAATCCTAAAGCTTAACACGTTTCGTGGATCGGTCCACTTCATCAGAAGCTAGATGCTGATGAGATAGGTCGGCTCAAGAAAAAAGCCCATCATGTAAATGGGGATGTGCAACAAACGTCTGACCCGGGGTTGAAGCAGGAGAACCCATCCAGGCCAAAGAAAGCCGTCAAAGGGCAGGCCAGGTTTCCATAGTGTAACCCATGAAATGTGGAGGAAAATTAAGGCACGTCTAGCCCCCCATGGATGTTTAAAATTCCATGATGTGGGAAGAGGTCCAAGTGGTCCTCCAGGTGAGGAGATATATAAAGAATGGTCCTGCACACTGGCCCTGTGACGTCAGATGAACACAAGTCCACAAGTGTCCATTCAGACACAGAACCATGGCCAGGCTCCGCCCCTTTTCTCTACTCATTGGCTCACTGACTTTGATTGACAGCAGCAGGAGTCAATGACGTCTCGCTGCTGTCTCAGCCAATGAGGAGGGGAGTCCCAGATAGCTGAGTCTCTCGTGCAATATCGTTGGATCGAGATGGAGGTCTCAGGAAAGTAACGGGGGGGGGGGGGGGCTGAGGGGTGATGCTGCACACAGAAGGCTTTTTTCCTAAATTGCATAGAATGCACGTTTTGCCTTTACAATCACTTTAATCCAAACTCCAACACTGCTCCACACAATCGTGTCAAGTCACCAAGTGAACCCATCAAACTGTGCATGAAAGCCACACCAAACCTCTTACCAGAGAATATAGACCATTAGAATTAAAATAGTCAAACTGTGCACTGTATAAACACTGACTCCTCCAACCTCCTCCAACCGCCGGGTAGCGAATAGCGATCACTCTTTTGGCCAGCCAATACAAGCAAAATCAGATAGAGAATAAGGGTGGCCAACAATAGTGTAGTATTTCACAATCCACGTCCCGTTATAGGCCACTCCCAACGCGTTTCATCATAGATGAGGGTGGGCACCTAGTCAGATGTTGCAGCTGTCCCACATTGGCTGCAAGCCCGAAAACTGAATGATCACATGACCGCTGATTGCTCAGTTCTCAGTCTGCTTAGAGCAGAGAGCGCGACTGTCAGTCACTGCTCTCCGCTCTGCTCCTTCAGCACACACTGGAGCCCTGGGCTGGGGAAGGTTAGGGTGCGTGTTGAGAGGCAGAGCCAGCTGTCAATCAGGCAGCCGGGTGGATCCCAACAATATTTTTTAGGATCCTTCCAGAGCCTGGAGCTGCTCTGTCACATCCTCCGAAAGCGGGCAATAGTTCGCTATCAGCTGACTCTGGGTCACAGGCAGTGGCAGCTGGTGCTCCATTGGTCGGGGGGGGGCGGCAGACAGACCTGACCACGGACATCCCCATAACTTCAGCTCGCCACCACACACTAACCCTTGCCCTCCAACCCCCCAACCAAACCACCCCCCCGGTCGCCGGCTCGCTCTCTGGCCCACCAGGCTCCCCGTCAGCCCTGCATTTACCCCATGCAGGTCACGGCTGCGGCGGCTTCCCCCCTCAGTCTCCTCCGTGTCCCGGCCGTCGCTTCTGCTCCCGTCCTCCCAGCGAAAAAGGGTCTTAGGACTCCTGGCCAATGGGGTCTCAGGACCCGATTCCTGATTGGCTGGGAGGAGAAACAGGAAGACAATAGTGAATATTAATTTGCTATTGTAACACAACAGGGTGGGCTCAGGGTGCAGTGCTCTCCGCCTCATGCCCACCCTTTTTTGAAGCCAATTAGAACCTCAGGCTCTAATCACGTGCTTTAAAAAAAAAAACCCCAGTGGAATCCATGCGTCCAGCGCCCCGCATGTAGATTAGGGGGCCGGGCGCGTGGATTAGGGGGGAGGTGCCCCTGCACCCCTAATGGACAGGCCGCCACTGGTCACAGGAAAGCCACAAGAGATGTATAGCCAGAAAAGCTTTGTCCATACTTCCCTTTATATTTTCCTTTACTATATTGCTGAAAAATAACTTATTTCTGACAACAAACTCCACTACATTGTATTTCTATATATTCAGAAGAACATCACATTGTATTTCTTTACAATTTCTTTATTTGGAAATTGTGAGATGAGGGCTGTGCTGGGGTTGTGCCCTCTGCCTGTGCCTCTGCCACCTCCTACCATCACTTTATAAATGGCCATTTCTTCTCTGATGCACAAACCTCCTTTTTTGCATAATCCAGTTTTACCCAATACAATGAAATATGCAGGAAGTATATAGTGTTCTTCTCAGAAAGACAGAAATATAATGTTTTCATCATCAGTAGTGCGTAAAAGACGTAGTCTTATGTGAGATTATTTTGTAGTAAAGGACGGGCAAGAAGAATGTGCATTATGGTAACCCCCATCAATCAATGGCAATTACCACATGGATTACTGTACTGTATATATTGTTCTTTACCCTTATTATATTCATAATAGAGAGCAATGACATCACTGAGAATGCCGCCTATCCATTCACTAGAAAGCGGTGACATCACTGAGAATGCAGCCTATCCATTCACTAGAGAGCGGTTACATCACTGAGAATGCAGCCTATCCATTCACTAGAGAGCGGTGACATCACTGAGAATGCAGCCTATCTATTCACTAGAGAGCGGTGACATCACTGAGAATGCAGCCTATCCATTCACTAGAGAGCGGTTACATCACTGAGAATGCAGCCTATCCATTCACTAGAGAGCGGTGACATCACTGAGAATGCAGCCTATCTATTCACTAGAGAGCGGTGACATCACTGAGAATGCAGACTATTCATTCACTAGAGAGCGGTGACATCACTGAGAATGCAGCCTATCCATTCACTAGAGACCGGTGACATCACTGAGAATGCAGCCTATCCATTGACTAGAGAGCGATGACATCACTGAGAATGCAGCTATCCATTGACTAGAGAGCGATGACATCACTGAGAATGCAGCCTATCCATTCACTAGAGACCGGTGACATCACTGAGAATGCAGCCTATCCATTGACTAGAGAGCGATGACATCACTGAGAATGCAGCCTATCCATTGACTAGAGAGCGATGACATCACTGAGAATGCAGCCTATCCATTCACTAGAGAGCGGTGACATCACTGAGAATGCAGCCTATCTATTCACTAGAGAGCGGTGACATCACTGAGAATGCAAACTATTCATTCACTACAGAGTGGTGACATCACTGAGAATGCAGCCTATCCAATCACTAGAGAGCGGTGACATCACTGAGAATGCAGCCTATCCATTCACTAGAGAGCGGTTACATCACTGAGAATGCAGCCTATCCATTCACTAGAGAGCGGTGACATCACTGAGAATGCAGCCTATCCATTCACTAGAGAGCGGTTACATCACTGAGAATGCAGCCTATCCATTCACTAGAGAGCGGTGACATCACTGAGAATGCAGCCTATCCATTCACTAGAGAGCGGTGACATCACTGAGAATGCAGCCTATCTATTCACTAGAGAGCGGTGACATCACTGAGAATGCAGACTATTCATTCACTAGAGAGCGGTGACATCACTGAGAATGCAGCCTATCCATTCACTAGAGACCGGTGACATCACTGAGAATGCAGCCTATCCATTGACTAGAGAGCGATGACATCACTGAGAATGCAGCCTATCCATTGACTAGAGAGCGATGACATCACTGAGAATGCAGCCTATCCATTCACTAGAGAGCGGTGACATCACTGAGAATGCAGCCTATCTATTCACTAGAGAGCGGTGACATCACTGAGAATGCAAACTATTCATTCACTACAGAGTGGTGACATCACTGAGAATGCAGCCTATCCAATCACTAGAGAGCGGTGACATCACTGAGAATGCAGCCTATTCATTCACTACAGAGTGGTGACATCACTGAGAATGCAGCCTATCCATTCACTAGAGAGCGATGACATCAATGGAGAATGAAGCCTATTCATTCACTACAGAGTGGTGACATCACTGAGAATGCAGCCTATCCAATCACTAGAGAGCGGTGACATCACTGAGAATGCAGCCTATTCATTCACTACAGAGTGGTGACATCACTGAGAATGCAGCCTATTCATTCACTAGAGACCGGTGACATCACTGAGAATGCAGCCTATCCAATCACTAGAGAGCGGTGACATCACTGAGAATGCAGCCTATCCATTGACTAGAGAGCGATGACATCATGGAGAATGTAGCCTATTCATTCACTACAGAGTGGTGACATCACTGAGAATGCAGCCTATCCAATCACTAGAGAGCGGTGACATCACTGAGAATGCAGCCTATTCATTCACTAGAGAGCGATGACATCACTGAGAATGCAGCCTATCCATTCACTAGAGAGCGGTGACATCACTGAGAATGCAGCCTATCCAATCACTAGAGAGCGATGACATCACTGAGAATGCAGCCTATCCAATCACTAGAGAGCGATGACATCACTGAGAATGCAGCCTATCCAATCACTAGAGAGCGGTGACATCACTGAGAATGCAGCCTATCCAATCACTAGAGAGCGATGACATCACTGAGAATGCAGTCTATCCAATCACTAGAGAGCGGTGACATCACTGAGAATGCAGCCTATTCGTTCACTAGAGAGCGGTGACATCACTGAGAATGCAGCCTATCCAATCACTAGAGAGCGATGACATCACTGAGAATGCAGCCTATCCAATCACTAGAGAGCGGTGACATCACTGAGAATGCAGCCTATCCAATCACTAGAGAGCGATGACATCACTGAGAATGCAGCCTATTCGTTCACTAGAGAGCGGTGACATCACTGAGAATGCAGCCTATCCAATCACTAGAGAGCGGTGACATCACTGAGAATGCAGCCTATTCGTTCACTAGAGAGCGGTGACATCACTGAGAATGCAGTCTATCCAATCACTAGAGAGCGGTGACATCACTGAGAATGCAGCCTATCCAATCACTAGAGAGCGGTGACATCACTGAGAATGCAGCCTATTCGTTCACTAGAGAGCGATGACATCACTGAGAATGCAGCCTATCCATTCACTAGAGAGCAGTGACATCACTGAGAATGCAGCCTATCCAATCACTAGAGAGCGGTCACATCAGTGGAAACATGCCTGTCTATCTCAGTGTAATGTTTGTTGCTAGGCTGTAGCCAGCATGAGCCAGAGCCATTAAGGGTTTCCTTTTCTCCTAACTACCCTTATGGGCCTAGAATAACCTTGACTGCTGAATAGGGATGTCTCTTTGCTGGATTGGGCTGTCTCTTTGCTGGATTGGGATGTCTCTTTGCTGGATTGGGTTGTCTCTTTGCTGGATTGGGTTGTCTCTTTGGCATTTTATGCCACTTATATTTGCAAAATTAAATCAATTTAGCAAGTTTCAGGTTTTGTTGTTTTTAAATTTTCTACTGTTTCTAAAAATTTTGAAGTTAAATATTATTTTTTTTTGGGGGGGGGGGGGGGGTAGCTGGTCTTGCCTAGGGTGCAAAATAGTCTAGCGCGAGCCTTGGTTTGATTGTCACAACTTGTGGGTTGGTGAGTGTCCGGGTTTAGGGGCCACTTGTGGGTTGGTGAGTGTCTGGGTTTAGGGGCCATTTGTGGGTTGGTAAGTGTCCGGGTTTAGGGGCCACTTGTGGATTGGTGAGTGTCCGGGTTTAGGGGCCATTTGTGGGTTGGTAAGTGTCCGGGTTTAGGGGCCACTTGTGGATTGGTGAGTGTCCGGGTTTAGGGGCCACTTGTGGGTTGGTGAGTGTCTGGGTTTAGGGGCCATTTGTGGGTTGGTAAGTGTCCGGGTTTAGGGGCCACTTGTGGATTGGTGAGTGTCCGGGTTTAGGGGCCACTTGTGGGTTGGTGAGTGTCCGGGTTTAAGGGCCACTTGTGGGTTGTGAGTGTCCGGGTTTAGGGGCCACTTGTGGGTTGGTGAGTGTCCGGGTTTAGGGGCCACTTGTGGGTTGGTGAGTGTAAGGGTTTTAGGGGCCACTTGTGGGTTGGTGAGTGTCCGGGTTAAGGGGCCACTTGTGGGTTAGTGAGTGTCTGGGTTTAGGGGCCACTTGTTGGTTGTGAGTGTCCGGGTTTAGGGGCCACTTGTGGGTTGGTAAGTGTCCGGGTTTAGGTGCCACTTGTGGGTTGGTGAGTGTCCGGGTTTAGGTGCAACTTGTGGATTGGTGAGTGTCCGGGTTTAGGTGCCACTTGTGGGTTGGTAAGTGTCCGGGTTTAGGTGCCACTTGTGGGTTGGTGAGTGTCCGGGTTTAGGGGCCACTTGTGGGTTATGGTGAGTGTCAGGGTTTAGGGGCCACTTGTGGGTTATGGTGAGTGTCAGGGTTTAGGGGCCACTTGTGGGTTATGGTGAGTGTCCGGGTTTAGGTGCCACTTGTGGGTTGGTAAGTGTCCGGGTTTAGGGGCCACTTGTGGGTGGTAAGTGTCCGGGTTTAGGTGCCACTTGTGGGTTGGTGAGTGTCCGGGTTTAGGGGCCACTTGTGGGTTGGTGAGTGTCCGGGTTTAGGGGCCACTTGTGGGTTGGTGAGTGTCCGGGTTTAGGGGCCACTTGTGGGTTATGGTGAGTGTCCGGGTTTAGGTGCCATTTGTGGGTTGGTAAGTGTCCGGGTTTAGGTGCCACTTGTGGTTATGGTGAGTGTCCGGGTTTAGGGGCCACTTGTGGGTTATGGTGAGTGTCCGGGTTTAGGTGCCAGGACAGAGGAGAGCCTCTTAAATGTAGCAGCTGATTGCTCCACAGCTCTTAGTTACGGTACATCTGCTCACCCGTTGATATGAAATACACTGAATGACACTCAGCATTGGCAATAATAAGCTACATTTGTCTAAAAAGATCGATATCGCTAATCGCTTCCTGTAAGGAAAAACGAAAGAGATTGTAATAGCGGTCTGATGCCACACACAGGAGAAATAGATCATGTGTGACAACAAAGTGACAATATGAAGCTTGACAGATACATCTCCCGATCCAACATACTGAACAGCAAGCGAGGATAGGCAACCTTAGAGAGGTGAGAGATCCACCTCAACAACGTGGGAGGAGTCAGAGATCACCGGGCGCCGTGTCTCCTCCTCACACCTGATTAAATCCTCGAATTGCCGTAATACCGCGTCCCAATCGCGTGCATTGCACCGCAATCATGGGTTCAAATCAGGTGGTGAGGAGGCAACATTTTGCCTCCTCACCACCTGTCAAAACACACTCGGGTCGCTTTTCAGAGGAGCAGCACTGCCCGCTGCACTTGTAAATAAGCCCGGAGTTGAATTGAGCAGCGGCACCTTTAGAACTTGTTAACACGTAAAGTTGGGGGGTGGAAAAAAGCGCAGCAATCCTGCTGGATATAATAGAAGTCTATGGCTAAGCGCAGCAATCCTGCTGGATATAATAGAAGTCTATGGCTAAGCGCAGCAATCCTGCTGGATATAATAGAAGTCTATGGCTAAGTGCAGCAATCCTGCTGGATATAATAGAAGTCTATGGCTAAGTGCAGCATTCCTGCTGGATATAATAGAAGTCTATGGCTAAGTGCAGCAAATCCTGCTGGATATAATAGAAGTCTATGGCTAAGTGCAGCAATCCTGCTGGATATAATAGAAGTCTATGGCTAAGCGCAGCAATCCTGCTGGATATATAGAAGTCTATGGCTAAGTGCAGCAATCCTGCTGGATATAATAGGAAGTCTATGGCTAAGCGCAGCAATCCTGCTGGATATAATAGAAGTCTATGGCTAAGCGCAGCAATCCTGCTGGATATAATAGAAGTCTATGGCTAAGTGCAGCAATCCTGCTGGATATAATAGAAGTCTATGGCTAAGTGCAGCAATCCTGCTGGATATAATAGAAGTCTATGGCTAAGCGCAGCAATCCTGCTGGATATAATAGAAGTCTATGGCTAAGCGCAGCAATCCTGCTGGATATAATAGAAGTCTATGGCTAAGCGCAGCAATCCTGCTGGATATAATAGAAGTCTATGGCTAAGCGCAGCAATCCTGCTGGATATAATAGAAGTCTATGGCTAAGCGCAGCAATCCTGCTGGATATAATAGAAGTCTATGGCTAAGCGCAGCAATCCTGCTGGATATAATAGAAGTCTATGGCTAAGCGCAGCAATCCTGCTGGATATAATAGAAGTCTATGGCTAAGCGCAGCAATCCTGCTGGATATAATAGAAGTCTATGGATAAGCGCAGCAATCCTGCTGGATATAATAGAAGTCTATGGCTAAGCGCAGCAATCCTGCTGGATATAATAGAAGTCTATGGCTAAGTGCAGCAATCCTGCTGGATATAATAGAAGTCTATGGATAAGCGCAGCAATCCTGCTGGATATATAGAAGTCTATGGCTAAGCGCAGCAATCCTGCTGGATATAATAGAAGTCTATGGCTAAGTGCAGCAATCCTGCTGGATATAATAGAAGTCTATGGCTAAGCGCAGCAATCCTGCTGGATATAATAGAAGTCTATGGCTAAGTGCAGCAATCTGCTGGATATAATAGAAGTCTATGGCTAAGCGCAGCAATCCTGCTGGATATAATAGAAGTCTATGGCTAAGTGCAGCAATCCTGCTGGATATAATAGAAGTCTATGGCTAAGCGCAGCAATCCTGCTGGATATAATAGAAGTCTATGGCTAAGCGCAGCAATCCTGCTGGATATAATAGAAGTCTATGGCTAAGTGCAGCAATCCTGCTGGATATAATAGAAGTCTATGGCTAAGCGCAGCAATCCTGCTGGATATAATAGAAGTCTATGGATAAGTGCAGCAATCCTGCTGGATATAATAGAAGTCTAGGATAAGCGCAGCAATCCTGCTGGATATAATAGAAGTCTATGGCTAAGTGCAGCATTCCTGCTGGATATAATAGAAGTCTATGGCTAAGTGCAGCAATCCTGCTGGATATAATAGAAGTCTATGGCTAAGTGCAGCAATCCTGCTGGATATAATAGAAGTCTATGGCTAAGCGCAGCAATCCTGCTGGATATAATAGAAGTCTATGGCTAAGTGCAGCAATCCTGCTGGATATAATAGAAGTCTATGGCTAAGCGCAGCAATCCTGCTGGATATAATAGAAGTCTATGGCTAAGCGCAGCAATCCTGCTGGATATAATAGAAGTCTATGGCTAAGTGCAGCAATCCTGCTGGATATAATAGAAGTCTATGGCTAAGTGCAGCAATCCTGCTGGATATAATAGAAGTCTATGGCTAAGCCGCAGCAATCCTGCTGGATATAATAGAAGTCTATGGCTAAGCGCAGCAATCCTGCTGGATATAATAGAAGTCTATGGCTAAGCGCAGCAATCCTGCTGGATATAATAGAAGTCTATGGCTAAGCGCAGCAATCTGCTGGATATAATAGAAGTCTATGGCTAAGCGCAGCAATCCTGCTGGATATAATAGAAGTCTATGGCTAAGCGCAGCAATCCTGCTGGATATAATAGAAGTCTATGGCTAAGCGCAGCAATCCTGCTGGATATAATAGAAGTCTATGGCTAAGCGCAGCAATCCTGCTGGATATAATAGAAGTCTATGGATAAGCGCAGCAATCCTGCTGGATATAATAGAAGTCTATGGCTAAGCGCAGCAATCCTGCTGGATATAATAGAAGTCTATGGCTAAGTGCAGCAATCCTGCTGGATATAATAGAAGTCTATGGATAAGCGCAGCAATCCTGCTGGATATAATAGAAGTCTATGGCTAAGCGCAGCAATCCTGCTGGATATAATAGAAGTCTATGGCTAAGCGCAGCAATCCTGCTGGATATAATAGAAGTCTATGGATAAGCGCAGCAATCCTGCTGGATATAATAGAAGTCTATGGCTAAGCGCAGCAATCCTGCTGGATATAATAGAAGTCTATGGCTAAGCGCAGCAATCCTGCTGGATATAATAGAAGTCTATGGCTAAGCGCAGCAATCCTGCTGGATATAATAGAAGTCTATGGCTAAGCGCAGCAATCCTGCTGGATATAATAGAAGTCTATGGCTAAGCGCAGCAATCCTGCTGGATATAATAGAAGTCTATGGCTAAGTGCAGCAATCCTGCTGGATATAATAGAAGTCTATGGCTAAGCGCAGCAATCCTGCTGGATATAATAGAAGTCTATGGCTAAGCGCAGCAATCCTGCTGGATATAATAGAAGTCGATGGATAAGCGCAGCAATCCTGCTGGATATAATAGAAGTCTATGGCTAAGCGCAGCAATCCTGCTGGATATAATAGAAGTCTATGGCTAAGTGCAGCAATCCTGCTGGATATAATAGAAGTCGATGGATAAGCGCAGCAATCCTGCTGGATATAATAGAAGTCTATGGCTAAGTGCAGCAATCCTGCTGGATATAATAGAAGTCTATGGCTAAGCGCAGCAATCCTGCTGGATATAATAGAAGTCTATGGCTAAGTGCAGCAATCCTGCTGGATATAATAGAAGTCTATGGCTAAGTGCAGCAATCCTGCTGGATATAATAGAAGTCTATGGCTAAGCGCAACAATCCTGCTGGATATAATAGAAGTCTATGGCTAAGCGCAGCAATCCTGCTGGATATAATAGAAGTCTATGGCTAAGTGCAGCAA